>JAUDYJ010000004.1:54021808-54621808 GCA_030761175.1 Masticophis lateralis
GGTTTCTGCTCTGAAGACTTCAGGGACCCATCCAGGCAGTCATCAGGAGTCAAAAACAAAAACCAACAACCACATCGTAAACCAAAATACCATAAATCAAGGGTAGTTTAAAAAAAAACAACTGGAAGTATTTATATTGTTAGAAAACTGATCTGAAATAATAAAAAATGCAACTATATTTCTAAAATGTAAATAATTTCTAATTTTCTAACAGGAGTATAAACCACCTGGAACCCGTAAACTTCACAATATACTTGGAGTTGAAACAGGAGGACCAGGAGGGCGTCGTGCTGGGGAGTCGGGTCATACTGTAGCTGACTACTTGAAGTTTAAAGACCTCATCTTAAGGATGCTTGATTATGATCCAAAAACCCGAATTCAACCTTACTATGCTCTGCAGCATAGTTTCTTTAAGAAAACAGCAGATGAAGGTACAAACACAAGTAACAGTGTCTCTACAAGTCCTGCAATGGAGCAGTCGCAGTCTTCAGGAACCACTTCTAGCACATCTTCAAGCTCAGGTACACTCGTGATTACTACAACATTTTGGAAATGAAGTCATTGGAAGAATGTTTACTATATATATAAAAATGTTTTTATATTATTTTAAATCTGGCTCTCTCCTTTTTAAAATTCTTTTTTTCCTTTGTAATGAATTTATTTATTATGCTTTCCTATTGTTACATCAAAATTTCCGATTATATCATCTTCAACGTATCTGTTTTGCTTATGATTAAAGGTGGCTCTTCGGGGACAAGCAACAGTGGAAGAGCACGATCAGATCCAACACACCAGCATCGACATAGTGGTGGACACTTCACTGCTGCTGTACAAGCTATGGATTGTGAAACGCACAGTCCTCAGGTAGTTTTGAAAGGAAGTTTCTGTTAACTAATTATTGGTATGCTTAAATAACCAAATAGTTCTGCTCTGTGATGACACTACAGCCGTGATGGCAAACCTATGGCACAGGTGGCACACATAGCCATATCGGTGGGCATGCAAGCTCAGCTCCAGCATGTATGCATGTGCTAGCCAGCTGATTTTTTGGACCTTCTCAGCCCATCAGAAATAGTGAAACAGGCTGTTTCCTGCCTCCGGAGGACCTTGGTGGAGTGGGGTTCTCTCTCCCCAGCCTCCAGAGCCTTTCTAGGAGTCTGGGGAGGGTGAAAACGGCCTTCCCCCTGGGAGGTGAGAAACTGCCCGATTGCCAACTTTCTTAGAAAGGCTCTTTAGGCTGGGGACAGCAAAAAATGGGCCTACTGTGCCATCATGTGCCAGGAGCGGGGGTTGCGTGGGAGGGAGTTCATGCGCTCAGGGTAGGGCGCATAGAATTATGGATGTGGGTATGCGTGTGTGCCCCCCCCCCCCCACTCCTGGCACACAATGGCAAAAAAGTTACCCATCACTATTACAGTAACAGTCTTTTACCAATTGTGCAACCATTATTTTTATCATTCAGATAATTATTTGATAATCTATTAAAAACAAAATAATTGCCAAAAAGCTAATAGTTCCTTCTAAATCACGTTACTAAAATTGTTTGAACATTGTTAAATTATGCATATTTGATAATCAGATCTAAAAACTTTTGTAATACTGCAGGAGATACTGTAGATACCAATAAGTAATGATCATATTTCATTTTTTTAAGTTTTAAGTTATATTTTTGGCAACAGATAAATCAAGTTCAGTGTAGTACAAATCTAACTCTGCTTTGTTTAGATTTTATGACATAAAATAACTTAACCCCTCCTTTGTATGTGTGTGTGTGTGTTTATATGTATTGTTATAGGTTCGACAGCAATTTCCTCCTCCTCTTGGTTGGCCAGGAACTGAAGCTCCTACACAAGTCACCGTTGAAACCCATCCAGTTCAAGAAACCTCTTTCCATGTTACTCCTCAGCAACAAAATGCATTACACCATCATCATGGAAATAATTCCCACCACCACCATCACCACCACCATCATCACCACCATCATCATGGACAGCAGGCCTTGGGTAATCGGACCAGGCCAAGGGTCTACAATTCTCCAACAAACAGCTCGTCCACCCAAGATTCCATGGAGGTGGGCCATGGTCACCACTCCATGACATCCCTGTCTTCCTCAACAACTTCTTCCTCTACATCTTCCTCCTCAACTGGTAATCAAGGCAATCAGGCCTATCAGAACCGCCCTGTGGCTGCTAACGCGTTAGACTTTGGACAAAATGGAGCTATGGACGTCAATTTAACGGTCTATTCTAATCCACACCAAGAAACTGGCATGGCAGGACACCCAACGTACCAGTTTTCTGCTAATCCAGGTCCTGCTCATTACATGACTGAAGGACATCTTACAATGAGACAGGGAATTGATAGGGAAGAATCTCCCATGACAGGAGTTTGTGTTCAGCAAAGTCCTGTGGCCAGCTCGTGACTAAACTGAAACAGATTTGTTTCTTGTGTGTTTTTATAGAAGTGGTGTTTTTCCAAAAAAAAAAAAAAAAGTGCAAAGCTGCTTGAATCAGGAGGAGATAGACTTATTGAACCGCTACAGAAGGGCAAAGCTAACTATTTTTTTAAACTTGAACAGATTGCAGTGAAGTTTTTAGAGCCATGTTCATACTTATCCTAGATAGCTTTGAGAAGATTTCTCACCTTTTTGCCCATTTTAATTACTACAACCAAGTCACATATATATTTTTCCCCTTGTTCAACGGAATGAATATTCAAGAGTTGATCTTAGTTGCAAGCATATTTTAAGGAATGCCCAGAATCATATAAATGGGCATTTTGAGGTTTTTCTTTCTTTCTTTTTTTTAATATTAAGGAGGGGGAGGGGGGGAGTAATAATGAATTTCCATTACCCAAACATACATGAACACAAAAAGCAGTACTGTAAGGAAGAGGGACCCTAAGATTACAAAACAGAATCTTTAGCTGTAAAAAGGATGGTTGTAATGGTGTTCATGAGACACATTAAGCATGCTAAGTGGCGGTGATTAAGACTCCTTATCTGAACCTATTGAGAATCAAAGCAGCAATTATATTGGGATTCTGTGTCTCATGTTTGAGGCTACAATCAGTTAGTATTGAAATAAGACTGGTCCTGTAAGTAAGGTGCACTGAGAAGCAATCAACAGGTTGGTCTTGACCAGTCCAGGGGAAGTCTTAAGTGGTGGTCTTTGGGATAACCTTTGGCCTTATGGATTTGGACTCTAAGTTAGAAGAGCCTACCATTTCAGATGCAATCACTTTTGGACATGTTTTTGCAGACAGTCCTTAATGCTGAAAACACAGAGAATGGGTAATTCAAGAGGCCTTTCTTTTAAAATAGACTTTGTGACCCACTTATTGTAAGGTATTGCAAGGTCACTTTGCGTGTGTCATAAAGCTGACTTCCTTATTGGTTGAAGGTCACAGGAGTAGTGGTTTGCTTTTGATGAAAATAGCTACAACTGTGTTCCTCTCTGCTTTTCACTTTCTTTTTTTCTTTTCTTTCCTACGTCTTCTTCCTCTTTTTGCTTTTTCTGGGCACGTGGTTTCTCCACTGTTACTTCTGCACAAAGATGTCTTCTGTTCAACCTGAACATTTTTAAAAATGCAGAATTTTATGTGACTGCTTTTTTGCCTCACAATTATGCTGTGAATTTTACAAATTTTTTTTCTTTTTTGATAATTTATTGTACCAAAGCTGTTTTTATAGCACATAGATGTCTGTAACCAATAATGTAGCAGTTCTGCACTTTGACACAAGGTGTAACTAGACCATTTTTAAATGTCAGTTGAAAATTATGGCTGTACTATTGCTTAAACAAAACTGGAACTGTTGTTTATTCATAGCCAATACATTTACAACAGTCTGTGTATTGAACATGATAGATAGGACATCTAATTCAACACTGTAACATCTGTTACATTATAAATGTGTTCAAGCTTCTGAAAGTAAAAGGGACAGTAAAGCCAGAAGCTATGAAACCAGCAGTTAATTTGTTGTACCCCTTATTAGCATAAATGTAAACCTGAAGGCAAGACTTTGATTGCATGAACAGATCCAAAACACTAAGATGAGTGAAATAATTTAAAAAAAAGGCTCAAGTGAAATCTGAGGCTGAGTAGGCTGTACTTAACAGGAGGTCTGCTGCCTTAATTTAACATAATCATATTGGCAGTTGGCTAAATTTCAGAACCCTTTTGAAGATTTTTGAAATTACGAATATGAACATTGTGAATAAAATAGAGGAATTGGGGTAATAAAGTGGTTATCTTTCCAGATTAACACTGTTTTGCCCTTTACACGAACAGAAGCAGTAATCTACCTCTGCCAGTAAACCAGTTTAAAAGGCCATTCAACAAAATACCGTGCACTTCAGACTGGTTAGTCCTTATAGCAAACTAGGTCGGTTCTTCTGAACAAATTTTTTTCTTTCTTTTTTATAATCATTCCTTATATTGGCAAAAGAGGCTGAATGCAGTGGAAGTATGAAAGAATGCTTTAGAAATAAGGAGTTTTTGTGAAGCAACTTTTTTATCAAGGTATCCATATTTATTTTATATTGCGATCTCAAGCCTGTGAATTGATGTTTTTGAACTTCTGCAGTTCAAAAATGTTTGCTGGGCAAAAGGCTGTCGTCACAACAATGGAGCATTGAGCTTAGCAATACAAAACGGAATCCAATATGTACTGCTGTCTAGGAATATAAGGGTAACAAATATGGGTAATTTTTCTTGTGCTGGTTGCCATACCTTAACAAGCACCAAAAATACCATTTTTAAATTTACATAAAGAAAAATCATAAACTCCAGTGCTTCTGCATACTGTGTTATGTTACAGTCCAGTTTTGTGTGCTTTACTACACAGTTTGGTTACAGGACTTCTGTGCATTGTAAACATAAACAGCATGGAAAAGGTTAAATACCTGTGTTCAGATTGTAAGATCTAGTCCGGACTTGCTGTGTATATTGTAACGTTAAATGAAAAGACAAGCCCTTTGTATTATAGTCATGCAGTCTTATGTATGATAAACAGTTGAATAATTTGTCCTCAGACTCTTTACTGTGCTTTAAAAAAATAACTTAAGATAAAATGTAAACATAGTAAAATCTTCCTATGCAATTAACCTACTTCAAGGCCTGGTCTGCTAGGTATGATTATAGTAACGTGTAAATATTAGAAACATTTGAGACAGATTTTAAGAATATGGAAGTAAAAGTTGGAGGTGTAATATATTATTTTGAGTTTTTAATTCAAATAGCAAGACATTTTTTTGAAATGCCCACACCTCTTCTCTGTTTTATTCTGACTGTAAAGCATAATTTTTAGTTTTTAATTGTATACATTTTTACATTAAGTACTTTTCATATATTTCTTTTATTTATATAGTGCCTAAACAAGAGTGATCTCACAGCTGTACAAACTGTAAAACAGTTCTGATACTGCCAACAAGCTTACAAACCAGCCACAGCACTACAGGAATGTACTTCCCCAAACTAAGTTAAAGTATTAAATTAGAAATACATTTTTGAAAAAAGATACATTTAGAACTTCTTAATCCATTCATCATAATTTTCTTTGGTTTTTAAAATTGATGATCCTTTTTCACTTGATACCTCATTATGAGGTAATGTGCAGGGACGTATTGTACTGCATCATTGTATTGTTTATGGCTGTGAGAAGCTGTTAAACCAAAAGTCAAAACATGCTTGTTCAGTCTCTTGTATGCAATGTTCAGAAAATGGGCCATGCACATTGTCAGTATTCCATATTTAATCAGGAACAAAGATTAAGAACAAAATTCAGCCCCATACAGGACCAAATTCTGTTCTTACCTGGAGCACTTGGCAAAGAAATCAATAGAGCTCTAGCTCCCTCAATTGCCTGCTATAGTATGTATGGATATTGCTGCAAGAAGCAAGTACATTCTTCATGAAACCCTTCTTCTTCTCTATGTAGTATGTGGGTAGCAAGAAGAGAAGGGTAGAACATAACTATGGTGAGGCTGTTTGTAGGCTTTCCATGCAAATATACTTGCATGGGCTTATCTTTACAAAACAGGGTCTAAACTAATAAATAATGCAAAATTTATCACGAATAATTGGGTTTTAGCCTAATTTCTTCTAAAATGTTAAAAATGTGAAATGGCGGTTATCCTTTTTTAGGGTAAAATGCTTTATACCAATGGTTTTTATTTCAGTTACTCACTATGCCCAAATAACTTTTTAAAAGTAATATGTTATGACAGGTTTTAATGTAAGGCGGCACAATACATTACTTTGTATGTCCAGGTTTGCACACACAAAGAACTGATGAAACCACATGAGGATTGATTGTAACCAATTGATGTATTACTGTTACAAGGTTATCAACAACCAGTTTACATTTTTGTCACATTCAGATGGGGGGTGGTCACAAAAAATAGCTGATGGAATTCAGTTTAACTTTTGTTCTATGGCAGTTTCCCATTATTGTTTTAAATGTAAATAACTGATAACATTCAGATAGGATTGACCTGAAACTGCACCTATTTGAACACAGGGAAGAAAACACTTTGTAAAAGTCCTTCAGTAAGTTGAGGACAAAGAAGAAGCCATAAGAACTGGAAGAGTTTGCAGAAGTGCAAATTCTACAATTTTGCCTGTTTTTATTCACATTGTTTAAGGAAGGAGGAGTTAATTATTTATTGCCCCAATCAAGACTACTGGTAATGAAATTAAATGCTGTGCTTGCAGCATAATCTGACTCCTTGAAGACTGGTTTAAATCCTGAAATTTAAGAATGGCTGAATTCACATGACAATGATTGAAAATGCAACGTATTATTTGTTGTTGTTTTCATTCAAGTCTGATTTGAACCTTTGGGTTATGCATTGGCACAGAAGCCTGTTCTGAATCAGCTAAAATTTATAATATTTGTTGGACTATGCATTGCTACTACTGAGCTTCCAATCTGTTTTTAGCCTGTACAGTGTTAACACTTTGACCTAAAGTGGAATAGTCTTTCTGATTTTCCTTGGATTTTTTCTTCCTTCCAATTCTTTGAAACTGCTTTAAATTGTTAGGACACCTTGTTTGCACAGATGAAGACCCCCTTCTGATGGGCATAAATGGCTTTTTTTAACTTGATGAAGATCATCAGTTATGTTTAAATAAGGCTGCAAAGCAGGTACATCTTAATTGATCTCATTTGAAAGTTCCACTGGGAATAAGCTTTCCAAGAAAGGGTGGGGTGGTGTAAATTCCAATGGTTATTGCATCTCTGATAAAATTATTTCCTGCCTGCAGAGGAGCCTCTTTTTTTTTTTTTTACTTTACCTACGTAAACTGAGAGTTCAAAGATTCTCTGGAATTCCACAAGACCAGAAGGTCTGATTTCAACGAGCCTTGAGAAGTTGTGGTCTTCTGCAATTCCACAAGTATTCCTCAATTTGTATTATGCTATCTTGATTCATATTCTCTGATCTTGCTGATTCATCTTCAGGCAAAGAAATCTATCTTGGAAGGAAAGATTTCACCAAATCATACACGAGTGCCCCAGACCACCGTTTCTGGAATTGTCAGAATGGAAATCTTCCCATTCTATTGACATTATAGTTGACTACATTATGCTTACTCTGTTTCTACAGTTTCTACAGGTCATCTCCAATGTCAGTCTGGTGTCTCCATTCTGCTTGGTCCTTTCAGTATTAAGCTTTTCATCAATGCATCTATATTTGGGCAGCTCAAAATATGAGACAGACCATCATATGAATAGGTGATCTCCATATTCGCAAATGCCATTAGCTAATTATGCTTTAGACCAGAGGTCTCCAAATTTTTCAGTCTGAGCACTACATTGGACATTCAAGGGATGTCTGTGGAAATTCTCAGTCATTCAGGTCATGGTTGTCCCAGAGGTGCTTTTTCAAGAGGCAACTGGACTTTCTGGTTTTTCTTTGAAGACCAGTCTTCCTTTCGTTTCTCATCCGAGAAGCTCATCCAAGGGATAGGGGAAAGATCAGTTTTATAAACGAGAGATTAAAATTTAATTGAATGTGTTTCATTTTGCTCTGTGATATGATTAATAACAACAGCAAAAAAGAAATGTGATGACTACAAAGAACAATGCCGTACTTGTATGGCCAAATGATATAAGAAAAATGTCAAACATTAGCAAATGCTCTGAAGAAATAATGAATTGGTTACTTCAAATGAGAAAAGAAGGCTATTCTTTTTTTTTTTTTTGAATACATTTTATTTAAATTCTACAAATTTACATTAAATGAGAATCTGCCCAATTTTGTGGCACAGAATACAAATAATAAATATACTCCAAGAAGAACTTCAATAAAACAAAGCAAAGAAGTCCTGGCAATTGCAGGTTTAATCCACATGAAGCACAGAATTAACGTGAATGATGAAGCTGATCTTTTATTTCAAAATGAGTGAAATGCTGTTGGTACCATTAATTCTTATATCTGGGGCATAAAACATAAAAACAGCTATGCTGCATCAGGCCACCCCGTCTCCCACCTCCCCCTTGCAAGCAGAGGAAGTCACTTTCCAACTTGCTCAAAGCCAGTGCAAATTTTAAAGGGGAAGGTGCTTCCCCTTCCTCATCCAGCAGCCTTCCAGCTGGCTTACAATGCCCCTCCATTAGAAAAATAGGGAATCCTACCTTCCTTTTCAAACAGTAGTGAATACAACCCTGCTTTCTCTCCCTGTACTGTTTGGAAAGGACTGAAGCAGAGCAATAGGAAGAGCTGGCAGGCTGGAAGGAACCTTCTGGAGACCCAGATGTCATCCGTGGCAGTGGTGTGTTGCAGTTCAGAGACCCCTGCTTTTGACTAATCGTGACAGATTTTGCAGACATGCTTCCTGGTCTTCCAGAATATCTTCCTCCAAGGTCTTCGAGGCAGATCACGTACCTGGGATCCATCTCAGCATGTCTTCTTGACCAAAGATCACCAATTTCTCAGTGTGACCTACCTCTGCTGAAGCTGTTAGTCAGAAATTGTCCATTGCTCTGAGCCACTCTTCCTGTCCCATTCATCCACTAATAGCATTCCTGTGGATCTCTCTGAACTTGGTCATCAGAGTGGTAATTAAAAGTTTGTGAACCATTTTTTAATTTTCAACATTTTTGCATAAATATTACCTGAAACATTGTCTGTTTTCTACATGAGTCCTAAAATGAATTAAATGAAAAAGAAAGGAGTCAAAATATTATCATTGTTTATTTATTCATTGAGGAAAATGATCCAAAGCTACATATCAAATATATGACCCTTTGCTTTCAGTAATTATGGTGCTTACTTTAGGCAGCAATAACTGCAACTTCTTTTTTTAAAAGAAAACATGTTAACATTTTTTTTATTGAAAAAGTTTTACAAATACAAATTCCCCCCCCCTTTTTTTCCCCTTCCCCCCTACCCCCCCAACCCACCCTTCCCCTCCCTTGGCTTCCCTTATAACCTTAAAAATTACTATTCATGTTAACTCCCCAGATATTAAAAAAAAGGTGAAATCCAAATCATATCATAACATACAATTCCCTCATCTACTCTATCCCGTCAATACTAAAAAATTCTTAATAACAGCCAAGTAATAACTATCTATTCCTTTCTTAATTTATAATATCTACACATAATCTATCCCCATATTACAAAATAAAATCCAACTCATAGTTCCCCCGTTACTCTACCCCCTGTATATATTATAACTTTCTAACTTCTACATCTAAATAACATCTTCTGTTTAATCCAGATCATAATTCCCCCCCAGTTGCTTTACACCCTATGTACTATAACTTTCAACACAACATAACATTTTTATATAACATTCTGCATCTATATAACATACTTAACATTCAGCTAAAAGCTACCTGATACTTCTTTGTTTGATATTTATTCTGCACATAGTCTATCCATTTCTTCCATTCCCAGACGAAAGTTTCTTGGGTCATCTTTTAAATACGTTGATGAAATATGTTAACATTTTTAATAAAAATAGTAAAAATTAATATAAACCAAACAACAAGAAAATAGGGGGAAAAGTAGAAGAAAAAAATGGAAAAGAAAGAAAAATAATATAGTAAATAATGTATAAAGAATTAACCTCTTCATAATAACAAATATGAACAACTACAAATGTCTTAAACTTTCTTTTCATTTTTCTTTATGTCTTCTCACAATTTTTTATTACAACTTTAACAAATCTCTTTTGCAAATTCAATGTGAGAAAGTTAACCCTGTCACTCAGCAGGAAAAAGAAGGTCTTAATCCTGCTGTACAGGGCTTTAGTTAGATCGCATTTGAAATACTGTGTCCATTACTGGAGATCTCACTTAAAACAGATACTGATAAGCTTGAGAAAATTCAGAGATGGGCAACAAAAATGGTGCAAGGCCTGAAGAACGAAACAAATCAGGAGATATTGGAGGAACTGAATATGTAAGCCTGAAGCACTGATGGGTTTGTACTGGTTTGCCCCGGTTCGGGCAAATAGGTAGTGGCAGCGGCGGAAGGCTCTACCCATCTGCCCGGACATCATCACGGACGTTCTGTGCATATGCAGAAGCGCCGTGCGTGAGCGTGCAAGCGCACGTGCTCCCGATTCCAAACCGGTAGCGAAGGTAAGTAGAACCCACTCCTGGCCTGGTGGTCAGAAGGGAAAGTGGGGACATGATTGGAAACCCTTAAATATATGAAAAGTGTGAATAAGGTTTTAGGCAGTATTTTCAATATTAAGCAAAAATCAAGAACACTGGCATAATCTCAAAGTTACAGGAGGGAAATTCAAAAGTAACATTAGAAAGTATTGAAGAGTAGTGGGTTGAACATGATAGAGTCTGGGTTGTCAGCAACTAACCAGGAAAAGTAGTTTCTGAATCATATTCTATAATCTTGTATAGACAGTATCAACAGCTGTGAAAAAGATAAATTCCTTGCTATATGAATCATTAGGAAAAAGTCTGAAACAAAAGCTGCCAATATTGCCATATTTTCATAGAAAAGCTGAGAGTCTTCAGCTTGGAATAAAAACTGATTGAAAGAGATTATTATCAATTTGTAGAAAATTATACATGACATGGAGAAAGTGCACTTAGAGATTGTTTTTATATCCTTGTTTCAAACTCAACCACTGAAATTGGAAGAAATTTTAGAACCATTTCACATGTGCAGAATTAGTCAGTGAAATTTATTATGACAAAATGTAGTTGGGTTCCTAATTAGGATGGCTTTAAAATAAATGAATACATTCGTAGAGACAGGCTTATTACTATGGAAAGTTGGGGGCTGTAGGCTGTCAAATAGTTGTAGAGGAACAACAGTAGAAGAGCAATGGATTCTCATCTTTAGCTTGCAAGAAAGTCAAAGGCATATGGTTGAGTTCTTGAAGTGAGAACTATTTATATGTTCTGAATACTGCAACTGTTGATGAGGATACATGAAGCAATTTCATATTTTATAAAAATACATTTTGATCAAATCCCATTTTATAATTATGCATTAAAGCTGGGATTGTGTTTACTGAATATTTCTATTAGAATAATTTTCATTCCAGCTATTTAACATAAAATTAACCCACATGTCCTTTCTAAACAGTTAATTTGACAATTCCTGAAATGAACTGCTTAGGTGTTTTTATTGTAAAAATTCCAGGTTCAATTCACTATGTTTCCTCTTGAAATGTTAGATTTTTTTTAAAAGGAAAAGATATCTAGAAGTTTTCTCCTTGAGACTTTGCAGAAGAAAAGATGAAGCGTTTTAAGAAAAGAGTACCTCTATGAGGAGAGGGAATGGTTTGGGTTTCTATGGCAGCTATTGTAGTTGTGCAGAAAACGTAGAAAAGGAAGAATGGATTTAATGGAATGTTAACATATCCTGACAGCTAATGTTTTACCATCAGGGAAAAAAATTAAAGCTGAAAAGCTCAATATTTCAGGAAGACAACAATCCAAGGCATACTTCCAAATCACCTCTGGTGCTTACAAGAAAGAATGACAACAATGTTGGAATGTCTTTTGTGTCATATACAGATTGTGCCATCTTCTATTCCGCTTAAGGATTCATTGAAATATACAATATGAACAGGATTGTATAATCTGTTGCTTACTACTGTATATAGCTATTTACATTTAATTAGTATTTCTTTGATTGGTCTACAAAAAGTTTTGATTGTCACATGTTATTAAAGAACTTATCTTCCCATTCTTATTTACCATTGGCGATGGGGTCTGATTTGAAATGTCAGATAATCTGTTTTGAAAGATTGAAGTGAGAACCAAGGAAATATGCTATCTTGGTATTTGATCCATTTAACAAGGAGGATTTGATTGAAGATTCTAAAATAAAGGGAACAGGAAGATTGCATGAGAATTTTTAAAGACAAAGTATAACCTGGTGGGATTTCATTAAAAGTAAATAAACAACAGTGCAGTCTTGGATAATACTATTGAGGAAGAAAACTGGGAGACTGGAAGCTAATATGGCTGAATAAGCATCTTTCAAAAGATCTTAGACTAAACAAGGATGCTTTGTGCTGGAAATTGAAGGAAGGGCTAATGGCCAAGGAAATCTACAAAGCTTCAACTAAGAAATGTAGGAATAAAGTCAGAAGATAAAGGAGGAAAATGAGCTAACACTAGCAAGGGAACCAAAATCCAGTTAGAAGGATTTCTTCAAATATGTCAACAGATAGAGGAAGACATGAGAGATGATGGGATCATGATCTTTTGCAAATACAGACATTTTAATAGATGATCAAGAGAAAGTAAAGAGACACAACTTCAATTTTGCCTCTTTCTATATATTCAAGCAGAATAGTGATTTGAGTAGCTCAGCCTGAATGAATAAAAAAGGACGATGAACAAAAGCGGGGGATACAAGTCAGTTAGGGCATGGTAAACAATCTTCTAGCTAATCCAGTTCTCCTGATCTGATGAAATATATCCCAGAATATGGAAAAGCTCTTCATCTGTCAATTATATTTTAGGAGTCCAGGAGTTACTGCATTTAATAGATGCTGTCAATATGTAGAGATGGATTAAAGCAATCCTGAGTTAGTGAACTGAATAGCAAATCACATTTGTTTTGATGAAAAGCAATCGTTCAAGTTCATGGTGGAGGGGATGGTGATTGGAATCAGTCTTTGATCTGTGACAAATGCTAATTAAGCAACGAAGTCCCACTTGAGTTCCACCAAGTCTTTTACTCTTTAGTACACACCAATAGGGTGACCCTGAGAAATTCACCTCAAAATTTTAGATGGTGGCACTGGTGGAAGTAGTGGATATGAAAGCTGGGATCCTGAGCTGCACATTCAAAATTTTGATATAGGTCTTTGCATAAAGTAAGAATTCTCAGGAGGAAGTGATATATATTGATTGTTCAAATCCCCACAAAGGCCTGCGCCATTGTTCCTTGCAATCTGTTCTGAAGGATTAGAAGTATTTTAGGAGGCACTATTGCAAAATGTACATCTCTCTCTTTCTGTATTTTGATCTCATACAGTGCCCAGAAATTAAAAATATAAATAAAAAATACTGAATTTTCATTGGATTGCCAAAAGGTTTTGAGATTGAGCTTTCATGAGATTTTGCATTCTGAGTTGAGATTTTAGTGATTATATAATATTTAATTTTACTATGGGGATTTTATCTTTGAGATATAGCAAATATATTGCAAAAATATTGCAAATCCCTACAATAAACTGTAGCTTGTGGAGTTAATAGTAGCAACAAGCCACAACATAAGTCAAAATGTACAAGCAAACTTCCAACTTTGATCTCAGAATCTCATTTGCTACCCCAAAGCAAGCATTGCTGGCAAATCTGGTTAGTAATTAATATAAAAAAATAAATCAGAATTAAATAAATAAGCACGTTCACACTAGATACAGAAGTATCTGTATAAATTAGATGTTTTCTGATGGAAAACACAGGCTTAATTAGACATTTATGTAACAAACATGTAACAGATCCCCAACATTAAAAAAAACAAGCAAGTCAAAATTTACATTATTGCAGCCCTAGAATGCTCCAAATTTAATTTAAGAAGCAGCAAAAGTTGGAGAACTCACCTTCTAGAGTATTTTTTTAGAAAGCATCCCTATTTTCACACACCCCCAATCCACAAAGGCAGTGGGTGGGGGAGGTATAATATTATATTAATTTCTTGGAACTAACTAACTGGGATACTAGTTTTTGTATCAGTTGTCTTTTTTAACATATAATTCCCTCATAAGTTTCTAATAGGATTCCCTCACTTTAGATTCATCCCAAATTATTTTATCACTGTTCAATTCAGCCTTGTCTAGCCTTCCTCATCCACTTTTAATTTTTAAAAAATCATAATATCATCCTGCTTTTTCTCTGCCTTTTTAAACTATTCTTTGCTCTCTTAGACTACATTTTGCAACCATTTTTTTCCCTCTCTGGGAACATTGTATATCTCAGTTTCTTTGCAGCAATCATTTTCTTGTATGTATTAAATCTCATGCCTCTTTCAGTGCTTCATCCATGCAGTAACTTTTCAACCCTCCCCACTAGGGTTAGGTTGCATATTTGTGTGACAGCTTGTAACAACATTATTTTCATTCTGTTCTAGGCTACTTTTTTTTCTCTTCTCTCTCTTTTTAAAATGATCCACTGTCCATTCATTCTTTGAGGAGATAAATGTATTATTTCTTTTTTTTAATGCTGGACCCATACTTTTTTCTCTGTGCATTCTATTTTACTTCAGTTTCACTTTTTCCTTTTCTTACATAGCTGTTCCCTCCCCCCCTCAAGTTCCACCCTTGACATTACCTAAATAATAATCCGTGATACATTCAAAATCTCTTATCATTCCTGTTTCCTTCATTGATTTTCTCAATCTGTCATCATAAAGGGTTAAATAAACCATTTTGCGGAATGGGGTGTGGATTTGGTCAATTTTTGATACCTGCCAACAGCTTGGACTAATACCTGCAGGATTTTTCTTTCCTGACTTGCCATTGCCTCCTTTCTAGTGCTGAGAAAGAGTGACTGGTCCACGTTTAGCTAGGTGGCTTTGTGCCTAAGGCAGGGCTACAACCCAGTTCTAGCCTGATGCCTTAACCACTACACCAAACTGGCTCAATGGTTTCTAATTATTTGAGAGATAGTGATGTGTTAAAGTGCTAGACTAGAAATAGGGAAAGTCAGACCTAGTCCTGCCTTGGGTGTGGAAGCAGCTCCTTGTCATATCATGTATAAATTGCTTCAATGTGCAACTCCCCTCATTCAGGATTTGATTGAGGAGGAAAACACAGACCTGGTTTGCATCACGGAAACCTGATTGGGCCTGGAGGGAGGTGTCCCTTTGACAAAACTCTGCCCGTCAGGTTTCTGGGTGCTACACCAGCCTAGGGCCCAGGGTAGGAGAGTGGGGAGTGGCGGTTGTTATTAGGGAGACCCTTAGCCCACAGGAGAGCATTGCTCCTAAGAGAGATGGGTGTGAGACCCTCCTCATGAAGTCGGGCCTGCATGGGCAGTTGGGCTTGTTGATTGCGTACCTGTCTCCCAGCTGCGTAGCAACAGCCCTGCCTGGGCTACTCGATGCCCTATTGGGGCTGGTGGTGGAGTTTCCCATAGTTATTGTGCTGGGGGACTTCAATCTGCTGTCCCTGGGTAGGGAATCGGGGATGACTCGGGAGTTCATGGCTTCCATGGCAGCCATGGACCTGACTCAGATTATTCAGGGCCTGACACGACCGATCTTGTTTTTGTCTTGGAGCAATGGTGGGTGGAGCTTGGTGGGGGATTATCTGCTATTTATCCCCTGTCATGGACTGATCTCTATCTGCTTTGGCTGGGCTTCCAGTAGCCACCCATCCTCACTGGGAAGTGGGAATGACCACCTGGTTCCGCCCTAAGCACCTGATGGACCCGGAGAGGTTCCAGATGTAGCTTGGGATAATGCCACTCTCTCTTTCCCATGCCCTGGTTGCGGCCCTGGTGGATGCCTGGGATGAGGCTGCTGCCGGGGCCCTCAACTGGGTTGTTCCTTTGTGGCTTCTGACATGATGAAGATCCCAGGTAGCCCCTTGGTTTACCGAGGAGCTCTGGGGGATGAAGCGAGGTAGGAGAGACCTAGAGAGCTGTTGGAAAGCCAGTCGTTCCGAATCTGACTGATCACAGTTAAAGTCATTCACACTGGCCTACCTGGTGGAGTTGGCAATGGTGAAGCATTGCTATTTCTCCAACATCATCACATCCACAGAGAATCGCCCAGCTGCCCTGTTTAGGGTGTCCCACTCCCTCTTGAATCAGAGGGTGAGGGAAGACCCTTTACGAGGGTGAGGTGAGGAGTTTAGCCAGCATCTACTGGACAAGATCGCTCAGATTCGGGACACCTTGGTCTCTGACTGGACAGAGTCAGACAGGGAGGAGGAGGCTGGTCTTGTTCTTTGGGAAGAGTTTGATCCTGTTACCCCAGAGGAAGTGGACAGGATCATCAGGAAGCTGAGTGCAAGCACATGTGTATTGGACCCGTGCCCCTCCTGGCTGGTTTATTCAGCTAGCGAGGGGACATGCAGCTGGATCCAGACAGTGATAACTGCTTCCTTGGAGGAGGGAATCTTTTCTGCCCCCTTAGAGGAGAGTGGTGAGGCCCCTCCTCAAGAAACCTGCCTTGGATCCGGCTATTTTGAATAATTTCCATCCAGTCTCCAACCTTTGCTTTCTTGCGAAGGTTGTTGAGAGCATGGTGGCATGTCAGCTCCCGATGGCCCTGGATGAAGCGGAGTACCTCGATCCATACCAATCAGGTTTCAGACCTGGATACAGCATGGAGACGGCATTGGTTGTGCTGGTGGATGATCTCTGGAGGGCCCGGGACAGAGGTTATTCCTCTGTTCTTGTCCTATTAGATCTTTTGGCGGCTTTTGATACCATCGACCATGGTATCTTGCTGCAGTACCTTGAGGGGTTGGGAGTGGGAGGCACTGTTTTAAAGTGGTTCTCCTCTTACCTCTCAGGTAAGATGCAAGCGGTGTTGGCAGGGGGGCAGAAATCGACCATGAGGCCCCTCAATTGTGGGGTGCCTCAGGGGTTGGTTCTCTCTCCCGTTCTGTACAATATTTATATGAAATTGCTGGAAGAGTTCATCCGTGGTTTCGGGGTGAGGTACCATCAGTACGCTGATGATACCCAGCTTTTTATATCCACCCCGAACCAGCCCAGTGATGCCCTCGACCTGGTACAGGTCTGGATGGGGAGGAACAGGCTTCAGCTTAACCCTGCCAAGACTGAGTGGCTGTGGCTACCGGCATCTCAATCCGAAGGAGAGGTTCCATCGTTGGCTATAGGGGGTGAAGTTTTATCCCCCGTAGACAGGGCACACAACCTGAGTGTCCTCCTGGATTCACAGTTGAGTTTAGATGATCGTATAACAACTGTGGCCAGGTGGGCGTATGCCCAGATTTGTCTGGTGCATCAGTTGCACCCCTATTTGGACCGAGATGCTCTACGCAGAGTTACTCATGTGCTAGTCATCTCCCGTCTTGACTACTGTAATGCTCTCTACCTGGGGCTGCCCTTGAGGACCACTCGGAGGCTTCAGCTGGTGAAGAATGCGGCCACACGGGTTGTGATGGGAGGGTCCCGATACTCCCATGTTACACCTCTCCTGCATGACTTGCATTGGTTACCGGTTGCCTTCCGGGTGAGATTCAAGGTGCTGGTGATGACCTATAAAGCCCTACATGGCTTAGGCCCAGGATACTTGTCAGACTATATGCAGCCAGCAACAGCTTTCCTTTGCCCGGTGCGTTCTCACAGGGAGGGCCTTCTCCGGATGCCTTTGGCTAGACAATGTCAGCTGGCAGCCCCCAGGAGTAGAGCTTTCTCTGTGGGTGCACCCACTCTTTGGAATCAACTGCCCCTGGGGCTTCGATTGGCTCCTGACCTTCACACCTTCCGCTGCAAATTAAAAACATGGCTGTTCACATCGCCCAGCCTGGACCGACGGGTTTTTGGATTATTTTAATGGGTTTTAATATATGTTTAAATTATATATTTATACATTTCCATATTTTATGTATGCATATTTATGTATTTTACATTTTATCGGTTTTGTTTTATTTGTTGTGAGCCGCCCTGAGTTCTACAGAGATAGGGCGGCATACAAATTATATTAAATAAAAATAAATAAATAAATAAATATTTTCCACATTGCACTAATGTGGAAGTACATGTAGCTAATTCCAGCAGTGAGGCTGGACTGGTCAATTCTTTAATTTGAACTTTATTTAAGAGAAAATTCAACCAGTCTAATGGAGATAGGGACTACTCCCACGCCCTCTAGTTTCCTCAGGTTTTATCTCTTGTAGGGGAAACTTCTCTTTAAAAGTACTAATACTAAGGATGAATGAATCAGATCAAAGTGCAATTTGAATTTTTTATTTGATTGAAGGAGATATTTTTATTCATATCTGCAGTTTAAAAATAGTTCATCCAAAGTTTCAGAAAAATATGTGTGCATTTGCATGTCCAGTAAATGTTCAAATTAATTGAAAAATGTATGATTTGACACATCACGTGAGCAATTCACCTTGAAAATTCAATCAAAGAGATAATTTTATCAAATTGCCTCCAAGTCAACATTTTGAATAGAAACTTCCTACATTTTCATAGTATAGAAGTAAAGAAGAACAAGCAGAAAGACAATAGAAAGCTATAGTTGCAAAGATATTCTTCTAGAAAAATAGTTTTCTTTTATATCTTTCATCTCTGGCATTATAAACATGATATTATCTATAGTATTGCCTTTTTAAAAGAGCACGTGCCCATTTTTAAAAGAAAAAAAGATAGCACTTGCATTGCAATTTCCTTGGAGGTATGCCCACCTGCTTGGGTTGAGTGTTACAGGGAACAGACCAGGCATGATAAATAGCATTCTGAAAAGCTGAAGGGAATATTGTAGAGCAGGAGTGTCAAACTCAAGGCCTGGAGGTCTGATCCGGCCTGCGGGGTGCTTAGTTCTGGCCCATGGGGCCACCCTGGAAACAGTGAAGGACTGGCTCTCAGTGCCTCTGCCAGCAAAAATGGTGCTCGGGAGGGCCACACCCTGGCGGAGGATTGCAGGACGAGAGCCTGTTTTCTCTGGTAAAGCACTCGGGCCACTACACGGGCCCCTGACATGAGTGATGTCAAGCTGGCCATGCCCACCTTGGCCACACCCACTCTGGCCCCCTAAGGTCAAACACAACCCTGATGCAGCCCTCAATGAAATTGAATTTGACACCCCTGTTGTAGAGGAACCTAATGTCTGCTTTCTTAAAGTTTTTTGCCTGAAACATTATGCAAGGAAGTGTTTGTGATCATTGACTCTTTGTTTTTGTTCCTTAGATCAACATATCTGATCCTCAGGAAAATTACAGACAATACAGAATTATGTAAGATTTCACACGTGCATCCCCTCTACACAAATGAGACAAATGAGAGTGTGTGGGTCTATTGCTTGCTACTTTGAATTGAGTATAATATCAGCATATATTAAAATCCTAAGGGATGTAGGATAGGGTTAAATTTTGGATATGCTACAAGAAACAGAATGGTACTAGACTTGCAAAATTAAGGCAGCTTAAAATATTTTCTCTAAGGTTCATTAACAAAAATAATTTAAACCAAACAATCTTTCTTCAGGGGTCTATTGGTCTCTCTGAGGTTGCTTGTTTTCTTGCAGACGTTTCATTACCCTAACTAGGTAACATCATCAGTGCTAGTAAGGAGTGCTGTTTGCTGTCAGTTTATATTCTAGTGTCTGGCCTGCCTGTGGGGGTGGGGGTGGCCTTAGGGATTCTTTGGTTTGGCTGTTTATTAATGGCTCTTTGGCAATTTTGTGATGGGGTATTGCTTACTTGATTGTTGATCTGAAGTTGATCTTGCAGTTAATCTATGCTGTTCTGAACTGAAAAACAGCACTCCTTACTAGCACTGATGATATTATCTAGTTAGGATAATGAAATGTCTGCAAGAAAACAAGCAAGCTCAGAGAGCACCAAGGACCCCTCATGTCAACCCTGAGCTACAAATGTCCTCCTTTATTGGAACCTTTCTTCAGTTTGCTAATTTGTTTCCTCGTGTGAATACCATATGAAATGACAACATGAAGTATTCACAAGCTTTGACCTTGAATTACATTAATTGATAAAAATTGTAACTATGCCAAAGTATTACTTTTCATATATTGAAGAAAAGTTAAGAATTCTATCTACAAAGTTGTTTCCTCGTGCCTGAGGAAATGAAGAAAACTCTTCCAGGACCACCGGATAGTTGTCCAAAGTCTTAACTAATCTTTATTTTTAAAGGAAATCAACATGAAAAAAATCCCTGTGAAGATATCTGACTTTCTTATAATCATCATTGGTATTAAAAAGTCTTTTCAGTACTTTCATGACAATAAATTAATCACATAATTTTAATAGGAAGTACACTTCAGTAACCATTATCTGCATCAAAATCAACAGCGAACAGTTCATTTCATTAAAACAAAATGTTTCTAGGGTGCCCCAAGGAATCTTTCAGGTCTTCCATGGTCTTGAACCTGCAGATGTTAAGCCTACTGAACCTGAGTTATGCAACTAGTTGTTCTGATGATAAGATATAAGCAGACAATTCATAGACATAATATGCATTCGTAACATCATAATATCAGGTAATTTGATAAAAATTTATGGGTTTAATTTAATGTTAAAATGAGACTTGTCTGGCTTATCCCCCTGCCCAAGTTTAATTTGAATAATTCTAGAAGGTTCTGTACAGGATGCAAATGGACTTGGCAATTAATAAATAACATACTGCTTCCATTAAAATTAGGGGGAAAGTTATATAACTGGTTTATGAATCTAAGGCTACAAAAAAAGCAAACAAACAAACAAACAAAAAAGAATCTTCATTTTATCCAGAAGCCTTAAGGCTTGGGGACCTGGAAAATTGAGATGAAAGATGAACAGTCAATTTCAGACGTATTGTATATATTGATTACCTGCATTTATAAATTGCACAGGATATATAGTAATCAAAATATCAATGAACAATATCTGCAGGAAATACAAATGTAGGCATTTCAACCTGATCCTGATCCAGAAACTGAGCATCTGCACGATAAGTGTTCCTAAAATGGCAATTAATTACACAGTCTTACTCACATCTAAGTTTCATTAAGTCCTTTTTATTTATTTTTAAAATTTGTGTGTGATTCTTCAAAACCAGTTCTTTCCAATCCAGAGGAAATTGTGTTGGAGCAAGGTGTAAAGGATTATCTGCTTAGACATTTCATATTTAAATACAAATAATTTACAGGCCACTTATATGATGAGGATGTTTTATATCTAGGATAGTAAGACTAAAAAAGTTTTCCCCATTTCTTTAAGAACAGAAAGAATAACAATTCCTTTTGGTTTTCCCCACACCAGGAATTGATTTTGTTTTTGTGGAATCTGTCATTTTAATACCTGGCTTTGAGTTTTAATTTGATTATTTATTTACTCATCTTTATTGAAGACATGACTTACTTGGGAAAGGGGGTGAGGATCCAAAAGATAAAATATTCATATTTTAATAGGCAACAGTTTAACTAGTAACAACACACTATGAAGAATGAAAAACACTACTCGGTGTTGATCAGCTTTGAAAACTGTTGTTAATAAATAGCATTCCATTCTTCCCTTGTTTTCAACATTTCAGTGGAAATCACTGTCACAAAATACATTGTTAAACTCCATTGTAAAAAAATAGAAGTATGTGGGACATTCTTAGTACAAAATATTGGTGAAACTTCCCCACTAAAAGTTTCGGAAATGTTAACTTTTTCAGCTTATATTACAAAAAAATGAGATTCCATAAACTTTACATCAGATACTTAATTGTTAATAAACAAAGACAGTGCAAGAGAGACATTAAGCTTTGTGTCCTGTTTACAACTTTACAGCTTAACACATGCATGTGCCAGAATGATGCAGTTTATTTTTCTGTGCTAAAGAACCCAAAAGAAAATGATGGGGTTTTCAGATAACTTCAATAAAAAGCACTCTTTTTTCTGTTTATAAATCTTAATAAATTTCCTATTAAATTGATTAAATATTGGAAGCCCACTAAAAATTATACATACAAAAGCTGATCGTCCCAAACTAGCTTTCTCTTTTACATTTTTTTCCTCATAGAAATTCTCATTTGCAGAGCAAGTCAATAAGTTCTGTGTTGAAACTTCTTACTGTCTATGGACACCTCACCCCCGACTCAATTACAAGTAGTCCCCAACTTACAATAGTTTGTTTAGTGACCATTCAAAAGTGACTTATGACCATTTTCACACTGATCACTGTTGCAGCACCCCTATAGTCACATGGTTTACATTTGGATGCTTGCTAACTGCTTAATATTTATGATGGTTGCAGTTTCCTGTGGTCATGTTTTTTGCAATCTTCTAATAAGCAAAGACAATTGAGAAGTCAGATTTATTTAGCAGCTGTGTTACTAATTTAAAAATGCTAGTGATTCACTTAACAAATGTGGTAAGAAAAGTCGTAAAATGGGACAAACTCACTTAACAAATTTCTCACTTAACAACATACATTTTGGGCTCAATTATGGTCATAAGTTGAGGACTTCCTGTACTTTCTAATCTATTGTCCTCCTGAGCCTCTTTGTTTTAAGGCTATTTATGAATGGTCTTATTGCATTACTATGCCATTTTAGAAAAGCCCTTCATTCTGAGGCCTTAAAGTTGTGCTTGGAATTGTGAGCAATTAGAATTATGCTCAAAGCTAATCTTATGAAAAAAAATTATCATCATGTTCTTTTGCCTTCTGATCCCACTCCACCTAAAGTTGAATATGATTTTTAATCCGAATGGTTTCTTTCATACATATACATGTTGTTTATACACTTTTCTGACATGTGAATCCTCTTCTGCTCCTATGTGTAGCCTTACAGAAAGGTGCTCCAATCCGAAAAGGAAAAACCATAATGCAATCAATATAAATTAACTTTGAAATTTATCCATTTATGAAATTCCTACTGAATCCAACATAGATACACCAGCCAGAGACAGATATCCATCTACTGTATGTCTCCTTGTTGCCCATCTCAAGACAATTCTAGAGTTATATGGGGTCAGGAAAAGCTATATATACAAAAATAATCAGCATATTCTGACACAGTGATGCACACAAAGAGTATCCAACTACATATTCACATTATCTACAATGAAAAGAGCTTTTATTTCAAAAGATGAAATTAAAGAAAGTAGCAATTGTGTATGTGTTCTGTTAAAACTTTTCAACCTTACTTATGCAAAGTGAACACCAGAATGCCTTTTGGGGAACTGTCAAAGTAGTGCAAGTCACATGGAGTCACCTTGTAATAAAACATTTTCTGAAATACACTAAGTAATGGGACTAGCTGGTATTCAGTCCAATTCAGTAGGGCGTTCTTAGCCTAGAAGAGAGCAGGGTTTCTAGGAGTTGCAAGTAATCAGTTCATGAAACAACTATAACTACATCCAGTGAAAACTGTGCCGACTGGCGACTCCCAGGGGGAGGGCCTTCTCTGTAAGGGCTCCAACCCTTTGGAATAAACTGCCCCCTGATATATGAAACATCCCTAATCTCCATGCTTTCCGCTGTGCCCTCAAGACCCTGATGTTCAATCAGGCAGGGCTAAGCACGTTAACTGGGAATGATTAAAATATTATATAATTCT
Organism: Masticophis lateralis; assembly: GCA_030761175.1. Lineage (NCBI taxonomy): Eukaryota > Metazoa > Chordata > Lepidosauria > Squamata > Colubridae > Masticophis > Masticophis lateralis. Next base: position 54,045,498 of record JAUDYJ010000004.1, read on the forward strand.
GGGTTTTATTTATTTGGGCTAAACTATGCTATAATTTTAATTATCAATTTTATGATGTTTATGTATCTTTTATTTTTTCTTGACTGTACACTGCCTTGAGTCCTGCGGGAGAAAGGCGGTATAGAAATATAATAAATAAATAAATAAATAAATAAATAAATAAATAAATAAATAAATAAATAAAATCAGCACAGTCAAGTGAAATTAATGGGAAGTATTTATCACAGTGAAAAATTTCTGCCTGCCTACTAGATTTCACCTGAGTTATGTATGTTAAATGGTGCTATATTTTTGTACAAAAAAAGGAATGTCATTTTTTAAAAGATTCACAGGCCAAGCAGGAATTAACGAAAAACTAAGGCTGCCATTAATTTTCTTTTTCGACAGAAATGCCTCATTTTGGCTCACTCCGTGGTATTGAATTCCAACAATTGCCTTCGATAATCACAACTCTCTCTCTCTCTCTCTTTTTTTTTCCTGCCAGCCTTCCTTTAAGTGAGCAGTTATTTACTCTGAAGACTGATGGCTACTGAATTTATTGGGGCTTATTTGGAATAAACGTGTCAATGTAAATCAAACTGCTTTAGTTCTGTTGAAAGAGGCATCCACAAGAATTTTGTTGGCTGCAATTCATCTTTAGAACTCTTCAGGCATCTTGCTAGCCATGGCAAAAAAAATTATATATTTGTGATACTGAGTTCCTGTAGCAGTACAACATTATGTGGCATTTAATGAATCAATTTCCTTTCATTTCCATAATGCACAAAAATTTGGATTACTGTACCATACGCCAGCAGCAGATATGGTCATCAGCAAGGCATCACTATATTATTATGTAAAGATGTTCAGCAACAAATAAATGGTGGAAAATGGCTTAAAACTGTCCAATGGTAAAGTTGAAGTATAAATGATTAGAATTGGGATGATTTTACGGTGCAGCATTAGATTAACCTCACTTGACTTGTGAATTACTTATGAAGTAATTTGGATGTCATTTTACAGAGCATAGATCAGAGCACTTCCATAAGGAGCTTCTTAGATTTATATATGGTACTCTTCATAGTTTTGTCCCTAGGAAAAATATGCCATTTCCCATGAATTTTCCCATGTATTTTCAGACATGGGGCAGACTTAGGAAGCATAGCTGCAAATATTAGACTGAAAGAAGGCCAATGGGAATCAATCAGATAAGAGACGTCAATAGTATTATTGCTATGGAAAATTTTTTTTGAGACTGGAATAATAATATAACTCTTGGTAAGTTTTCCTTTAAACTAGTAATTTATTGATGGCTTGCCACACAATTTTATTACTCATTAATGAATAAGAGGTTAAGTATTTATTGAGTAATTGTTGCTTAATAAGTTGTTAGCTATCTAAGCTTACCTTACCCTTAAAGATACCAAAATCAGATGAACTAAATGCTTAAAAATATCACTTTCCCCAAATTATCCAAACTGTGCTCTAACATTGCCTGGGAAGACCATTTCATAGTCTCGTAGGTTATTTCTGTTCATGCAGCATCTAGAAGCAAGTTCTTCTCAATGGGGTTATCTCAATTTCAATTGTTCCAAGAACTGTACTGTAGATCCCATACTTTATTCTTTGAAATGATAATAAAAAGCACTTATTCTTGGTGGTTGTAAGAAAACAGCACTCTGTTTCGGGATCAGTCTGTATTTTAGTATTATCATTAGGTTTTTAAAAATTATTTATTTATTTATAGGATTGTTGATTATATTTTATTGTTTTCTTGAAAACTGCCTTGAGCTCCTGTGGAAAAAGAGAAGTACAGGTATTCCTTGACTTATAATATTCAAAGTTACAACAGCAGTGAAAAAAGTGACTTATGATGGTTTTTCACATGACCATCAGTGGTGGGTTGCTACCAGTTTGCCTGAATCAGGAGAACCAGTAGCGACGGTGATGGGAGACTCCGCCCACCCACCTGGACACTTCTGCACATGCGTGCCCACAATCGAACCAGTAGCGATGGGTTTTGAAACCTGCCCCTGATGACCATTGCAATATCTCCATGGTCACATGATCAAAATTCAGACGCTTGACAACTGACTCATATTTATGATGACTGCAATGTACTGCAGTAATGTGACCAGCTTTTGTGACCTTCTGACAAGCAAAATCAGTGATGAAGCCAGATTCACTTAACAAATGTGGCAAGAAAGATCGTAAAATGGGCAAAACTCAATTAATGTCTCACTTTGCAGTGGAAAATTTGGGCTCAATTGTGGTCATAAGTTGAGGACTACCTGTAGTAAGATAAAATTAATAAAAACGAATAACAGTATTATTCTTACAATACTCTTACAGTATTTTCTGTGGAGCTAAAAATGGGATCAATCTGATTGTGAATTGAATAGCACTTGATGTTGCTCACCATATCTCAGCAGGTTTAGTGACCGGATGGACTCATATGCTGGTAGTTATATGATACATATTTAGATTTTGGGTCAATTCAGTTGCAGTAATCCACAATTGGAAGAATCTGATTCTGTCAAGCAAGGCACTGCTCATAAGTAAAGATGACAGAATGGTATCTCATGAGACAATCCTTTTTAAAGATTGTCTAGCTATGAAAATATTCAGAATACTTAAGATGTATGATGTTCTACCACAATAATGAAACTCAGTAGTCCATTTAGTAATTTTCTTTCAGACAGAACTTCAGCTGAAGAGGTTTCCAATGAGCTATAAATAATGTTCAGAAATCTCCAAGGCTTACACAACTGCTCCATTTCCCCAGTATATTTCAAATGACACAGGTGTTTGTTTGAAAGTCAATGCTTCCTAAAAGTATTGCACTTAGCCGGAAATAACAGATCAATACACACACATGCGTGCAGACAAACTCCTGTGAATGACAAATGTCATACAAGAACTCCTGTTTTTGACAAGAATCAGGCACAGTTAAAGTCTAGCTGCACGACCCAACTAAGCATGAAATGCTTTCACTGTTTAACATTAAAAAAAAAAACCAAGATAATTTTGTAAACAGTTTCACAGTATATCAGGAATCATGTTATAACATCCCTGCCCTCTCCCCACCCCAGCCCCAGCCCAATTCAGACCTATGGCTTTTTAGAGTTAGCTGAATCGTCGCTTAAGAAAATAGTGAGGTACTCTAAATAGCTGCCAGTCTGGTATGATGAAAATGGCATGCATTAATGGGGCAGTTTAAAAGGTGCCAATCGAATTCTAATAATAAACTGGTTTAAAACAGAAATGCCTTCTTAGTAGTGAGTTTTTAAAGGATTTTTTTTTGCATCTCATTATTTTCTAAATTCTAAATCTAAGTCTAAAATTAATTACACACAAGTATACATTATTTAAAGATTCTTTACTACAATACTTTTGTACATGCTGGATTTATTATTAAAGTAAAAGAGAAAGAAATTACAGAAGTACTGTATCGTATTGATCTGCAGATCTTTCTGCACATCTTGGGTCTTAAAGCTGCAATAAAGGCATATCATTTAAATCTATTTTGGAGAAATATATATAAAAATCTGGAGTTAAAGCTCAGGTCAGTAATAATTATTACCTACAGATTTTCCATTCATGTTTGCCCTGATCTATGTATTTTTGCTTTTTGTCATCAAAAACAAAACAAAACAAAAGCCACTTGCTTATGTATGAGAATATTGATTTATCCAACTAAAAAGTAGAACAATAAAAGGTAAAACAAAAAAGGAAAATATACAATATTGCAGCTTCAACCCAAATCTTCACTGAACTTATTGATGGATGAACGGACAGTAAGCATTTTAGACGGCTGTTTCCCCCCCCCCCCCTCTTTTGAAAGTGTTAATGTTTTCTGTCCCCTCATTCAGTTCTAAACTTTGGATTCATTCTCTAAATTGGCCACATCACCATTCCTTTCTGCTTGTTCTTCATGGCTCTTAGCTTCCTCTCCAGCCTCCATTTCAGCATGCTGATCTAAGTGGCTTGAGACAGACCAAGTAAGGGGTAACTCTGCTCGACTGGCCATCTCTGCCAATTCTTTGGCGCTATAAGATGGAGTGTTGGTTTCATATGTCTCATGGAAATTATTATAATCAACTTCATAAAATCCATCCTCTAGGGTGAGAACAGGTGTGAAACGATAACCCCACAGAATTTCACTGGTAATATAAGAACTTCGGGCTTGGCATGTCATCCCTGCAAAGAAAGAAGAGAGAAATTAGAAAGATTAGCTAGACTCAGTGGTACTAAATTTACTTATTTATTAATCACATTTATATAGCTGGCGATGTGACTCTGGGCAGTATACACACAAGTACATCTTTTATCATTGGTTTTAATTGCTTTTGCTACTTGGAATGCTTTTTCATGGGATAAAAAACATTTTTAAATAATACTTACTATGGTTTAGACTTAGTCTAAACTCCAAGATAGATTTTAACAATTCAAGATTTTATAGCATGCAAAAACGATGTCTTATATTCAATTTAGAAAAAGAACTTTACAGATAGTCCTTGTTTAACAAGTGCCACATATAGTGATCATTCATGCCTTCTTTTTTTGGTGGCAATTTTATTAAACACTATAATTATAACAGTAAAAACTAATTCAAACTAAACAAATATACAAAAATAAAAAGAGTAGAAAGTGCAGAAAAAAAAGAAAAAAGGGAGAAATAGAAAAAGGAACAGAAAAGAAAGAAAAGTAAAAATATAGTAAAGAAAATAAAATAAATATATGAAGTGACTTTGCAGCTTCATCACAAATATGAACAATTTTAGTAACTTATCATCTTCTCTTAAAATACACAAATGATTTCTTCTTTCCATATTCTATAAAGCACAGACATTTGAGTTGTTGTGCCAGCAAAAGTTCACAAAAGTTTACCAAAGATAATAACATTTTTATTTTAATCTTGATCAAATAAGCCAACTATATATTGTTTTACTTCTAACAAAGAATCTTTAGCCCATTCAAATTGTGTCATAGATCTTAATTTCTTTTCATTATCTTGGTCACTTCTCACGAGATTCTTCAAAACATGCCTCTTTTGTAAACCCAGCACAAAAAAATTATCCTGTATTAGAAAATGCCAGGGTTGTATTCGGACTTGTTCCTTTGGTGGGTGAGGTTCTTTCTGGCCAATATTCTTGTAGAGTGCCTTTGGTCAGTTCTTTTCTCTTCCCAGCAGGCCCTTGCATTAGAGATGAAGTGTTAGCTCCATCTCTTCATCTTCTGTGGCTTCCAACAGCACCACACACACACACACACACACACACACACACACACACCACACCACACACACCATTCAAAAGAGACAATAACAAAGTTAAGAAGGAAACAAAAAGACCAGAATAAATCCTCTCCAGCAGTTTATTTATTAATTTATTATTTATTAATTAGATTTATATACCGCCCTTCTCCTTACGGACTCAGGGCGGTGATACCCAGATAGAGATTAACAATCAGCAAATAGCCGAGCTGAAAACAAAAGCCTAATAATCACCTCCACCAACCTTGTCAGGGAAAGCTACTGTACATAAACAAGGAGCAAACCTCACACTAACTCACACTAATGATGCTACTTAGTCTGGAATGAAACATCTGCAAGTGAACAAGCAAGCTCAGAGCACCAAGGACTCTACAGTTCAACTCTGAGCTACACATATTCTCTTCTATTGGAAACATATAATTGTACTTTGGAGATTGCTGTAGATATGGTAATAACCACTGTTTCCAGTATTTCTGCCCTCTATTATTATGCCCAGGGACTCTATAAGGTCTAAAGATCAGGTGAATCACCACCTGGTCTTTTTGGGAACCCATCCGTTTTGATGCACAAAGTACATCATTATCTACTGGGCAGATGGGACTCTGGCATCTCATTCTAGTAACCTAGATACCAATAGCAAACAGTTAATGCACAGTTATTTTTTTCTAACTAAGCCTTCTGTTTCTGTACGTGAGTTTACTGCTGAAATGCAGCTGACCAAATCTGAGAATGGCTAAAAACAACAATAAACTGGAGACGCTTAACTTTTCCTGACTTGTGTTTGTGTCCTCTGATTTGAAGTATGAGAATTCTATACTTGGCTCACAATTTCTCTTAATTTTAATTATTTTATTGCCTCCAAAATTGCTGATGAGTTTGATATATAGGTCTTCAGATTCCATTTATTTAAATAAGGATTGGTGACAAAAAACCTACACAAAGGACCTCAGATTTCTCTACTGAGGATGATTACTCTAATGATGACTACTAAACTACGCAATAAAAGATGCAAAAGAATATAAAGTTCATAGACTTCACTGACCATACCCTAATACTGGTAGTGTGGGATAGAAGAAGTATTTGAAATTTTAATACAGGTTTAGTTAGCATACTCTACCTAGAAGAGTACTAGCAATGATTACAATACAGTAATTAAGAATACAATTAGTTCAAAATCAATAGAGAGTGATAAAATGTACTATATGTTAAAAGAAACCACAACTAAAAGTTGAGTAACATAAATACAGGTTAACAAACTTGATTAAAATAAATTGAGGAACAAGTGAAAACAGTTTACCTTTTTAAGAATTAAAAACACATGGTTGAGTTATATTTTGGCTACCATTCAGTTTCAGGCATAGAGTCAGGCTGAAGAGTTCTCCCCCTCTCTCCATTCTTATGTTGATACTAACAAGTAAATAAGACAGGGCTGCTTGTCATATTGTTTGAATGGTCCAATATCCCTTTCTGGAGCAGAAAAATATAACACCACCCTCTAATAATCTCCCACTGACCACAAAAGCAATTCAGGGCAACTTTACTGTCCTATGTTTTGTCCTTGAAGTTTCAGTCCATTTTAGGTAGCATGCTTGTATTTGTGGAATGCTAGCAATCCATTGGGTGTTTCACAGAAGCAGGAATGCCTTTTCAAATAGAACAATGCTGACTACATTCTGTAATATTTTTTAGAACTAACTTTAACCCTGACTCCTGTAAAAGTACATATAGTGCTACAATAATTATATACTTATACATAGAAGTAGCTGGTCTGAAATCTTGTGGGATTTTTTAAAATTATGGTTTTTATTTCATCGAACTTCCTTCTTTTCCCCATAAATGTGCTTTTTAAAAGTCCAGTGATGTATTATTTTATCCCACCCCCCAATAACCTGAGAGAGAATGTTTTCTCCTCTAGCTCCCCACCCCCACCCATGATCTGTTCAGGGAGTACATATATCTGTATGTACTCTCTGGAAGTGTAAATCTTCAGGATCAGGTGAAATAATTTGCAGATGGTTTGGCTAAAATGTTTTGCGTTATTCTTGAAAATGGTCAAGAAATGGCAAATGACTATTGGAGAACTAATTTCCCTATCTTTTGATTGTCAAGAAGTCTGAAACTGGATCTAAGACAATTCTGTAACAAATTATAAAGAAATCAATCTGAAAGAACTTTGAAAATAGCATAAACATGAATTTGTCAAAGTTAATCCTCTCTCATATATGAATTGGATGACTATCTTAAAAGATTGTGGGAATGCTATAATTATAATCTATCTCTATCTTATTTTCAGGAAAGATAAAATAGCATAGAGCAGTGGGAAGGCTTACAAATTTGGTGCTTAGAATTTGGAGGGGTCCGGACTCTAGTTGAAGAGGGAACCAGTATATGCAGCTATATTGGGCATCAGAAAAGTGGACAGTCCTTAGGCAGGGCAGCAGGCAGAAACAAGCTATGGTCAGTGATCTCAGGCGTAGACTGCACCATTGTTCCATCCCAAGCCTTATTTAACCAGAACCACCACTGCCTGGTGGAAGGAATATTCCTTGTTTTAAACAGATTCTTCGCATTTTCCTTTTCTTCACAGGGAATGCCCCATACTCAGATGAATGAGGTTTTTGAGCAAAGCCAGCACCCATTATTTATCAAAGATATTTGCTCTGTGTTGGTTTATATCCATTAGATTATTCTGTGAGATTTAGGATCATTATATTAATCTGGCCTATATTTCGGCAGACCTCCTTGCTCCGCGAGATGCCCCCCTCTTGCGGACGTGGCCTCCTGTTTTATCGAAGGCCTATTTCAAGGATGGGTTTTGGAACCCTGAGTGGTGGCATTCCTCAAAGCAGGGTCTGAGGGATTTTTTAATTAGTGTTTTTAATCAAATTTTAAGGGGACCCAGGAGACGGGCGGTGAGAGATGAGCGGCTCTTACGGGTCAACAACTTGGCCCGTCAGACGGTTGTGTGCGGGGGGGGGGGGGCAGGGGAGGGAATGAAGGGACTCGGTGGAGAGAGGGTCTTTCAATCTCTGTGATGGTTGGGAGAGGCAGGGGTGGTGGGAGGAGGGGGTTTGGAGAGCCCCGCTGCTTTTTTCAAGTGGTGGGGCTCTCCTGTCCCCTTGGCCCATCCTGTCCCCCCCCAGCAGTGATGGAGTGTGGACCCCTGGACTCCGGCTCATGTACCTGAATGCCAGGTCCGTGGTGAACAAGGCCCTCCTCGTCCGAGATCTTATTGACGAGGAGGGTGCGGACCTGACCTGTATCACCAAAACCTGGTTAGGGATGGAGGGTGGTGTTCCTCTCTCCGACTTATGTCCCCCAGGCTTCCAGATACTACACCAGCCGTGACTCTAGGGGAGGGGCAGGGGAGTGATGGTAGTTATTAAGGAAGGTCTCAGTCCTGGGAAAGTCACTGTCCCTCAGATTGGCGGATGTGAATCTCTCCTTTTGAAGTGGGATCCTGGAGTTCAGTCAGGTCTGTTGGTTACATACCTATCACCCAGCTACGTAGCCTCAGCCCTGCCTGCACTACTAGATCTCTTGGCCGAGTTGGTAGTGGAACTCCCCAACCTTCTGGTTATTGGAGATTTCAACTTGCCCTCAGCTGGGGAGACATCTGAATTAGTGCAGGAGTTCATGACCTCCATGATGGCCATGGACCTGACTCAGATTGTACAGGCCCCAACTCATATAGAAGGACACACACTCAACCTGATTTTTCTCTCTGGGCAGTGAATAAATGATCAGGGCGAGGGGACTTTATCCATCGACCTCCTGTCATGGGCCAATCATTCCCTCCTTAGACTGGAATTTCCTGTCGCCAGACCCTACCGCTGGGTTGCAGAGCCAGTGAGATGGTTCCTCCCCAGGTGCCTGATGGAACCTGACCCACCTCTTTAACCCACGATTCCTCCAAGGCCCTAGTGGCAGCCTGGGAACAGGCTGCGGTAGGGGCCCTGGATCGAATCTTGCCTATGCAGCCTCTGATCCGGCAGCTCCATGGTTTACTGAGGAGCTCAGGAAAATGAAGCATTGGAAAAGATGCCTGGAAGGTGGTTGGAGGTCCTCCCAATCAGAATCTGACTGAACACAGCTAAGAATCCATATTAGGTCTTATCTTGTGGTGATGGAAGCGGCGAAACGACAGTATTTCACCGCTCTCATTGCATCTGCAGAAAACTGCCCAGCAGCCCTGTTTAGGGTGACCCGCTCCCTCCTTAACCACAGAGCGAGGGAGGACCCCTTGCAGGGCCGAGCTGAGGATTTTTCACAGTTTCTGCAAGATAAAATCACTAAGATTCGGACTGGGTTGGACTCTGACTGGGCATAGTCCACCGAGGAGTCCGGAGCTAGTCTTGGCGGGGACATCTGGGTTGAGTTTGAGCCTGTTTTGCTGGATGAAGTGGACAGGATTATGGGTTGGCTGGGGGCCTCCACATGTTTATTGGACCCGTGTCCCTCTTGGCTTGTTTCTGCAGCCAGAGAGGTGACCGGAGACTGGATCCAGGCTGTTGTCAACGCTTCTTTGAGGGAAGGGGTCTTCCCCGCTGTACTTAAATAGGTGGTGGTTTGACCCCGCCTCAAGAAGCCCAACCTGGACCCTGACTCCCTTAACAACTATCGTCTATTCTCCAACTCCGCTTTTTAGTGAAGGTTGTTGAATCCCTGGTGGCACAGCAATTCCCTCAATTCCTGGAGGAAACAGACTACCTGGACCCTTACCAATCTGGTTTCAGGCGTGGTCACAGCACAGAAACAGCATTGGTCACCCTAGTGAATGATCTCTGGTGGGCCCGTGATGGGGGTTGTTCCTCCATCCTGGTTCTTCTTGACCTCTCAGTGGCTTTCAATACCATTGACCATGATATTCTACTGCAGTGACTCGGGGGGTTGGGGATAGGAGGCACTGTTTTGCAGTGGTTCTCTTCCCACCTCTCGAGCCTCTCACAGTTTGTATCGGCGGGGGGTCAGAGATTCTCCCAGAGGCCCCTCACTTGTGGGGTGCCTCAGGAATCGGTTCTCTCCCCCCTGCTCTTTAACATCTACATGAAGCCACTGGGTGAGATCATTCGAGGTTTTGGGGTGAGGTATCACCAATATGCTGATGATATCCAGCTCTATATCTCTACCTCGGACTACCCTGGGGATGCCCTTTCCATGATATCCCATTGTCTGGAAGCGGTGCGGGCTTGGATGGGAAGGAACAACCCATCCTAGACTGAGTGGCTGTGGATGCCGGCATCTTGGGATCTAGAGGTACCATCATTAGTGATAGGAGGGGAGACTCTTACCCCCTCCAACAGGGTTCGCAATCTGGGAGTCCTCCTGGATTCTCACCTGTCTTTAGATGATCATCTGATGGCCGTAACCAGGGGGGCTTTCTCACAGGTATGTCTTGTGCATCAGTTGTGCCCTTTCCTAGACCAAGATGCCCTCGCCACAGTCACGCATGCCCTTGTTACTTCTCGGTTGGCTTACTGTAATGCCCTCTACATGGGGCTGCCCTTGGGATGCATCCAGAGGCTCCAGCTAGTCCAGAACATGGCTGTGCGGGCAGTTACGGGGGTTCCTTGTTACTTCCGTGTAATACCTCTTCTGCGCGAGCTGCACTGGCTGCCGGTTGCTCTCCGGGTTCATTTCAAGGTGCTGGTGCTTACCTATAGAGCCCTACATGGCGTAGGCCTGGGGTACTTACAGAACCATCTCCTGCCTTCCTCCCATTGTCCTGTGTGCTCTCACAGAGCAGGTCTCCTCAGGGTGCCGTCGGCCAGACAGTGTTGGCTGGCGGCCCCCAGGGGGAGAGCATTTTCTGTCGGAGCACCAACTCTCTGGAATGGTCTGCCCACCAAGCTCAGGATAGCCCCTGACCTCCTCTCCTTCCGCTGTGAACTGAAGACTTGGCTTTTCCACCAAATAACCTGATCTGTTGGGGGTTACACGATTGTCATAATTTTAATATGGTTTTAGGGGGGATTTTAATTTGTATTGTCGACTGTTGTTTTGTAAGCTACCCTGAGCCCTTCGGGAGAATGGTGGCATATAAATCACAATAAAATAAAATAAATAAATAAATATTAGGAGAAGGGTCAGAAAAAAACCCCTATGTTTTACTAAATGTTTTCTCTGTCATAGTTTCTCTTGCAGTATCATGATGCACAAACCCGTTTCCTTGTAAATGTCTACATATTAGAAAGGATAGTAATGCCAGGATGATAATGGTTCACTGCATTTAGTCTTTGGAATAAAGAGAGACAATGGTCCTGTTTTCAGCCATCAGTTTAAATTTGTCCAATTTTGGAATATTTGGGATTACTAATAAAAATCAATAATAGATTGATTTTAACTTAAGTCCCATTTTCTTTTATTGGAGGCTCAATGGACCCACAGACTGAAATAGTAGGCAACCCTCCTCCCCCCAAAATTGAATGCAGATTCAAATTTCCATACATGAGCAATTGTGCAAAATAATACTGAAGTAAATTTAGTAAGTGTAGGTTAAGAGGAAGATTTATTATGATTTGGTAACCAGCTAAAAAACACAAATAAATAGACACTTTAGTTATTCTCTCTTTCAAAACCAAAACTAACAAGAAGCCAGTGAAACATTAACACATGAGAGCCAGTTTGCTCTAGTAGTTAAAGCATCAGGTTAGAAAGTGGGAGACTGTGAATTCTAGTCCCACCTTAGTCCTGAAAATCAGCTGATGACCTTGAGCCAATCACTCGCTCTCTGACCAACCCATCTGGCAGGGTTGTTTTTGTGGGTAAAATAGGGGGAGGAACGTGTGTTTGGATATGTTTGCTGCCTTGAATTATTAGTAAAAATAATAAAGGCAGGATATAGAATAACAGAATAACATAATTGAAAAGGACTTTGAGGTCTTCTCGTCTTCAAGCAGGAAACTCTACACCATTTCAGACAAATGGTTGTCCAAATTCTTTAAAATCTTAGGGGTAGAAACACCCACAATTTCTGGAGGCAAGTTGTTCCACTGATTAATTGCTCTGCCAGAAAATTCCTCCTTAGTTCTAGGTTGGTACTCTCCTTGATTAGAATAAGTTGACACCCTCTTCCTTGTGTCAACCCTGTAGACATTGGAACACTGCTATCATAACAGCCCTAGACATACCCAATTCCTGCAACCATGCTTTGAATGTTTTATTCTCCTGTCCCCTAATCATCTTTGTTCTACAGTCTCAACATCTTTTTTATATCGTGGCAACTAAAACTGGATGCAATATTTCAAGTGTGGTCATACGAAGACGTTATAAAGTCGTATTAGCACTTCATGTGAGCCTGATTCTATCCCTCAATTAATGGAGCCTAGGACTGTGTTGGCTTTTTCGGCAGGTCAGTATAATGTTGCCTCATACATTTGATTGTCCACTAGGACTCCAAGATCCCTCTCACAGTTACTATTATTGAGTGTGTACACACACACACACACACACACACACACACACACACACAGAGAGAGAGAGAGAGAGAGAGAGAGAGAGAGAGAGAGAGAGAGAGAATAGGTGGTACCTCACTCATTAATAGTGTGTGTGTGTGAGAGAGAAAGAGAAAGACAGAGCGAGAGAGAGACTTGTGAAAGGATCCCTATCTCTATCTCTATCTCTATCTCTATCTCTATCTCTATCTCTATCTCTATCTCTATCTCTATCTCTATCTCTATCTCTATCTCTAATCTATCTATCTATCTATCTATCTATCTATCTATCTATCTATCTATCTATCTACCTACCTACCTACCTACCTACCTACCTACCTACCTACCTACCTACCTACCTACCTATCATCTACCTACCTACCTACTTACCTACCTATTTTACAGAATTGTAGACTGGACTAGGAAACACCCCCTTCTCCCAGATTGGAAGAAAGCAACAACTGAGATGCATCTTTGTTCACTATTGTATTTTTAAAGCTGTTTTTGTCCTTCTGTATGTTGTTATAGCAGTCTGGCTTTAATCAATTCCATGTAGTGAAGGGTTCATTCAAGTAGACAGCTATTAATAAAACATGATGCCTTGAAAAATGGCATGAAACCAAGATCATGCTTTATGCTTTCAGCTTAGATAGTTGAACTGTACAAAAATATTTGCTATTAGTATGGCAAATTAGGTTGTTCAGTGGCTTTCAAGGAGGACAATGAGTAACAAAAACGAGGAGGGCTGGGAGAGAATGCAAAACATAACCAAGATCTCATAGGAAGCTGACTTGATTAAAGAAGTAGTACAAGGAGAATATAACTCCCAAAAGCAATGAAGATGGATATAGGAGCACCTATGCCTCAGTTCTCAAAAAGAGTTCTGAAAAATCCTCAGAAATTTACAAGGATATCTTGTACATTTGATTATGAATATCAAGAAGTGAAGTTTAGTTAAATGAGGCTACCATTTTCTCCCATCTCAGTTTGAATCTCAATCATCCTCACTGTAAACTTAGAAATTACCTCTCATTAGGAGTAGTGTCTCATGGTGGGAAAAGACGTGTTGTATATAATCATCTTTCCTTTTATGATACCTTCCATCCCTAACCACATTCATATTTTCACAATAATAACCTTTTGAAAGAAAGGCAAAAACTTCATGATGCACTGTATTTGTAAGACACGTTTACCCATAGTAAAATTACCTCTGGTGCTTTCTATCAATTCCTTTCTCTGGGTTTGTTTGACGCCCTGAACCATAAACTAATTTCACTACTTGGATTCCCAAACTGGCTTAGCTGAAGGGACTCCAAGGGACTCGAGTCTTCTCCAGAACCATAGTTCAAAGGCCTTAATTCTCTGGCGCTCAGCCTTCCTTATGGTCCAACTTTCATAGCCATACATTGCAACTGGGAAAACCATAGCCTTGACGCACTTTTGTTTGCAGGTTGATGTCTCTGATTTTTAGTATGCTGTCTAGATTTGCCATAGCTTTCCTCCCCAGGAGCAAGCAACTTTTAATTTCTTGGCTGTAATCCCCATCTGCAGTGATCTCGGAGCCCAGGAGAATGAAGTCTGTTACTACCTCCATTTCTTCCCCATCTATTTGCGAGGAATTGAGTGGGCCAGATGCCATGATCTTAGTTTTCTTAATGTTGAGTATCAAGCCAACTTCTGTACTCTCCTCTTTCACCCACATCAGAAGGGTCTGTAGTTCCTCTTCATTTTCTGCCATTAGAGTGGTATCATTTGCATATCTGAGGTTGTTGATATTTCTCCTGTCAATCTTAATTTCAAGTTGTGATTCATCTAGCCTCATCTTTCTCATGATGTGCTCTGCATATAAGTTACATAGGCAGGGTGACAATATACAGCCTTGTCGAACTCCTTTCCCAATTTTGAACCAAACAGTGGTTCCGTGTCCAGTCTCGCTGTTGCTTCTTGACCTGCATATAGATTTCTCAAGAGACAAATAAGATGGTCTGGTACTCCCATCTCTTTAAGAACTTGCCACAATTTGTTGTGATCCACACAATCAAAGGCTTTAGCATAGTCAATGAAGCAGAAGTAAATGTTTTTCTGGAACTCCCTAGCTTTCTCCATGATCCAGCATATGTTGGCAATTTGATCTTTAGTTCCTCTGCCTCTTCGAAATCCTGCATGTACTTCTGGTAGTTGTCAGTCCACGTACTGCTGGAGCCTAGCTTGTAGGATTTTGAGCATAACTTTGCTAGCATGTGAAATGAGTGCAATGATGTGGTAGTTTGAACATTCTTTGGCACTGCCTTCTTTGGAATTGGAATGTAAACTGACAGTGACTATGGTCACTGTTGAGTTTTCCAAATTTGCTGGCAAATTGAATGTAGCACTTTTACTGCATCGTCTTTTAAGATTTTGAATAGCTCAGCTGGAATACTGTCACCTCCACTAGCTTTGTTGTTGCTCAGATTTCCTAAGGCCCATTTGATTTCACATTCCAGGATGTGGTTTAATAGGTGGCTTCAAACATTAAGCCAAAAAGAGGAAATCAGAATGCAAAACATTATAATTATTTTCCACTAAATGTAGAATATCTGTAAGAAACTGGAGGGTCAGTTTGGTCTAGTGATTAAGGCACCAAGCTAGAAACAGGGAGACTGTGAATTCTAGTACTGTCATAGGCATGAAAACTAGCTGGGTGACTTTAGGCCACTCCATTTTTTTTCAGCCTAATCCATCTCACAGAGTTGTAACTGTAGGGAAAATTAGAGGAGGAAGGAGTATTAGGTTTGTTCACTGCTTTGAGTTAGTTATAAAAATAATAAATGTGGGATATATAGTAAATAAAAAGAAAATGCAGGTATTTTACATACAAAAGATATAAGCTGTGAGGTAACAATATATCAAAATCTTAGCATATTTATTTGAAGTGCAACTTTATCAAAATGAACAGAAAATGTAATGTGCTATTTCTGCTTCACAAATCTAAAATGTGGGACAAAGCTGACTCCCCAGTAACATTAGAACTTAGACTTACATTCCACTTCATTGTGCTTTCTTTTGTTCATCCCATATTTTGTTTCCTAGTGATTTCTTTTGGTAAGTACATAGTATAGTAGCTCAGAGCCTGATTCTGTGCATGCTTACCAGTTATTTTAAGGAAAGACGAGTGGTATATATCAGTGTTTCTCAATCTTAGCTACCTTAAAATGGGTGGGCTGCAACTCCCAATATTCCTTAGGCAATATGATGGCTGGGGAATTCTGGGGGTTGAAATCCAGACATCCTAAAGTTGCCAAGATTGAGAAACACTGGTTTAAATTACCTCTGGCCCCATGAAACTTTGATTGGATTTGCTATTTCTGGACAACTCTGCATTTCCTTTGCTAATTTTTCAGTCTGGAAAAATCTCTTGAGTATCATTCCCTTTGTGGATGTGTCCTCCCGATCTCTCCTGGCAATAGTTCAGCTGCCATAAGAGTCTCATAGTAATAATAACAGCTGATTTAAATCTCCTGGCTTGGCTTTCTAGTTGCTCCAACTGAGGTTTCAGTACAACAGTTTAAAAAATACCATTTTTTTCAGAGTATAAGTCACTCTGGAGTATAAGATGCATATTAGTTTTTGGGGAGGAAAACAGCAACAAAAAATTCTGCCTCTGCCTACCAGCATCCATTGGTATTCATCTGGCTAGTGTCCTTGCAGCAAACAGCAAACAGCCTGGTAAGTTTCAGCACAGTCTGATTCAGCATGAGCAGCTGATTGGTGGTTGGATTGGCCTACCGGAATACCGCCAATCAGATGTTCCAGGCTGCGGGGATCACCACAGCCCATTGCCGCCTCTGCGCAGCATGTTTTTGGCCTCTGCGCGTTGCATTTTTTGCCTCTGCATGCTCTATTTTTGGCCTCCAAGTGTCACATTTTTGGCTGGTTCCAGGCAGCAGGGATTGCTGCTGCTGCCGCCACTAATCCCTGCTGCCTGGAACTGGCCAAAAGTGTGATGCACAGAGACCAAAAATGGGGCATGCAGAGGCCGAAAATGCAACATGCAGAGGTGGCAATCAGCAGCAATGTGCTGTGGCGATCCCTGCAGCCTGGAACGGTCTAAAATGGAGTGTATGGAGGCCGAATCTGCAATGCTCGGAGGCTGAAAACCGTTGAAGGATGGGGGCCAGCAGGTGGGCGTGGCTTCGGCAACATTTGATGTATAAGACACACCACAATTTTCACCCACTTTAAGGGGGGGGGAGTGCGTCTTATACTCCAAAAAGTACAGTATATCACTTGAAGCAAGATAACTCTGTGAAAAATGAAAAGGCACAGGACAGGGTTCACAAAGTTATTTCAAATCACTGAGCTGGAAGGAGTAAAATGAATGTTATCATTCTGCTAATGATAGATTGAAAATAGTGTCACAAAATAATTGTGCACTAAGTGACTTGGTATTTCTGGCATAAATAATATAGTCTTAGAAGTTCAGGTGTTTGTTGAAATGACCTCACTATGTTACTTCTAACTATAAAAGCTTTATTTGGAGGCTTTTAAAGTACACGAGAAATAACCCTCTAAACCAGGGCTGTCAAACTCGCATCATCACAGCATCGTCATGTGACATACCATGAGTTTTTTCCCCTTCGCGAAACTGGATGTGGGCGTGGCCAGCGCATGACGCATCTGGCCCATGGGCCGTCATTTTGACACCCCTGCTCTAAACTCATTGAAATAAAGTTTCTTTGGTAGGGAAGAAGTTAATAGTGAGACATACTCTAGCAATGGGTTTCAGTGAGGACTAGAATGCCTACAAAGGGGTCATAAGTAAAGATTACTAACTTTTCTTTCTGTACTTGCCAAAGGCAAAGGACAAGTAAAAATCCTCAAATATCCCAGGCAGGATAGCATTGAAAAACTCCATATTGAAAAGAGATACATCAGTAGAATTTAAAGTAGAAGACAGATGACAAAATGTTACCTTCACCATTTTAATTCATTTTCTTCAAATTTCCTTAATTTTTTTCTTTTTCTCACAGAAATGGAGAACAAATAGCAGTGTTCTTAAAGACAGAACATGCCAAAAAATTATATACTTTCTGTCTTGGTACTACATTACAGTTGTTAAAGCAATGTTAATTTGATATATGGGTTGCAACCCGTGGCTCTACTTGTCCATTTTTTATTATCTGACATTATCCTAGTACTGTAATATGTAAATAAATGCAAAATGTTTTCTTTCTTTCTTGATCAAAGTATTGTTCTTAATAAGTTTCTCTTTGTTATTTTCAAAAAGATAGTTTTGTGTTTTGATGGAAAAGTGAGAGACACTTCTATGGAATAATCCCAACTTTTTTGTTTTCTGAAGTCCTGGGAACATTTATTGTTGACAGATCCCATTTTTAGAAGTTAGAATGATAAATGGAGGTTCCTAGCTAAGCAGTAGTAGTGGTGTCATAGCAATTCATCCAATATAGATGATGAATTTCATGAATGCTGCGCTTGTAGGACTGCAAGATCACTCAGTGAGCCATAAGGTAAATATATCTATGTCTCCAACCAGTTTAGGTCTAGTGTCTCCAACTACCCCTATTCTAACTTACTTCTAGACATGTTGAGATTTCAATTCTCAGAATTCCCAGACAGCATGGCCTTTGGCTTTACAATCAAGATGATTGGGCCTCTTACAATATTGAATGAAATGAGTTGCGTTACCATAATGTGGAAATTGTTTTTGGCTTTGCAGGGAGAAGGAGGAAAGTCTCAGCAGTGGGGAGCAAACTGGCAAAATGAGTGAGGCGGTAGAAGTATTAAAGTTTGCTGCAAGAGAGTAAATGGGGAAAGAGGGCTAGAGTATAGAATAATAAGTACATGGTAGAAGTGAATAGCAAATTACTGTGAGCTGCTGTGCTAGGGTGCACCGAGATTACATAAAACATTTAAATGGCTTCAAATGAAGTCACAGACTTTTTCCTTAAGTTGACAAAAATCTTCCATCCCAACGTTTTGGCTGACAGAGAAAAATATCCATAGTGTACTTCAATTATAAAATATTGTCTTGATGTTTAATACTAACTCTTTTGTTACTTTCTCAAGCATATCTAGTAATAATTTTGGAAAATCTCCTGAAAGAAATAGAAATATTATTGGAAAACAGTATTGGGGGTTAGCTATTTTCAAAATTAATAAACAAAATACCAAGAGGTTATCAACAGATTTGAAAATGAAAAAGCCAATAGAATTGATAGAAAAAAATTTGAGAAGAATTAAGATTGAGTTTGTCTAAAACATCATGGTAGACAAATCTTATTGCTTTTTTGACAAAGTGACTTAATTAGTGGACATGCTTTGGATATAATTTTTTTGTACTTCAGTAATGAATTTGCTAAAGTAGACTACAACTTACTACTTGATAAGATAGAAAAATGTGGGTTAGAATCATCACCACCAAATGCATTTGTAACTGACTGAGCAACCGCATTCAATGTATGGTCCTTAATGGAATTACATTTACATGGAGGGAAGTATGCAGTGGCATATCCCAGGGTTCTATCTAAGGCCCAGTACTTTGCAATAGCCTCACAAATGATATAGATGAAGGGATAGAAGGGGAACTCATCAAGTTTGCAGATGACACCAATCTGGCAGGAATAGTCAACGATCAAGAAAATAGGCTTAAGATATAGAAGGATCTTGACAGATTTGAACACTGCACCCTATCCAATGTAATATTCTGTGAAATAATGAATATGTATTTATTTACATTCCCTCTACATGGAGGGAAGTACCCCAAGGTTCTGTTTAGGGCACAGTACTCTTCAATACTTCATCAATTATTAGATGAGGGAATTGAAGGAGAACTCATCAAATTTATGGATGACACTAAGCTGGCGGGAATAGCCAATACTCTGGAAGATGAGCTCAAGGTACAGAAGGACTGAACACTGATTCCTATCTAACAAAATGAAATTCAATGTAGAGAAAAGTAACATTTTACATTTAGGCAAGAAAAACCAAATGCACAGAGATAGAATAGGTGGTACTTGGCTCAATGGTAGTAACTGTGAGAGGGATCTTGGAGTCCTAATGGTCAAATCAGTTAAATATGAGCCAACAGTGTGTTGCAGCTGTCAAAAACAGCCAACACAGTACTAGGCTGCATTAACAGAAGGACATAATTAAGATCATGCGAAGTGTTACTACTGCTTTATAATGCCTTGGTAAGACCACACTTGGAATATTGTATCCAGTTTTGGTTGTCACAATATAAAGAAGATGTTTAGATTCTAGAAAGAGTACGGAGAAGAGCAACAAAGATGATTAGGGGATTGAAGAATTAGTCTAATGAAAAGGACTACGGGTGACATGATAACAGTCTTTCAGTATCTAAGGGGCTGCCACAAAGAAAAGGGTGGGTCAAAATATTCTCCAAAGCACCTGAAGGCAGAACAAAATGCAATGGATGGAAATTAATCAAGAAGAGATTTAACCTAGAAATAAGGAGAAATTTTCTGACAGTGAGAATAATTAGTCAGCGGAACAGCGTGCCTTCAGAAATTATAGGTGTTCCATCACTGGAGGTTTTTAAGACATGATTGGACAACCATTTCTCTGAAATGGTCTCCTGTTTGAGCAAGGGGTTGAAGACCTTCAAGGTCCTTTTCAACCCTGTTACTCTGAAAATTTTGGGAAATACTTGGGTATCACTATGTCTAACATGAATTGTATATTATACCAGATTATTATGTTTGACATGGGATTAAATTAAGAACAGGTTAAGATGGGGGAAATTGCCGTTGTTATGGCTGAATAGAATTTCTGTGATAAAAATGAATGTTTTGCCAATAATGATGTTTTTGTTTCAAGCAATACCATTATGAAAATCAACGTGCCATTTAAACAATGGCAGAAATATATATCTAAATTGCATGGTAAGTGAAAAAATCAAGAGTTAAATATAAAATACTGTAAGACGCAAAGGAACATTATAGGATGCAGTAGAAACCTGTGTTGTTGCATCTCCAGATGTAACAGTAGAACACCTCAAATTCTTGGATATGTATGAGAACCAGACAATCCGCCTTAGACTGGGAGTATTCAGATTTTTTGTCTGATTCCAGGTTTTGCCTGACACTGCTCTGTAACTATCCTGTTCCAACCTCCATATAATTCTTCTTAGTTTATAGACTTGATTCCTTGTTGCACTAGCTTCTGGTAATTTTGAAGAATCAAGGAGGAGGCCTCCAAACCAGACATTCGGTTCTGAAACAGATAGGTGGCAATGTTGGATTGGCAAGCCTAGGCACATTTCCTATTGACAAACTCTCTTATGCTTAGCATAAGCTTTGGCATGCAGAACAGTTAGCTCCTAACTGTTCCTTTTATAGTAATTATTTCTCTCTGAAACTTTTAACATTAATTTATCTCCTGCAGTGGGTTGTGGGGTTGTTTTTTTTTGAGTTTCAAATAGACTGTATTTCAAATATGTGATTCTCAAGTCAATGAGAAATTCTATTGCTGTGGATATATTACACAACTTTCCTCCCTGATGAGTTGTCAAATATTTTCACCAGAATAACTACATTTATGACAACTGTTTCTGAAAACAGATTAAATTGTCTTATTTTAAAATAATGTATCTCACTACAGCTATATCTTTATTTATGTGGTGAGATTTAAGTAGGCAACTAAACCTGCTAAAGTTTGCAGTAATTATGAAGATTGAAGCAACAGAATGCTCAAAATTAGTTGGGACTGGACCTAGATAACACTTATAAAGAAAATAAACCACACAATGTTCTAATAGCACAAGTTCTGCATATCGAGAACAATTTCTCTGTGACATAGACTCACCTTTATAGCTCTTAATATTAGAAAGATAAACTATATGAAGTGCGAGCTAAATAGCTCTAGATAATGGGATATTCAGTTATATATAAACTCCTGTTCCTTCATATGGTGAAAGCAAAATAAATCAGAATTTAAATTGAGCCTAAAGTACAATTGGTGGAATTTGAATGTAGATGTTATGAATTTTTAAAGCATACCACTGAATCTGAAAATTAAATGTAGCCAGCATATGACTAAATAATCAATCCACAAGACTAGAAGTCAAAAAAAGCTTTGTAAATAGTAATCTGTTTGATAGCCTCATTAAATATCTAAATAGCATTCTTTATGCAGTTTACTGCTTCTCAGAACATTTTCTGCAGCTGCTAAAGTGTGCTTTTCTTTTTAAAAATGTAAGCAGAAATGGTTCTGCAAACACTGGACTTGAACTGTTCATCTGTTGGCAGCATAAATGAAATCACAAACAGATTTGTACGGATTAGCTAAAAAGGAGTAATTTATCTTGTAAGGATTTTATGATATTTTGTTCTTTTACAATGTGTAAACATCTTTCTTTTGTGGGGAAGAATACTACTTCTTTTGTTTAGAATACTACTTCTATTTTGCTCTTGGGGAAGAATCAGTACTGTGAAAGGCTTACATAATGTAATAATCAGGAATGTGACTGTTTTTCTCCAGTGAGAGCGACATCAAACTACTGGCTCCATTTAAACAGAACTAAACTCATTCTCTGCTGGTGAATAAAATGTAATGACATTTTTCGAACTAAACCCGTGACCTCCTGTAATTTCAGATGGTTGAAACTGTCATTCATAGAATGATGACATACTTTATTGCTCGGGAAATCAGCTGGCTGATGGAAATTATAGAGATTAGTTCCAAATTCCAACACTGATATTTAAAATTCTACACTTCCAGATTCTTAGATTTGATTCTGAGAAAGAATTTAGAGTCTTCAGGGATTGTTGCTAGGCCTGAGCTCCTTAAGAGCTCCTTAATTATGCCAATTATGCCAATCATGTGAAAAAAACTACTGAAAAGCAAACATTTAGATTATACTCTACTATCCTATTTTGAGATGTTTTATTTGCAGCTAGATGCATCATGCCAGAAATTTATTTGGAATCTTACTTATTCAGGAACTAGTATTAGTCATTAGAATTAAATATAAACAACAAATACATTATGGCTGGGCATATAGAGTATCTTCTTGTAATTTATTTTGGTACATTTGCTTATCAGTGTGAACTAATGTTGTGGAGTTCATATTGTAAGATATAATGGAACAAACAATTCTTTCCAAACCACATTTACCATAATCATCACCATTTCTCTGCTGTACACATTATATTTTATAGTTTTTATTTCCTGACAGCAATTTTAAAGCAACACGTCTTTTTAACAAGGCTGCTTTTCTGGATTTATGCCTTCTCTTGATATCTTAATTTATGGTGCTTGTAGCTGCTTTTCTGTCAGTGTACAAGAGTTCATGAGTTGGAATAGGCATAGAAACAAGGTCAGCCAATGGGGCTGTTTGGTGGTTCAGACAGCTAGGAGCCTAGGCATGGCTTAGCTCAACTATTCTGTATATAGGAGAAGTCTTGCCTCTGCTGTTCCTGGCCTGTGTTTGTACCTACTTAAACTCTCTTCACTCTACCATGTTGGAAAAACCAGCATGGGTATTGTATATTTGCCTTATGTGTTATTATATATATAAAGAAGGTTTGAATCCTGCTAAATTGTCTGATTGTGTGTGCTGCAACAAACTCTGACACTTTCTTTTTACTGTAAATACACTAGATTACTCCCATCATTTTCCTGTGGTACAATTTTATGAATTTTTGAAGAAATGCACTTCTGTATTTCCAAAACCTATTAATGTTTTTTATTGGAAAGGGCAGTTTGTAGTAATTCCACACATGCCTTCTGCTTTGCAGTGTTTTTTAAATGGCACATCTAAACTGACAGCTCTCAATCATTTGGGTCACTTTATTCATTTCTAGTTTACCGATGTAGGCATTTCTCTGACACAATCCATAGATTCCATTACCAGCTCACCTGAACTTCTCTGAGGCTGAAGTCAATTAATTTCTTCCTAAGCATGACAGATGTGAATCTCAAAAAAATATTCTATCATTACTTTGCTTTGAAGCATGGCATGTTCTGGCTATAGTAATGTGAGCTTATGGTTACATCATATTTTGTAGTTTAAAAGTATTGTTATGTCAATAGCCTTTCATTCCACTGATTTATGTGATTTTTGCATCAGAGGAGGGCAAGAGACCATCAGGATCATCTTTTAAATGACTCCCTTAAGCTGAGACCAGCAGAGAGAATAGGGCGATCTGTTTTCTGGCTCTGCCTCCAAATGTCAACCCATACACTACAGATGAGATAATGGTATCACACAAATAGAGATCACATCTGTGCAAGAATGACTTACATAGCAATATGCATATAAAATTTGTCTTCTATTAAATTTGATCATTGGTCTACGTATATAGCAGCTGCTATTCATTGATATCATCCAATTGGTAATAGTTTCAAAGAGTTCATGAAGGAACCAATGTAAAACTATCTGAAATGTTTCACTTTTTACATAGTGGGGACTGAATCTGAGGGTTTGAGTTCAGGATTACATGGGTTCTACTATGGTAGAGCAAAATTAGCATCTGATTAAGCCTGGAAAATTTGTGAAAATGTGAAACTACTTTGAGAAGACATTAAACTGAAAGCAATGATATCATTTCTGTCAAATTGTCCTGAGTAGGCAATTAAATATTTCTTGGGCCTTATGCTTCTAGTAAATGTATCTGATCTCTTTTTCCTGGTAGGACTAAGATCAGTAAACATAGTAACGCAAGGTTTCTAAAATGTGCTGACACCGGGAAAGCTCATTTTTTGTCCCAACTTTGTTCTGTAAAGCATTCCTATGTAACAGTGATAGAAGAATTATATTAAACAATGATAGGAAAACTATAACTACAATGAATATCTGTCTTATTACCCCATTTGAGAATGTCACAGCACCATCTGTTTTACTCCATTTTATTCCATTCGTCTTTTGCACCATCAGACTGCATGGATATACGTTAGACAATTTTGGATACTTAAACTTCAGGTGAGGGTAAATAAATTGTATTTAAATTTTTGTTTTACATTTAAACTTTTTTTTTTTCAATACAATGCCTCTTAAAAAAGAAAGTTAATTTATGTAGAATATGAAAATAAAAATTGTTACCTGTCGCTTCCACCATTCCTTCTAGGATCACAACTATTTCTAATTCCTCTTTGGGCAACTGAGCTTTGGAAATCTCCCAGAAAGGACTCTGTTGGTTTATTTCATGGCTGATGATCAGTGGTGAAACCAAAAACAGTCGATCATCCCCAGTATAATAACCTACATTGATATCTGTTTGATTGAGAGGTATAAATTCCCCCTCCTTTGTCTGTTTCGATTTGATCAGCTTGGCTCGTATTGATGCTTCCACAATGTGTGAATTTCTAAGATCCCCAACTCGAAACATCAAACACAGCTTTCCATCCCGCATAGAAATTACAGCATTGGTAGAAAACACCAGAGTTTCTGCTCTCTTCTTGGGCTGTGATATTTTTACAAACATGCAGCCAACCATGAAAGCATTCACAATAGACCCTAAAACAGACTGAACTAAAAGCAGGATAATTCCTTCAGGACATTTGTCTGTGATAACCCGATAACCATACCCAATTGTAGTTTCTGTCTCTATAGAAAATAAAAAGGCTGAGACAAATCCATTGAGGTTGCTAACGCATGGTGTCCACTTCTTATCTCCTATGTGCTCCATGTCTCCTCGGATGTAAGCAATTAGCCACCAGATGAATCCAAAGAATAACCAAGTCACAGTATAAACCAAGACAAATATCAAAAGGTTGAATCTCCACTTGAGGTCGACCAAAGTAGTGAAGATATCGGTCAAATAGCGATAAGTCTCTCTCACATTTCCATGGTGGACGTTGCATTTTCCGTCTTTCCTAACATACCTCTGGATTTTTCTTTTGGCATCTTCTTTGCTTAAATGCTTTGGCAGATCTTCTCTGGCCTGTTTGGGCAACTTGGGTGGATGAATTGTAACAGGGCTTTCCACGTCCTGCTCCATTGAGTCTCCTTCCAGCACATTAGCTATTATTTTAAAAAAAAGAGAGAGAGAGGGAGAGAGAGAGAGAGAGGAAATAAATAGGAATGGTGACAATGCAAATAAGATTTTCAAGATCAGTTACATGAAGCATCTGAATTATTTTTGAACACCACTAGAAAATTACTGGAACTTACCATTTGTTACCAATGGAAAGAACAAGTGTCATCTGTATTATTTGAAATAATCTCTTACTTTTACTTTGTATAAGTAGGATAATTTAATATTCATAAAAACTGTTTAAGTTGCAGTTATATGCAAATGTTCTTAAGCAGGAGTCTGGGTAACATATAGAACTATCTTTCCCAAATTTCAGAATTTTGAAATAGATTAGCTTTATAAATATAATTAATCAAATGCTATCAAGATGATTTCTAAGCACCACACCACTCTGATCTTTTTGGAATAGCAACTGTGTACATTATTCTATCAAGTTATTTTATGGACTTAAAGGTCAGAAGAACAGAAGCAAAGATTGGAAGTGATTTACTATTAGAATGTTCAGAAGCAAAATGTAAGCTGATGATTTAAAACAAATAATCTATTGCATTTATATGCTGCCACATTTGATGAATTCTTATAATAGCAGTAACATACATAAAACAAACCAATCAGTTATAAATATTAAATAGTAATAGCCTTAGTACAGTTAGTTCTCAAATTATAACCACAATAGAGCCCAAAATTTTGGTTGCTAAGCAAGATATTAAGTGTGTTTTGCTGCATTTTATGATGTTTTTGGCCATGGTTGTTAAGTGAATCACTGCAGTTGATAAGTTAGTAATAGAGTTGTTAAGTGAATCTGGCTGCCCCATTGACTTTGCTTGTCAGAAGGTTGTAAAAGATGATCATGTGACTATTATAAATATGTACCAGTTGTAAAGCATCCAAATTTGGTCCTGTAACCATGGGGATGCTGCAACGGTCATAAGTGCAAAAAACAGTGCCATTATAACTTTGAATGGTCACTAAACAAATGGTTGTAAATTGAGGAGTACCTGTAATTCCAACATTAAATAGAAAATATCTACAGTAAAATCATCCATAGTAACCTAAAACAAAGAACAAAGCTACAAATGAAACTCCTGCTAGAAATTCAAGCAACAGTTTTGATTAAGATGACCATCAACCACCAAAGGCCTTCTGTGAATACTTTATTTCATATTATAAATCAATGTTGATATGCTAGTCTCTGTTCTTTTATTTCTAATTCTGGATGTTTTGCTTTTCAGAAAGATCAAGAAAAAGGATTAACTACATACATGTTTCATATATACTCATCAGAGATAAGCCAAGCCTTGAGTTTTTAATCAAAATACTATGAAAATGTGCCATGCACAAATAAGCCAATCCCAGAAAAAAGTCACCTTTTAATATTCCCAGTTGGCTCATCTGTGAATAAAACATGGATTATCCATTTTTAATGGTTTTTTGATAAAAAATTTAGATCAAATTATCCATGAATAGGCTTATCCACAAGTATATTTGTGATTTACAGGTGCTTTAAAAGCATATCATATGCATATCATATGCAATAGATAAGCCTATCCTTGGATAAGCCAAACACAATTTTTGGGTGCACATAGGCACCTAAAATTC
Organism: Masticophis lateralis; assembly: GCA_030761175.1. Lineage (NCBI taxonomy): Eukaryota > Metazoa > Chordata > Lepidosauria > Squamata > Colubridae > Masticophis > Masticophis lateralis. The sequence continues at coordinate 54,072,779 of JAUDYJ010000004.1, forward strand.
TTGGTTATTCATGAGTATATGCAGCATATGGATATTCTTCATAAATACTTCCCTCATGGGCATTTGCACAGTCATACCTATTCAAAAATTCTAGGTCTGGAAGAGGGGAAATATGCATATTGGTTGTGTTTTCTTCACTCCACAAATTCCATAGTTCTCCTGAGCCTAATAATCACGTATGTTGATGTTCAACAATTCTGGGTAAATCAATAGTGCACTGAATAGTTAGGAGCATTCTCAATCAACTTTTGAGATTTTGAAATGATAATGTTGGAGATTTTGCATAGACAATGATGATTCATCACATAAGCAATTTTTGTGAAGAACGAAGTAATTCTAATGTTAATACAGCAAATTATTGTTAGGACAGAATGTTGATGTTTCCATTAGGACACTGGTGTCAAACTCGCTGCGTCATGTTGTTGTCATGTGACATATCATGACATTTTTTCCTTTCACGGAGCTGGGATGGGTGTGGCCTGCGCATGACATATCTGGCCCACGGGCCGCCACCCCTGCCTTAGAACTATTCAAATTTGGAAGGCACGTTTTAATGATATCTCAAGTGAAGCACACTTCAAAGTTGTCTTGCACAAGGCACACACTTACTTCTCCTTCTAAAGAATGAAATAAAGCTGCTATGTTGTGTTGTGTTGCTTCTGCAGCCTTGTTTCCATGAGCTATCCATGCAGTTGCTGGAGATCTCTGACGTGATGCTGAGCGCTTCACTGAGATGAACAGTGTTACCTCAGGCAAACTTAGTAGCCTTGGAAAGCTTTGTTTCTGTGTGTGGGATACTGAACTGACAGATGCCTGAATGTTGTTATTCTTTTGTAACTGTATATTATAATGCTACGGTTAATCTTGCTTCAATTTCTGCATAAACAGACTTCCTCATTCTTCCAAAAAGATATACTATACATTTTCAGTTGCTCTCAGATTTTTTTTTCAGCTGTTATACATAAACCTACTTGGCAACAGATGTTTCACTCAAGTAGGGGATGTAAAACTTCAGTATGCAATGATTTGGATAGCATCAATCAATACCTGAGTATTTTATGAGGTTCTATTCAGCTGGGGCAGCTGCTTGTAGACTATTATATGAAATGAATAGTTCTATGTAAATATATTTGGTGACACAACTTGGATTACTCTATATTGCATAATAAAATATGAAAACAAGGGAATGGAGATTTTGTAATATCCTTCTCCTAGAGTGGGGTGGGAATGGGGATTTTGCAGTATCCTTCCTTGCCACACTCACCAAGCCACGCCCACCAAGCCACACGATGCCCACCAAGCCACGTCCACAGAACTGGTAGTAAAAAAAATTGGATTTCACAACTGCACTGCTGTACTATGGCTCTCTATTGCATATTAAACTAAAAGTTATCCTAAGCTATCCTTAACATAGAACGTAAATTATGCATGCTACTTATGTTTTCTAGCACAAACGTATTTTAACAATAATACTAGCGTTTGTGTGGTTCCTCATGTCTGCTTTTTCTGCAAATCAGCCTAATACCACATTCATTTCATTGTAGAACAGATTATACCATCGGGAAGGTTTCCGAACATTTAGTGAAAATCTTCTTTCTTTCAGATTAAACTCATTGTTTGGGTGATTCTTTCGAACAATTGAAAATAAATTTGCTTCATCTCTGAGACAGTGTTTCTATAGTTGAAAGTGGTGATCATGCCATTCATGCTTCAAGCTTAATTTATCTATCCTTCTTAAGTTATTCTTACAGGATTTGGGCTGTTATAAACCTACCATTCAGTTGAATTAAACCAATCAGTCAGCCCTATTTCTAAGCTTCTCATTTCAAGCAATCAATCACACTGAACATTGTCAATATATTATTATTTTTTCTTTAGATTTGCACAATAATATAAGATTATATTAAATCCATACATAACTGATCTTTACATCAATTGATTGCCAAGGAAACTATTATGGCTTCACCTTTCAGTAATTTATATATTACTTTAGAAGAAAGTGTCCCTATATATTTTACTTACTGATTTGAAGTTTTTGTTATTAATTAACTTGCTGTTTAGCCATAGTTATATGGCTAAATAAATATGGCTAATAGTTGGAACAAGTGGTTTTTTTAGGTACATGCCAACTTTATTACCTAACAGTGGATATACTTTATAATAGATTCACAATTTTGGATGTACAGAAGTTTGTTCATCTTTTGTGTGAAATCCACTTTTACCTAACAGCTACACTTAAATATTTAACCTATAATTATATTATTTTATTTATTTATTTATTTAGCGTATGGCTATTTTATATTATAATTGTCCTAAAGAAAGCATACCCAAACCCAGGAGTGCTATATAACTTGCCAATGAATTGTCTCACTAAAATGAACAGTGAACTAACTGTATAGTGAAAATCATGGGATTCTCATTTCCCATTTAATCTAATTTAGGAGAATGAGTAAACATTGCTCAATATTTTTTTTAAAATTAGATTTATATGCTGCCCTTCTCTGGAGACTCAAGGCGTCTTACAATGCATTAAGCAATAGCCTTCATACTTTTGTATATTTTATACAAAGTCAGCTTATTGCCCCCACAAACTGGATCCTCAATTTACCTACCTTAGAAAGGATGGGAGGCTGAGTCAACCTTGAGCCTGGTGAGATTCGAACTTGCAATAATTGCAGACAGCTGAATGTTAATAACAGGCTTTTAGTCTGTTGAGCTATCCAGGCTCTTTTAGTCATTGTAATGCTTTGCTAACCAAAGCCATCTCCTGTCACTGAATATTGTGTATAGCAGTATTTGCCAATTGTGAGAATTTTAAGAAGTGTAGACTTCAATTCCCAGAATTCCTCAGCCAGCATGGCAGGCTGGAGAATTCTGGCAATTGAAATCCACATTTTAAAATTTCCAAGGTTGGGAAAATGTATAAAATAATAAAGCACAGGACTTTTTCTCTGATGTTTCGTGCTCTGTATTCTGTTTCTGTGATGCAGAGTGTTTTTGTTTTGTGTGTGCGCAGCTGTATACGTATTTACAGAACAGGAAATTTGATCAATAAGTGTTCTAATTTAGGAAAGCTGTGCACACAAAGCAGTGGGGGGTGGGGACCCTATTTAATAGACTTATGGTGTGATCTTTCTGTAAATTACTGCATTCAGTTAAAACAATGATTTCCTGTAATGATTTCGAGTTTTCTACCTCCACAGTGTCCAGTTATCAGACGTCAGCAAACTAGCAAGCAAGGGACAATGTTTATGTTTTTAAAAGAATGACTGAGCTGCACAGCTGCAAATATCATTGTTCTTGATGTGTATTCAGGTTGCTACTGTTTTGCATGTGTATTTTGCAATGTTTTCTGCAAATCGAAAAGTATGATAGAACATGAGTTTCTACTTTCTATAAATTGATATTTATATTATATTATTGGAAGGAATGTAAACTGAGTATTGAACATCCCAGCAGATATCCAAATCAGCATCTGCAAATCATATTTCCAGGAGAAAAGCTAGCAGTTTCACAGCTCTAGAACACTACGTTTTCTGCTATTTGCATAGACATTTACACCCATAGAATCTCTAACCATGACAGGGAAACAGAAGGCATGCTGTTACCCTGAGCAATCATTGGTTATTTCTTCAGCCAACTACAAAAAGCTATCAGCTAATCTCCCCACTGAGAATGCTGCCAGCATATTTTCAATTCCAAGAAAAGCCATTCACAGAAATTGCAAAGTCAAGAATCATTGACTTGGAAAGCAATCAGAGAGGTCATTCAATTGAACCCCCAGTACGCATAATAACATAGTGCAACAATCAGGCTACGCACTTAGACCATGCTCGCTCCCTTAGGATCCTTTAAAAATGCAAGTGGGCCGCTCATGTTCCAGAGCTTCCCTAGGAAAATCCTTTTTGGTGTGAAGTAATTCAGGCAGAAGACAGGATTTACCTGAATCCTCTCTCAAAGGTCTTTTAAAAGGGAAGCTTTTGTGCATAGGAATTCAAGACTATGGCATGTAACTCTTCCTTTTCCTGAGAGCATTTTTTTTTCATTACTTCCCCGTCCCCCAGTTAAAAAAATGTATTTCAAAGAGGGTACCACAAAGCTGGAAATTGTCTTGCCAAATCATCATCAGCTTGACAAACTAGAAAAATTAATACGTTTGGGACATTTTAGTTTAAAGAAAAAGGTAATTGAGGCATATTACTTTTTCTAAAATTATATTTGGTAAAGAGGCAATTGCAATGAGAGATTGTGCTTCCTCCATTATCCCCAACCCAAGAAGTTCAGGAGATATTAAAAGAAATTCCTGAAGATAACTATGCCATTTTTGAATAATTAAAGGGGTTTGCCTGGCATATGAAATGAAGACAGCCATTTATGTAACTATGTTTAAACAATCTTTGAAAGATAGTAGGATTGGGCACACATCCTCTTTTGGATTTTTCCATAGCATCTGCTTGGCCAGGGAGAAACAGCTGGCTTGTTGGTGTTGATCTGATCCAGTGTAGTGCTTTGTATGTTGTTATCTAAACCTGAAAGACTTGTATTCCCAATAACATTTGAAATCTTCCAGCAATGCAAGCCACCCATTATTTGATTTGAATTATTGTTGAAATATTATTATTATTATTATTATTATTATTATTATTATTATTAGTTAATCGGTAGTGAGATTCACAGTCTTTGAGGCTGGTTAATAGCTCAGCAGCTCGAGTCCTAACCAAGGACCTAGGAACTGTTAAGATATCGTCGGAGGATGTAAGCTGTTCCGAGTAAGGTGGTTTTTTGTAGAGTCAAAATGTTCAAGTCCGGTAAATTTAGAATTTCTAAATAGCGGGGTAGCCCTTTGGGTATTGCTCCAAGGGCTCCAATTACAATCGGAACAACACATGATTTCTTTTTCCATAGTCGCTCAACTTCAATTTGCAAGTCCTGGTATTTTGTGATTTTTTCTTGCTGCTTATCTTCAATCCGTGCATCACCAGGTATTGCAATGTCAATGAACCATACTTTTTTCTTTTCAACTACCGTTATGTCAGGTGTGTTGTGGACCAAGTGCCTGTCAGTCTGAATCCTAAAGTCCCACAAGATCTTGAGTTTCTCATTCTCTAGAATTTTCTCAACTTGATGTTCCCAGTGGTTTTTGCTGTACTCAAATCCAAACTTCTGGCATTATTATTATTATTAATTTGATTTATATGCCGCCCTTCTCTGGAGACTCAGGGCGGCTCACAGTGCATTAATACTTTTTACTGCGCATGCTCAAGATGGCGGCCACCTCTGAAACGCCATGAGGAGATGGGCATCGGCGGGCGATTTTAAATGGGTCTGGGGGGGTTGCAGACTATTGGCAACCCCCTGTCCGGCTTGCTGAGTTTGTGGCCGTTACGCTGGTGGGTTTGAGTGCTCACCAGCGTTCTCCATTTGACACTGGCCTTCGGGGAGTTGCGGAGTTGTTACCGCCACTGTTACCGCCGGTATGTGTGAGGAGAGAGGAGAGAGACGCCGCCGGAGTGGTTTGGAATGGTGATGAGTGGCGGCAAGTGGCAAGAACAGCGAGAGCAGCGAAAGGTGGCCAGCGGGTCTAGGGGGTGATTGCAGACCATCGGCAACCCCCCCATCCGACCCGCGGAATATCGGCCCCTCTCTCTGGGGGGCTGGTGCTTACCAGCGTTCTCCTTGTGTGACTGGCCTTCGGGAGCTGCTGCCGCCCATGTATGAGGAGAGGGGAGAGAGATGCCGCCGGAGTGGTTTGGAGTGGCGGCAAGCGGCGGCAAGCGACGAGAGTGGCGGGAGGCGGCCAGCAGAGTCTAGGGGGGTGATCGTAGACCATCGGCAACCCCTCCCCCCCATTTGGCCCGTGGAAGATCTGGCCCTCTCGCTGGGGAATATCTGGCCCTCTCGCTGGGGAGCGCAGATTAGCGGCAACCTCCCCCCTCACCTGGCCCGTGGAATATCTGGCCCTCCCGTTGGGGAATATCTGGCCTCCTCGCCGGGGACTCTCTGGCCCTCTCGCCTGTAGTACCATCGATCCGCTATCCTCCCGGAGTAGCTTGGAACTCGGCCCCAGTACCATCTCGCACGCTGGCGTCATCATAGAACAGGACAGCTTATGGGAGGATTGATGGAGCCGGTTCCATCTTCGTTCATTCCTATTTCGCAGGACTAATATGCCAGGCCCCTGTGAGAGAGTGGCCTGGACTTTCCAACTTCCTGACTGTATGGCGGACCTCTGTGAGAGGGCGGTCCGGGTATCCCCGCAGTGACTTTGAATGTATAGACTCCTCCCGCTACCGTGAGAGGGTAGCGGTGATTTCTCCTGTCTGTTCTTCGATATCTCTTGTGTACCATCACAGACTCTAGCCATGCCTTATTATTCTGTCCATCTCCGTCCTGTGTTCGGATGTTTTCGAGGTCCAGCCTTCTTGCCTCGCGAGATTCCCCCCTCTCGCAGGTTTGGCCCTCTACATTATCGAGGGCCCACCTTAATGACGGGTTTTGGGACCCCGAGAGGTGGCATGCCAAAAAACAGGGATTGAGGGGTTTTTTAAGCTCTTGTTTTACTAAATTTTTAAGGGGTTCAGGGGTGGGGGTGGGAGTGGGTTTGGGGGAGAACCCACAGGGGGGAAGGTTAGGTCCAGCTGTTTATGGGGCCGCGGGGGGTCAAGATTCTGGAGGCAAGAGGGCTTCTATTAAGCCCTCTGTTGAGGGCTGTGCGATCAAGATACTGTGTGGGAGGGGCAGATATGGCATGGGTAGGGGACCATATCATGTGGTGGGGGCTCGCACTCACTGTCTTCGAGTGATTGCGTGCCCCGGTCCCCCGAGACATTCCCGTTCCCCGGGTTGTTTAGAGTCTTAGGACCCGAAGCTCTGGCTGTTGTTATGCAACGCGAGGTCCGTTGTCAATAAGGCACCCCTCATATGTGACCTTCTCCAAGAGGGGGGTGCGGACCTGGCCGGCATTACTGAGATCTGGTTGGACCACGAGGGGGGGGTTCCCCTCGTGGAGATGTGCCCACCAGGTTTCCTTGCATTCCACCAGCCGAGAGCTCAGGGGAGGGGTGGGGGAGTAGCGGTCATTATTAAGGAAGGTCTGAGTCCGAGGGAGACCACTGTACCTCAGATAGCCGGGTGTGAGTCCATCTTCGTGAGGTGGGGTCGTGGTGGGCAGATGGGTCTGTTAGTCACGTACCTGGCTCCCTGCCACGTGGCAACGACCCGGCCCGAGCTTCTCAATGTTGTAGCCGAGGTGGCGGTTGATACCCGTAGGCTTATGGTCATGGGGGATTTCAACCTGCCATCTATTGGTGAAACATCTGAGTTAGCCCGGGAGTTCATGGCTTCCATGACGGCCATGGACCTGACCCAGGTAATTCAGGGCCCGACCCACGTTGGTGGACACACCCTGGATCTAGTTTTTGTCTCTGGTCAGTGGTTGAGTGGTCTAGATATTGGGGATATAGTTGTGGAGCCCTTGTCATGGACTGACCACTCGCTCCTTCGACTCGACTTTCAGACCGCTGCGCCTCACCGCAGGGAGGCGGAACCGACCAGGTGGTTCTGCCCCAGGCGCCTGATGGATCCTGATAGGTTCCAGACGGAGCTTGGGCCATTTCCTGAGACACTGACACACGACTCGGCTGAGGATCTGGTGGCTGCCTGGAATAGGGCAGATCTGGTGGGGCCTTGGACCGTGTCGTGCTTTCGCGGCCTCTGACCCGGCGCCGAACTCACTTATCTCCTTGGTTTACCGAGGAGCTGAGGGAGATGAAACGCCAGAGAAGACGCCTAGAGAGCGGTTGGAGGGCCAGTCACTCTGAATCTGACTTGACACTAGTAAGAGCTCACATTAAGACTTACTTAGTGGCGATAAAAGCGGCAAAATCTAACTATTTTGCCGCCCTTATCGCGTCATCAGATAATCGCCCAGCCGCCCTGTTTAGGGTGACCCGCTCCCTCCTTCATTCGGGAGCGCAGGAGGATCCCTTGCAGGGTCGTGCTGAGGATTTTGTTCAATATCTGGATGACAAAATAACTCAGATTCGGGATGACTTAGCCGCCGACTGGGTTAGTTCGGGCGAGGTGACTGAGGCAGGTCTTGAGAGTGTTATCTGGGCTGAGTTCGATCCTGTGGCTCCCGAGGACGTGGACAGGACCTTGGGGAGACTGAATGCAACCACATGTTTATTGGACCCGTGTCTCTCCTGGTTGGTGCTGGCCTCCCGGCAGGTTACACGAGGCTGGCTCCAGGAGATCATAAATGCTTCTTTGAGTGAGGGTGCCCTACCGGCCGCCTTGAAGGAGGCGGTGGTGAGGCCCCTCCTCAAGAAGCCCTCCCTGGACCCGGCTATTTTGGCTAATTACCGTCCAGTCTCCAACCTTCCCTTTTTAGCGAAGGTTGTTGAGAGTGTGGTTGCATGGCAGCTCCCTCGGTACCTGGATGAAGCTGTCTATTTAGACCCGCTCCAGTCCGGCTTCAGGTCTGGATACAGCACCGAAACGGCATTGGTCGCGTTGGTGGATGATCTCTGGTGGGCCCGGGGTAGGGGTTATTCCTCTATCCTGGTGTTATTAGACCGCTCAGCGGCTTTTGATACCATCGACCATGGTATCATGTTGCGCCGGTTGGAGGTACTGGGGGTGGGAGGCACCGTTTTACGGTGGTTCTCCTCCTACCTCTCCGACCGGTCGCAATCTGTGTTGACAGGGGACAGCGGTCGACCCCGAGGCGCCTAGTGTGTGGGGTGCCGCAGGGATCGGTCCTCTCGCCCCTCCTGTTCAACATTTATGTAAAGCCACTGGGTGAGATCATCCGTGGTTTTGTGGTGGAGTTCCATCAGTACGCTGATGATACGCAGCTGTACATTTCCACCCCAGACCACCCCAACGATGCCGTGGAAGTGATGTCCCAGTGCCTTGAAGCCGTGCGGGCCTGGATGGGGAGAAACAGGCTTTGACTCAACCCCTCCAAGACCGAGTTGGCTGTGGCTGCCGGCATCCCGATATAGCCAGCTGACACCATCGCTGGTTATTGGGGGCGAATCATTGGCCCCCACGGAAAGGGTGCACAACTTGGGCGTCCTCCTGGACCCACGGCTGTCTTTGGAGGATCACACGACAGCTGTGGCCAGGGGAGCTTTCTATCAGGTTCGCCTGATACGCCAGTTGCGGCCCTTTCTAGATTGGGACACCCTACGCACAGTCACTCAGGCACTCGTCACCTCTCACCTGGACTACTGCAATGCTCTCTACATGGGGCTCCCCTTGGGGTGCACCCGGAGGCTCCAACTAGTGCAGAATGCGGCCGCGCGGGGGATTATGGGAGCGACGGGACGCTCCCATGTGACACCTCTCCTGCGCGAGCTGCATTGGCTCCCGGTGGACTTCCGGGTGCGTTTCAAGGTGTTGGTGACCACCTTTAAAGCGCTCCATGGCTTAGGACCAGGGTACTTACGGGACCGCCTTCTGCCGCCAATAGCCTCCCACCGGCCGGTGCGCTCCCACAGAGAGGGTCTCCTCAGGGTGCCGTCAGCCAGACAATGCCGGCTGGTGACCCCCAGGGGGAGGGCCTTCTCTGTGGCAGCCCCTACCCCCTGGAACAATCTTCCTCCAGAACTTCCTCCAGAACTCCAGAACTGAGAACAATTGCTGACCTCCGGACCTTTCGTCGGGCCCTGAAAACTCATCTCTTTCAGCTTGCTGGTCTAGCCTGACCCCGCTGAATTTTTAAGATCTGTATTATAGGGTTGGGTATTTTAAATATTTAATGGTTTTAATTTTTAGCCATAGTTATATGCTTTTTAAAGAAATTTTTAACTTTTGTGTACTGTTTTTATTTGGCTGTCCACTGCCCTGAGTCCGCAAGGAGAAGGGCGGTATACAAATCTAAACAAATAAATAAATAATAAATAAATTAAGCAATAGCCTTCATACGTTTGTATATATTTATACAAAGTCAGCTTATTGCCCCCACAAACTGGGTCCTCAATTTACCCACCTTAGAAAGGATGGAAGGCTGAGTTGACCTTGAGCCTGGCTAGGATTGAACTCGCAGAATTACAGGCAGCTGGATGTTAATTGCTGCCTTTAGTAGGAGCATAAATATGCTTTACTGTGCCCTATCAGACACTAAAGGAGATGCTGTTAAACACATATCTTGCTATTAAGGCAATTTTACATCAAGACTGGAATAACAATGACATGGTTTTGCATCAGGTATATTGTCCATACACTGTATAAACATAAACAAATGAATAACAGACACAAACTCTTCTCTAATAAAAGTGAAAACAACAACTACACATTATAATGAACAGGGTCTGCAGAACTATAATTCACAGAAAAGGGGGTCTAAACCTCTCCCATTGTAATTTTAGCAACAAATACCTATCTTAAAAAAAAAACTATTCCTGTTTGCAAATTATTAAGGCAGTATTTCCAATCTTTAAGATGAGTGGACTTCAACTCCCAGAGTTCCCCAGCCAACAAGGAATTGAAGTGCACTCATTTTAAAGCTGCCAAGATTGGGAAACACTGCATAAGAGGATCTTACAGCTGCCTTCCATAGCTGGGAACAGAGATGGAATTGCAATGTTGTGTAGCCTTGCTTTCTTAAAAAAAAAATGATTTATTATTTTCTTTTATTCATTAAACATGAAATTTAGTCAATTGAACATTTAAAAATGTATCACAAATATCACTGGTGCTGATGGTTGATACGGGTTGCTGTCAGCTTCCTAGGTATCAACCAAGTATCTTAAAACATACAACATTTTGAATAGCACAGTTTTTTGCAGTTCTGCTGGTGTTATTGCAGGAAGCAATCTCTTCTCCAGTTCTTCTTCTTCTATTTTGCTGTCTCCAGGCACTACCACATCCACTATCCAACTGTTAAGTCTGGGGTGTTATGTGGCAGGTGCCTGTCTGTCTGATTTCTAAAGTCCCAGATCAATTTAACTTCTTCATTTTCTATGTCTTTCTCTATTTTATGGTCCTTCAGTTCTTGCTTGCATATTGATATTTCTTGCAGATCTTCCAACACACAATTGTTCCTACTTTATCATGCCGCTGCTTATAGTTAGTCTGTGCGATCTACTTGCAGTAGTTTACCAGGTGGTCCACTATTTTTTCAGCTTCTTTGCATAGGCAGCACTTTTGTCTGTTGCTGTATTCTCAATTCTGGCTTTGTATATATTTGTCCTTAAGGCTTGGTCTTGTGTAGCCAGAATTAATCCCTTGGTCTCTTTCTTTAACTTTCCTGCTCTTAGCCATTGCCAGGTCTTGTTATTATCTGCTTTCCCTGCTATTTTTTTTAATGTACTGGCCATGTAGTGCTTTGTCTTCCTATGCCTCCTTTCTGTTCTTCATTTTGTCTTTCTTGTAGGCCAGTTTGGTCTCTCCAGTAGTCAGCAAGTCTTCCTGGCATACTAATTTCACTGCATCTTCTTCATTGTCCTTCAGATACTCTTCCAAAGCCCTTTTTTCTTCTTCAACTATCTGATGTACTTGCAACTTTCCATGCTCACCTATTTGCTTTGGTAGATAGAGTCTATCAATGTTGCTGAGAGGATGAAGGGCATGATTCATTATTATTATTTTTCTGGTCTTCCCATCCATTGCTTTTAATTCTGTTTGAGTCCAGTTCACTATTCCAGCTGTACATCTAATGATGTACAGGTGGAATAGTGTTGCCCAGGTGTTGATTGCCTTGATGGTATTTCCTCCATTGAGTTTGGACTTTAAGATCTTTTTCACTCTCTTGATGTATTCACCTCTAATCTTTTTCTTGACTTCAGTGTGCTTGATGTTGTCAGCTTGAAAGATACCCAGGTATTTGTAGTAATTTGAAGTAGTTTGTAGTAATTTGAAGATGAAGAGTCATCTTCATTAAGACTCTTAATGTTATTTTCATGGGGCATCTTGATTCCTTCAGTTTTCACTTTTTTTCCTTGTTTGACAGTGAGCGTGGCACATTTGTCCAATCCAAACTCCATTGCAATATCTTGGCTATATATACGAACAGTGTTGAGCAGCGATTCTATTTCAGACGGTGTTTTTCCATACAACTTAAGATCATCCATGTAAAGGAGGTGGAATAGTCTGGCAGATGTTTTTGATGTTTGATAGCCATGGTCTGAGTTATTCAATATTGTTGACAGACAAAACAGTGCAATGACAAATAGAAGTGGTGATAGTGAATCTCCTTGAAATATTTCTCTCTTGATATTAACTTCTCCAAGTCTCTCATCATTGACCTGCAACTGTGTCTTCCATTGTGCCATCGATCTTTGCACAAAGCTTCTGATGATTCTACTGACTCCTATTATTTCGAGGCACTTGATTATCCAGTCATGTGACAGAGAGTCGAATGCCTTTTTATAGTCAATACATGCTACGTTCAGGTTGGTCTTCCTTCTCTTGAAGTTTTCAAAAATCATTTTGTCAATTAGGAGTTGATCTTTTATTCCTCTGCTATTGGGGCAGTTTCCTTTCTCCTCAGGTGCAAAGAGATGGTTTACAACTAGATGCTGTTAGACTGCAACAACTACCACATCATCACATTTTAATAATTTGAAAATTGTTGGTAAGCAGGTAATTGGCCTGTAGTTGCCTGATGATGATGATTTGCCATGAGAATTTTGAAGGCTTTTCTTGGGGTTGAAGGTTTGGAATGAAGGCTTCTTGACGAATGGGAGGAAAATAGGGAGGGGAATTTTCCTGCCTGTCATCCATTCCTTAAGCTCAGCACAGACTGAGGGAAGGATGGCAGGCAGGAAAACCCCCTTCCATATTTCCCTCACCAAAAAGCCTCCTATGAGCCTCCCAAAAAGAGGGAAAAGCAAAGCAGCTGGCTGTGGAGCTGCCAGCTTCGGGAAAGTGGCCCAAGAAGCAGAAGTGCTGCACCCAGAAAGAGAAGGGCAAAAGTGGTATTTGCACTGCCCCAAGGGGCCAGCAGGCTGCAGCTAGACAGCTGTCCCCTCCCATGCTTGTGCCGCCACTCGTGCTGGTCATACCCATCCCACTCGGGCTTATTTTCAGGGTAGGGGTAATATTAGCCCCCCCAAAAAATTAGGGTTGGGCTTATTATTGGGATAGGTCGTGTTTTTGGAGAAACACGGTATATACTGTTTCCCCAAAAATAAGATATCCCCTGTGTCAAAGTTTTGGTTTCATCCTCTAAAATAAAGTTAATTTCCAAGCATCAAACTTTAGGAAATATTCTCTTTATTGAGCGATGCAGCTGTGCCCGACAACCATGCAGACAGTACTGGCCCCTCTATCCAAAACCCCTCCTATTCCTTTCTCATTCACTGCTCCCCATTGGCTGTCTTCCAGATCACTCTCTCTTATCTGTCTCTTTACACACAGGAATGTCACCCCTCCCATACATCTCCCAGGAGACTGAATTCACCGAAAAGCTTTTCTAGGTGAAATGTCAAACTTTTTTCCTCATTGCTTCTATGTCAGCATTGGAACACTGACATCCGGCCCCTCTCCCTTCATTCTCTCAGCGAGGCCTGTGCAAGAGAAACAACAGGGTTAGTGCTGTCACCCCATCTGAGGAGGTGTTCCACCCCCTCCCGCCTTGCCCAGGTGATCTGCATGGAACTTAGCTATGAGCCGGTCAGCTTGGATGTTGGTGCTCTTCACCCAGGAAGCTTCTGACAAAGGGTAACCCTTCCACTTAACTAAGTATTGGAGGTGGCCTCTGTGCCACCTCGAATCGAGAATTCGCTGTACTTCATAGTGAGTTTGGCCCCCAATGATCAAGGACCCTGGGGGATCACGTGGCACCAGCCTTAAAGTTGACCCCACCACAGGCTTCAGAAGACTACTGTGAAAAACGGGGTGTATCTTTCCTAGTAAGCGGGGCAACTGCAATTGTACCATGACCGGGTTGATTATTTTTACTATAGGAATTGGTCCTATGAATTTTGGGCCCAATTTCCTAGTCGGAAGCTTGAGTCTCAAATACTTGGTGGAGAGGTAGACCTTCTCTCCTACTCGGAACGGTCTTTGAGGCGCTCGGTGCTTATCTGCTTGCTTCTTATAAGCCTGTGCCACCTTGTCTAATGCCTTCTTGACGTTCTCCCAGGATTCTCTTAACATCGCCATCCAATCGTTCAAGCTGATTGAAGAAGGAGGTTCCCTGGGATACTCTGGCATGGGGACAAAATCCATACCGCTCACTACCTTGAATGGGGCTAGTCCTGTACTACTGTGGACAGCATTGTTGTACGCGACCTCAACAAAAGATAGGAGGTCCGCCCAGTTCGACTGTTGGTAGTCTATGTAGCACCTTAAATACTGCTCTATCATAGCATTCAGTCTCTCCGCCCCCCCATTGGTGCTCGGGTGAAATGCTGAGCTGAGACCTTGGGATGATCCTATGGATCGTAGGAATTCCCTCCAAAATTTTGCTGTGAACTGGACACCTCGGTCGGAGATGATTCTTCTGGGTACTCCATGCAGGCGGTAGATGTGTTTCACAAACAGCTTTGCCAATTGGAGGGCTGAGGGTAGCCCGCTACAGGGTATGAAATGTGCCTGTTTGGAAAATAAGTCTATTACAGTCCAGATCACTGTGTTTCCGCCGCTCCTGGGTAGTTCGACTATGAAGTCCATAGCAATCTCCTCCCATGGCCTTGACGGTTCAGCTACTGGCTGCAGCAGTCCAGGGGGTCTTCCTGGTCGGGTTTTCATCGTGGCACAGATGGTACAACTTTTTACATAACTGTCTACGTCTTTTCTCATGTGTGGCCACCAAAACTGTCTCTGTGCTAAATGCAGAGTCTTTACAAACCCAAAATGTCCCGCTGGCTTAACGTCGTGGCTCCTCTTAAGGACCAGGATGCGTAGCATCTCTGGGATGTAAAGTTTTGTTCCTTTCCAGGCTAGGTCATTCCTTTTTGTCAAGAGATGTTGATTGTCTTGGAACCAGGGGTCCGTCAGTGTTTCTGCCTTGAGCTTTGTTGTTAGGTCACTCGCTGGTTGGCCGTGCTGATCACAATGCTGCCATCTGGTAGTTACCTGGGGATGATGGCATTCACCACCTGCTCTTGTTCACTGTTGTATTGAGGCATCCGGGAGAGGGCGTCGGCCAGAAAGTTTTTCCCTCCTGGGATGTGCTTCAGCTCGAAGCTGAAACAATTGAAGTATTGGGCCCACTGGACCTGTCTGGGTGATAACTTCCTTGGAGTTTTGAGGGCCTCCAAATTTTTATGGTCAGTCCAAACTTCCAGGAAGTTGGCTTCCTTCCAGCAGATGTCGCCACGTTAACAGTGCCCACCTCACTGCAAACGCTTCCTTTTCCCACACTGCCCATCATCTCTCTGTGTCGGTGAGTTTGCGGGATGTGTAGGCACAGGGTTGTAAGTTCCCTTGGCTGTTTTTTTGGAGTAGGACCACCCCCACTGCCACGTCGCTGGCATCAGCTTGGATGACAAAGGGTTGTTCAAGGTTGGGGTGCTTTAAGATCGGTTCTTTTGCAAACATTTCTTTTAGTGTCTCAAATGCATGTTGGCAGGCTGGGTCCCACTGTAGAGGTTGTCCCGGGCGGGGTTTTATTGCCAGACTCCCTGTTTTTAAGAGGTCCATTAGAGGTTTGGCAATTCTCGCAAAAGAAGGGATGAATTGCCTGTAGAAGTTTGCGAACCCCAGGAAGCTTTGCAGTTGCCTTCGAGTGCGAGGGGGGTACCAGTCTAGGACTGATTGTACTTTGGCTGGGTCCATTTCTATCCCCTCATTTGACACTCGGTAGCCCAAGTAATCCAACCGTGCCTGGTGGAACTCGCATTTCGATAGTTTGACATAAAGGTCCGCCTTCAGCAGTTTCTCAAGCACTTTGCGGATGAGGGGTAAATGTTCATCTATGGTTTCCGTGTAAATGAGAATGTCATCCAGGTAGACGAGGACCCCCTTGTAAAGGTGGTCATGAAGCATCTCATTTATAAGTTGCATGAATACTGCCGGCGCCCCCTGTAGTCCAAAAGGCATTACCTTAAATTGGAAGCTTCCTAAGGGGCAGTTGAATGCTGTCTTCCACTCGTCTCCTTCTCTGATGCGTATCCGGTAGTAGGCATCGCGGAGGTCTAGTTTGGTGAAAACCTTTCCTTTGGCCAGGTGGGCTAAAATGTCTTTCATGAGAGGAAGGGGATATAAATTGCGTACGCAGACACCGTTGACACCTCGAAAGTCAATTACTAAACGCATGGAGCCGTCTTTCTTCTCTCTGAAGAAGATTGGTGCCGCTATTTGGGGTTTGGCTGGCTCAATGAAACCCCTTTGTAGGTTAGTGTCTATGTATTTTCGCATTTCTTGCATTTCCCGGGGTGTCATAGCATACAACTTAGGTTTAGGTAGTTTCACCCCAGTGATGATTTCAATGGCGCAATTGGTCTCATGGTGGGGTGGTAGAACATTATACTCAGTCTCGCTAAATACTTCTGCCAAGTCTTGGTACTCTTTTGGGATCTGGTCTGGGCCATGGGAGGGGCTGGAGGTGGCCGCCAGTTGCTCTGTTGTCCCTTTACAGGGCAACTTGGGCGCCTGTGTTGGAGGCGTCTTTTGTCCCTCTAGAGGGAGGGCTTGGACCCCCTGGGTGGGAGGAGGGGCCGTTTTCTCTGGTTGTGGTGGCAGGGGGTGGGGCCCCCTTGCTATCCTCAGTCTGCGGGTCCCTTCTTGCCACCAGATGGTGGGGCCCCACTTGTCCAGCCAGGAGAGTCTCAGTATGACTGGGTTGGTCATCTTGGGGGCTATTATGAACCGAATCATTTCCCAGTGATCCGCTAGCTCCAGCTTCATTGGCTCGGTCAAATGTGTGGCATCCGCCCCCCCTAGTAGGGATCCATCAACTTGCTGAAAACAGATTGGGTGGCTGAGCCTTTTTGCCCGGATCCCCAGTTTTAGGACTGTGGGTAGGTTAATCAGGCACCTCGTGCAACCCGAATCTACTAGGGCTTGGAAAGTCCCTTGGGTACCTGTTTTTGGGGCTGTTAGGCATATGGGGAAAAGAAAAGGGTGGATGGGTGCGCTCACCATTGGGTCGTTTTCACCATCGTCATCGCCATCATACAGTTCGGGGGGTCGATTCGCATCGTCTGAGCTCCCCCTATTTTCAGTCAGATGGGCAAAAACTTCTGCAGTTGGGGAAAGTCTTAATGATGCCTTGATGGTGTGCCTGGTCCCTTGTTCCGGTCGTGCCTTGGCCGGGGGCTCTGTTTTTGGCCCCGGGGTTCCACACGCTGCTGCCAAATGCCCAACTCCTCCACATCTGTAGCATCTCAGCAGGCCCCGGGTGGCGGGTGGTTTCTGGGTGGCCCGTGGTGCTGTGGTTTCTCATCTGGTATACGGTTCCTGATCCAGCTGGGCTTTCTCCTTTGCCTGTGGTTGCTTTAGCATGTCGTTGGCCCTTTGCCCTCTCTCGACTTGTGTTGCTATCCGGAACCAGTCAGTGAGTCGGTTCGGAATATCACGATAAGCGGTCACTTGGGTGATTTGTTTATCTAAGCTCGTTCTAAAGAAGTACACGAGCAGTCGTTCTGGCAAAGGAGGTAAAGTCCCAACAACTTTCCTGAACTCACGGATGTGCTCTTGGATGGACTTCCCCCTCTGCATTAGGTTTCTAAGCTCATCTTCTACATAGGGGTCCTCCCTTGTTTCTTCAAAACGGGCTCGCAGCAGTTGTAAGAAGCCATCTGCATCTTGTTGGGCGGCCCTGTTTTTGTACAGGGCCCCTGACCAGCTCCTTGCCTCTCCCTCCAGGCCTTCTGCGATGGCACTGACTAGGGCCCTGGGGAACAGGTAAAGGTGTGCGTAGCGCTCGATGTAAATCTCAGCCACATTGAGGAATTGCGCTAGCTGGTCTGGATTCCCATCAAATTTCCCTCTAAACCGGGGTGGCTCCGCCCTCAGTGGCCCCTCCTCCCATTGCGGGCCTCTCTGAGCCTGCCCAAAATGTCATTGGAATTCTTCATCATCTCTCATTCGGGGGCGGGGGGGTGATGCCCTACGCAGGCTGGTGGGCTTGCTGGGGGGAGGGGGAATCCATGGATGCCTGCCAGGGCTATCTCTCCTTCTGGTGTGGGAGGTGGGAGGACTGCACTCCTGTTTATGGTGACTCAGTTCAGTGGGCTGGGCTGGCCTCCCCCTCTCCTTGGGCCTGCAGGACGGCTCCTCCCCCAGTCGGACAGCACGGTCAAACTCTTCCTTCAACTTATCCATGGGGCTTTCGAGTGGCTGCTTTGAAGCTTTTGGCTGTCTGGCCTGCTGCCAGTCCCACATCCAATCCACCCTCACTAATTCACTTAGAGGCTTGCTCTTACCTTTCCCGCCTGGAAAAGGGAATTCCATTTCTGCCAACTTTGGCAAAGCCCACAAAGGTTCATTTTTCTTCTTCTCGGCTGGCAGCTTTGTTGGAGGAGGGAGGGGTTGAGCCCCCTTTGCATCCAAGTTTGCTTCTAGTGCAGATGCCTGAAGTAAACTTTCAGTGGAGAGTTGGCTTTCAGCCATGGTTTCCGGGCTCTCTCTCCACTGTGTCCAGACTTCTGGCAAAGAACCAGAGCTCTGGAGGCCGGCCAGATTGGCTCGGAGAGGGAAAGGAAAAAAAATCAGTACTGTCTGTCTGTCAAAGTTTCAGTTTCATCCTCTAAAATAAAGTTAATTTCCAAGCATCAAACTTTAGGAAATATTCTCTTTATTGAGCGATGCAGCTGTGCCCGACAACCATGCAGACAGTACTGGCCCCTCTATCCAAAACCCCTCCTATTCCTTTCTCATTCACTGCTCCCCATTGGCTGTCTTCCAGATCACTCTCTCTTATCTGTCTCTTTACACACAGGAATGTCACCCCTCCCATACATCTCCCAGGAGACTGAATTCACCGAAAAGCTTTTCTAGGTGAAATGTCAAACTTTTTTCCTCATTGCTTCTATGTCAGCATTGGAATACTAACATCCTGATAATAAACCTAATTGGGCTTTTGAGTACATGCACTAAAATAAGTCCCCCTCAAAATAAGCCCTGCCCAAAAATATTTAAATGCATGCGCAGCTGGTTCCCCCCATTTCCTCTGGTTAGGATTAAGGAGACAGAGCTGGAAATCAGGCTCCATGCACTCCAAAATAATAAGACATCCATGAAAATAAGGCCAAGCACTTATTTCAGGGTTAAAAAAATATAAGACAGGGTCTTATTTTTGGAGAAACACAGGGTGTATATATCTGCATCATTAGCCATTTTAAACCCCTCCAATCCATACATGAAGCAGACTGACACCCACCATGAAGATGTGGCATGACCACGAACGCAAAGCCAAACAACAGCAATGAAGCTCACCAGCTCAAATCCCCCTGCAACTCAGACTAACTCAAGCACAACCAAGCCCCCACCCAAACAGAATACACCCCCATCCAATCAGAGCACAGCCAACCCCCGATCCAATCAGAGCACAGCCAAGCTCCCACCCAATCAGTTCACAACCCCACTAGCAGTTAAAAGGAAGAAACAGCTGCAATCACACATTGCTCCTAGAAGCACAAAGCCAAAAAAACCAGCCTGAAGATGATGAATGAGACTTCGTTGAAATGTCGCCAAGACACTTCCAATTTTACATGGGAGAAAATGAAATAACCAAAGACCTACATACAAACACCCGCGAAAATCTCAGAAAACACACACACACACACACACACACTCTCTTTAGCCAGGTTTTTCCTATGTAAACCAAGATTTTTATGCAGCCCTAGTTCAGTGAGATCACAATCCACTAGTTTCTAGGCTTTTTTTCTGGCAGCCAGCAAACCCTCTGCTGCCCATTGGGAGACTATGAAAAGGAAAGAAAACATATACATACATATACATATACATATACATATACATATACATATACATATACATATACATATACATATACATATACATACACATACATACATACATACATACATATATATATATGTAGGTCTTTGGTTATTCGGGTCTTCTCCCGCATAGAATTGGAAGTATCTTGGCGACGTTTTGACGAAGTCTCATTCGTCATCTTCAGGCTGGTGTTTTCGGCTTCGTGCTCCCAGGAGCAATGTGAGATTGCAGCTGACCCTTCCTTTTAACTGCTAGTGGGAGTACGAGCTGATTGGGTGGGACAAACAAATAGAAGGAGCACCCATGGGATCACCCCTCTCACCTGTCATTGCCAACCTCTACATGGAGCACTTTGAAACCCAAGCTCTAGAAAAATCCAATCACAAACCGAAACTCTGGCTCAGATACGTAGACGACACCTTCATAATCTGGCCACATGGGAAAGAAAAACTGGACAACTTCCTCACACACCTCAACAGCCTACACCCCAAAATACAATTCACCATGGAAACGGAAGCGAACAACCAATATATATATATATAATAAAAATATAAAAATATTTTATTATAAAAATATAATAAAAAAAATATATATATATTTTCTGAGGTTTTTGCGGGTGTTTGTATGTAGGTCTTTGGTTATTCGGGTTTTCTCCCGTGGAAAATTGGAAGTGTCTTGGCGGGAGAAAACCCGAATAACCAAAGACATACACACGCACACACAATATCTCTATCTATCTCTATCTCTATCTCTGTCTCTGTCTCTGTCTCTGTCTCTGTCTCTGTCTCTGTCTATCTCTATCTCTATCTCTATCTCTATCTCTATCTCTATCTCTATCTCTATCTCTATCTCTCTATCTCTATCATCTCTATCATCTCTATCTCTATCTCTATCTCTATCTCTATCTCTATCTCTATCTCTATCTCTATCTCTATCTCTATCTCTATATATCTCAAGTGGGTAGACAAAAAAGGGCCTGGTAGCTCAGCAGACTAAAGCATTGTGATTAATACCAGCTGTCTGCAATTACTGTAAATTTGAATCTCACCAGGCTCAAGGTTGACTCAGCCTTCCATCCTTTCTAAAGTAGGTAAAATGAGGACCCAGTTTGTGGGGGCAATAAGCTGACTTTGTATAAAATAATCAAAAGTATGAAGGCTACTGCTTAATGCATTGTAAGCAGCCCTGAGTCTTTGGAGAAGGGCGGCATATAAATCAAATTTTTAAAAAATCAGCATGCTTAGCTTTTCTAAAAATACTTCATTTTTGCTGAATTGGATGACCCAGTATATTTTAGCATCATTCTAATTTTATACTGATTCATGATCTTTTCAAAGTATATCTCTTAAAACACATCCAGTTCACAGGAGGACTACAGATAATTTAAAATTCTACTGTTTTATAAATTCTATATGGAAAAAATTAATTGTATTTTTTTTTTAAAAGTATATATTTTGTTCAGAGAGAACCATGCAGAAAATGTACATTATATTTTAAAAAAAGATCTACTTGGTTCCCCAAGTCTAAGATAAATGTTTTTCCAAATAAAAAAATGAAATCTATATCATATATTTGATTTTTTAATTTCTTTTTTTTAGACAAATGCTGAACTAAGTTATATGCTAGAAAAAGCAGACTTTCTGGAATAACTTGATTGGACTGCAGGAACCTGATTCATAAATCTGACATCTTGTTTTTGGCCATTGAAAGAAAGTATGCTGTGGAGTAAAAGTTAGCCTAATATTCTCCTGGTACTTTGTATGTGATAGGAAATATGCTCTTTCTTTCTTTTCTTTTTTTTTTTTAAAAAAAAAAGAAAATTCAGACATTGAATCCTCTAATAGTATCAATAAAGCTATGGACAGATTACGAAACATGAAGTAGCTAGAGTCATCTGTTTGCAGAAATTTGTTCTTCTACATGACTATTAAAAGAACAAGAGCTTTGTCTTCTTTTACTGCCAGATATCCTAATAAGAATTAAAATAATTATTTGATGCATAAGTATCTTAAACTGTAATAAGATGTAAATTTATAAATAAAATGTTAAAAGAATAAGAGTTAAAATAGTTCCAATGTACAGAATGTACAATGTACTTTTCATTGAGTGATAATCTTATCTCTTAATAATGCAGGAGCTAAAAGCTCTGAGGCTAATATTGATGCTAAAATATGTGGCAAGAACACAAGACTATGAAAATAGAGCAGATGGTGCATTTTCAACAGAAAAAACATTCAGCATATCTTGGTTTCTTCCATATATTTACTGTTGTTATCTGCTGCTCATAAATACATAGCTCCATGTTTAAGTTCTGCAAGCAACATCTGGCAAGCCATTAATTTATCAGCTGACTGTTAAATTTCTATTAGCTGAAACTGATTTTAACATTACATGGTTGACCTAGTATTGAGCAATCAAACTCTCTGTCTCATTCATATTGAAATTTCAGACAAGTTCCATTGAAGTAAACTAAATGAACACCTATTGACTTCTAACCTGTGCGATTGACATAATATTGCTATATTTGATTATTTGCCATTTATTATTTTTTATATAATATTTATTTCATATAGCTGGATTTCAGAAAAATCAGATGGATTCCAATATTATCTTAATTCAGTTCATAAAAAGCATTTTGCTCAGACTTTAAAATGTAGCAGTGGAGAGGCAGCAGATAGAGAAATGGTGAGTCATTACAAAAATATGGCAAATGTATCATTCTGGAGCATCAAAGTCCTAAGATTCGGGACTTTACTACCATTTTGTAAGTTCCCGAAGACCTGGATTTCCATTGGGTACGGAACTGGGAAGTTAGATGAACCATTGCTGTGAGTTTGGTCTGAGCTGACTTTGTCCATGTCTCTATCTTTTTCTCTATCTAACACTATATTATTAATTATACTTTTTGTTTGGTTATAGTTTTATTTTTCCTAGGCAGAGTCACTCCTGGAAAATAGATGGGGAATAAATGGAGGTAGTGACAGATTTTATTTTCCTGGGCTCCAAGATCACTGCAGATGGGGACTGCACCCAAGAAATTAAAAGATGCTTGCTCCTGGGGAGGAAAGCTATGGCAAATCTAGATAGCTTACTAGAGACATCAACCTGCCAACAAAAGTGCATATAGTCAAGGCTATGGTTTTCCCAGTTGCAATGTATGGCTGTAAAAGTTGGACCATAAGAAAGGCTGAGTGCCAAAGAATTTAGGCCTTTGAACTATGGTTCTGGAGAAGACTTCTGTGAGTCCCTGGACTGCAAGGCAATCAAACCGGTCAGTCCTAGACGATATCAACCCTCACTGCTCTTTAGAAGGCCAGATCCTGATGATGAAACTCAAATACTTTGGCCACTTAATGAGAAGGAAGGACTCACTGGAGAAGAGCCTAATGCTGGGAAAGATTGAGGACAAAAGAAGAAGGGGATAGCAGAGAATGAGGTGGCTGGATGGAGTCACTGAAGCAGTAGGTGTGAGCTTAAATGGACTCCAGAGGATGGTAGAGGACAGGAAGGCCTGGAGGAATGTTGTCCATGGGGTTGTGATGGGTCTGACACGACTTCGCAACTAACAACAAGACAGAGTCACAATTGCAAAATGGGTGATTATATTAACTGATGTGATAAATGAATGAATGAATAAGGTACTCGTAATTTTTTTCCACCAATTGGTTCCCTCTTGAAAAAAGCACTAGGTTATCTGATGCATCCCATATGTAGCAGAACAGTAGTGATATATAGTTACACTAGTTATGTTATATCATTACTCTAAAGACTATCATCAAGGGGTTAGTTTGAATTTTAATAATCAAATTCTTATTTGAATTTTCTTCAGAAATGACCAATCTTGTTGTTATTAGTGGCAAACAGAAGTTGCTGTGCTGTGAAGCTACTGTGTGTGAGGAAAGGTCAGTTGTAAAAATGAAAGTGTTAAAATCCTCTAAAGGCCCACTTGCAGTTCTTCATGCTGCTGTAGTGGGCAGCTTCAGGATTGAGGTGGATGATATATTCTAAACAATACATGTAGAAAGAAACATTCCGGAAACTGGATGCCAAACTATTATTATATAGGAGTGGAAGTAGGCTGACTGGAGTCTTAAGAACCAAAATTAAATTAATTAAGTTAAATTAAGAGTTCCCATCTATCAGAATGTGAACTACACAAAAAGTCTATCAAACTGCAGTAACTCTACTAGGGGTTTATGTATCACTTGTTTTCTTCCATGACAGGATGCTTTGCTTGACTGCAGTGAAGTTTCTCCCAACATTTTTTATTCTTTTGATAAAAAGTCAAGACATAACTGATATGCATCAGTTGTGTAATCTGTTTTGACAAGAATGGCTTCTATAATGGTGAAGTAGGAACTGCCATTTGGAAGCCATAGTGCAGTGAAGTGCTCTTTTAAATATCAGATTTGTTGCAGATTGCAATATACTGAATAAGTGTCGGAAATAAATCAATGCAGATTCTAAAACAGATGGTAACATGAAACTGACCATCTGAGCCAAACTTGAAGTGATGCACAATAGTGATGTGGAACACCCTGCATCTTTCCCTTGGTAGACATGTTGCTGTTCCCTCTAAGAATGGAAGTTTTCTTTCCCTTGTACAGAAAAATAGAAATTTGGTCTTGGAGGATTTCTATGGAATTAAGGATTTGGAAAGAGAATAGCAAAAAATTACTTTTATCAATGTCTTTAGTTTCTTTTGATTAGTGCTTCTTGTCTCCGGTCTATGCTTTGCATAAATTTACTTACCTCTAAAAATATCTATGTATGTGTATGTGGAGTGATTGGGTTTGTTTTCAGAGGGGATTTGAAGTAGTTCTTCTGTCTAATAAGAAGCCTTTTGAGGGCAGGCTTAATAAGCATAAAAGGACTTCAATTTTTCATTGACAACATGTAAATTTGAATAAACCAGAGAGACAGTGTCTAGGATAATTAAACATTGATTTGCCTTGAGGTCAGCTGGGAAAAGACTATTATCAGGAAAAAGAGTACATAGTTATTTCAAAAACTTGTTGGCTGGCTTATGATAGAAGTTTCCTGCAACGGAAGAAAAGATGGAGCGTCTCAACTATTTGCAGTTTCTGACTTGTCTCTGGAGCCATCTCTACTTGTGCCAAGGGTTCAAATTGATTTATTCAAGTAATTAAATAATTGGTAAAATTATTGTTCAATAAACATGCTTAAAAATTATACTGGATGTCCCTCACATGACTTCTAATGCTTTAACATGATTAGGGTTAGAGTCTCCTTTGGGCTAGAATAAAAATCTGCCAACTTAAATTCTGGGTGAAACAAGTCTTTTGGGGGAATTTTCCTGATCCATGTTATCTTGCTATGTAGGTTCAGCTCTACCCTAAGGAGATAAATTAACAATAACAATAACAATAACAATGACACAAGATCACAGTGAATTGTGATCTTTCCTTGCCACTTTCTGCCCTCAGTTTGAATAAAACTCCGACTGAATTGAAGCAGAGAATTGGAGCCTTAAATATTTAATTTGAAAGAATTTCCAAATTGGCAGCTGGTGGTCACAAATTTCCTCTAACTATAAATCATCAATTGTTCAAGTCCATATTCAACTGTAAGGGGAAAAAGAAATCAGATTTTATATAAACAAGGTCATATTCTTATTCTAGGATTTCTACTGTACTTATACTGTATAATTCGGATTTTGGATGGAAATGTTCAATTCATTGTTTTGAACCTTGTTTGATTCTCAAAATATTTGCAAATTACAACTCTTTCAGGGTTGGAAAATGGACTGGTTATCTCCCTGAAATGAAGAAATATAGTTAAAACTAAACAACCTGTGACCATTGAGAGATACTTCCTTTATTAAATAGAGAAGCAGGATGACTCTAGGCAACTTTCCCATTTTGGGAAGCTGTCAGGGTACATCAAAATTACTCCTCCTTTTTCTTGTCTGAAATGTGAAACTACCCATCACTTTCCTTGGAGGAGGGGGAACAAAAAGAGCTACAGACTATCAGGAAAATGTATCTCCGCTCACCATCCTGACATGTCCCCAAAGGCAGAGCATGCAGGTATATAGCATGGCAAGATCACAGGGGTGCATTTGATTGTAGGAAGCTGGCAGGGAACATCAGCAATCATGTTCTAGTTCTAGGCTGCATAAACAGAGGGATAGAATCAAGATCACATGAAGTGTTAAAGCCACTTTATAATTCCTTGGCAAGGCCACACTTGGCATCCAATTTTGGCATCCAGTTTTGGTCATCATGTAAAAAGATGTGGAGACTCTAGAAAGAATGCAGAGAAGAGCAACACAGATGATTAGGGGACTGAGGCTAAAACATATAAAGAACAAATGCTGGAATTGGGTATGTTAAGTCTGGTGAAAAGAAGGACTAGGAGAGACATGATAGCAATGTTCCAATATCTCAGGGGCTGCCACAAAGAAGAGGGAGTCAAGCTATTCTCCAAAGCACCTGAAGGTAGGACAAGAAGCAATGGATGGAAACTAATCAAGGAGAGAAGCAACCTAGAACTAAGGAGAAATTTCCTGACAGTTAGAACAATTAACTAGTGGAACAACTTGCCTCCAGAAGTTGTGAATGCTTCAACACTGGAAATCTTTAAGAAGATAATGTTAATGTTAATTTGTTAATGTTAATTTTATTTCTATACCGCCCTTCTCCCAAAGGACTCAGGGTGGTGTACAGTCAATTAAAAACACAAAATATACAAATATCATAATTTAAAAGTTATTAAAATTGTTACACAATTTCAGCAGAATTAAAACCCAAAAATTAAAAAAAAATTAAAACTCCAAATTAAAAATCATTTAGATAGACAACCCCATCTGTCGGAACAGTAGGGTCTTGAGGGCACAGCGAAAAACACAGAGGTCAGAGATCTTGCGTATTTCAGGGGGCAGTTCGTTCCAAAGGGCAGGAGGATTACCATTTGTCTGAAGTGGTGTAGGCTTTCCTGCCTAAGCAGGGGGTTGGACTAGAAGACCTCCAAGGTTATTCTATTTCTATGATAGAGTGCAGGCTTCCCCCTCTGACTTGTGGGAAGCTGGCAAAGAGTGTTGGCAATGAAGATCACAAGACTGAGGCTGCGCATTGCAGTGCTGAAGCAGCAGCATTGTTGCTCCACTAGTGCAAATTCTGTTATGAACCACATTCAACAATAGATTCAAAGAGGATTTTGCTTGCAAAATAATTATGCTATCACCAGCTGCATAATGTGATCTGCTAGTTCTTATATGACTTGATGCACAATAGCACCTGCTAGCAGAAAATTAGCAATCTAGCAGTTTATTCTGCAAATATTGTATGGGCTTCTTTAGGGCCTTTATAGCATGCTCATAAGGGAGAGAAGCGAGTAAATTAAATGTGTTTTCTCTCACTAGGGATACTTGATTAATTAATCTTTTATCATTCTGATGTGATGTAAATGGAGGTGATTTGCAGCTTCCAGTGTAATGCGCAGGCTGGACACTAATTAGCTCATGGATTCCACACTTCTTTGATTTTTGCTCAAAAAAATATTTACTTATGTTTTAAAATATGCAATTTGGGGTAACTTATATTCAGATATGTTTTATCTCAATATTGTATGCATACATAATATATATTTAAATATGTATCTTTCATTCACCCTTTAATATGAAAATGAAAAAGAACAAATATATAAATGAGCACATGAAAATAAGAACAAACTAAAATCTGCCCACTCCTAGATACTTCATAAGTGAAATATGCCTTATCTATCAGAATTTTACTTTTATGGCTTGGAAGGCTTTTTTCTGCTTTAAATGACAACTGCAGTCAGTTTATTTTCAGTCTGTCAGTTCTCTGATACACATTCTGGAGTAGATGATAGGTTCGTGTTTATTTGCTGCAGTTCTAAATTAATCCAGCAACCCTTGGTTACCGGTTTTGTGTTTTAATGAATAAGTCAAACAGTGAAGGGTTCTTCCATCTCTGTTACACAGGCCCTTAATCATAGACAGAAGAAAACTGCTTGTAGGAAAAAAAAATACTAAAAGAAGATAGAAACTGGCCTTTGATTTGGATTTAATTAAACAGCTCTTTTCAATATTTTGTGTAACAGTCATACCAAATATATTTATATTTTTTAATTAAAAAATTCAAAATAAACTCCGTTATGATTGACTAAAAAGGGCTATAAGGTAGAAAAGACCAGAAATATGTTGGATACAAGTTGTCTCCTTTTGGAGACCCAGTGTAGAAAATGGCATGATAGAGTCCATATGCTTGTTTCCACATATACTGTTTTTATAAACTAGTTATGCATCAGCAATTCTCAAGTAGTACTAATTTTTCCCATGTGTGGAAGTTATATGATGCTGGAGAACTAACAATGGGGGTAGCAGTGCTTTTGCAACAGCATATTAACACTAATAAATCCTAAAAACAATTAGAACAGAAGAATGTAAACATATCTGAATTGATATGAATTGGTCATCTATTTTTTTTGGGGGGGGCTGTTGAATATGCTTAAAAATAGTTTGGGAAATTGAAGGAGTTTCATTCAAATTATGAAGGTTTGTGTGGCATGCTGTTGATGCTGTTAAAATAATTGCACAAGTTTAGTTGATAAGGGGAAACAGTCTTCAATAATATCTCGCTTTCTCTGCTTTTCACTGTAATTACTAATCTTCATTTTACTGCCATGACTAAAGTATTATTGTATTATTATTGTAACTGTTTATCTAATAGGTAATTGAACTAGTAAATGATTGGCATTTGTCAACACTTTAGTCTACAAATCTTCCCTTTGCTAAACATTTTAATCCTGAAATAGATTTACTGTGATATTTATGCACTAAATATTTCACCACTTTAGGATTAAATTTAATATAATATTCTGTCAGGTTTCAAATCAAGAGATTCCACATTTATCTCTAACATCAGTCAGCTGTAACTACTGTCTCTGGCCTGCTCCTGTGTGTACCTCATAATTGCACTGAAGTTTGAATAGTTGCTTCAGTTCTTCTAGGCTAGTATTTTCCAGATTGTGTGCTCCAGATGGATATGGACTTCTCCAACATGTAGCCAACACAATTAAGGAACTACACCAGCAGTGAAATCCACTTACCTTTGCAGATGGTAAAAAAGGGGATGTAATGACATCCTGGTGGGTGGGCGGAGCCTCCTGCCGCCGGTGCTACTGGTTTGGCAAGCTGGATAGAACCGGGGAGATTTAACTGCTGAACTAAGCTGAGAAATTATGAGAGTTTGCTCAATAGACCTGGAAACAGAAGGCCAGGGATGAAAGTCTTAACTCATTTAATGATTAATGCCTCCTGACAAACATGTTGGAGGTTATTAATGTAGCTTTTTCAGCACCATTTTGAAATATTTTAAAAACAATGTTAAAATAAGTTTATTTTAACTTAAGAAAATATATGTATTTTTTAGTTCTATATTTTCTGGAAACTCAGTATCGGAATAGCTGTCTAGGAAGATATCTTTCTTTTTTGAACTGGGCAGTTTGGACTAAAAAAACAAGAAAACTGTTATTACATCCCCATTGTGAAATTGGTAGATTATATCTGTCCTTCTGAAATGGAGGCAGAATTTACTTTAAGTCACAGAAACTATCAAAGAAGAAAAGCATGCATTGCTTGATTACATAAAAGACAACCCAAAACAAGCATTGTTGTAAGTTAAAAAATGGAACGTATTAAATGTGCAGGAAACAAAACACAAATATCAAAATAACATAATAAAAACAAGAACAGAATAGTGGCACGGAAAAGCATTACATGTTTCAGTTTCTATAAAAGATTTAGGGGAAAGTGAATAAAGACAAAACTTTACAACAGGAACATTTAAAAAAGAAACTGAAGAGCAAGCTATTCAAAATAATGTAATCAAGGCCAGAATTTAAAAATATCAACAATAGATCATATATTCAGTTCAAACAACAACATAATATAATACCAAAAAACCCAAAAATAATTCAATTTTTAGATCTGTAAAACTTATTGTGTGCCAATAATGAAAAAATTATGGGAACGTAGATTTGAATAAGTAGTCAAAAAATAAGCAGGTTAAAATATTTAGGGGATTTCTGAATGCAAACTGGTAATGTCTTGGTGCATAACACACCAGATTTAACTGGGCTTGAAAAGAAGAAAGTGTGGACAATTATTGTGGAATACAAGGGGATACTGGAATAGAAAACAAAAGGTTGGAAAAGGTCACAAAGTATCAAGATCTGAAAACTAAAACTGAAAGATTAATAAATCAGCAGTGGTTGTGCCAGTGGTTATTGGTGCACTGGATGCTATGCCAAAGAATCTTGGATGGCATTTGGAAATGTTTGTCAATTCCCTGATTTCTATCTATCAATTACAAAAGGCGGCATCATGCATATACTATGCCGGCACATAATGACATCTTTAGTTCTTGTGAAGAACTCAAGAATATGAAGGCCAACACCAGCTAAAGAACTGGCAGCTCACATTGTTGTGCATGTAATAGTATAAAGTAAAAGCTTAAAAGATTTCATATTTAGTTGCTTTGATCACGCAGCACCATGAACTCCCCCCCACCCCCACGATAGGACTATACTATTAAAAAAAGAATTGTGGATTCAATATAGGTTGTACAAAGGTGTCAGATAAACACTGCAGAGCAAACCTCAACCTGCTGTTTTCTAAGCTGTTATACAACATGCTTTTGCATGCTTGGGTATGTATAGGTCTTTCTTTCTCACATAACATATGTTCAGTTTCGGTCTTTTCCCTGGAGAAACTACAGAACTGCCCTAATTCCTGAAATGAAATGGCAGTATTTAATTGCTTGCAGACTGGTTGTGATTCAGTGCATATTGTATTATTAAAATAAATGGTTATTTAGAACATTGTGGAATGGACAGGTTATAAGAAACTTTGTTTAGTATGTAGTCCTGACACACTGCAGTGGAGGCAAATGAGATCTTAATCTGAAGAGAAAAAAAATATAAACTAGAGAAATATTAATTTATGGTAGGGCTATGTTAAGAGCTGTACTTCTGTTTTTTCCTACCTAAAATCAGTGAGAAAGGATGTGATCTCTTGTTTTCTTTACATTCAAGCAAAGACATTCCTAGTCCATAGGAATGGAAATCTGGACCAGGGACAATAAAATAAAAGCAAACCAGATGGTCTGTCAAGTGGCTTCAAGGTCATAAAATAGGCTAGGCAGCTGTTACGGTGTTATGACCTGTGCTTTGTTTCATGCTTCATTAGGAGCATGAATACCAATTTAGCACGATGACTTGCAGTGATATATACAGGCATACTTGACACTGAAATATATGTGTATAATATTATTTACTTGAGTTATAGACTATAGACTAGGCTTGAAAGATGTAACCAATGTGTTTTCTTTTCTGACTAGTGGTTTAATACATCACCAAGTCCTTACTGTGTTGGCAAAAACAATCCCTATCATATTGGATCTTCTGTGAGATGATCCCCATCCTCTATCTATACTACCTTGCTAACCAAAGTTCTTTCTATTCAAGCAAACATTTTCTAGAGTAGAAAGGTCTCAAGTGTTGGCCTAAGAATATTTTTTGGGCAGTAGCTTAGGAATCATCTTATATGACCAACTTCCATAAAGTGCCCTGGGAGAATCTTTAGCATTTGTTTTCAGCTTGCCTTAGAAAACCTGCATAGCTGAGAGTGAGTAAAATTGAAGCTGAATTTTCTTTCAATGTAACAATGCAAAGAGCAGAAAACTAACTCAAGCAGTTGTTCAGCACTTGAGTGCACAACTGAACATTTACTGTAATAGAATTATTTGAGCCCAAAGTCTTCCATGACAATACATGTCTCTTTCAGATCAGAATTAATGCTTGCAATTGAATCTTGGACAGGGGATGAGAAACTAGCCCTTGAAATTGTTCTCTGATGACCGTTCCCAAGTTTTATAATGCCATTTTAAAATTTGATAATATTATTCTGAGCTAGCTACCCTATCATAAGCGTTCAGTGTTGATCAAAACTTTAGACAAAACCCCTCATTAAAAACTCCTGAAAATATTTTCTGTTACAGGGTAACGTACATGCCTTGTAG
Source organism: Masticophis lateralis (assembly GCA_030761175.1). NCBI lineage: Eukaryota > Metazoa > Chordata > Lepidosauria > Squamata > Colubridae > Masticophis > Masticophis lateralis. Next base: position 54,104,707 of record JAUDYJ010000004.1, read on the forward strand.
GGGCTGGTCAGTGATTAAAGTATAAGAAGAGGAAAACAGAAATTAATGGATAGTTCTTAGATACTTCAGTCAAGTATAAAAACCATTGATTGATGAAGAATTAAAAATCCTCTGTTAATGGTGTATAACTCCCTTCACTGCTTTATATTTTGTCTCTCTGGTTGCCTATTTGCTTACTTATTTGTATTTCAATTATTAAAAATAACCTGAAAGCAAGGAAGTTTCTAGAACAAAAGTCAGCAAGCTTTTTGATCTGAAGGGTTGTACAACCCTCTAGAGAGTCTTAGTGAGGGCAGATCATATTTACTCTTTCTGTCATAGTTGTATGTTTGAGCTTCTTACTGATCTATCTAATTTTCTGGAACTACAGAGTCGAATACATCACAAACTACCCAAATGGATTTGGTTTATATAACCCATTAAGAGCCACTCGATAGCTAGCTAATGTTAACATTAGCCAAACATAGAATGTTGTGGAAATGTGTATGTATGTATAGGTCTTTCTCTCATTGGGCTAAGCATATTGTGTGAACCACTTCAACTCTACACTCATAAAGTATCACTCTGTCTTGTTCAACAATCCCAGTAAGTACGTTGCCATTTTCAATTGCTACTAGCAGTCTTAATCAGCAAGGTTTTAGCGTTCTCCATGAGACTACAACATTATTCAAACATGAGTGATTACCATTGGTAATCTTTTTCCTGCAAATTAATTGGGAGATTAATCTAGATCAAAGAGTGATTTTAAAAGAGACAAGCTGCTTCTAATTGTAGAACAAGAACTTTGTATTAACTGCATCTTCTGATTAAGGAAGATAATACATTTCTATTAGATTTTTAACTAGGTGTAAGCAAAAAACCCAAGTCTTCATTCCTTAAAGGATAGTACAAACTGGATTTTAAAGAACTGTGCTGTTCCATGCTGCATTATTTTATTCACAGTACATACAGTACATGATTTTCCAGTATAAACACTACCTTAAAAACCTGGTAAATTAATATTTGCATACATAAGCAAAGGAAAACATACCTAAAACTGAAACTAGCAATAAAAAATAAGAAATTTCACTTCTGTCATTTTTATTTGTAAGCCTTGGAGAATAAAATTTATCTGATACCAAAAAGAAAACAAATCTGGCAAATAGTTATGTAACAGCAATTTAGCCTTTACTTTAGCTTGCTTGGATCTAATAGTAAAGGAAAACAAAGGAAAACAAGGTCATGTTGTAAAGCTGATCTGATAAAATAAATTGAAAGGTTTCTAATGCTGTCATTCAAAAGACAACTTTCAATTCTTCCTCTGAATTTCTACGGTAAAAAAAAAGCAGATTGCAGAGTGAGGAAACAAAAGGTTCAAATAATGTACCTTCTGAAAGTAAGGTTGATCTCTACATAAGTGCCTTATATGTAACGAGAATAGCATGAATGAGAGGAAACACTACAGTAGACAGGAATTCAAATTCACAAATAAATTCATTCATTTGGTACCAAATAAATTTAAAGTAGGACACAAATTCATAAATTACATACAAAAACAAGTGAAGTTATTTATCTCCCAATATTCTATGGTCTAATAATATTTTAATATCCTGTATTTTAATAAATATAATACTGGAGGCTTTGCCAACAGTTCAAATTTTCTTTAACAAAATAAATGGACAGATGATTGATAGATAGCTTGATAGATTGATAGCTTGATTGATTGATCAATAGATAGTTATAGATCGGGGTTTGGCAACCTTAAACACTCAATGAACCATTTGGACCCATTTCCCACAGAAAAGAAAACACCGGAGCTACAAAAACCTTTTGACATCTAAAATGAAGATAATGTGGCATATATCATTTTTTTACCTTTATGCTATGTATAATAAAACTATACTGTGTTGCATTTATGTAATCGGTGAACTGCTACAGAGAAAGCAAATTTTTATTTCTGCATGCAACAAAAATATTTTGAAAAATAATGAGTAGAAAAGCTCAAAAAATTGCGTGCCAGTGGGTGTTGCACACTGCAGTTGTGAAGCATGTTTTGAGCGACAGGGAGCCTCAGCAGAAGGATGAAAGAGTCACATGTGGCTCCAGAGCCTTGGGTTGCAGACCTGTTATAGATAGATGATAGGTAGGTAGGTAGGTAGGTACATTAGCTCCTTACTAATTTGTCAAAAACTCTCCAGGGTTACCCATTCATACAGTATTCTTTCATTCTGGGTCACACAGTTTTTAAATGGCACTCCTTATTAGATTAATAAGCAATCAGTTTGTGCAACATAGAGGAAATCGTGATTTAAATTATATTTCTATTATGATGCTACTAAATGGGTATATGAAAAAATAAAAGGTCAGAAAGGTCAATGCCAAAAGGAGGAAATACGAAGAAGATCATATATTTAACTCCACTCCACTACTAGTTAGTGTCATCACAATTGATACATGTCTACCTACTTTCTTGCCAGGAGGCTAGGAAATATGCCTTGTTTCTTGCAGTTTCTATGGTTTCTTATTAATAATGACATTTTCCTGCAAATTAATCTTTGAATACACATCAGACTCCAGTAATTTTTTCAAACTTGTTCCTTCCAGATATGCTGGACTTTGGCTTCAGAATTACTAAGTGTTGGAAACTTTATAGACAATGGATGGCTTTAATTATTTGATAGAGAGCCTTGACTACTTTCTAAATTAGAAATCTGGAGTTATTGATGGTAGCCTTAAAATAACTTTACCAGTAGAATAATCCAAAGTTTCATGGAACCATGAATCAAAATTATACAAGAAGTTCTTGTTCCAAAGTCAGTGCAATTAAATGCAGATATTTGGTTCATGAAAACATTTGAGCTAACATTTTAAAATATTAGTTATCCCAAGAGTCTCCAACTTTTGGGCTAGCAGGCACATGTAGTATTTTGAGAATGTGTTGTAGCTACTTACAGAATATTGCTGCCATGGGGAGGTTTACAGTTTCTAAAATGGTTGCTTTGATTGGCAAGGCTGTTCACAAAACAAAACAAAATTACCAGAAATAAACTATAAAGGTTGCACATTACTGGCACTTCTAGTCCACGAATGTTCTCCAACAGTCTCAACTTACTATTTATTCTTTCAATCTAACAGAATGTTGTAAGATATTATGTAAAGGGATCAGGAATCTGTTTGACAGCAGCATAATTTTCAGGAAACTGAACAAAGTGGGGCCAAATTTAGAAAGATGGAGGAAAACAAAGCAAGCAAACAAAAAAGAGAGAATGATCTGAAAGAAATATATGAAAAAAGGATGAATTTTGTTTGAGTCTGCTGGGAGAAAAAAAACCCCAATTCATTTCTAAAATTCATGGACAAGGACTGAACATGCTGCCAATTTCCACTTTCTAGTCATATGATTCAGAGCTAACCATATGTAGACTACCCTGAGTTTCCCGGTGTATACATGCATACATGAAAGCACAGATAGTGCTCATAGCTACTGCTGGCAAAGAAGGTAAAAGAAGCCACATCTTCAATTTTGAACTTGGTTTCTTCTTGGGCTGATTCAGTGCCTAAACAAAGCTGTGGATGTCAGCCATGGATTTCCTTTCATTAAACATATTTAACGGAATAACAGAGTTGGGAAGGCACCATGGAAGCAGGGATGAAATGCTCCAAGGTCTGCTACTGCTTCGCTTCGCTAATGGTACTCTGCACGCGCACATGCGTGGTGTGTGATGCCAAACGTGCACTTCACACGCATGCTACTACGCAGCACTGAAAAAGGAGGCTTAAGAAGCCTTTTCTAAGGTAAGTAGAACAGCGCGGGGGGAGGGAAACAGCTGTGTCACGCGATTTAGATTTGCTAGAAAGCAGGAATATAAATCACATGGCACAGCTCATCATCGGAAATAGCGGTTCATCTGAACTGATAGCATTTTTTTACTACCGGTTTGCCTGAACCGGTAGCTTTTTTTACTATTGGTTTGGGTGAACTAGTCTGAACCGATAGCATTTCACCCCTGCTTGGAACGCTTCTAGTACAACTACCTGCTCAAGTGGGAGATCCTATACCACTCCAGAGAAATGGTTGTCCAATCTCTTCTTTAAAACCTCCAGTGATGGAGCGCCCACAATCTTTGGAGGCAAGCCATTCCGCTGGTTAATTATTCTATCATGAAATTTCTCCTTATTTCTAGGTTAGTTCTCTATTTGATTAGTTTCCATCCATTGCTTCTTGTCTTGCCCTCAGGTGCTTTGGAGAATAGACTGGCTTCTTTCTGGCAGCCTCTTAGATATTGGATCATTGTTTAAGAATACTTGCAGAGTTTGACCCAAAGATGCTGTTTCAAGAGGCAACTGGACTTTCTTGTTTTTTCTTTGAAGACATTTCACTCCTCATCCAAGAAGCTTCTTCAGCTCTGACTGGATGGTGGGGAATGGAAGGATTTATATTCCTTGCAGACAGCTGGTCATTTACATTCTTTTTAGAGAGTTGTTGAGGCCACTTGGAGGTTTATCTGTGTCCTCAGGGTCACCTGAATAGTGCAAATGGTGTGGAGCCTTCTTGGAATACTGAAAGGACTATGTTGTAGACAGAAGATAGATGATGTCATATTCCTCCCTCTCCGTTGAAAGAGGGCTGTTCAATTTTGACATAGGTGGTCTCTTTGACCCCACTTTCAAACCAATTGACCTCTCTCTCCAAAATGTGGACTTTACTATCTTAAAAAGAATGGCATTTATCTTTTAAATGCAGATGGGCTGCTGATTCGTGTCCTGATGGGTTTGTTTTCCTATGTTGTGCCATGGAAAACAAATACATCAGGACAAGATTCAGCAGACAAGACCCAAGCACCTCTCCACCCAGCAATCAGCACAGATCAGCATAGATTAACTCCAAAGTTAACACCAGACCAACAATCAGGTAAACAAAACCCCAATCAAGAAACTGCCAAAGAAGCCAACAGCAAATAGCCTAATCAAAGAATTTCTAAGACCTCCCCACCAACACTGACAGGGAAGCCACTAGAATATAAACTGACAGCAAACTGCACTCCTTATCAGCACTGATGACGTTACCCAGGTTGGATAATGAAATGTCTGCAAGAAAACAAGCAAGCTCAGAGAGCACCAAGGACCCCTCATGTCAACCCTGAGCTACAAATATTCTCCTTTATTAGGACATCATCGATCTCCTGTCTACAACCAGTCCTTTCAGCAGTTTCAGGAAGACTCCATACCCATTTCACTACTCAGGTGACCCTAAGGACACAGATAAACCTCCAAGTGGCCTCAATGACTTTCTAAAAGAATGCAGCTGTCTGCAAGGAGTATAAATCTTTCCATTCCCCACCATCCAGTTAGAACTGAAGGAACTTATTGGATGAGAAGTGAAATGGCTTCAAAGAAAAAAGAAAAAGGAAAAACAAGTCCAGTTGCGTCTTGAAAAAGCACCTTTGGGACACCATAACCTAGATGACTGAGAATCTCCATAGACATTTGCAGAGCTTGAGATTTTTTTTTTAATAAATAAAAATTATATTTTCATTACAAAATATTCTTTTCCTTTTTTTTAATTTAAAGATATCTTTAAAAACAAGATGAGACATGGAGAAGTCAATTTCAGGGAAGTATTAGATGCCTTCAAATAGGCATCTAATACTTGGTCAGACAGAAGGATAGTCCAGTAGTTGTTTTTTGTATGTAATTTATGAATTTGACAATTCATTTGATAAATTTGCCTAGTTCTATTGTTAAGTAGAAATCACTATGTCATTTTTGCCCATCATGTAGTTATTTTCTATCATCAGCTGCCAGACACTAGCTGTAATACAAATATTCAGTATATAAATGGCAGGATTTGTAAGGTACCCTGCACAACTTTATGGAGTGAGAGGAAAGGGAGGGAGGAAAAGAAATCATAGACATGTCAGGTCTTGTGATAAGTACAATATCCAGAACATTGAGTTATTGTTGTTGTTAGTATATGGCATTGTTACAGTAGCCAGGAGACCACAATGCTATTGTAGGGTAGTGGTTTGGCTTGCCAAGGTGTCAGCCATGTTATAGGACATGCTTGTGTGTTTCCCACTTGGCTTTTCACCAACTGGCTCTTCCAGCAGCATCACCCAAGGCTTCCTCCCTTCCCGGAGTTGCCTGGCAAATGGGTGTTGCAACTGGGAAGGTTCAGAGCTATCATTCAGAGCCATCAGGAATATGAATGCTTGCACAGAGCACTCCCTACAGAAGTGGTACTTATCTATCTACTTGCATAAAACGTGCTTTCAGATTGAGTTGACAGAAGCTGAGGCAAATGACAGGAGCTCACTCTGTCACCCAGTATTAGGGCTCAAACGGTTGGAGCTGAGACCATCTCCAGCATCATTAAGCCATTGTGCCACTGTGCTTCTCCATTGAGTTGTTCAAATCAACCTATTCAAAAGAATGCAGAATGTTATATTAAAAGTGACAACTGCAACATACAATTAAAGTTTCCTAAGAAGCCACTAAATAATTTGAATGGATTTCAAACTATCCATCTTTAGGTAGATGGATAAATTTGATATGAATTATCAAATAAAATAGGTCGATCAAGACAGTTTGTGTACACACTAATCACCACCAGTTGAGTTTGGAAATTTCAAATTTAATTCATCAAATCAATGCAAATAATTCCATTTGAAGGGGTGACTAATTTGATTTAATCTCTTTCACATAAAACTTTAGGCAGCCTTAATATCTATATCAAAGCTACTGCAAGGCTGTGATAAGAAATTAGTTTGTACTAAATAATGCTAGTTAAAAAATTAAACATTGAAAACATTAGAAGGTTCTGAAGGGAGATAATACCTATTTTAAATTAATAATAGAAGGTTATTCTGAGGCTACTTTTCTCGCTTTAAAAGGTTATATTTAGGGTTCAGAAAAAGAACTTTAATTTTAATACTCTGAATGTTATTTTCAAGATCCACTTGAAATAACTAGTTGGATGCAGGAACGTATGAATATGCCAAGTATCTAGAGCTTATATGAATATATTTATCTTCAATTTATGTACAGGATATAGGCCACATTTTTACAGCATAGCAAGGTAGAAAAGCATAATAAATGCTTGAATAAAGATCTGACTGCTAAATTTCTTCATATTATGTATACGGTGACAAGACAACTTGGAGCTGGAGAAGCCTTGAAACATTTTTTGTGTCAATTTAATGTGAACTTTTCCAAATTATATTTCCAAATCCATTGTATCTCAAACTGTATTGTAACAGCCATAATATGAAGTTCTTTTAAGAAACATGAATCTTCTTATCCTTATACTCCGAAAATAAGCAGGCCCGTTGCATTACTTCATGTTTTGTGGCCACTGCAATTAGCACATCATTCATCTCAGAGAGGAATGTTATATAGGGAATGAAAAAGGAAAGAAAAATATTGTAGCTATTTATTCAAATAAAACCATCTTACTATATTTTGTGACTTGAAACCAATCACAATAGATGATATATCGGCTTCATTTAAAAATCTACACAGCACTACACAGCCAACAAAAAGGCAGTGAATTATTTTCTTCCTCAAATGTATTTCCCCATACTGTAATTTGTCCTTGTATTTGGGATGACAGCTGAACTACACATTACATACAAGCATTAGGCCCTTTCTTTGAAAGAGTAGTAGCAAAGGAAAAGCAAGGCTGAAAGCAGAAATGGAAGGGATTGTGCCATGGTTGCAGATAGACTTCAGTCTATTTTTAAACCTGAAAAAGAGCCCAGAGAGAGATGTAAATGACAGGGACTGCAAACCTTCCTGAAGAATAGGCTCCACATTTGCACCCAGCCTATTTATGTCAGCTTTGGCACCAACAACTGTGAGCATATAGGGTTCGCAATGGGAGCGTGTGCTTGCGCTCGCTTGCTTTGCTCGCACACAGCGCTTCTGCACATACACAGAAGCTTCTGCGTATGCGCAGAGCATCTGTGATGATGTCTGGTGGGTGGGCGGAGCCTCCTGACGCTGTTACTACTGGTTCGCAAGATCTGGACTGAACCGGTAGCAACCCACCACTTATATAGGGGCAGCCAATGATCCTGGCTGCAAATCTCAATCGTATAATATTCCTTTTGTTTGTAAAATGCATTCAATAGTAATATCCTTAATAAATTATTATACTTATTGTTATTTTGGAATATATGTTTTGGGGCTAACTTTTAATCATGGCTTATTCATTCTGCTCTTGGCTTATGTCAGGCTAATGACTGATGTTTTCCATGACTCATCATCATTCTAATCATAATAGTAACAGAGTTGGAAGGAACCTTGGAGGTCATCTAATCCAAACCCCTGCTCACGCAGGAGACCTGTACTAGGGATTTGAACTGCCAAACTGCCAACCTCTCTGATCGACAAACTCAGTGTGTTAGCCATTGAGCTGCTTAATCAGATAATTATTGTCTATCCACCGCAGGACGACAGTCTCTTCTGCATATTTCCAACCAATTTTTCCATGATTTCTTTAAGAAGAATTTTGATTCTCCATGTTTTTATTATGTAATTATTTTTTAAATATGATATTGCCTCAGATCTTTGCTATTAGCATTTTTTTATTAATTCAAAACATTGCATGTGTAGGGGGAATGCCTATCACACCAGAACGCAGTGTTTGCATTCCATACCAATAATAAAAAAATAAATCTCCATTAATTATCTTTTTTGAACTGTCTTCTGTTACTGTTGTGAAGTAAATGTGCCAAACTTTTGTCTCCTTTTACTTGATAAATAAAACATATATCATATTATGATTGCAATCTTAAGCACAATTACCTAGCAATTATCTCCATGTTGCCTTATCGTTGGCTGGAAATAGATAGAGATATTAAATGGTAAGAGGAACAGAAGTATACATTTTATTTTAAGTCAGAATTTGCAGTATTTTTCTTGTTGCCCTTTTTATGTCCTCTCCATAAAGATAATTGTGATGATTACCATATTTAGATGGAATATAATAAGCAACAGGATTATGTAGCTCTTTTAAGAGGGATTTACTAAAGGTTTTGTGACAGAGGTCTTGAACCCGTTTTGCAAAGCAATATGGCAACCTTACTCTTAGAAGGAAAGCAATACAGTAGCTGAAAGAGACTTCTTTGCAGCCTGTTGCAAGTGTCCATGTTAGAGTCCTGGAACAAGACTTACCTCTTCACTTAGTAAGGCCCATCTTGCTTGCTTTGATCATGAATTCATGAAATTCTTTGTTTGGTCCTAACAAACAGTGCTGATGTCCACTAATTATGTTTTCAGAGAACTTTATAGTTCTTGTTCTTCAACACTAAACAGAAATAGTTACAAAAGGATATGGTACTTTTTTTTTTCTATTATCCATCCCGCCACCCCCTTCCAGCTTGATGTAGTGGTTAAGGGGCCAGGAGACTGTGAGTTCTGGTTCTGCCTTGGGAACGAAGTGAGCTTGGGTCTGTCAGTCTCTTTCAGCCCTAGAAAGGAGGCAATGGAAAACCACTATGGAAAATCGTGCCAAGAAAACTCCAAAGATCAGCCAGGCAATCATAGGAACCAGGACTGAGTCAAAGACTCAGATGCACACACACATACTTAAGCTTCAAATAATTCTTTATCAAGTTGTTTGCTTTATAATATATCTAATTTTTCACTCAATTTAATTTTGCTACCAATTGTGCATTTTATATATGCTATTGCATGTTACTCTCAAGGAAACTTATATCAGATGACACGATCAAGATTTATTTTGAAGGCAAAAGGAAGATTAAGAGAATTGAATGGTTACATGGTTGCTCAATGTACGACCGCAATGATTTTATGATTAAAATTTCAGTCCCAATTGTGGTTGTAACTTGAAGACTATCTGTACTGCTGGATCTCAGAATATCTTCCACCAAGCAATATGACACTGGATTTGGATTGATAAAATATACATAAAGTTAAGACACAATACCATCCAATCTATATTGGAGTAACTTTGGCTATTGACTCATAGTGTCATATTTATAATAGGAGCGCAGAAGAGATGATGTACCTTACTTCAGGAATGCTCCCGGTTATCGACATAACCCTGCATAGCTTCTGCCCACCCAGTGAGATTGAACAATGAGGGTGCACTCTAAAATTAGACCATTAAACCTTGGCAGCTTTAAGATGAGTGGAATTTTGGCTGAGGAATTCTGGTTGAAGTCTGCTCATCTTCAAGTTGCCAAGGTTGAGAAACACTACACTGGAGTGTTACAGTAGTACATTCAAACACCATAAATCAAATCATGTCACATCTATTGGACCTAGGCAATGTGATTTCTCTGTTGCAGCCCTTGGTCTCTGAAACACCATCCCCCTGGTGAGTCATATAATTCTCGCCCTATACTTGTTCCTGAAGTTGTTAAAAGTTGCTCTCAGGCCCTGAATTTAGCCCGGGTGTCTGCAACCTGTGGCTCCGGAGCTGCATGCGGCTCTTTGGGCCCTCTGCCGTGGCTCCCTGTTGGATGATCCCACCACTGGCTGGCTCCAGCCCTCACCTTCCCCTCCCAGTCGCTCCTCGCCTAGCCTAAGAAGGTAAGGGAGATGGCGGGGGATGGAGAAGCAGCTGGGGCAGAGACAGAGAGATACAGAGAGAGGGAGAGAGAGAGAGAGAGACATAGAGAAATACAGAGTGGGAGGGGGGAGGGAGAGAGGGAGAGAGGGAGATGTCAAAAGAGTTTTGTGGTTCCTGTTGTTTTTTAACAACTGGTTCTCTGCCCTAATGACCGGCTGGGTAGGCGTGGCTAGGGGGTGGTCATGTGACTAGTGAAACTGAGTGATGTCGAGTTGGCCACGCCCACCGAGGTTTTGTGGCTGCAGGTGTTTTCTTTTCTGTGGGAAATGGGTCCAAATGGCTCTTCGAGTGCCTAAGGTTGCAGACCCCTGATTTAGCCTTTACTGTATTAGTCTTTTTCCTTTTCCTTTTTATTGTCTTGGGTATGTTCAGTTGCTTTACTTTTCCAGTCTCATGTCTTTTTATTGTTTAGCTTTTCACTATGTGTATTGTGAACCCAGAATCTTTGGGGAGTCAAGCAGTCTCCAAATACAATAATAAATACATTTGAAAATTGCTCTGCAATTGCTAATGTTCACTAAAAGCTGTGATTATGAAAAGAAAGTAAAACCTAAGTGATTCAGACAAGCATATTACCTAATAATTTTGTTTAGAGTGTCGAATACATGCACAAAGTAGTAGAGCATATGCCCATATACTTGACTTCTACAAAGGATGCATGTAGAAGTATGCCTATTCTGATGGCAATCAGGCAATAAGACTATCTCCTGGCTGTCTACTGAACTTGACAACAAGCATTCTATTTGCTATGCAGAAAATGCTTAACTTTGCATTAGTTGAAAAAGAAAAAAAATCAATTCTAAATATTAAAACCCAGCAGGAAAGCTATCTTAGGGAGCAACTTCAATCTCTTTGCTCCTGCTCATTTTCCTGCCTAATTAAACAAGCATTCTGGCAGGCTTGGGTTGCAATAGTGCATTACTTTTAATGTTCTCAGGCACACAACCGCTCACAGGAAGTCAGGATTAATTCATGCTCTTGTAAACTGCCCAAATATTGATTTCCTGTCTTCTGGACTGTTTGACCTGATTCAGATTCTTTCCTTTCCCTCTCCCCCCTACTGATCTCCTCTGCAACAAATATTTCTTTGAACATAATCAGCCAAACCTATCCCTAACAGCTAATGACAGATGACCAAAGTAAAAGAGCATGGCATAAGAGAACAGGTAACAGTGTCTGCCTGTGTGAGCACTGAAGCTATTGGTCAAGTCTGAACAACAGTTTCCTGTTAGCAGAGTCAGTGCTTGCATTAACAAACCTCCAGAGGAAGAATCAAATTTAGGTAGAAAAATGCATAATGAAGACTAAAATCTTATGCACACTTCCTTGGGATTGAATTCTGTTCAATATAATCTAACCTGACTAAGAGTTAACATCATTTCAACTGGATTTCAAATACACCTAGATTAACAATCCAGTGATATGCTGGCACAGTTTTTGTTTAATACTTAATGGATATTGATTAATTAAAGAGTTGGAGGTTTGTGGTTTGTGTTAGAGAAGGCAGTTCTTTACCAAATAAATAAGTTGAATAATGTTTCCAATAATAGTTGAACAAGGATTGTGAAAAATGACATCCCTACCAACTTGTAACATGAAATACAAGCAATTTACAAAGCTCCAGTTCTACTGTTTTGGCAGTACTGAAAGTCTTCCAAATTCAAATGCAATTACTGAAAATTGACAGGGTGGCTTCCCATCATTTAATGTGGAAAGTGCACAAAAACCTATAGCATGGGCTTTATAGGAGCAGAATCTCCTCACCCAAAATAAGTGGGAAAGAAACAGTTGCAACTTTGCCCATGTACTATATGACTCTATAGGTGAAATTTTCTGCAAGATGAGCTTCATTTCTGGTGACTTTATAGATAGAACCATATAATTTTCTTGGCAGCTATAAGTACAGCATGAATGGAAAGGAAAACAAAATGAAAGACAGGATAACATTTCTTGTATGTGTACTGTATGTGTTTTGTGTGTGTATAATCATACACTTCATTAAAGACACCAGGCTAGAAGGCAGGAGATCATGACTTCTAGTCGTGACTTCTAATCCTACCTTAGGCATGAAGTCAGCCAGGTGACTTTGGACTAGACATCAAAGAAAGACTCAGCCCTAGGAAGCAGACAATGACAAGGCACTTGTTAAAAACTGCTATTATTAAAGGATTGGAAACAGAATATTCTAACAACTTTCCCTACCTTTATATTTTAACATCAAGGAAACGTTTTCTATATTTTTGCAGTGCCAAAATGCCAATTAGGGTTTTCTTCTATAGTTCTTCTATAGCATATTAAATAATATAGGATTTTTATTTATTTACAACTTCTCCATAGTTCTAAAAGTTGACCTACAAACTTCACAGATTGCACTATTTACAGATTTCAATTAAAAAAAAATGAATTTACTAATACTATGTTCTACTGCTTTGAAAGTGCATCTGTGGATTAACCTGCACTTGAATGTAATTTATAGAACTATGCTGATTTGATTTATAAAATCTAATTTATCTTCACTATTACAGTTACTGGGGGGCTTGTAGAGCGGACATTTAGCAGGGTTAACTTCTGAATAATTCTTTGCAGTGTTAATTTTAAATACTGTCATCTGTTTCTAATTTTGAGAAATGGATAGTTTCTAAAAGCACTCTAACATCATGTATATATGTTAGAGCTAAAATTCTTTAAATGGATTAATATTAATTTAGAAAAAGCATATATGAAAAATTATACTATTTGTAGACCTGCAATGCAAGGGAGCCAACCTATTAGATTTGAGTATGATATAGGTATCAGCATTCAGCTAGGGTGGAGGTCATATGCTTATTGTTAATTTTATATTTGTTGTATAGACTTTTTTCTTTTTTTATGTGTCTTGTTTGTAATTCTTTTTCATTCTGTATAAAATAAATAAAAATATAAAAAATGATTTAGAAAAGATGCTTCAGACATTATGTATGAAGTTCATCAAAACAACCCTTTTTCCAGGTTTTGTAAGACCCTGAAAACTATGTAGCTCAATATTTCTCAGCCTTGGCAACTTTAAGACATGTGGACTTCAGTTCCCAGAATTGCCCAACCAGCATAGCTATGCTGGGAGTTGAAGTCCACGTCTCTTAAAGTTGTCAAGGTTGAGAAACACAGATATAACTGCTTAAGATCCGTGGTGGTGCAGTGGTTAGAATGCAGGATTGCAGGCTACTTCTGCTGACTGTTGGCTGCCTGCAGTTTAGCAGTTCAAGTTTCACCGGCTCAAGGTTGACTCAACATTCCATCCTTCCTAGGTCAGTAAAATGAGATTCTTGGGGGCAATAGGCTGATTATGTAAACTGCTTAGAGAGGGCTGTAAAGCACTGTGAAGTGGTATATAAGTCTAAGTGTTAGTGTTATTGACTCTTGAAAGCAACAACATTTGTTTTGTTTGATTTTTTGCAGCTTGCTTAGTCTTGTATAGTCTCGTGTAAAATCACTAAATTAGGATGGTTCCTAAATGAAATTTTGGAGGCACTGATCACCTCACACACATAGGTACAGTTTGCTATGTTATGCTGATGACATCTGGAGTTTAAGAGAATTGGGGAGGACAATTTAAATATAGCAAGCTGTGCAGTAATTTAGGGCCTATTGGATCCTAAATAAAAGAAATGTATGAAGAATCATTGTAATTTATTTATATTGTCAATCACAAATATCCTATACAGTAACTATAAACATCCAAATAGATGGAGGAAAAATAGAAAAAAAATATAGACCTGGAACTAATATCCTTTCTGGAATATAAGAATTTATATGGAGTCTGATTTGCATGAGGGGAAAAAATCTATGTGGTTGCTAAGACTAGATAATGACTTGATGACACATAATCAATCAATCAATCTGCTTTGCACCTCACAATTCTGCAAGACATTTATGTCAAATAGAGAAAACATGCAGAATGTGATTTCATAAATTTTTCTAACATGTTAAATGGCACATCAATCCTCACATCACAGAAGAAGTGTAGAGGATTTAAAGAAACATGTAAGGAATCCTTGAACTTTTCTTGAATAGCAATTACATGAAGCCATATTTCAGCCAGAAGCCTAGTTACATAATTTCCTATTAGGCATAGCTGAAAAGAACTTGAAGATGAAGGCTGACAGTGGGTCATGAAGTTTTGCAATCAGTCATTTTCATATATCAAACAATGAGCCCTCAATCAAAATGAACCGGAGAAAAATATCCAGAACACGGGAGAGAAATTTGTAGGAGTTGAGAAACTGGAGAAACTAGAACTAAGGTTTTACCAATAGATCTTTCTAGATATGGTGGATTCTTTGTAGCTTCTAGGATTCATTGTCATTTTTATGGCATAAAACTACCTTCTTAATTGTCCTTAGAGGATGTGTCCCCAGGGCCCCCACCCTTGTCTCATATCCAGTCTTTCACAGTGTAGATTATACATGCTTTTTACTGTTAAAAGTAGTTTTTTCCCTTCTTCTCCTGAGACCTATCACCACAGTGTAGGCACAGCATGAACTTCTACCAAGTCTTGGTTAGGTCCATTTTTGGTTTTTCACCATTATTTTCTTCAGCTTCTCAGTAAACAGAGGAGCCTGTTGGGATCAATAAATGAAAGGAAGCCTCATGGGAGCACTACAGTGTTTGCCTTTCTTTTGATTCTTGACAGCAACAGATAATTTACCTTCCACAAGTTGTGGAATTCTTCTGGATCCATTAGATATTCTAAAAAAGCCTACCACTTGCATAGAAGTCAAAGGAGTTCATGGCAAGATTCCTGTTCTTTTAATGCAACCTGTATGTGGCTTACTCATTGTTTAATCAAATTCTTGAATTTTTGACTTCTGGGCTCATGCAAATGAGTAACAGAAACCTGTCAACATAAAATACCTGTCAGCCAGCAATGGAGACAGTAGCAGAATAAATGTTTTTACAGACAAATATAATCTATGATTAAAGTGATCCAAAAAGAATTGTCATGAGAAAGACAAAATCATTCCGAATAATTTTTACTAATTTTATCTCTGGCAAAAGGCAAAATTTATGTTACTTACCACATTCTTATCTTTCATAAATCTCTATGAAAACAAAAATTAAAGGTCAGTTATAACTCCTCCAACTAATGGATAGGGTAATGTTTGTGGAGGATCAACTTATTCCTATGGTGGCGCAGCAGTTAGAATGCAGTATTGCAGGCTAATACTGCATTTCCGATGTCCTGGTATAGCCAGCTGGTTCCATCACTGACTATCGGGGGTGAGACTTTGGCCCCTACAGAGAGGACTCACAACTTGGGTGTCCGCCTGGATACGCGGCTGTCTCTAGAAGATCATGTGACGGCTGTAGCCAGGGGGGCTTTTTATCAGGTTCACCTGATTGACCAGTTTTGCCCCTTTCTGGACCGGATTCCTTGCGCACGGTCACTCATACCCTCGTCACTTCTCGCCTGGACTACTGTAATGCTCTCTACATGGGGCTCCCCCTGAAGACCACTTGGGGGCTCCAACTGGTCCAGAATGCAGCCATGTGGGTCATTATGGGAGCGAAACGGCGCACCCATGTAACACCTCTCCTGCGTGAGCTGCACTGGCTCCTGGTGGTCTTCTGGGTGCGATTCAAAGTGTTGGTGACCATCTTTAAAGCACTCCATGGCTTAGGACCTGGGTACTTACGAGATTGCCTTCTGCTACTGATAGCCTCCCACTGGCCAATACGCTCCCACAAAGAGGGATTCCTCAGGGTACCGTTGGTCAAACAATGTCAACTGTAGACCCCCAGGGGGAGAGCCTTTTCTGTGGGGGCACCTGCCCTCTGGAATGAATTGCCCCTGGAGATACAGATGATCCCTCACCTACGCACCTTTCACTGTGCTCTCAAGACGTTATTGTTCCAACAAGCTGGACTGGCCTAAACATGAATTTTAATGGTTGTTTTATTTTTAATGATATTAGGGCCAAATTATTTAATATGTTTTTAAATTGTTTTTAAATTTTGTGTATAGGTATGTTTTATTGCTGGCTGTACACCGCCCTGAGTCCCCTGGGAGAAGGGTGGTATAAAAATTTAAATTAATTAATTAATTAATTAATTAATTCCACTGCCAGGAGTTCGATCCTTATGGGCTCAAGGTTGATTCAACCTTCCAACCTTCCAAGGCTGGTAAAATGAGGACCAAGATTGTTGGGGGCAATATGCTGACTCTATAAACTGCTTAGAGAGGGTTGCAATGCACTATGGAGCAGTATATAAGTCTAAGTGCTATTGCCATTGCTATTACTCCTCTGATTTCCCCAAATTCTTGTATTGTGTTTTCTGTATTGTATCTCTGGCCCTTTCTTCAACATCAAGACAGGAAATGGCATACATCAATATTAGCATTTCTTATTGAGCAAGGAAGATATATTCAGAGGCTAGATTTAGAAATACAAACACAGAATATTGCTTCTGAATAATTAAATAAAGCATTTATTTAGGAACACGTAAAAGAGAGAAAAGTGTATTAATACAATTCTTTCCTCTTTGCCACATGAGTTATGACTGGCTTTAAGTGATGTCATATTTATTAAAAATAGAGAATTCATACTTAACAGTGGAGGTCAGTCAATAGTTAAAGAAAACTGAAAGGGCAAGTTCAAGGCTTCCACCTCTGAGTTTTGCCAAGAAAGTCTGAATAAAATAGCTTAATGAATGAAAAAAAGCGTGAAAGCTTTACATCTATATTTCTAGCTGAACCAGCAGTAGTTACTGCAGAGCACTTCAGAGACTGGAAATAGGTACAAATTTCAGTTTTGAGTTGTCCAACTAATGTTGGTTTTATTTTATTCCCTCCAATATCATACATCCTTGGAGAGAGCAGATGACCACCACCATATTCATAAATCCAAATTAACCACAACATAGTTTTTATAAAAACAGATGTGCTTAATAATGACAAATCCTTTCAAGTGGTTGGCATTTTCTCCTGTAGTTTTTACCGGGGGGACGGAACCAGAAATTAAGAGTTTATGACTGAAAATTGTTGCTGATGTTCCTAACTTTCAAGATCACAGTTTACAATAATCACATTTTCAGATATTTAAAATGATTAAATATTTCAAATTCCTCTGAATTCAGACATGGCTTCTTTTGGATAAGGAAAGTCCTCTAAAGGTAATACATTTATTCATTTGTTTGCCACTACATGAGTCTTATAGGGCTCCTTCTAACCACCATCACCCTCTTCAATTTGATTTATTTATTTTTCAAATTTATACAGTCGCCTGTTTCACAAAACAAGAGAGGCATATAAGGGCATCTGGAGGGCTAGCATCCTTGAAAACTCTAACTGATTCTCAGATGATAATCATCCTTTCTGATCCAAATTTTTTTTTTAATTTGATTTATATGCCGTCCTTCTCCGGAGACTCAGGGCGGCTTACAATGCGTTAAGCAATAGCCTTCATACTTTTGTATATTTATACAAAGTCAGCTTATTGCCCACAAACTGGGTCCTCTATTTACCCATGTTAGGAAGGATGGAAGGCTGAGTCGACCTTGGGCCTGGTGAGAATTGAACTCGCAGTAATTGCAGGCAGCTGGATGTTAAATGCTGCCTTAGTAGGAGGCATTAGCTTCCTACGCCACTCAGGCTCCCTTGTGAATGCATATCCTTCAGCTCAGTTCAGCTCAGTTCGCTACTCAGGGTCCCTTTAACTTGTGAATGCATATCCTTCAGCTCTGAGACTATATTTGATTTAAAAAAGATCAAATTAGGTTATGCATGTGAGCATTTTTTGCTACTTGGGGAGGGAGAAGAATATATCAGAAAGAGAATGAAAACAAAAAAGGATGGGGGCCAGAAAGAAGGGAAAAATGTGTCACTAAAGGATAGGGGTTCCCATCCATTTTGGTTCTGACCCCTGACAAGGAAGGCTCCAAATAAAAAAATATAGCTTTCTCCAGTTTACCTTGGAGAACTCTAAATGAAACTTCAATTCAAGTGATTGATCCACAGAGCCATCCTCTGACTCCTGAAATTTTGTTACTGATTTGTGGTTAAGAGGTTACCATTTTGGTGATATTGGAAGTAACACATTTCAGCCTTTTAGGGTGTGCTGTCAAAGTATATCATTGGAAGAAAAAATATATAATGATACTGTAAATAAGTTAAAACAACTAAAAATGTGGGAAATGAAAAATTGTCTACAGAATTTGTTTCTCAAGCTGAAACAAAAATATAAAGAGCTGATGACCTGCCAAGATGCTCTGGGCTAGATCCAAAGTCATGCATGAAAAAAAAAGTTGCTTTATTGATTTTTCCCTATGTGGAATATAAAATGCATGCAAAATGCGTTACTGATAGAATCAACACCGTTTAATCTGTATCTTCAAGGTCTTCACAATCTCCGCATCTTATTGCTTTTTTTAAAAAAAAATATTTGCAGATCTGAGTTTGCTAAAATATTACAAGCAGTGAGAAATGTAAGTTTTGGAATATGAAGGGGGAAAAACCCCTTGCATGTGATTTGCAGATTTAGGCTCAGGGCTCATAAGAAACATAAGCAGTCCACAAAACTAGCCTTATAGCCCAAAAACAAGAGATAAAGACAGGATAGATCTATTGCAATCTTTGGCTTATCCTTGGATACTTGGTTTATCCTTGGATTACTTGGTGCAAGGTAATTTTATAATCTAGAAACTGTTCTTAATTATCTCAAGCAACAGATGGATATTCAGATTGTTGCAGATTTATCCACTAACGTTCTCAGAAAAGATTTATTGGTTGGAGGATTTATAGAGGAAATTAGATCTTTCTCTCGAGCCTCCCTCCAAACAGATACGTATTTATACATTCTATAATACTCGATGCAGAGGGAGATATATCCTCTCCTTTTGTATTATCATCTTTAATTCCTTTTTTTCCAGATTAAAATAAGAGAAAGTAGAGTCCCTGTGTATTTACCACATTCTATCTTAGAGTGCCTAATAATGTAGAATTTTTTAATCTTTTAACATTTCAGCTTCAGTCAGTTTTCCTTTTCCTCCCATTCTTTGTGTTTCAAAATATGCATATACAGTAGATCTGTTTACTATTTAGAATTTGTCATATTTTCCTACCGTTGAGATGTAAGATTAGATGATTTTCATAGGTAGGAGACTTTATTTGTTTATTTTATCATTCACATTGAATATTGTAATGTTTAAGACAAAGTTTCAATTTTCTGATTTTTTTAAACATTTCAATTTGCATTGTAATTTTTGCAAAATTATTTCTTTCTTTCTTTCTTTCTTTCTTTCTTTCTTTCTTTCTTTCTTTCTTTCTTTCTTTCTTTCTTATTTATTAGTTTGATTTATATGCCGCCCTTCTCCGGAGATTCAGGGCGGCTTACAATGCATTAAGCAATGGCCTTCATACTTTTGTATATACCTGCTTAGTATATACTGGCTTAGGCTCACCCTAAGCAGTGTTCTTTTTTATACAAAGTCAGCTTATTTTATTTATTTTATTTTCAATGTTTTTGATTTTTTTTATTATTTTTACAAAAAGTCTCCCATGAAAATGGAACTCAAATAATTTCTGGCATGGAAAGGCCAGAGGTGTAGCTGAATGAAGATGATTTTTCATAAACTGAAGACATGAAGTCTGAATGGAGTTTTTCTTCCCATGAGGGAAAAAAAATAATTTGCAACTGGATTTATTAGGCATTAAAAAATGGAAATCTGAAATTTGCCAGAGAAGTAACAATTAAATAATTTTATTATTTTATTATTGAACAGGTGGTTTTGAACTTTGAAGGATATTTTATAAGTCTGATAGTTAAAAACTGAGAGAGCTGGATGACTTGAATAAATTTTTATGCCCCTTCCAAATGGGTACCTTTCATTTTACATCATTGTTTTGATAATCTTTTTGGAGTACAGATCAGTGGTGGGTTGCTCTCGGTTCTGTCCGATTCTTGAATACCAGTAGTAAAAGCAGTCGGAGGCTCTGCCCACCCGCCTGGATGTCATAAGGTACTATCTGTGCCAGTGGTGAAATCCAATTTTTTTTTACTACCAGTTCTGTGGGCGTGGCTTGGTGGGGGTAGTGTGGCTTGGTGAGCGTGGCAGAGGAAGGATGCTGCAAAATCCCCATTCCCACTTCTGGGGCCAGCCAGATGTGGTATTTGCCGCTTCTCTGAACTTCTCAAAATTTCCACTACAGGTTCTCTAGAACCTGTCAGAACCTAGTGGATTTCACTCCTGATCTGTTCATGTGCAGAAGTGCGTGCACGTGCTCCCGTTGCGAACCAGTAGTAAAGGTAAGCAGAACCCACCCCTGGTACAGATGGACAGATAATTTTTCCTGTGGGATTGAGTCTAATTTTGGATCCATTTATGGATTGAAATAAGATTTCAAGGGAAAAAAGACATGATTGGGTTTGGAATATTCTCCATGTATACATCTCTGAAGTTAACTTATTGGACATATGGTAATAGTTTAACTCCAATAAGCAAGAGTATTCTTTTATATTTTCTCTGAAGGATACATATTCAAGACTGAACAATTTTTAAGTATTTGGATTGACAATTGGTACATGGAATAAATTTTTAGGAAAGTGTAGCTCCTACGTTGCTGGACATACGTCAGCATTTTTTTGAAAAACTGGTCCAGCCAGCCTTATATAATGAAACTTATGTAACAGTTACTTTGAAAACTAATAAAAGCCCTATAAAAGTAGCTCAATATCTTTGCTAAATGTGGATGCTAAGATTTCAACAGCCATTCTAGCAAGAACAACCCAAAAGTTATTACTTTCAATAATTTCTCTATTGAAACTTGGTTTTGTGAAAGGGTGTGAAGTTGTAGACAAAATTAGACTTCAGTTTTTTATTTAGTTTTGAATGCACTATTTTGGTATTATGAGATGCAGAAAACTCTTCAATATGGTAAAAATCAAATTTTCTGGTACAAGTGATGAAGTTTGGATATAGCTTGTCATATTTATTTATTGGATTAAAAATGTTCAATTTCCAACTCCAGTTCTTGGGTAAAGATGAATGGGAATATTTTTACTCAAATCAAAATGTGACACTTGAAAAATTACTATGACTAATTTCCAGTTTAGTTTTCATCCAGCATCCTGCCAATCAATCCCTACATCCCTATACAAGCAAGAACATGTGTCACTCAATTCAGCTAGCAAAATATATAACTCGATGTTTATTTATTAAAAATTCAGCATACATATAAAAACACTTAACTGGTAAAAATAGGATAAAAGCCGGGAAAGGGAGACATGAGTAATACACAACAATTTACACTAATACTGTATATGAAAAGGCATAGAACTTTCTACAGCCACTGGGAACAATACTGCAGACAAGTAGCCTGGGGAGTCCCAAAGGGAGAATGGTTTTTGTTTATTTCAGCCTTAACTTTTTAATGTATATAATGGCAGCAGATAAATGTTGGAATGTAGGACAACAGGTGATCTCTCCTCTCCTTCCTATGTGGTATTTCCTTTGTATTTCCACAAAGGAAATACATCAAGGTGGTCTTTATCTCCTTTAATGTTTAATTTGGTGCTTGAATCCCTGGAATAGTTGTTGATTTATAATTTGATTTATAAGCCTGCTCCAGCTGAAAACCAGCTCTGGGCACTATACAAATAATAACTATGAGTAATATACAATTAACAATTATTAAATTCAGATCAGTATATCAATTGGATAAAGTAATGTTCTTTTTAAGATCTTTAAGCATTACAGAAGAATATAAATTATCTAATACAGATGAATGGCAATATATAGCTAAAACACTTGTTAGGCAACCTTGTTTTTCCCTGAGGTCCCATAGCTTCAGAAATTATAAAACCATTGAATGTTTGGAGAACAGTTATAGAGGCCAACCATTTAACTATCCAGCTTGTGAAAAATATATAAGAAATCTTAACTAGTGAACCACAAAATTAGTGGGTTCAAGTTTTAAGAAATACTATGTATATTTTGTAAATCAATCAATCAATCAATCATTGAATCCAGCAAAAATAATTTGGGGGTGGGAGTGGTGTTGGATCTCTCAAAGGATTTAGTGTAGGCTCTGATGAAGAAAATTCTGATTTTTTATTTTTTTTGTTAAATTACTTTGAATATAAGATGCTTCTTTCTGCTGCTGATTTATACCAGTTCTGTTTGTTCCAACCAGAGGTGTCCCCACATATTAAGGTATCTGCCTCAGGCAACTGATATGGGATAATGCGAATTTTAAAAAGTTACATTTCTAGCGTGCAATGAGATTATGAGATTTGAGTGCTTGAGTTGTAGAAATAATTTGGCTTGCTTTGAATACAGTACATCTTGCCCTGGGTTGGAAATGCCAATTCCTGCCTTGTATCTGCAGAAAACCTTAGGCTGATCCCCATTCCATGGCAATTGATGAATGTGGGTACAGGCCTTGGGTTCCCCCAGCTGGTAAAGCCTTTGTTTCTCAACCTGGGCCACTTTTAATATGTATGCACTTCAACTCCCAGAATCCCTCACTCAAGAATTATGGCTAGGGAATTCTGGGAGATGAAGTCCATATATCTTCAAGTGGCCAAGGCTGAGAAATATTGAGTAAGAGAATTGGAGGATGGGTCAGGTCAAGTTTGTTTTCCTCCAAATAAGAGGGTACTGAAAATGCTTATAAATGTTATTTTATTTACAGATACATCTGTAGACTGTAAGAAAGTTCTGTCAATATGTTAATTCCTAGCTATCTTTATATATATGCTCTTAAAATAAACATTTTGTTGTTTTGTTTTACACACCACCTTTTTGCTTTAATCCTTCAGCCCTCTAGCTGGCAATGATGTGTAAATTTACCATATGTGGGTTGCAAAATCATCTTGGTAACCCTATTCATGAGACTCTCTTGTCAAATGGCAATTACCTTCCAATCAATCTGCACTGAGGAAGCAATCTGTACTCTGGATCACTAACAAGCAATCTTTCTAATGAAGACATTTTAATGATATTTATGACAGATGTATATTGCTTGAGAATGTTGGTTTCTGAGAAGACTAAGCCCAGTGCTCATCAATCTGTGATACTAGTGTTCTGCTACATTTGGCAGCATTGTCTTCTTTTTCCTAAATATCAGGACTTGTGTTAATAAGCACTCATGGTAAAAATCTCATATATGGGCCATTCGTTTTCTATTCCTTTCTGTCAAAGTTCTCTGGAAGTGGAACTGATTATTTAAATATGAATCTTCATCAATGTTTTTTATATTTGCACTCTAAAAATCAGTCTTAGATGGCTCATTTGTTTGCACAGCCCTATCCATTAAAATAATAAAACAGTACATATCTGATTTTGGCAATCTCTCTTTCCCCTTAGCTTACATCCCGGCTTCTCCTAGTCTGAGGCATTTTTAAAGTGCTGGAGGGGTTTCCACAGGGATGGGACAGGCAGCACATTTCACTTCCACCAGGCGCATTGCTTTTACCTAAATGTGAATCCAGATGAATTACTATAGGTCTCTGCAATTTGCCAAATATATACGAAATATGGGCAGCTTTCTCTGCTTTCAGAGACACTGATATAGTAACAAAATGCTTCCCTCATTTCTATCCACTTTACAAAATAATACCTGTCCAACTAAAATAAGATTGACAAATTAAACCTCAAAACCCTGGGATAAATTGTGATTGCATATGAACAATGATTTTGCAATTCAAATAGTTCACATTTCTGCCTATTCTGTTTAACTTGCCAGTCAATATATCACAATCAAATTACAATTTCTATGACAGATTGTAAATTATAATGTTCCCAAATGGCAGGAACTCTAAATTGATGCCAAATTATAAGAGTTCAATAAAGGTCACCATTGCAATTATCTTTCCCTGGGCTTCCATATTGGGGGGAAAAATACAGGATGGCATGATGTACTCCTTTTCTATATTATGAACCATATATTGCTACTTCCATAAGATGTTTGAGTTCATCTGAAAATATGATGAAATTTGCATTTAATGGGTTTGCATTGTATTTTCAAGCTTATAGCAGGGGTGAAATCCAGCAGGTTCTGATAGCTTCTAGAGAACTGGTAGCGGAAATATTGAGTAGTTCAGAGAACTGGCGAATGCCACCTCTGGCTGGCCCCAGAGTGGGGTGGGAATGGAGATTTTGCAGTATTCTTCCCCTGCCATGTCTACCAAGCCACACCATGCCCACCGAGCTACGCCCACAGGACTGGTAGTAAAAAAATTTGGATGTCACCACTGGCTGATAGATTGTATCACAACTTATGAAAAATTTAACTTTCCTTTTCATCAAAAACATCTCTGAGAAACTAATATACCACTACAACTTCTTGGCATCACTGTAGCACATAAACCAACACAATCTCTTTAAAATATGTCAAACAAACAAAAATATCTTGTAATCAAAGAAGAAAGAACAGGTTTCATCAATAATATATAATACAGAAACTGTAACAGCCACTACATAGCACAAACAGGTGAAATATTGGAAGAATGCATCCATAAAGCATTAACTGTCAGACAGAAAACTTAAACATTCCTTGAACCTTCATTCACCTAGACAAATTCAACCACATTTTCCATTGGGAAACTGTCAACAATTGAGATCAAGCCAAATCCCAAAATTCAAAGGAATTCCTAGAAACTTGGCATTCTGACAAATCAGCCACCAACAGATACATAGAAATAAACCCTACTAACATACCATATTAAAAATATAATCAACAATTGGGAGAAACAAACAATTCAGAGCACATTCTTCCCAGCAAAAAAACTCTTAGATGAGCAGGAAACAGCATTCAATAAACAATCAGTGAAGAAAGAATTTCCTCATCAAAGAAGAAACCACACCCCAACTAAGACTATTGTAGGGGCTTCTGTATATCAACAACCAAAATCACTCTCCCATACACTGGTGATGTTATCACAAAACATCTGCAAGGAAACAACCAAGTTCAAAGAATACCAAGAACCCAAATGTTCTGCATATTCCAACAAAAAATGGGACTGGAATTTATATCATACATTTAGGAGCTAGCTTCCATTTTAAGAATGTAATCAAGACTTTTGGTTAGGACATTGGGTAGGCATTTGAGTTGGACTGGTAATAACTGTGGATGTAACTGAGTTTTAAAAATTATTTTATATACCTTGAGCTTTCAATTATGGGATGGCATACCATTAAAATAATGTTAACAAAGACAGTAGTGATATTAAATATATAGTTTGTTTTTTCACTCTCAATCCATCTTCTTATTTCATTTTCTAAGTATCATTGCAAGAACATATGTGACCAAACAAGTTGGGACTGAGTCAAAAAATGGGATGTAATGATTTTTATCTATCAGAGTGTGCATTTGTAGCTAGAGGATTAGAAGCATCTCCTGATGACACAATAGTGTTAGTAAGTTCTTCCCTATCTTGCAAGTTTTAGCTGACCCATAGTTTGCAATAAAAGAAGAAAGTAGATAAAACTGCTTGTTTCTGAAGGCTTCTTGCCTAGCTCTCACCAGATCTAATGGTGTGGGTAGGATTCCCTCTATTTAATAGTTTCCTCCAAACTCCAATAAAAATTTCTAACTCTGCAAGAATGATTGTGGTGACTCCCTTCATCTCTCTTCAGTCTCCACCCTGCTGGCATTTGGTGATTCCTTCAAGACCTGGATATTTTCAAGGGCTTATAGGTGTCTGAACCCCTACTTGCAGTTTTCTTTGCTATGTCTTTGATTATGTAGTTGAGGTGATTGCCTCAGCCATTATTATTATTATTATCTTATTATTTATACTATTCATTATTTTGCGTTTGCTGGTTTTTACTATGTTGACCACATAGATTATAGTTGTGAGATAGACCTCAATATAAATTGTTATGATAAATCAAGGCATCTCAGAATAACAGAGTTGGAGGCAATCTTGGAGGCCTTTTAGTCCAACCTCCTGTTCAAGCAGGAACCCTACACCATTTCAGACAAATGGCTGTCCAGTCTCTTCTTAAAAGCTTCCAGGGATGGAGCACTCACAACTTCTGAAGGCAAGACATTGCAATTGTTTTCACTGTCAAGAATTTTTTCCTTAGCTCTAGGTTTCTTCTCTCTTTGATTAGTTTCCATCTATTCTGCCTTCTGATGCTTTGGAGAATAGGTTTACTCCATTTTCTTTGTCGTAGTGCCTTAAATATTGGAACATTGCTATCATGTCACCTGTAATTCTTTTTGATTAGACTAGACATACCCAATTCCAGCAACCGTTCTTCATATGTTTTAGCTTCCAGCCCCTGAATCATCTTTGTTGATCTTCTGTGTGCTCTTTCTAGACTCACAATGTCCTTTTTATATTGTGGTGACCAAAACTGGATACAGTATTCCAATTGTGGTCTTACCAAGACATTATAAAACACTTCACATAATCTTAATTCTATCATTCTGTTAATACAACCTAGGCTTGTATTGGCTTTTTTGGTAGCTGCAGAACACTGTTGGCTCATATTTAAGTAACTATCCACTAGGACTCCAAGTTCTTCTCACAGTTACTGGTATTGAACCATGTTTCACATAATCTGTTCCTGTACATTCGGTTTTTCTTGCCTAAGTGTAAAACCTTACTTTTCTCTCCATTGAATTTCATTTTATTAAATAGGGCCCAATGTTCAAGTCTATCAAGATCCAGCTGAATCTTGAGCCTATCTTCTGGGGTATTGGCTAATCCTGCCATCTTGGTGTCACTGGAAATTTGATGATTTCTATTCCCTCATCTAAATCATTTTTGAAGATATTGAAGAATACTGTTCCCAAAACAGAACCCTGGGGTACCTCACTGCTTACTTCCCTTTGTGCAAATGTAGTTCTAGTAAGGAGTACACATTGAGTGTGGTTTTCAGTCAGTTACAAATCCATCTGATGCTGACGCTGTTTATCCCACATTTTTCTAGCTTACCAAGAAATAGGTTGTGGTCTACTTTGTCAAATGCCTTACTGAAATCCAAGTAAACTATATCCATAGCATTTTGCTTGTCAACTAATTTAGTCACTTTATCAAAGAATTAAATAAGATTTGTTTGACATGATCTCTATTGATTTGTGAATGCTGAGTATCAGGAGCTCATTCAGGATGAATGAAATCAGCCATGGGGTATTTTCCTGATGTCTTAATATATGCCAGAAATGGATGAAACAATGAACTTTTTGTATGCTTGGATACCCACATTTATTCCAATCCATGCAAATATTAGTTCATCTCATATGCTTAGTATTATAGCTATTCCATGTATTGATTTCTAAACTGCATTCAATGATTACAGCAGTCTACAATTAAAATAGAAAACCCTAGAAAGGTCATACTTACTGTACATACAGTTTTCAGCAACATACATATTTTAGATATGTATGATATGATATAAGTTTCTCAAATGTGCACATTTTGCATCTCATTAACTGGAATTAATGACAATTCAGTGAAACTAACCTACACATGATTCAAATTGATCCAATGCCTATACATATTATTCTGTTACAACAAATTAGCCTAAGGAAGAAAATGCCTTCCTTAGATCAATATTTTATATATAATGGGTCAGACTGAGAATGTATTCAGTGAGAGTTACTTCCTGGTTTATTCCATTGTAGCTTTAGCTTGGATTCAGCTCTTCATTTTCCAAAAGTTGGTAATAATAACACAGAGGGCACGGAATTATGTGGGAAGAGATTATAGCTGAAACTGACATAGTGATTTACATAGAGAATTTTGGTCACAGCCATTCTGTGTTTTCTTAATCACATGAGAGGTTTTTTTTTCTTTTAACTTTGCCTCCAGCTATAAACCAGCTCAAGCAGAAGAAACCAACAGCAGCTGCAACATCCTTAGATAATACTGCATTTTTTCTATTGCTATCTTTCATTCAAGTAAGAAAAACTTATAAATAATACACCCATCTTTCTTGCTCATCCTTAACAGCTCTGCTATATGCTACTTCTTTCAGCTGATAAATGCTGGCTAGTTCTTTCACTAAGTTGCCTCCCACCCCCCACCAGGCGGCTGTTCTCAGTTTTCTAACATCTCTGGCTATATATAGCTAATTTGTCTAACTGAGAAGGGGGCAAAAAAAAAATCCCTTTACTTTCTGTAGGGAATACCAGGAAAACAGCAAATATCTCCATGGAAACATGTTTTTCAATCTATCAGTCTCCTGCTTTACTTAAAACATGACCTGTACAGGGAAGACTATATTAACACAACATTTAACACAATGTCCATTTTGTACTCCTGATTAGCTGACATTCCCCAGTCACGAAGGCATGGTTTATTTTTAAATATCTCTAGAGAAACTAATATTTTCTCAATCCCTATTAAAATGGATCATTTGACTTTTTGCCTGCAAACATGTCACATATGGGGGTTTCTATAGTAACACAGGCTACTGGTTTAATTTGAAATTGTAATCTTTAGACACAAATGAAGATATGTAATATGACTTACAAAAAATACATTTTGATTTGCCATTATGGTGACATGCTGACCATCAAATTTGGGTAAATAATACAATAATTTAAAAAGACTTACTTTCAATTTTCTAAAAGCAGTTTAAGATTTGGGTTTCTGTTGCATCAGTTACTCTAAAAATGATTTTCTATGTATTTGATATTAGAGGGTTTTCTTTTTTATATTATTCATCTAATAACTGCAAGGAAAGACAGGTTACCCATTATAGTTTAAAGCATCACACATTTCATAATCTAGGGCAGAACATTTAAACAGTCTTTCAGGATTCCAGTGCTAGGGCAGTTTAGGATTTCAGAACTAATTATGCATGTATGTGGCCATTTCAGCAATAACAGTTAAATAAAGTTCATCAATTTATGCATATTACATTTGCTCTTCATTAGGCACAATGTGAACAAACTGGGGAAAAAAGGCCTGTGGAAGTTGGTAAAGTCCAATCATAACCTTGAAAATTTTACAGAGAAGCTAAAAAAAGGATATTGTAGTATTTGCTAAAATTGCAGATAGGTTGTTCTAATTACTAGCTTTTAGTTGCCTGGATGGATTTAAATGTTGTATTGATACTAGACCATCAGTAGTTTGAATTAACATTTGTAATTATGTTTGTTTATTCTGCATAATCAGCTGACTAATAAATATTTTGACTAATTGACTGAATACCTAGAATAACTGTCTGCCTTGATCTCTCTCTCTCTCTCTCTCTCTCTCTCTCTGGCTCATATAAAGAGTGTGTGTGAAGCTCTTGGATCACCCAGTTCTTTTTTTTGTGTGAAGTTTTTTTTATTTTTTACACAAACACACACACAAACACACAATGTATTTTTGCTGAACAGAGTATTTGGCCGGTTAACAAATTTAAACAATTTTAGTCCTTTCAACTAAAATTACAGTTTCTATATCTCCTTTTTGCCATAATATTTATTTTCTTTTTTTTTAATTGAAAAAGTTTTACAATACAATTTTTATACCCCCTTTCCCCCCACACTCCCCCCACCCAACTACCACCCCCTCCCTTTCCCCCCCATCCCTCCCCCCTTCCCCTCCTGACTTCCACTATTAACCAATCATATATATCAATCAACATCAAACAACAAAAAAGAAAAATAGGTGAGATCCAGCTAAAAATATAACAAATTTAACCTTGAGTAATAAAAAAAAATTAATCTAGACTTCTAACATCTTTTACCCCCCTAATTCAAATATATAGTAACCATAAATCATTTGTAAAGACTCATGGCAATCTAACAAATATTACAAATATGACAAATATATAAAAAAACTAATTTTGAGCATCACAATTTTTAGAATAAAATATCATAGTAATATTATTTTAAAAAGTATATAGAGTTCAAATAATACATCATAAATTT
This sequence comes from Masticophis lateralis, assembly GCA_030761175.1. NCBI lineage: Eukaryota > Metazoa > Chordata > Lepidosauria > Squamata > Colubridae > Masticophis > Masticophis lateralis. The sequence goes on from JAUDYJ010000004.1 coordinate 54,135,141, forward strand.
CTTTTTAAAATTAGATAAGATAAGGCTAATCTATCAGATATATAAACTTATTTTTAACATTATAATGTATCTAAATATTAATATAAATATATAGCATAATAAAAATATAAATTCAAATATATAATAAAATAATTAATAGATATAATTATGAGTCAAATGCTAGTTGAAACTTCTTACTTTGATATTTATTCTGCATGTACTCTACCCATTTCTTCCACTCCTTAGCAAAGGCTTCATGGGTCCTGTCTTTTAGGTATGCAGAAATCTTAGCCATTTCTGCAAAATTAGACATCTTCAATATCCATTCCTCTATAGTAGGTACACTATCTTTTTTCCAGTATTGACCAATCAGTAGTCTAGCTGCAGTAGTCATATATAAGATCAATCTCGTTTCAGTCGGTGAACAATCCTTAACTATCCCCAGCAAAAAAAACTGAGGAGAAAATTCAAGCTTCTTCTTCAAAATGTTCTGCATAACCCACCAAAGTTTAATCCAAAATGTTTTCAATTTTCTGCAAGTCCACCAAATATGAAAATATGTTGCATCCAAACAATCACACCTCCAACATTTAGGTTGAACATTTGGATACATACATGATAATTTTTTGGGATCTAAATGCCATCTATAAAACATCTTATAAAAATTTTCCCTCACATTCTGTGCTTGTGTAAATTTAACATTCTGGACCCAGATCTTTTCCCATGTTTCCAACATTACTGGTTCTGCAAAATTTTGTGCCCATTTTATCATACAATCTTTAACTAATTCACCCTCTGAATCTCTTTCTAACAATAAATTATACACTCGCTTAATATGCATCGGCCCTTTACATTTTATCGGAGTCACCAAATCTTCTTCATGCGACATTAGTCCAATTTTCTGATCTTCTCTCCATCTCGCTTGAAGTTGAAGGTACTGCAACCAAGTTAAATTCGTCCCTTCTTCCAACAGAATATTCAAAGGTTTCAAACTCCATCTGCCCCCATCATTAAAAAGCATCTCTTTGTATAAAATCCCCCCGAGTGACTTTATATTTGGCATAATATGCCCAAGATACAACCACAAAGGTATTTTGTAATCCAATTGAAGCTGGTGCTTCTTCCAAACTCTCATCAAAGCATGTCTCAAAATGTGACTGTTGAATACTCTGTCCAACTTATCTTCATAGAATAAATATGCATGCCAACCAAATTCCAAATCATGGCCTTCTATATTCAAAATTTCTGTTTTCGTTGTACCAAACCAATCACCCACTTGTGTCAACACTGCTGCCTCATAGTATAAACATAGGTTTGGAACTTTGAGGCCACCTCTTTCACGAACATCTTGCATGATTTTAAGTTTAACTCTTGGTTTTTTCCCATTCCAAATAAATTTATTTAGACCTGCTTGCCATTCCATCAAGGTCTTATCACTTTTAAGCACCGGAATCATTTGAAATAAAAACAGAAATCTAGGTAGAACGTTCATCTTAATAGCTGCTATTCTGCCAAGTAAAGATAGTTGCAGTTTCTTCCAAGTTTCAAGGTCCTTTTGAATCTTATGTCACAATTCCTCATAATTATTTTGAAAAAGTTTTATATTAGAAGCTGCAACCTGAACTCCTAGATATTTCACCTTTGTAGCTATTTCAAAGCCTGCCAACCTTTCCAGTTCACTCCTTTGTGGTTCCAACATATTTTTAACTATCATCTTAGTCTTTTTCTGGTTCAGACTAAAACCTGAAACCAGACCATATTCCTCTATAATGTTTTTCATCTGTATGATTGATTCCAAAGGTCGTGTTAGGGTAACAACCAGATCATCTGCGGATGCTTTTGTTCTGTAGTCTTTTTGCCTTACAACTATTCCATTCAAATTGTTAGAGTCCCGTAGAGAATTCAGCAACACTTCTAAAGTTAAGATAAACAACAATGGGGATAGCAGACAACCTTGTCTAGTTCCTTTCTGTATATGAAAATTAGTAGTTAAACTCCCATTAATAATAATTTGTGCAGTCTGTTCTTGATAAATTGCTGAAATCGCTTGTATAAACTGGTCCCCAAAATCCATTTTATGCAAAGTCTTTTTTAGAAAGTCCCAGTTGACTCGATCAAAGGCCTTTTCCACATCCAAAAACACCAGCACCGCAGGGATCTGTTTATTTTTTTCAAGATATTCCAATAAGTCTATGAGTTGCCTGACATTGTCCTTCATGTATCTACCTTCTATAAAACCTGCTTGATCATCGTGAATCACATCTTGAATAACTGGCATCAGTCTGTTGGCTAATACTTTTGCATAAATTTTATAATCCGTGTTCAGGAGAGATATTGGTCTAAAATTTTCTGGTTTTGTAGAACCCTCTTCCTTCGGTATCAATGAAATAAAAGCCATCTTCCATGAGGGGGGTATTTTACCCCCCTGCTGGATGTTACAAAACAAGTCCTTAAGATGCTCAACCAATTCTGATTGTAAAGTCTTGTAATATACTGCTGTCAAACCATCCGTCCCAGGAGCTTTAGATAATTTCAGTTGTTTTATTGCAAATAGAATCTCTTCACATGTTATGAGTTGATTCAATCTATCACTTTGTATACTTGAAATTTTTGTAACCCTCTTCTTCTCAAGATATTCATCAATAAGATCTTTTTTAATATTATCAGCATGATATAATTTAGAATAATAATCTAAAAAAGCTTGATGTATTAAGTTCTGTTGAAAAACTTGTTTCCCTTTATACTCAGTAGTATTTATAGTACGAGAACTTTGTTGCTTTCTCAAGGTATAAGCCAACCATCTACCAGGTTTATTAGCATTACAAAAAATATTATGTTTGGCATATTGCAAATTAATTGCCGTCTGATCAGCCATCAATATTTGAAATTGATCTTTCAAAAGTTTTATAGTTAGCTGTAATTTCTCATCAGTCGGATTTTCTATAAGCAATTGTTCTTTTTCCTTTATTTCTGACTCCAATTCTATTCTAGACTTTTGTCGTGTTGACCTATATTTAGAATTCATATAAATCAGTACACCTCTCATATAAGCCTTACTTGCGTCCCAAACAGTCTCAATAGGTGTACCCTTGTTCAAATTAATATGGAAAAATTCATTAACATGTTTTTTAAGATCCATAATATTCTTCTCATATCTAAATAAATTCTCATTCATTCTCCAAGATCTTCTCTCCCTCTTGCCAAAATCCATCTCCATCCATACCGGACTATGATCCGTTAAAGTTCTAGGAAATATTTTAGTCTTAACCACTTTAGTAAGTAAATCAGAAGTAGCCAACATGAAATCAATCCTAGAAAAGGATTTATGTCTATCAGAAAAAAATGTAAAGTCCAACTCCTTCGGATGATGAATTCTCCATACATCCTTCAGTTCCAATTCTTCTTTCAGTGCAAAGAACATCTGTGGTAATTTGTTCCCCCTCTTGGCCAAAGTCTTCTTATCAAAATTTGTGTCAATCACTCCATTCCAGTCTCCCATAATCAAAAAAGACTTATAATTCCACTGCAATATTTTAGTGTTCAATAATTTATAAAAAAATTCCTGCTGTTGATTTGGGGCATAAATCCCAATAAGAAGCATCGAAACATTCTGTATATTTATTTCAACTGCGATATATCTTCCTTCATCATCCGTTTCTATCAGTTTAGCTGGTATTCTTTTAGAGATATACAAAACTAATCCATTCCTTTTCACAGAACTAGAGGATATAAAATGTAGCCCAAGTTTTGAATTTGTCAAAAATTTTTGGTCCTGGGTTCTAATATGAGTTTCTTGCAAACAAACAACATCATTTTTATATTGCTTCAAATAATGAAATATTGTCCTTCCTTTCTGTGGTGAATTCAGACCATTCACATTCCATGATAAAAATCTAACTGTCATTTTGGGGATGGCTAAAGCGATTCGAGCACTTGCCTAAGACGCTGTTCCACAGCAGATGTCTTTGGTCTCGCTCCTCCCACTGCTTCAGAGTACAGTTTCTTCCCATTTGCACCATTCTCTTCTTGTGGCGTCCTGGACCTCTGTTGATTTTGTTTCTCTAGTCTTTGCTTCTCGGCTGCACGAGTTATACGTTGATCTTTCGGTTCTTGCAACAGCAAGTCGAGGTCCGGCTCCACCTCTCTTGTGGCTCTAGACTGCTTTGGTTTAGACTCTAAAAAATCTGCAAAAAAATCCTCTGAGAGACCACCTAGTGCTCCTAAAGTTTCTTCCCTTACTGTTTCTCGAATTGCCTGTGGTTCTTTTTGCTTAATCAATTCTTGAATCCCCTCTTCAAAATCCTTCTCTTTAGAAATTTCTTCTGCAGATAAAAGTGTAGATGAACATGGGGGTGTTGAAATTTTTTTAAGAACATTGTTGTAAAAATATTCTGCTTTTTCCACCGAATTGATACGATATCTTACATCCTCATGTCTCAAAATAATGCCAATGGGAGCATCCCATCTGAATGGAATCTGGCGCTTTTTCAATTCATTTACCAAAAAACCAAAATCTTTCCGATCTCTTAACATCTTAGGTGGCAGCTCTTTGAAAACACCAATTTGACTACCCTCATGTTGAACAGTGGTGTGGAAAGAGCTTTGCAAAATGTCATTTCTCAACCTTCTGTCAGTGAAATAAATCACTACATCTCTTGGCAAATTCCTTTGTCTTGCCACACGCGAATTAACCCTGTAAATCTTATCAACTCTGTTAGCAATCAAATCTGGTTCAATTTTTAAAATCTTGGCCAATATTTCCACACAAGCTGCCCTCAGGTTCTCTATACTGTTTTCTCTTAAACCTCTCAGTCTTATAGCGAACTCCATATTCCGAAAATGCATCATCGTGATTTCATCTTCTAACCTTTGATTTTTGACCTCAACTTTGAAGATTTTTTCATTTACTTCCTTCTTATTAGATTCCACTTCAAGATTTAAATCATCCACTTTTTTCTCCACCACCAACAAAGCATCTGTAAAAGCAGCAGCTACAGTGGCCACATTCTGACTTAACTTGTCAGTTTTTTCCTCAACCAACTCCTTCATTTCCCTTTGATTTTTTTCCATTTTTTCATCCATTTTATTCATTTTTCCAGAAAGCTCTCCTAGTGACTTATGTATGTTAAGTATAAAAACTTTCAAATCCTCGATCCCACTGTCCTGTGTCTGACTCTGAGCTGGCGCTGGTAACTTGGCTGACTTTTCCTTTGTCTGGTGTGTGGAGGAATCTCCCCCCGCTTTTTTTGAAGCCATGCCAGAACAGGATTTTAGTCTCTGAAAAAAAGAAAATCTTCCTCCTTTTCCTGTCCTCCCCAGTTTTGCAGAAAAGGAATCAAATCACTTGTATTTTCCAATTTAAATTCTTGCAGATACGTTACTTTCAATTACTGGCAGGCAAACTGATAATTAACACTTTCTCTTTTCACTTTCACTTGCTCTGCTTTAGCCAGCCGCCATTTTCCAGACACTTTCACTCAGAGACAACTTAATTTCTTTTAAAAAATCCCTTAAAAATACTTAAATTCTTAAAAATAGTCCAGATCTCACCAAATCCTTTAAATGTTGAAAGACTGTAGATTATAATAGGTGGAGTTGCTCTCGTCATCTCGCTCCGTTCAGGACAGAGGTCCCTCGCCGCTCGGAGCTCCGGTAGCCTGGAAAGGGAGCCCTCACTCAGAACGCTTACCAGGGCAAAGAAGGAACTCTGGCAGCAATTCTGGGGGCTCAACCTGAAGCTACCAGCTCTATCTTCCTTTCCGATCTGAAGGGAAGATTTCCAAGCCGCTTTGCCGATCGCAAAGCGGCTCTACAAACGGCGGAGGCGGAGGCCATAAAGACAAGCCGCCCAGCGACGACGAGGACGCCACCGGAAGTCCATAATATTTATTTTCATCTATTTTTTACCAATATTACCCTTCATTTTCATCTCTAATTTTAACCAAATTCCATTTTCCCTTCTATTCTATATTAAACCCCTTCCCGTTATCATCTATTTTTATATCCATCATCAAATTAATTAATTATGTGGTGTTACAGTTATTTAATTTTAGTAGTAATAATACAACCCACTTATTTTATAACATACATTTCTTTAACTAATACAATCCAACATTTTAATATAAATCAATTAATTATGTAGATATCTTTTCATTTACATATTTGAACCAGAAGGAAAAGAGAATATACATTGATATTCCAATTAGTTCCATTTTCATATATCAAATAATTTTCCCCATATGTTCCTCCAAACCATATCTTAATCATTTCTACTTTCACTACAATATTCAATTAAAAGTATTTTTGGATCACCCAGTTCTGACTCTGGTCTAAAGTGAGCCATTCTTCTTTCTACTGCCATACATCCCTAAAGACTCTTGGCTGCAGTTTGAGTAAAGGGCCTAATCATAAAACTATGATGCCATGCTGGTGTCATCATAGTTTTCAGTGACTATTTCTATAGAGGAATAATGATGCCTTGAAGGCCAAGTAGAATTCCCTTCATCCCAACAGCCCAGCATTTTTTCAACATAAATGCACACAAAATGTACTGAACATGTCTTTCTGTTGGTGGGGGCAGGGGTGCAGACTAGCACTGTTCTTTCTCTGTGTGGAACAAAAATAAGGGCCTTCAATTGGTTTACAAAGATGTCAGAGTTCAGAGGATCAGGCAATGACTGAATGACAATTTTTGCATTTTTATGTTGACCAAAAGGACCATTAATTGGCTCTTGATGTTCTCTGACTATTCTCAGCTTTAAGAGAATGGCAAGAAAGACAGATGGCTTCAAAATTCTGTGGAAGTATTTCAGAGATTGCTTTGTAGAAGTACTTCCATTGTAGAAGTACTTCCATTTGTACCTTCAGAGGTTCATATTTCATTTAGGAATGTGAACTGGTACAAGCTGGTCTAAAATCAGCCCCCGATTCTTTTCACGTTTTTGAACAAGGAAAAAGAAACGTGTAGCTGCTAGCTTTAAATGATCTCCCCTCACAAGTAAGCAATGCTAAATTCTCCTGCTCCCTTTCCAGTCAAACCCACTGTTTTCATCCTCAGGTTCACTACTATGGGGAATAGTCCTGTCTAGAAGAAGAAGAGCTCCATAAGAAGTGAGATGAGTTACAGGAGGAGGAGAAGCGAAACCCAATGAGAAGAGAGGAATATTAATTCTCATGCATGAATTGTTTTTAAATGTCATTATACAGTTCATATGTGATTGCGCTAGATGGTATACTCTGCTATAAAAACTTCAGTGAACATACCAGGCTCCAGTGTTTTCAACCTCAGCAGCTTTAATATGTGTGTACTTCAAGATGGCTGACTGGAGAATTCTGGGAGTTTAAACACACACGTCTTAAGGTTGCTCAGGTTGAGAAATAATGCCATGTTCTGAAGAATCTCTTTTGAATTCCTATGAAGCAAAAAAAGATCATAGTTAACTGTGTGAAAACATTCAGCAGATAGTTTTCTAATAATTCTGTGGAAAGGACAAGGGCTACTGGAAAAAGAGAAAGGGGAGTCTTTAAAAATTAATAATATGGGGCAGTAAGTAAACTAAACTTTTCTTAAAAGAAACAATAAAAATTGCTTTCTTTTTCTCTCTGCCCCATTTTTTTAAACTGTATTTTAAGAGTTGGAAAGACAGTCTTTTATGGTGTTCCAAGCATCCAGCAGAAGAATCCAATAAGAGATTGTGGGAAAGCCAGGAAAAGGATGGAAAACAACACAGACATAAATAATCAAGAAACAGTGGTTCAGTCAGTTGATAGCTTTGATCATAAAGTTTTCCACCCCACCTGGGAATTTAGCCCAAGTGGGGAGATATCTGAGAAAAAGTGTTTCAAATCACTCAGAGGCTTTACCATAAGTTGTTGTTGTTGCTGTTAGTTGTGAAGTTGTGTCTGACCCATTGCAACCCCATGGACAACATTCCTCCAGGCCTTCCTGTGCTCTACCATGCTCTGGAATTTATTTAAACTCACGCCAACTGCTTCAGTGATTCCATCCAGCCACCTTGTTCTCTATCGTCACTTTCTTCTTTTGCCCTCAGTCATTCCCAGCATTAGGCTCTTCTCCAGTGAGTCCTTCCTTCTCTTTGGTGGCCAAAGTATTTGAGTTTCATCTTCAGGATCTGGCCTTCTAAAGAGCACTCAGGGTTGATCTCCTCTAAGACTGACCGGTTTGATTGCCTTGCAGTCCAAGGGAGTTGCAGGAGTCTTCTCCAGCACCATAGTTCAAAGGCCTCAGTTCTTTGGCACTCAGCTTTTCTTATGGTCCAACTTTTACAGCCATACATTGCAACTGGAAAAACTGTAGCCTTGACTATACGCACTATTGTTGGCAGGGTGATGCCTCTGCTTTTTAGTAAGCTATCTAAATTTGCCATAGCTTTCCTCCCCAGGAGCAAACGACTTTTAATTTCTTGGGTGCAGGTGATCTTGGAGCCAACTTGGTAACTCTTGGAGTTACCATAAGTAACTCACTATAAATGAGACGGGGAGAGTCCTATTACAGTTTTCAAGGTACTACATTAAAGATACCTTACTATAATTCCTTAAACCTAACCGACTCAGTGGGAATGATGCTAACTTTTTATATAGATTACTTTTGGGGGAGAAGCGAGAATGAAAGATGACTATCTTTGTACTGTAGGGGTTAAACTACTTCACATTTAGATACACTGCAAGATGGGTGAAACCATTTGGTTATTATATATGGTTGAAAATTGGCCTGAGTTTAGAGCAAAGACACCAGCAGAAGAAAAGAATCAAAACACTACTTGGAAGAATGGCACTATAGCAGTTTTTTATTTTATTCTAAAATCGTAAATATCAGAATATATTAAAAATACACATACTGCAGTTAATTGCTTAAATAATCACTTGATTACGTAGGTTCACTAACAAGACCTAATTAAAGTATTGCTCTAAATAATGTAAGAGCCATTCTAGCTTTCTGAACAGGAAATGATTTATTTTAAGAAAAATTAATTGGAAAATAATTATCCCATCCATGTTCTATTGCAAAATGAGTAAAGTCCTTTGTGATACTTGACAAGATGACATCCTAGAACTTCCCAAGAGCAAATACTAGCTTGATGCAATGCCTGGCTCTGGAGAAGACCATAAATGTGACACTCAATTCCATATAAATGAAAGCTAATGTAGCTCAAGGGGTTGTATGCTGATGACATTTCCAAGATATAATATGACATCATGTAGTCTGATGCATCATGTTGAATCCTGAGGCAGATATTTAGATGCATCAATTACATGCACTTTATATTCCTCTTGGTGGCTGAAATACTGTTTTCAATTGTTTTCTTTACGATTGCCTAGTTAATACCATTAATCATGTAGCTAAGAACAGATTCATTTAATTTTTTGGCTTGTTTGTCTGTCTGTCTGTCTGTCTGTCTGTCTGTCTATCTATCTATCTATCTATCTATCTATCTATCTATCTATCTATCTATCTATCTATCTATCTATCTATCTATCTATCTATCTCTCATCTCTCATCTCTCATCTCTCTATATCATCATCTGCCCCAGGGGTGGGTTCTAATTTTTTTTACTACCGGTTCTGTGGGCATGGGATATTTTGTGGGTGTGGCTTGATCATGTGACAATTCTTTAGGATTTAGCAGAGGTACTGGTCTACCAGGCTTTTAACTGCTTGCAGAGCTGTACCAGTCTACTCATTTATTTTTGGAGGCACCGGTCTACCCATTTATTTTTGCAGGCACTGGTCTATCCATTTACTTTTGCAGGCACTGGTCTACCCATTTATTTTTGAAGGCACCAGTCTACTCATTTGTTTTCTTTTAACACTGATCAGTTGTAGGGCGGCCCTTTGAAGCCCCGTGGCAAGAGTTTAAACAGTTTTTTTTCCCTCTAGCCGATAGCTGGGACTCAGGAGGCAGTAATAGATTGGGGGTGGGGCCAAATAAAAGGTAAGAATAATGCAGGGGGGGCGGCGGGGGGGCAGGGAGGGCAGAACAGGTTCGTTGACATCATATCGTCACCGCTACCGGCTCAGGCGAACCAGGCCGAACCGGGAGGAACCCACCACTGATCTGCCCATCTCATAAGCAATGGTATAAAACAGAACTATAAGCTGCTAATAAATGCATTAAAATATGAAAAATCAAACTAAAACAATGAATAATTGATGAACGGATGTTAAAAGTAGTGTAATCCCTATGCTAGTTCATCCATCCCCTGGAATCCTGCCTGCTGGGGATCCCCTGACCTCCGGAAGTTCAACAGTGACAAGACCAATCCCAACTCATGGGGGAAAAGATTCATTCGCATGAGTGCCACAGCAGAAAAGGCCTGCTGCTTAGGGCCCACGAAATGTAGCTCTCTAGGCAACAGAACTTGTAAGAAGCCTTCCCTGCTGGATCTGGACAAATGAAATTGGAGAAAGGTGGTCCTTCAACCCACTCCCATACCAAGAGGGGCTTTAAAATTTAACACCAGATCTTTTTAATTATTTAATAAATATAGACACAGTCCATCTTGGGACTCTTGGCAGTTTACAAATATAGCTATAAAACCATATAAAAGAGATTCAACTAAATGTGCAATTAAAACAGAATGAAAAACAGAAGTTAAAAGCAGAAGCAGAAGCAGAATAAAACATGAACTAAAAGCAGAAGAAGCAGCCTCAGGCCCCCAACTAACCCCATGCTGGAAATAACACAAGGTGAAGTTGAAAGCCTGAAGGTACCAGTGAAATGCAAAAATGAATTCATAGTTTTGTGTTTGGATCATGCACAACCTAAAGCTAAGTTCTTAGATGGTACATTTTTAAAAGCTAGCAACCAGAAGCACACTGATGAAATAATGAAATTCCTACTCTTTGGATACCTGGTCAGTTCTGGATGTTTTAAAGAAACCCCCTCCTCCAAAATCACTAACTTCTTGTTATCAATGGGTCAAAGGCCAAGGTTGTCAAGGTTAATAATGTCAAGTTATGTAACCAAGCACATCTGAACACTGAAGAATGAAGTTAACATGAAGTTAACATTTCCTGCCTTTACGAATGAATTTCATCAACCACATTTGGTGGTTTGCTGACCATCTAAGTCAATTAAGAGTGAAAGCAATGGTTTACTTTCTGTGAGGGTATTGGGAAAAACTGCTGAAATGTGAACACGTTCAACCTCTCTTTTTAGCCTCTGTGAAAAAACATGAATGGAATGTATATGATTTTTTTGGGTAAGGAATGTCATTATTTCTAAAAGTACACGATTTGTTCTAGATCTGAGAAGTTACTAGCTTGCCCCATACTATGCTAAAAGCCAAAAAAGAGCATATCTCTAGTCACACAAATGCTAATGTTTCACCTGAATTATGTTCCAAATTCCATAATCTAAATAGCATTTCTGCAAGAGTGAAACTATATTAAGCTGTGTGCAGTTTCACTGATTTAAAGGATTTAAAGGTTCTTGCCTTTCAAAAAGGAATATGGTTAAATTTTACCTTTGGGATCAGTTTCTCTAAATCCCTATTTGCCCTTCTCTTTAAAACAGGGTTTACTGATATGGATGCTAGCCAGCGACTACTATTATGCAATTATCAAATTGCATTTGTTTTTAAATTGCTTTTTAATTACATTAAGCTGCATCCTGTAATAGTAATTTCTTATTGGGTTCTTTAGTCATAGAAAAAGAAACATCATACCATTCACTTTTAAAAGCAATGGCTACTTGGCAATTCTTTCATATCTCACAACTCAATATGTGACAGGAGACTATGAACCTTGACTGGCCATGATTGGCTTATATTCATCTTAAGTTATGAGATGTGACTCCCTATTTATGGTTTTGAAATTATTCATGGCATCTATGTAACCATGTAACAAAAGACGCCACCTTTTATTAGGAGAGGCATCTCATAGAATGGGAGAAAAGTATTATTTGGGTGAACTTATCTCCAGGAGAGTATTTTTCCCCTAAATATAACCACTGTAGCAAAATCAAGAATTGATCTTCCTGTATGTACTCACTCATTGATTCTGTCAATTTGGCCATCTTTTTCACTTTCTGTTTGAGATCCTCCTAGAGGAAGAAAGCAAATAATAAAAACAACCCCAAATAAAGATTTATGGGAAGCTTAATATACTAAATTAGACTATTGGTCTATATAGCTCAATACAATCTCTGCTGACCACTGTAACGCTCAAAGGCTTCAGATAGGACTCTTCCCAAGTCTTGGAGATACCAAAAAAGTAAATTGGAAGTTCTGCACTTGAAATTTTGTCCTTCCTCTAAGATGTTTTGGATGTAATTTCATTTGCATGTTGCATCAGTCTATAATGTGGTTTGTTGGGTTTTAATTTTGCATGATGTGTTTACTCAGCCATCGTGGTTTGATAGTCATAGTTTGCAAGTTAGCATCATAGTCAGATTACAACACTATGAAAGATTTCATAAAATAACATTGGAGGCAGGGATTCCCATATTTCTGAAACTTGCCCTAGCTCAGCGGTCCCCAATCTTGGGGGGAACTGGCATGGGGGGAAGAGGGAATGGTTTGGGCATCCACACAGCTCCATTCCTCGTGTGAGGGGAGCTGTGCATGCATGTGCACTTGTCTGATGCTTTTTGTGTCCCAGTTCTGAACAGGCTGCAGCCCAGTAATGAGCCGTGGCCTGAGGGTTGGGGACCCCTGCTCATATGGAAAATGAAGTATTGAGCACATGTTTAAAAGAGAGAAAACATCCTTGGAGTTTTTACAGTGTTCTGTTAACCAATTTGTTCTTTGAGAAGTTGTTCTTTAACTTTGATTTATGATTATCTTTAAAGCAGAAGTCTTGCAGATTTGTATATTAGTTTATATGACTCTATCACTTTTACAGAATGTGGATTTGTTTTTCTTTTGAAACTGCTTCTTAGACAAGGCCTTGTTTATTTGTTTTGGTTTTGGACCATAACACAGAAAAACAGAAATATAAAATACAATAAATATAAAATGAACATAAAAGCATAAATATAGTAAAGTACAAAATCATGTAGTACTATAAATTTATACTAATAAAATAAAAATCTCTCAAAATTAAACTTTTTGAACTTTAAATCTGAGGATCAGTGTTTTATCTCTGGTAGCCTCACAAAATTCAGCTACTTTTATGAATAATTCAACTTCTAGTTTGAAAAGTTAAAAGGAAGTGAGTGCTATTTTAGAGACACTAAATAACATTAAAAAGTGGGGCAATTAGCAAAGAACAAATAAGCTAACATACAAACTTTAAAACCACAGAATTTGCATTGTATAACATTTTCTTGTATTTTTGATAGATCATTGCAGAGGGCAAAGCAAAGCAACTAACTAATCAATATCCTCTATTATGTGCAGAAATTGTTGTTAGAAAGATATTTAACCATTTTAAGCAAGCAATTCATTATTTTCAGGTGTAATAGTTTGGAACCAAAGATACATCTGTTTGGTGTCACTGTTACAGTCTTATTTTAATGCTTGTCATAGCACAATTCAGCCTGATGAAAAACAGTAGGAACTCAGTTTTTATGGGAAGTATCCACATTTTAGAAAGAAGACCGCAGGGCAGAGGTTTTTAAAGGATGATGATTAACTGTGGATATTATTACCCAGTTGGTCCTTGAGGTATATCGACTTGGAACAGATGGCTGGAATATAGGCTACAGCTGGAAACTGAAAGATTGTAGAGGTCAAATAAGAAAAAAAGGGAGGCAAGAATAAATATAGGAAGAAGACAAGGAGGAGGACTGGCCAAGATGATTAAAATTGGATGGGTGCAGGATGGCTGCAGAAAAAAAAACATGTGATTGGATTGGACTTTGGATAATGGTGAAAGGAAGATGAAGCAAGGTGGAGCAGGCAGGTGGCAGAAGGAAGTTTAAAGAAAAAGACATATAGGAATTATTACTGAATGAAGCAAATTCAGACATGGTCATCAAGCAATTTCTTTGTATTTTATGTTTGGAATTTCCCCAATAGAACTTCTACCCATTAGTACTTATCCTACTTTCAGAGGCTATAGAAGATAAATCCACAGCCTTTCCCTATGATAATCCTTCTGGTATTGGAAGACTGCTATCACGTATCCCATTACCTTTCTTTTTTTAAGCATCCCAAGTTCCTTTAATTGTTATTCATAGACTTTAGTAATCACACATTTCAATTTTGCACTTTTCCCTGAAAAATTTTCCATTTCCTTAGCATTCTTTTTGCCTATAATGACCAGAACTGGACACAATAGCATAGAACTATCATTTTCCTTGCCCTTTACGCCTCTCTTGATATTGTCTGGGATGCAAAACTATTTTGGCAATTCCAGCACATTGCTGGCTCATACATCATTGGTAACAGTAACAGAGTTGGAAAGTACCTTGGAAATCATCGAGTCCAACCCCACTCTCACACAGGAGATCTATACCAGGGATTTGAACTGCTGACCTTTCTGATCGGCAAGCTCAGCCTCCTAGGATGCCCAGATGCTTCTCCAAGTGAAATTGCTGAAGCCAGTATAACTTACCTTGTAGCTGTGCATTTGATTTTTCTTACCTAAGTCCAGGATATTACAATTACTGCCATTGGTTTTCTTATTATTGATAGGGCTCAATATTCAAATCTATCAAGATTCTTTTGAACCTTTAGCCTGGCTTCTGAGCTTTATCAATTCATTCAGCTGTATGTCATCTTTGAATCTGGTGTGTACCCTTTCTACTGCCTTTTTTAAGTCATGAAAATGCTGAAGAGACCAGACAAAACCCTGAGGTGTTTGCTTACCAACTTCCATATAGACATAGATCCATTAAAGACAACTATTGAGTACAGTTGTTTAATCAATTTAACATTTTATGTGGTTTTGTATATTCTATTGGCTATATTATAAACCACTGGAAATTGCTGGGAGTATTGTAGTCTTTAAATAAACAAGTACATAAATAAGAACATAAATAAAAACATATACTTTTATCCCTAAATGGAAGTATGGAAACTGATATGAATCATTGAGCACTGAAGGACTAAATAAGTTCACATCAGTTTACATAACGGCTTTATGAGGTTTCTTATTAACTCATAATAAGCCTGAAGTACTTAAAGGAATCAATTAGCTATAAATATTTTTTTAAAATAATCTGTGATACACAATAGTGTATAGATTATACTTAACTTGCCTCTTTTTAAATTTTTTTTATTACGATTTTCAAAATATTTATGTATTCATATAATTAATACAGAATGCAATCCTGACTTAATCCACTTCCACTTCCAATCAAATTATCATGGAATATGAAATTAGTATAGATTGTGTCTACAGAATTTCCACAGGCTATTAAAGAAATTATCTGATTTTGAAAAAGGCCAATCTGGAAGGATTGTTCTTGCCAAATCTATGCTGACTTCTGGCAGTTATGGTATTATTCTTTTCAAGGAGTTTACAGACTGATCTCTTTATGATTAGGTCTATAAATTTCCCAGGTACTAATATTTGATTCACTTGTTCCCTAGATACTTCTTTCTCCTATTTTTGATCTGACGTGGAAAAAGTTTTGACTATATTATCAGAAAATTCAAAATGCTGTGTATCTGGTCCCAGCGAACTAAAATCACTCAGAATAAATGTATATTCCCTTTCCATATTTCTTATCAGTCTCAGTCTTCAATCCTGTCCTTTTATCCTGTTTTTTGGAACTCATAGCTTCCTTGTTAAAAAAAAAAATAGAACTAAACCAAATGCTGAGTTGTTCTCTCCTTTCTTTGTTACTAGCTAGCCTTTTGTTAAATATTATATAACTGGCAAGAGTGAATCTATTTCTGTGTGGTTTGCCTCGTTATCATGAATCATGAGGCCCAGAACAAAAGTTAACAATGCTATAACATTTGAAATGCAGAATGTGTGTGTGTGTGTATTATATATATATAATTTGTTTTCTGAGGTTTTCGCGGGTGTTTGCAGGTAGGTCTTTGGTTATTTGGGTTCAAATCCCCCTGCAACTCAGACTAAGCCAAACACAACCAAGCCCCCACCCAAACAGAACACATCCCCAGCCAATCAGAGCACAACCAACCTCCCATCCAATCAGAGCACAGCCAAGCCCCCAACCAATCAGAACACTCCTCTACCCAATCAGAACACAGTCAAGCTCTGCTCCCACCCAATCAGCTCCCACCCCCACTAGCAGTTAAAAGGAAGAAGCAGCAGCGATCTCACATTGCTCCTGGAAGCACGAAGCCGAGAACACCAGCCTGAAGATGACGAATGAGACTTCATCGAAACGTCACCAAGACACTTCCAATTTTACGCGGGAGAAAACCCAAATAACCAAAGACATATATATGTGTGTGTATATCTATCTATCTATCTATCTATCTATCTATCTATCTATCTATCTATCTATCTATCTATCTATCTATCTATGTCTATCTCCCACAATGCAGCACAAAATTTGCTTGCTGCCAGAATGAAAAGATGGAGAAAAAACCCAGAAAGTAGTGAATGTGATTTCACTCAATTTTGGTTCCAGAAAAATCTTGGTTACGTAGGAAAAACCTGGCTTAAAGGAAAAACATATGTATATGTATATGTATATGTATATGTATATGTATATGTATATGTATATGTATGTGTATATATATATATATATATATATATATATATATATATATATATATATATATATATATATATATATATATATATATTGGCCACCAGGTCTCTTCTTCCTCCTTTCTTTCTGTAATATTTGGGGTCTTCTCACCTGATTTTGGCAAACAGAGTATCAGAGAAGGCAGAATGGTATTGGAAGTACCAGCGTTTTCATTTTTATAAAAATATATTGTTTGCATGTATTATGATTTATTTTTATTATCACTGAAGAGAGGACCAATTCATCTTTCTAGCTTATTGAATGTAAAGAAGATAAATTTTAAATTTGGAACTCATTCACTACAACTTTTGCACAATTATGTGCTGAACAGGGATTGGTGATTTTTCTGCCCCAAATTGTGTGCCCCTAACTGCAAGACAAGCTGCCATCAATCACTATATAAAACATTTTCTGGGCTGGTACTTATAAAGTCAAGCAGTTTATTGTATGGACCTCACTGAATCAGCAGTATAATTATTGCTGACTACTGAATTCTCCAAGGAAAAAATGTTATGTTCAGGCACTTTTTAAAGAACCTTGTGAACCTGTCACATATATAAAAAAAATCTAATTTCACTTATCAATTTTATTTCGGCAAAATATCTGACTGCACATACCTGAATGAAAAACCTGCAAAGCTGGTTTTGCCAAAACCTGCAAAGCTGGTTTTGCCAAAACCTGCAAAGCTGGTTTTGCCAAAACCTGCAAAGCTGGTTTTGCCAGAATGGGATGGAGCCCATCAAGTGATGGTTTGTTTGTTGATTGTTGTCCCCAAGGAAATGGGTGGTGGTGGTATTTTTTTTAATTGTTTGTATTTTGGGTTTTTATTTTTGTAAGCTCCTCAGAGCCACTGAAAGTGAGTGGGAGGCCATATAAATTCAATCAATCAATTTATAAGGATAAGAGAACTACTTTCTTAAGCCTTTTGTTTAATTGAAATTATAAATATTCGATTATCTCCTGTATATCATCTAGAAATCAATAACTGGAGCCCAACAAAGCTTTTAAAAATTTCTAAAGAACCAAAAATATATAATTCTATCCATGCAAAATACTATGTTTCACTCTTGCAAATCTCATTTTCTTAATTTGATCTTTTTCCAGAAATGTTCACTAAAATAGAATGTATCATTCCAGCAATAATTTTCACCAGTACTTTTTAAAAATAAAATATTTTTTCTTTATTTTTCCTCCTTTAGCAACCATTTATTAGCCCTGTTGCTGCACCTTGTTAAATATGACATTCTGCTGGCCTTCTATAAATTTAAATAAGTAAAGTTCCCCTGGAAAGAAGCAGCTGGCTGAAATTGGCCTGTTTCAACACTTTTGACTTGAGGCACTGGAGAGATCCAGATCTTTTTGCTGAGGCTCATTGTTTACTCTAGCAAAAGCTGCATTAGCCTTGAGAGTGGCGATATTAAAGGTAGTGTATACAAAAATAATAAAATCCTTCACAAGAACAAAATCCCATTTCCTTTTGACTTTAGAGGAAAGAATTTATGACACCAGGGCTTCAGTCTTACTCATTTCAATTGATTTCAGTTCAGGTTTTATATGGTCTAGACTAGCTGAAAATCTGACACATTTTTGGCCAGCTAGTGAATAATGAAGAATTTCCCTGTAATGATAGCTTTTGTTGAGTCCATAGAACTGATGACTGATTTGTACATAAGTAGTATTACAAAAATAATTTCCCCAGTTTCCTTTTAGACATCTACATGAAGCCACAAAAGAGTCCCCTTTTTATTCTCTCTCTCTCTCTCTCTCTCTCTCCCTCTCCCTCCCTCCCTCTCCCTCCCTCCCTCTCTCCCCCACGCCTCTCTGGAGCTGGTGGAGGCTAGGTCATCCCATTTTTACATCTGTCGTCACCACTGAGTTCTGGGCTAAAGAGGCTGGAGATGGCAGTAGTGGCAGCAGGGTGTATGTGAAAATGGGACGTTCTGGCTGCTGCCATATCCTGCCACCATACTGCTCACTGCTGCCACCATCCCTGATCTCTTTGGCCTGGAGCTTGGTGGCAGTGGCAGCAAGAAATGTGAAAATGGGAACCCCTCAGCCGCTGCTTTGCACTCTGCCCATCTGCTTGTTCGCCCACCCACAGCGAGTTGCCCACATGGAGTTGTCCTGTAGTGACTTGGCAGCAGTGAGTTGGCAGAGGTGACTTGACGGTGGAAAGCTGGCAATGATAAACTGGCCATGCTGCACTGAATTGTCCTAGATCCTTTTTGTACTATCCAGAGTCATGTTGCTATAATGGAGAGTCATATAAGTGTTCTAAATAAATTTTATACCATATTATCAAGGCCTAAGGTAAATTTATGCTGCCATTTATCAGTGGGCTACTTACTTACTCCAAGTATAGAGATAATTTTAATGAAAGAGGACAAGTCTCATTAAGAGAAAGTAAATGACACTTCAATCCTACAAAGTGAAAAGATGTGAGAAAAACATTCACAATAATATTGATTCTATTTGGTATAAGAAGGGGCAGGGGAAGAAACTGATAGTGTTCCAAGATTCTTATAAGTAAACATTTCTGACATGCACATACTCTTAAAAAACTGTCTGAAACTGAATCCAAAGAATTATATAACTTAGCCAAAAAGATTGGGCATCAGTTAAACGGCAACTGTCAGCCTGTTAAAGTAGACCAGGTTAGGAAACACAAAGCAAGGATTCAGGATTCAGAAAGGATTTGCTTTGTATTTCCTAACCTGGTCTACTTTAATGGGCTGACAGTTGCCACTTAACTGATGCCCAGTCTTTTTTGGCTAAGTTATACAATTCTTTGGATTCAGTTTCATACAATTTTTAAAGGGTACAGTATGTGCATGTCAAATGTAGTATCTACAAACTGTGTTACCAAACGAAAAGACATGGTTGCTTTAAAGAGTTGCAGATAGGGTACTATATTTGTGCTTCCACACATTCCAAAATACCTTTTCGGAGTCAAATCCATGTTACATAGTCCTAATTGGGATTTGTCCCTAGAAGCATAAAAGGATCAAAGTCAGTTATTTGGCTAAAGTAATTGAAAAGGAATTCTTTGTAATGTCATTTTTTTTTAACCATATGAATTCAACCAGAGATTTAAAATTTGATTTGACTGTAGGGAACTGAGAGACTTCTCAAACAGATCATCAAACTGCGTATTTATCAGCCCTTGAATAGACATGAAAAATTAACTGGAGCCATCATGCGTCTGTCACAAACAAATCATAGCAGGCTAACCTTATTTCCTTTGATAAATTTATTAGCTGAGTGGATCATAGAACTACCATAAACTCAGTAAACCTGGACTCCAGCAAAGCCTTTGACAGAATGCCTCATAATATTTTTCATAAAATGCTAAAATATGGGCTAGATGATTCCGCTATTAGTTGGACTCACAGTTGGCTGAATGACCTCACAAACTGCTCATTCCTTCCATCTGGAAGAAAGCTTCAAATAGCATACAACAGGTCTTGTATTCAATATTTTAATCAATGACTTGCATGTTAGAATTGAGGGGATAGTTATAAAATTTGCAAATGAAAACTTGAGGAGTAGTTAATATGAAGATAAATAAATATTTTTAAAAGATTTAGATAGGCTTGGGCAGTGGGCTAAATCAATAGGCTGGAATTTAATAAGAAAAATGAACTGAGTAGAAAAATGTAAGTAGGCCTCAATGGGCAGTAGTCCCTGTGAAAGGGGTCTGAGTATCCTTGTCAGTCATGTATTAAACAGAAACCAGCAGTGCAATACAAACACTAAAAAGGCAAATACTATCTTGGGATGCATTAACAGAAATATTGTTCCCTAGAAGTGGTTGTTCTATTGTACTCTGTCCTAGTCAGACACAATTTACAATTTGCCTGTCCAGTTCTGGACATTTGAGTTCAAAAAAGATCATGACAAATTGAAGTAAATTCAGAGAATGTTTATTAAATTGACGAGGAGTCTGGAACTAAACCTTATGAAGTAGGGTTAAAGAATATGGCTATAGTTAGCCTACAGACAAGATGACTGAAGAAAGTAAAATACCATCTTCAAATATCTGAAGGGCTGGACTTATTGTCCATTACTCTAGAGAGCAAGAACAGAATAAATGGATTAAAAATATAAAGAAGGCTATTAAGCAGGATGATCTTTCTGGTTATATAAGCCATCAGTCAGTGGGCCAGACTACTACATGACTTTTCTTTCACTGGAGATTTTCAAATGGAGGCTGAATGGTTATCCATCAGAGATGCTATAGTGAATTCTGCATTGAGAAGGCAACTGGATTAGAAGAGCTCCAAGGTCTTTTTCTTATTCTCTGAAGCTCATAGAATACTGTCTTGGGATTCTTAAATTGCTGGCAAACTGCTTGGAAAGGATATTTTGTTTAATGTGCTGTCAGGAAAGAATAATAAATTTTATATATAATGTTATTCTTAAACAAATTAGAATGTGGTTGTTTTGTGGTGGTATGTAGACAAAGGCGAGCAATAATCTATCTTTTTCAATAGTAGTCTGTGTAAAGTTGTAAAAATGAATCCTATTTGAGTAGAACAAAATTCCTCTGACTAAGCTGATACATACTCATTTAATTTAAAATATCACTGCAAGGCAAGCTTTGCTAAATTTCTGCTGGTTGGAAGGACTGACAAGGAATTCTGGAGGGCAACATTTGAGAAAGACTGATACAGAACATCTCTCTTCTTATTGGAATTCAGAGAAAACTAGGCAAATCTCGAACAGAATGGAGATATAAACTGAAGATTGCTATTCATGAGTAAGTGGTCTGTTACAAATATTCTTTTTTGTTGTTCCAGGTTTTCCTAATTGCTTTCTTCTTTTGCTTCTTTATGCTCAGTACTTATAAATATTTCTTACTGTGGATTAATGATATTGATGCTAAATATCATAGCATGTTTTACTTACAACAATAATTAATAATGTGATGTGTGTGTGTATGTATATATTCATATTAATTAGTAATGTGATATACATGCTTTATTAGGCCTTATTAGGCTTATATAGGCTTTATTATCAGTTTGTGGCATTCTCATTGATGTTAATACATGTTACTTTATTATTTGGATTACTTTAAGACAGAAATATGAATTTGATTTGATGGGGAATAAAGGCACACATAGAGAAATGCAATGTTATCCAGATGCTCCCTTAGTTTGTCAGCTGGCCTCAAAATTAATACCAGTCCTACTGGAAATACTGCCAGTTTCTCAGATGTATCCAACTCCACTGCTATTCATTTCTCTCCCTCCTACTGATGAAGTGGTAGGGCTAAGAATGAGTCAAGAAGGATCAAAGGATTTGAGAATACAAACGTGGACTGCCTTCCAAAGTCTTTTCTTCAGTTGATGGTCTATGACTATTTTCAGAGGAAATCAGTTCTCTGAGGTTAGTTCCTGACTGGTCCTATTGCCTTTTACTTCATTGGGGACAGAGTCCAGTGAGCAGACAGCACTGATTTGGATGGATGTGGTATCTGCTTCCTAAAATGGTAGGATGCTTAAGAACTGACACTAGTCCAGTACAAAGCTTTTTATTATTGATTAGATTGATTATAGTCACCCATAAGTCTCTAGGAAGCTTATACCATCAAAACATATAAATTAAAGTAGTTAAAAACATGACCACAGAATATATTGCCCAGACTAAAAAGCAAGCCTAATAATATGTTATTCTATCTAAGAATTAGCATTTCCTGTGCTGGCTTGATTTCTGTGTCATTTAGTTTTAGTTTTATAAAGGCAGCCCTAGGTACATTATTTCTGACAGGGAGTAACATATAATTGTTTAAATGGAAGAGTTACAGCTTATGCACCATTCAAGATCTTCAGGGTATCTAAAATTATCACTGCTGCCAGCATACTGACCTCTTACATTCATGCGCTCATTTATCTTTCCTGCTGAGAGTGTTAGTAAGTCTATCAATTAGTACTGAACTGATAGTTCTTCAATGCTGACACCTGCTTGTCAGAATCTACAAATTCATTGTGGACATAGAAGGGGGTTAGATTATAATTGCTTGTAATTTTGCTGCTAGATACTATAAACAATGTTTCTTCTTCAGGATTGATTCCATACTTTAATACTACAGTGCTTTTAGTTCTTTTGAATACCAAATGACTCTTATATTGCTGGGTTTCATTAATTCTCAACGTAGCAATTACCTCTAAATTTGTGTTTTATGCATATAGGGACAATATTTGCAAAATAGCTGCAACATGATAAAATAAACTCTATACTTACAAGAATTACATTTTCATGGCCATACCACACTAAAGCACAATTTCTGAAAAAAGTGTAATAATATTTTTTAATACATCAACAGCATTATTATCCTTTTAAAATAGTGTGTCATTTAATTTTCCTTAATAAGCATGGCATTCTCTTATTCAAATATCCCTTTTCCAGTCACCAGTCTATGCAAGTTCATTGTAATTTCTTAACAATGTAAGATTGAAGAAGAGTGATGCTGGAACAGAAATCTATCCAGTCCAGATTCCTGCTTTTACCAAGTGTCAAATCCTCTATCCATAGGGTACAGACTCACCTCAACCCTAATTCAGATAAGAAAGAAGCATCTAATTCCAGGAATCTCTTCATACTCTCTTGTACATTTTCCCTGCCTGAGGGCATTGCTCTCTCATTAGCCATAAAATCTGAGATATTGTTTCCCTGTAGCATCTCTTATATCATATTCACTCATTTGTTCAGGAGCATATTGTCACTGCATTATGGGTTTGTCAGCTGAGATTCCATTCTAAGTCTTACGGTAGCCTGCCAGAGTTTGAGAACTTTATCATGTCTCTGTAACAACAGAGATAAGACTGTCTTGTGAAAATTTAGGCTACTGTGCATGTCTACATTCTTTCTTAAGGTATCTAGGCCTACAAAACCTCCAGCAAACAAAAAAGTTATTGGCACTCAATGGGTCTACAGAATCAAAAAGAAGCTAAATGGTGAATCATTGTACAAGGCCAGACTTGTAGCTCAGGGTTTCGATCAACATTATCCTGAGGACTACACAAATACCTACTCACCGACAGTCTGGACTGAAAGTGTAAAAATTGCTTTAGCCACTGCCACTATCCTTGGTTTGGAAGCTTTTCAGTTTGATGTTGACACGGCTTATCTACATGCTGACCTAGATGAGGAGATCTACGTAAAAGGTCCTCCAGGGTTCTGATAGCAAGAAGGGGATACCTGGTTTCTACACAAAAGTTTTTATGGTTTGAAACAGTCTGATTTAATGTGGTACTTATGTCTTACTGACAAACTAAATTCAGTGGGCTTTATTAAGTCCAAAACTGATGAATGTGTGTTTACAAAAGATCTAATAATATATATGAGATAGTTCTTGTTTATGTTTAAAATATTGTTTATATTGGTCCAAATAAGCAGATGAGTGAGAATTTTGCAAAAGCTTTGCAGAGATATTTCACATTGAAATCTTTAGGTCATGTTAACATTTATTTAGGTGTTCAGATTGTCAAAATGCAGAAGGGGTGTAGTCTTTCACAAGAGGATAAAATTGAGCAAATTTTGCATCATTGCAACATGAAAGATGCTAATACAGGACACATACCCATGCAAATAGATTTTTACAACTTGGCACATGAATCAGGTCCTGAATTCAAGGATCAAACACTTTATCGTTCAGTTATTGGGTCACTGTTGTATATTAGTAGTTGGATTAGACCCGACATTGCAATTAGCGTTACGTAGGTAAGGCAAAACAGTTTCATTGGACATGTGTTAAGAAATTATTGAAATACCTAAAACACACTAAAAATATGAGGTTGTTGTTAGAACTGACACATACTGATCATGCAAAATTATGTTGTTATGCAGATTCTGATTGGGCGAGTGATAAGAAATCACGTAAAAGTACTTCAGGTTATATGATGTTCTCAAATGGATGTCCTGTTTACTGGCATGTGCGAAAAAGAATTTTGTTTCTTGTTCATCTACTGAGGCTGAATATGCTTGTGTTTCAGATGCATGTAATTCTCTAACGTGGTTTGATGCTTTAGTCACAGATATCTGGACACACCCGATTCAACTGATCACCGTGATAGAAGACAATGAATCTGTGGTTTATATTTCTGAATCACGTTTCACGGGTTCATTGATATCTGTTATAAAAATATAAAACAATTAATGAAACAAGGTTTTGTAAAATTGCAGTATGTGCCTACACATGATCAGATTGCTGATATGCTCAACAAACCATTTCCAGCAGCTCAGCACGAGTATCTGCGGAAGATGTGCCTTAACTGATGGCTATATCTGATGTCTGCTCAACTGACAAAGAAGGGGTTGTCACTGCATTATGGGTTTGCATTATGGGTTTGTCAGCTGAGCTTCCATTTTAAGACTTACAATAGCCTGCCAGAGCGTGAGAACTTTATCACGTCTCTGTAGCAACAGAGATAAGACTGTCTTGTGAAAGTTTAAGCTACTGCGCATGTCTACATTCTTTCTTTTCTAACTTCCTGATTTATACTTTTTTTGTGTGATACAACTGCCGTAAAATGTAGTTAGCTAGGTTTTTTTATCTTTATAATAAAATGTTTCTTAGAATACATTCGGGTTTTCTTTCTTTAAAGTATACAGCATTGAAAAACAAGATCCATCCGTCTCTAATCAAGTGAGATTACCCCAGGGGGGAACGGGGCTGATTTATGCTCCGACACATATGATTGAATGAGCCACTGTTTTGACCTACAGGATCACAGCAGGGATGGAAAAATAGTTTCAACCAGTGTTTTTAAGGCTCAGGTAGAGGGCATGCTGTCACTAAAAACACCCCTTTCCCACTTTGCTAAAGGAACATTGTGGAATTGTGGAACTGGCCATGGTCCTGATCACTGCTAATCTGAACTGGCCATGATTAAACCCTTAATAAAATAAACCGTTTTGAACTATCCTTTACAGTGAACTGATTTCTCTTGGTTTCTATGGAAATGAACTTTGTGCTTTTGTATGATCTATCCAGATTCTGCTCCTTAGAAGGTCAGAACCTGAAAATGAAACTGAAATACTTTGGTCACTTAATGAGAAAGAAGGACTCACTGGAGAAGAGCCTAATGCTGAGAAAGATTGAGGGCAAAAGAAGAATGGGATGACAAAGAATTAGCTGGCTGGATGGAGTAACTGAAGCAGTAGGCGTGAGCTCAGGAGGATGGTAGAGGACAGGAAGGCCTGGAGGAACATTGTCCATGGGGTCGCGATGGGTCAGACAGGACTTCGCAACTAACAACAACAATCCAGATTCTATTCATGTTCTTTGTTAATTATCAAGTCTCTTTTTATTTTTGATGACCACCAGCAAAATGGATTAGACAGAAGTATAACAGTTATGGTGCACCTCTGAAGACCTGAAGGGCCTGGCTGTGGACAGATCATCCAAGGGGGAAAAATTCTATCTAAGTGGTTGCTAAGAATCACTGCCTACTTGATGGTATATCAACTCCCAAACTGATGATACATAAACAATTAATCAATTTGATGACCATTTCCACATCTTTGAGATGCCCTCCTCCAATGGAACAACTTGCTTACCCCCTGACAAGGTCATTGCTTAGTTCCACAGCCTCCTGTTAGTAAACCCCCCATTTTTTGGAATACTTTTGGGGATTGATTGAGGATTACTAGTTTAATTTTATCGTATTATGTTAGGAGAGATCCTGGAAATATATAGATAATAATAAATCAAATACAATACCGTGTTTCCCCAAAAATAAGACCCTGTTTTATTTTTTTTTAACCTTGAAATAAGTGCTTGGCCTTATTGCCATGTGCTCAAAAGCCCGATTGGGCTTATTATCAGGGGATGTCTTATTTTGGGTGAAACAGGGTAATACAAATAGATTATTATGTTTGATTTATTAGTATCTGTACACTTTGTAGAGTACATCTATGCAATAGATTGCATAAATAAACAAATAGATAAACCAGTCAGTCTTGTAATAGCAGATATCATAAGTTAATTAAAGGTAAATGTTCCCCTCACAAAAATGTGCTAGTAGTTCCCAACTCTAGGGGGCAGTGCTCATTTCTGTTTCAAAGCCAAAGAGCCAGCACTTCCAAAGATGTCTCCATAGTCATGTGGCCAGCATGACTAAACACCAAAGGCACAAAGAACGTTGTTACCTTCCCATCAAAGGTAGTCCCTACTTTTTCTACTTGCATTTTTTATGTGCTTTCGAGCTGCTAGGTTGGCAGAAGCTGGGACAGGTAATGGGAGCTCACCCCATTACACGGCACTAGGGATTCGAACCGCTGAACTGCTGATCTTCTGATCAACAAGCTCAGTGTCTTAGCCACTAAGGCACTGCGTCCCCATAAGTTAATTATGCACTGGCAAAAAGGCACTTTATTTTGTTCTGCCTTCCAGTGAGTAATCTATTATTGTTTTGTATTTTATAATGGAAAAAATTAGAATTTATTTTGGCTAATTTTTGTCACCAATGAAACCCAGCTTTATAAACCAAATGTATTCATATTATGAATGTGATTAAAATATGATTTTTTGGAAAAATAGCACGAAGTACATTAGAAATACCTTTCCAGTGGAATTATATCCCTTCATATAGGGTGGAATCACCTTCCATAAATGAAGTATCCCTCAGAGAAGTTGCTTCACCCAATGTTCCCCAATGAGATATCTATGCTGCCTTGCATCACTGTTTATTCAGCAACGTTTCCTGACTCACTGGGTACTCCTGTTGCTTGAAGGGGAAAACCTGCCTCTGATTGTGTGTTTCTATCTGGATTAAAAGCAATGTATTAACAAATCTCCTAAATAATATAGGATAATAAAAATGATGTGGTGGTTTATACTAGAGACTTTGATTCTAGAATTGGTATTTTTTCCTTGGCTCTGTTCCTAGTTGTTAAATTGACAAACACATCAATCAATCAATTTGGTCAATGCCTCTAGCATTCAAGTATGACTAAATTAAGATGAAGTCATTAACATTAGGAATGAATTATTAAACAAAGATAAAAATGAGCACTTTACCTCCTACTTGCATCTGTATAGTTCTGTATTCTTAAGTATAAAAGGACTGTATAGTTATTCTTGTAATTGCTTAAAGAATGATGTTCCTTTATTTTCCTTCATGCTCTGTCATAAATAAATGTCACTTTCAGTGATTGAGAAGAAGAAGGTGCCAACCCACACCTTTTTATATTTGCTTTGTCAATATGAAATATATGGGTGATAAAAATCACACACTAAGTTTAAATATGATATGGAGGAAAGAACTATTCAGATAAACTGCACATCTTTTGAAAATGACTATTAAACAAAATATTGTACAAATAAAAGCATTTGTACATTTCAATTTAACCTCCCTCCCTCCCTCCCTCCCTCCCACCCTCCCTCCCTCCCTCCGCTTGTTAATCTGAATTGTACAAATGTGGCTTCAGTGAGTAGCTATGTCAACAGTATTTCATTATTTAATTGGTACTGAAACATTCAGTCACCACTCCACATGATTTACCAACCAAGCTCTGCTTGAAGCAAAACAATTATGTATAGTTCTATAGATGTATAGTCACAAACATTATATGTTTAATGAGTCAAGGTTCTTTTCTTTGTTGTTTAGCAGTCTATGTAAAGCTCATTTTACTTATATTTTATAAGTAGAGAATCGAAACTGAGTGAGTGCTGTTAATCAGGGATATAAACCACCTGGTCTAGGATATGTACAGGCGAAACTCAGTCTGTAGTGGCGCAGAATGGTGAACAGGGTTTGCTACTGAATCTCCACAAAGTAGCACAAGTGTGATTTCAGTGGAAGCAGGAGATGGGGGGGGGGGGTGTTTGATGGTGTCAGAATGTTCTTTCACCCACACATCCCTCCCACTAGATTTTTAATTTTGTTTTTCTCTCGGTGGGGCTGTATGCCAAGAAGAAGGCCTGGAGAGAAACAGCTTTAACATAGTGTGAATAGGGAACACAACAGGTATTCCATTATTCAGTCCAAGATGTAGTGCCCTGTATAATACTTTCCTCTTGGCCAGATTAAACATCTCTTTGTAAACATTGTAACTGCAGAGATATGAAAGCAATGGAAAAAAGTGTTTTTTCCTTGTACATGTTATATACAAATCTGTGAGGGGAATAAATCTGGAATTTGATGTGTTTGAAATATTGTTCTTTCTGTGTTTTAAAAGGTTTTAGAATTTGCATTATTTTTTAATTAGGCCGCTCTCTCTCTGAATTAATATCTAATTCAACATTGCATTTGCTTGCATTTATGCCATCTGTCAATTTATTTGCCATTCTACCCTTTCTGCCACCAATAATCCCTTATTTTTGAGAAAGGAATCCAGGTAATTAGCATGGCAAAAGCATACTTGAAGTTGACTAGATACTTGAAGAAGCAGGGAATTGCCTGAGAAGAATGGCATATGGAGCTGGCAGGGATTATATCTTTTTCTCATTCTCTCTCTGTTTCTGAAGGAGCAACACCTTCCAAAATTGAAGGATTTTTAAAGAGCATTCTCTAAGTGATTCTGCCTAAGAATAGATTTTCAATTCATCCATTGGCTTCCTACTTATAATAACTCAGTAGGATTTTTATTTCAACAGGATTTTAGGAAGATTCCTAAAATGCATTGAATATTTTTGTTTTAATTGTTTCACCTTTTCCTTTTAAAAATTTTATTATTTGAAAAAAAGAAAATGAAGAACTTACATGAAAATGCATCATTCTTTAAATTATTTGTTTATGGTTATATTGCATTCTGCTCCTAATTATATTGCTCTGAATTAGTTTGCCTATCTAAAAAAAGAGGGAAAAATAGAGAGAAAATTACATATATCAAATAGTATATGTAGGCCA
The DNA here is from genome assembly GCA_030761175.1 of Masticophis lateralis. Classification (NCBI taxonomy): domain Eukaryota; kingdom Metazoa; phylum Chordata; class Lepidosauria; order Squamata; family Colubridae; genus Masticophis; species Masticophis lateralis. The sequence goes on from JAUDYJ010000004.1 coordinate 54,164,613, forward strand.
AATTTCTTAACCAATTTCCAGTCAAGTTCTTGGTGATAGCTATCTCTGTAATTTCAGTATGTACAATTATGTTCCTATATTCAAGCATTATTATTTTTCTTGACATGGGAAAAACAAACAATTGCTTGTCATCTCAGATTACAGTCAGTTTTGAATTTAAACAGAGCTAAAGAAAAGAATTATTTACCAAATATAACAACAGGAAAATTTATAAAACTTTACAGGGAAAAGAAAATGTTTGACAACTTCTTAAAAAAAAGGACTAAAGTTTGCTTTTCTGAGTGAATAAAATTTTGTGCTTAGTAACAAAGAATATAGTTGACTACTGTACTATATGTTTAATTGGGTCATGCAAAGGGTGCAGAGTGCTGCTGTAAAGTACCTGGGGGCAAGTTGGCTTTAGCTACAATCTCTGGAGCTAAAGTACTGCAAATTTCCAAAAACAACTGTGATACCTAAACAGGTTGAGAACCCTCTTTAGCTTTTCTGAAACAGAGATCAGGTTCTGGAGTGGCCTTCAAGAATGGCACTTCCGTAGGCACTTGCTCAGTATTTTACTTTTCATCTGCTCCCCGGTTATTTTAAAGTATGTACTGTATATATTGGAAAGGAGCTAGAAAGAATAACTAATAGAGTTGGAAGGGTCCTTGCTTAGAGGTCTTTTAGTCCATCCTCCTTCTCAGGCAGTAAACCTTGTACCATTTTAGACAAATGGCTGTCCAATCTCTTCTTAAAAAGAGAATGGGGAGTGGGATAACTGTTCCCAAATCTGTTAGGTTTGGCTATTAATACATTTTTTGTTTGGATGTTAATTAGCCCATGAAATGGCTGAATAAGCTAATGATGTTCCAGTGGCTAATGAATATGGCCGCTGTTATAATTGGCATGACTTCCAGTTATCCAGTTTTACTAAGGATGAACTTCTTAATTAGTGTCTCCGAGTTCATTTCTGATTTTTTTAACAAGCTATTTTAAAGTTGTTGAATATTTTTGTAGTAATCGCAACATACCTGGATGTCTAAACCATGCCAATATTGGTTTTACTTATCTCACCCACAAATACTTAAATGTATGCTCTTCTCCCTACCCCAAACCCAGTTAAAAGCTGAGAATTCATTTTTCTTTAATTCAGTAATATATTGTCTTTCATAATGTTTGCAATATATGTAGCTTAGTGAAACCAGGGGAATTTTTTCCTTTGATTTCAACATGCTTTTGACAGAATCATCAACTAGCTGAGCCTTCATTATTGCTTAGCCTGCGTATTTGGAAATGGAATAATATAAAATGTCACTAGTGGTTATTACAAACCTGATTTTTTTCCCTGTAATAACATCTGTATATGCTACTAAGACTCCTATTGTCATTACCATTAACTGGGCAAAATGGTGCCTTTTACTGGTAGGCTAACAATTTTTGAACCAAGGTTTCATAAACAGGCTAGTGTAGAATGCATCCAAAATCTGGAAGCCATGACTCCCAAGGGAATGAAATTTGGGAAGGTTCTGACTGTTTCAGGCTGCTTTTGTAATTAGGCTGCTGCTGCAATCACGTAATGATCATTTTGAACATACCACAACATACTGTTTCCCTGCCACCGCTCTCACAATCTTTTGCTCTCTTCCCCACCCAATAACAAGGAATTGACCCATCATGTGGCTCTTAAACACCTAACAACTTTAAAGTACATGAAGAAAGACCTGAATATTCTTTATTGCTTTATATGCCCCTTTTCTGGCACAGAAACGTGCACTTGTATTCCATCTTTGTTCAGGAACTCAAGGCTCATACATAGTGCTCCATTCCCCTATATTTATTTATAACAACCCTGTGAGATAGATTTGGCTGAAAGTTACCCAGCAAACTGCTGTGGCTAAATCTCTCAGGTATCAAGTACATTAGTTGCTGCGCTTTAGTCCTTGCCCATCCTATTTCATTTTTCAACTGCTCCCTATCTGAGTGTAGACTGGCCCCTCCTTTGGCCACCAGAGACCAGGTAAACCCACTTCAGATCTCAGTTTAATAATAGGACATGATCTTATTATTAAACCGCGTCTTCCTATACTTCCTACAATTTGAAGGAGAAGCCAGAAGAGTTTCCAAACTGTTTTGTCAGGCCCATAGAACCAGGAACGACATATAGAATTACTTCTGAGTAGTTCTTTATTGTTGTTCTCTTTTAGCAAACTCTTGATAGGCTACACCAACTATCTGCATAAGTATTTGATATATACTTTGTGAGCTGTTAGAAGGATCCACCTTTACCTTCTTCCTGCCTATCAGACATTCTAAGCTCTGCTGTCTCTCTGGGAAAGAGTGCCTCCTTTCTGTGACTCCAGACTACATTCCATCACATGTTCTGAGAATGGCAACATTAAATCCAAATAAATTAAAAATTAAAATAAAATAAAATACTGTCAGCATATTTATGCTGTTTAGAAAGCGGGAGTGGGGGGGGGGAGGGAGGAATGACACCAAATGTTGTAGAGATGTGGCAAAGAGGAGGAGAGATGAAGAAACAGAAAATAAAAGGGCTGCATGTCTCCAGAATGAGAAGAAAAGGTGCAGAATGAGGAGACAATAAAATATGGAGGAGGAAAGGGAAGATCAACTAGAGAATATAGGGCAAATACTAATTACTGTGAGAATTCCTCAGTACAACAATATCCGCCTTTAGTAATAGAAAGAGCAAGGCAAAATGCACAACTTGTACAATTTAATATTTTTTGCTAATTTTGGTTTCATGGCCAAAGTCTGTGCTCACTTCTTGCCCTATTTCTTGTAGAAACTACCAGTTTCTGCTGTATGAAGAGAAAGATGAATTTGAAGCTTCTATCTAATGAACTCAACTTATATAACAATGATCAATATATTGCAAATGAGTTCAGGAAAAACATGAGAACAAAAAAATCCTTCCAATGGGGAATGGTAGAATCCTTCTGTGATTGTTCAAGGGCAAGTCCTAAATGAATTAGAATTAAGATTGCACAACGATGGAATTCAAAATGAGATGGTTGGTAGGTAGGTAGGTAGGTAAGAAGATAGGTAGGGAGGTAGGAAAGGAAAGAGAGAGAAGGAGGAAGGGAAGGAAGGAAGATGGAGGAAGGGAAAAATGAAGGAACAAAGGAACGAAGGGAGGGAGGGAGGGAAAGCGAGGAAAAACAAGGGAAGGAAGGAAAGAAGGAAGAAGGGACGGAAGATTTCTTATGCTTCCTGCCAGTTTTCCAAGAAACCCAGTGAAGAACTTGGCAGGAAATTGGAAGTCATTCCCACTTCCATGTTGTTTTTTGCTCATCCATGGCTATTCTGTTTTTGTTTAGGTAAGGAAATATTTCTGAAATGATAACCAGTGTAGGGCTTGTCTAAGCCTTTTACAAAATCATTGATTTGTTTGTGTTGAGCTTCCACAAATTGCAATAGATTTTCTCTTCCCTTGTTTTAATATTCTCAGGGGAAGAACATGCCTGGCTAATTTTAGAATCTTTTCACACTCATAACCACATTGGGAAAGATATACACATAGGAATTCATGATATATATTTTTGTGGAACCACATAATATCCATCTTCATGATCAATGGTCATGGATTGCTGAGGATCTTGAGAGGTGTTGAACTACAGTTCCCAACAATTCTAGGCAAAATGACATTACAACTTCCATCATCCACAGTAAGCATGCTAAGAGATCCTCCAGCTGGGAAATGTGGAAGATGCTTGAGGACAGTATCTGTCAGGCAGTGGTTCAGAGAATGCTGCTTAGATAGTTTGAAATAAAGTTGCAGTCCTATTGAATTTAATTACAATCTTCATGTTTTTTTATTTGCCTCAGGGAACAATATAGGGACCCAGCAACTGCAAGTAATGCAATGAGGCCTTGCAGACTTTAACTGCAATCAAGAAATTGCATTGGCTGCTGATTTTATGTCCTTTATATTCACAGATAGCACACATACTCTTGTAACTTACTGATCAATATTTTTATTTTTAATCCAAATTAAAAAGATTTGGATTTACTTTTCTCAAATAGTTTTCAGTGCATTTTCAAAAATATCTGGTTTTTTTTAAGAATACATCTTTAGAAGTTATGCCGAAAGATGAAGAATTAATAGAGCATAATTGAAAAGAATACTCTAAGGAAATAAGATTTAAATGGAAAAAACATGCTTTCTTCTTGAAGCATGTTTTGTTTTCGTGGAATGGGACTCAGTTCATAGCAGAACAAATGGTGATGATGGTGGGAAATTATGCAAGGCAGCTACTGAAATATAATGAAATACAGAAATCAAAGGAATATGATTTCTATTTAGAAGACCTGTATGGAAGCATCATTGAAACAAATGATGGGAAAAACAGTTGTCTTGCTTCTCCCTAAAGTACTTTTGCCAAAGTCTGTATAAGACAGTAATGTCAATCACTTTTTAAAAATATGGTGCAGTGCCACTATTTATTTATTTTATTTATTATTCGTATTTCTATGCTGCCCAATTCTCTGAGAACTCTGGGCGGCTTACAAAGACAGTATAAACAATATATAATAAAGAGATGTTAAAAACCCACACACACCGCTCATGGCTGGATCTTACAAGATCACAATGGTGAGATCAACGGCCCCAAGCCTTCCAGAAAAGCCAGGTTTTCACCATTTTCTTGAAGGCCAATAGGGTGGGAGCAGTCCTGGCCTCAGGAGGTAGCTGATTCCAGAGAGCCAGGGCAGCCACAGAGAAGGCCCTCCCCTGCGGACCCACCAGCCGACATTGTTTAGCTGACAGGACCCAGAGGAGGCCAACTCTGTGGCATTTTACTGATCATTGGGAGCTATGTGGTAGAAGATGGTCTCGAATATAGCCTGGCTAGATATTTGTATAGGCCAATATTTGTATAGGCCAATATTTGAAAAATAAATACATATCAAAATATTCATTATTTAATACTTTCCAACTCCAACATATAAATACTAACACAACTTTGCATGTGTATGTATGTATGTATGTGTGTATGTGTGTGTGCATCTGTTAAAGCTGGATATTAATTGTGCCAAAAAGCAAGGAGAAGAGTAGAACATGTTGGAAGATTGCTTGGAAGCTGTGATTCACTGCAGACATAATTTATTTCCCAGATCAGATTCAGACATAGCCCAGAAGACAGAGTAAGTTACCTGAGTTAGCAAATTCTACTTCTGATAAACTGAAAATCAAATGATAACTTTGAATCCTAGTATGGTGCAGGAATAAGTACAAAGTGATTAAACAGCATGTTTTGAAACTAAATGGCTTCTAAATAACATTGCCCGTGTAAGAGTTAAAGTTCACCTCTAGTTCATCTTAAATTTAATTTTAAATTTAAATTTAAACTCAAAGCTCATGCCATGTTTTACTTCTTTCCCCTTCTCTCTTATTTAAAGAGCTTGACATATTAAAGACAATAGGCTTAAAACTACTGAATATAGTGCTTTTTCTTCTGAAGACGTTTTGCTTCTCATCCAAGAAACTTCTTCAGCTCTGACAGGATAGTGGGGAAAGGAAGGATTTATATTCCAGAACTAAGCCCCATTATTATTAGGAACAAATATCTTACTTCTAGGTAAACCTTTATACCATTCAGCTAGCATATCAGTATAGCTGCTGATACTCACCCCACAGATGAAACAGATGCTGGGAGAGCAGAATCTGATGCAATGCTGTCACTTCCTCTACCCTAATTTTGGATGCTTCATGTTCTTCCAATATATCATGGCCGGACAACAATCCCGTTTTTTAGGGTGAAGATACCTGAAATGGGCAGGATATTGCCATAGCTACCTGTATTCAAATACCATGGTAGAGAGCAATATCATTGCTAGTGTGCTGGTAAATGTTTCTTGAACCCAGTTTGGATGGGGAAACCCCCTCTCCCAATCAAACAGCTTTCCCCAGTGTGATATATTGGGACTATTATCCCCCAAATTCCCACCTAACAGTTTAAAGTTTCTTGGTTCAGACCAAAATATAAGAATCAGCATTTTTTTTCTATGCAAAGCAAAAACAAACAGGAAGGGCATTTTTATTAGTATAAGAAGGCTAGGACAATTTCACTCATTGTAAAGTAATGTAATCAGCATCTTGTAGGTTTGATATTCTGACATTTTGAAGATATTTTTCCTAGTTAATACTAAAATGTCAGGATATCAAATCTACAGGATGCTGGCTATATTACTTTATAATGAGTGAAAGGTGTCTCAGCCTTCTTATACTAATAAAAGTGCCCTTCCTGTTTGTCTCTATTGCACTGGAACTAACACTTCAATTGGCTCTTAAGCCTATGCATGCCGTTTCCACACATGGTTGGCTAGTTATATAATTGTGCAGCAGCACAGCATGTAAAGGAAAGAACCAGGAAGCAGCTGAACAAGGCAATGCAGCCAAATTCTAACAAACAAAAAGCCACAAAGAGTTTCAGCTAGGAATGCAGCAAAATACAAAAGCTTTGAAACAGTACAGTAATTCCCCAGGCTCTGCAGAGAATGGACTGGTTTTCTGCAGTCCCAAAGAATAGTAGTTAGATTTTCTATGAACATGATCTTAACATTAAATCCAATGCTTGATCATTAGGGTTGGTTACTACTGATTGTCACTGGGTTCTTAAGTAAAAGATGGATAGCCATCTGTGAACAATATTCTAGCCCAATGACCAGCAACCAGCAGGAATTAAACTGGGGAGTTAATAAGAAATTCTTCAACTCTAGAATAAATAATAACAATATCTTTAATATTTTTAATAATAGTAATCACAAACTACACAAGAGTAGTTTTTTAAAAAAAATTCTGGATTCAGACCTAGGTTCTTTCTTTAAAACCCTGGATTATCCAATAAAATGAATGAAAGTAGGATGAAACAAAAAAACAACAACATTTCTTTATACAATGAATAATTTAATCTATAGATTTGCTGATACTTTGGAATTCTAAAAATTTACCAAGATTGAAGTTTATCAGTATTTACTCTAATGCTATATTTTCACAAAAAGATCATTAGAAATCTGCATTTTCAGAAACTTTTTGAGGGGATGCAGGTAAGTGACGGAAACTATGTTTTGCATGCAGAAGCTCCTACTGTATATTCTAGGAACTTCTTGTCTTCTCTAGCTAAAAAACATCTTGGACAGCAAAAGTTCTTGACTAAGACTTTAAAAAACTGCTGCCATATAGCAGCATTTGACTAGATCAGGGGTTGGCAACCTTAAACACTCAAAGAGTCATTTGGACTCGTTTCCCACAGAAAAGAAAACACCGGGAGCCACAAAAACATTTTGACATCTAAAATGAAGATAATGCTGCATATTTCATTTTTTAGCTTTATGCTATGTATAAAAATATTATGCTGTGTTGCATTTATGTAATTAATGAACTGCTACAGAGAAAACAAATTTTTATTTTTGCATGCAAGAAAAACATTTTGAACTCTGAAAAAAAATGAGTTGAAAAGCTCAATAAATTGTGTGCTGGCAGGTGTCACACACTGGCAGTTGTGATGCATGTTTTGAGTGACAGGGAGCTGCAGCAGAAGGATGAAAGAGCCACATGCAGCTCCAGAGTCGCGGTTGCAGACCCCTGGACTAGATGGATCACTTTAGAGCATCATGCAGCCTGATTTCCAAATACAATACAAGGGTGCATGGCAGTGTAGTAAACTGCATATGCTTTATAATAAGGATGCACAAAGAAATTGATGGTTCAGGTGGATTGCCCTCATCTCCCATAATGGACTATCTGACATTACCTGGCTTCCTTTCTGCGTGAAAAGCAACATGAATTTCATGCTGATGATGTCAACATTTCTTCATTGCAACAAAGGAAGTTCCCAAGGTCCTGGCTTAGCTTCACTAATGGCTTCACTGCTGAAATTTTAAAGTAGCCACGTGAGCCTTCCAAAGGACCATGAGAATGCTTCACTAATGCCAATACAATATGTTTGCAAAGCACTCTTTCAAATGCTTTTGATAGCCTTCTTTCAACATAAAAAGTAAATTGTTCTTCAATTCAGGTTCAATTCTTGGTGGCTTCATGGACACATCTGTGCAACTGTCAAAAGTATGAAACCAATTTGCCATTGCCATCTTTCAGGATCTTTTTTCTCTGTCTTCTCAATTAACCTAATTTTTTTCTGTCTTCTCAATTCTCAATATGGTATTCTTCAATCCAAATGCTAACTTGATTTTGTTTTTTTTATTTGATTTATATGCCGCCCTTCTCCGGAGACTCAGGGCAGCTTACAGTGTGTTAAGCAATAGCCTTCATACTTTTGTATATTTTATACAAAGTCAGCTTATTGCCCCCAACAAACTGGGTCCTTTTGATTTGACCTCTAGTCATAGATTTGAAATAAACAAACTCACATGATTTGTACATTATCTTCCTGAATGGATAATATAAATGGCAATATTCACAATTTTGGGTTTTCCATATTATTTAGCATTCTTTCATTTCATAGGTTATTTCACTTGTGAATAGCTATAGCACTGCTGACTAACATCAAAATCGTAACCTTTTTGATTTAAATGGTAAATGAAATTGTTAGAATGCCCCCAACAATTCATTTATTTTTGAATATTCATTTTACCTGAGATATATTAATAAAGTAGTCTAGGTATTTTAAAATATATAAATGTGATGTATTGACTAGGATATCAGATAAAAACCAAGGAGATGGGGGATCAAGAGCCAATCTGGAAATTCACTGGGTGATTTCAATTACTTCAATTTATCTTACAAGATGCTTATATGGATAAAATAAGATAGGGAAGCACATTTTTAACTGTGGGAAGGGAAGCACAGGTTATTGGAAGAATGGTGGGATATAAACATTACTGACAAATAATTAAAAATAGAAATATATAAAGAAAGAACATAAAAATATTTCATAAAAGACAAATATATGAAGCTTCAGGAGACAATGATTTGCAAATTTATGCTGAGTGTGTCTGATTCAGTACACGTCTATTTCATGTGTTCAACAATTGAATTCTGACACATTCACAATTCTAAAATGTGTAGTGTTGTTCTGAAATGCTGAAAAACATAATTTTATCATTTATTATGTGAGCAGTCTCAAAGTAAATCTTCAGTCACTAATAAATCTGCCAATAAAGAAAAATAGATGTTTTAATGTGCCTGATTGAACAGCAAGGATCTCAGTTTGCTTTTACTTCCCAAACAGATATGAAATCATTCCTGCTAATATTAGCTTACAACAGAAAAAAAAATATAATCAAGAATTATTGCAGCGATAGAAGGCATACATTTTGGGACTTTTGGGGACATTTAGTAAATGAAATTGAATAATGCTATGCATCTGATGAAGTGACTGGCTTATTATTTAAGGAATTACAACTACAACAATTTGATGATTATAACTAGGGATCATAGTCAGTAGGCACACAAAGATGACAATATGAGCATTTCTCCTCATCTCATAGCTAAAAGCTTCGAAATTTGGTTGCTATGGACTTTGAACATTTCTTCTAAATATCAGATCAGATAGAATAAAATTGTTTATACAGAGTGATTTATTATTAATTTGGAATCTGTTTTCTGATTTACAAAACCTGGAGGTGTTTTTATATCCAGATTTTTCTGAATTTCTAATTTATTTGTAAGGTTTGTACAGACCACCAGGAAGTTAATTGTAGAAACTCTTTATATTTAGATTTTATGCAATAAGGTATAGCAGTGAGTTACAAAAATTAGATATTTGATTTATTCCTGAATAAATCTTCAATTTATCACTTCTACTTCTCTAGTTGTTCAGATATATCCTCTGATTCTTGTTTTATGAGGCTAGGAAAAGCATTAAAGGGAAATGTGTTTGCAAAATACAAAAGAAAAAGACCAAAAAAAAAAAAAATGACATAGGAGAATAGCTCCAAAATGAGTCATCCAAAGATTTGTTTCCTAAATGAACACTATTATTTTCTTGTTTTCTTTTCTGTTCTTGATTGCCTTGTATTTCTAACAATAGACAGAAATAATTATAGCAAGAAATAGAAATGGAGCTAGCAATGTCAATGTGGAACAATACTTGTATTCACAGCTATATTTTAGGGATGTTCTCAAATAAGAGGTAAGGCTGTACAATAAAAACATAAATTAGCTTTTTACTACCTGCTTTCAAGGTGTTATTCTCTATCTCTAATAAATTTGTGAAAATGATCACCAGTCAGATAGCTTTGTTACATTTCTCTAATGGAACTTTATTCTCAATTCTGTGTACCAAAGGTCAGGACTGACTTAAGGCATTTTGCTGTTCGAAGTGGAGAAGCAAATGATTTTCCATCCACCCTCCCACAGTACTTCCTCCTCAGAAACACACATGCTGTCCAAGGTCAATTCAATTAATCTTGGAGTTAGAGAGAAAAGCCCAGATATTTCCCTCCATCTTTCCAATAGAATCCAGATTTATTCAAAATAATCTCATTGAATGTCTAATTTATGTTCCATTGATTTTGCTGTGTAAAATTAATAATAATAAATTAAATAAAAGCAATAACAACAACAAATAAATGCTAACAATTTGTTGCCTTTCCATAATACCCACAATTTTCTGCATATCCCAGCTAGTTCTCTCTGAACAACACTAGCGCATCCTTGGCCATGTTACTTGAATCATTTGCATGTTGGTTCTTATAGTCTGGAATTCAGCATTTCTATTTGTAAATACACTTTACTTATTAACTATTACACTATGCTCAGATAGTATTTATTTATTATACTACGCCAGACTGCCCTTTAGTTTAATTAGGACTAACAAACTTCAAGGTGAGAATAACTTCAGGAGACAGTAAAAGGCAGGGAAGACTGGCTGTGGTCCATGGGGCCGCAAAGAGTCAGACACTGCTTAGCGATTGAACAACAGCAACTTGGTGAGAATAGTTTTTTAAACTATTTGTGGTGCTGGAATAAAGCTGCTTTGTAATAAATACATGTGAAGTGGAACAAAAAGCATTTTATTTTGGCTAGGTTGATTAAGTTTGGCATTGTTATTGTTTCTGCATCAAAATAGCTACAGAAAGTTTCTCAACATAAATGCTTATAGAACACCATACACTTTATAAAATATATATATACATATGGACAGATATCATTGTCTTTTATCAATTCACTGCAGGATAAAATCATCTTCATTGAATATTACAAACCATAATCTAACTGGTCCATTGTGGGATGATAGAGAGATGTTTTCTCAGTTTATAGATGAAAGAGTGACTTGGCAGCATCACTCAGTAGCTTCTATTCCTAAGGGAGCTTAAGAACCAGGTTCTCACCAATCCTAATCCAATGCTATACATCCACTACACTGACTTTCACAACATGGGCAGCTATACCAGTGCCTAATTTTCCAAATGAAAAGCAAGTTGTGTACATAGCAAAGCACTGATGCTATGCTGCTTCCATTTTGCTGTTTGAAGTGGAGAAGCAAATGTATTTGAGAAGCATTTCAGGTGGTACTGAACTGATGGGAAATTGCTGTGGCTACACTTAAGAGTATAATTCTGCCAGCTAAAAATGAACTGTTGAAGATTTGGCAGAAGCTCTACTCACCTGGAAAAATTGAAGAGATGCCACTGTCATAAAAGAAATACTGACAAGATGGCTAAAAGAGCACTGAGTTGTGATTGAGTTCTGAGCAATGCAAGAGATATACTGATGTTGTTTCCCTTCTGACAGTACAATATTATATTGCACCTAAATCTAGCACAAACAGTCTTATTCTCTTGCCTTTACTGGAAAATGAAAAAAGCCAGTCCAGCTACTTTCTTCATACTGCTGTGACGGAACAACAGATATCATGTAATCATGTAATCAGCCTCATTTAATCACTGCACAATATTACCAGTATAGAGCTTTACACAAGAAAGATGATTGTCTGCACACTAGTAACCTCATTTTGAGATTGTTGCAACGCATTCCAAGAAGCTACCCAGTACTTAGTTAAAAGCTGTAGCAGAATGTAGCTGTTAAATTGCTGAAAGGGACAACGGCTGTGCCCATGTTACACATGTGTTGTAGCAACTGGTTGCCAATTAGCTACTGAGCCCAGTTCAAAGTCTTGCTTCTGACATATGGCCCCAACAATTTGGGGCTGAAATATCTGATAGAACTCCTTCTCTGTACAGATATGATTAATCGCTGAGATCATCTGAGGAGAACTGTAGGATGTCATCCCTTCTTCTGTTTTTGAGAATAGTCTTTTCACATGATAAAAACATACTGTCTTCTTTGAAACAAGCCCAACTCCTGATTCTTAATGGGCACAAGTACTTGTTATGGCATCTTTTAGACATCTCTGGAAGACTCTTTTGTGCATCAAAGCTTTTCTTGTATATCTATTGGATGGACATGTATTTTGTTTTACCTCCATCCATTTTTAAATAAATATAGATTTGTTGCTTTAACTTTATGATAATTTGAATAGAAAGTGGTATAAAAACAGAATAAATAAATAATACACTGACATAGTATGCAACTATAACTCTCAAGTCCCATAATACAATTCACAGATGCAGAACTAAGAGAATCTGGCAACCAAAGATTGCATACAATCTTCGCTTAGTTTTCCATGCAAAGCAGCTTAGTTTTACAATATCTGCAGGCATATCACCTAGAAACTCTATAGATACAAATCCTCCAAATTTTATTCTGGTACTGACAAAGCAGATTATTCTCCAAGTCTAAACAAGAATAAGAGAAAATGTACTTAACATGCAACTACTGCTGTGGTCTTCAGAGTATCCCCCTAGACCCATCTGCTTTGGCATTGATGAATATATCAATGAGTCATCACTTCTCAGTGTGGGTAGCGTGCTGGTCCCACTCCCAACACAATCCCTAATTTGTGTGATGGTGTATGTGAGTTTTTATGGCATTTTGAAACTTTTTATTTGTGTATTTTTCTTTTTCTGCTCTTAGACTAGCATATATTAGATCCTTTAGCTATTCCACTGAGCAGCTATGATGTATCTTTAAATCCAGTGTAATATAAACATAGGATGGTTGAATCAAAAAGTTACGTCCAGAAATCGACCCCAAAAAAGTCACAAGTAGAAAGACTGGTGGTAATCTCTAAAATTCATTATTTCATTGCCTAGTCTTGTCCATATTTACTAGAATATATTTTGAAAAAGAATATAAAATATTTTTAGATTTTGGCAGTGGTTTGCTCTCCAAGCTTGTTTCAATTTAGTTTCTACATGTTTCATTACCAGACTAGGAAAGTAACATCATCATCAGTAGGATTTTCTTGTCTCTTCTCCTTAGCTTATAAATGTCTTGTGTGCCAGATGTCATTTGCCAGATGTCATTTGCTAGTCTGGTAACGAAACGTTCAGAAACTAAATTGAAACAAGCTTGGAGAGCAAACCACTGCCAAAATCTAAAACCCGAGTTATAAGTATTTTTTATTATTTCAAAATATTTTTATATTTACTTTTATATCTAAAGAAAGTGTCACTTTGTAATTAGTAATTAGTGCATCTCCTGCCCATCACTGTGTTTTTGCTTCAGTAAATCTAGATGTCATGTTTTGTCTTCATCCTTTAGGACTCATCTATGGCAAATGTTTGTTTGCTCATGGTTTTTAATTTTGGTAGATTAATATGAATATGGGACATATTTAAGATAGAAATCCCATCTCATCTGCAGAACAGAGAAATTAACCTATAAATCAAGTTTTTACTCACTCAGAGATGGACAGATTTCCAATTCACAGGATTTTCTTTATTTTTTACTAGCATTTTGACATCCACCAAGTGAGCTGACATATTTATTTTTATAGAAAACGTTTAGTCATCTACTCTCTTACTGGCTATGAGAAACCTGCTAAGCACATTAAAACCTCACTATCTCTCTTTAAAAAACAAAACAATAAACTAACCATAATAGATATAAAGAACAAAAGTTAAAACAGTAACATTGATCTTGGATAATAAATATTTTGGGTAGTACTGTGCAGCATTTCTCTTTCAGTTCCAACATGGTAAATTTAGAGCTAGCAGGAGGATGATAATAGCATTTGCCTGCAACTCCTTAATGCAGTTGTGCTTATTACTTGGATCGCACAATAGCTGGCAGTCAGACACATGATTCTAGAAAAATATATCACTGATTTAAAGAGTTCTATGTTATTAATCAAAAGTATCTGTGGAATAGAATCTGAAATAGTGTACACTGGTTTTAAATACTGTCCTAAATTTGAGGCTTGCTTCAATTCCAGTGGTAATTTATTCTATAAAATGGGTCCTGAGACAGAGAAATCTCAGCTGATCACCAAATTTGAGCATATCCATAGAAGGATCTGCAAAAGACATCCTACTGACTATTCAAGATTATGGGTTTGACTGTAGAAAAATACTTAATAGGTTCTGTAAGTAGCTTAACTTTAGACTGATAACATTATATACACCATTGAATACATTCAAGTGGACTCAGAAAGCAACCAGTAATAAAAAGTTCCTCCTGGAGAAAAGACAGGATATAAATTTTATAAACAAACAAATATGAGGATAATGTGGGAAACATTAAATACTGAAGAATGCATAGCTCAGAAATTTGTTTTCAATATAACAATGGACAATTTTCACAACTTTTATGCACAAAATTCACTCTTAGTTCTGCCAAGTGTTCTTTATCTCAATAGTATACAGTTGAGGTTTTAAGAGGAGTAGAGATACCTTTCTGCTAAAGTGTTAAATAACTTGGAATGTCCAGTCCTTGCCAATCTCCCAATAGAGTGTCCAACTGATTCTGATCCATTTTCTGTCCACCTTGGCCCTATTGTTCTCCAGTTTTAGCAACATCTCACTAGCAATGCTGCCTAGTGACCATTACCAAATGTGAAGAAAAAAATTACATAGTTCTGATAATAGAAATGATCATTTTTTAATTTCTTGATTGGACCAGAGAACATTGTTTTCATGCACACTGGTTTAAGTGATCACAGTGTGTGCAATGAAGCAGTTTCTTAAGAGCTAGAAGGTATCTAAAAAAAGTTAGCATTGAACAACTGAATTATCTTTCTAACACTGTTAAAAACTCTGCTTCATGGGGTTTTGCCAGATATTTAAGCGACTGTTAGTTTCAGCTAGCTACTCTGATATTACTTTATATTAAAGTGATGAATCAAAAACTATATGTACAAGATGCAATAAGCCAAATATTTCCTATGAATACTTACTTTGAAATTAACACATTTACCATACAGTGTTAGGAAAATGTCAGGTCTGAAATGCGCAATTGAATTACAGTATGCCAACCCAAACAGCTACCTCCTTTTGGCACTGTCCATGGTGCTGATGCTTGGTTTATCGCTGCTATGTTTGCTTGAGGACAGGATATCTAATGATTGTTTTGATCCTATTATCTCATATAGTCCCTAAATTGTGAAGTTGGTGTCTATAAAATTATGGATGTCAAATATTTCATCATTCCCCCATCATTTGCTCTCAGTAAAGATTTCCTGTCCTTACTATGTTCCATGGAACTGAAGTTAATATTCCTGGGTCGCCATGGTGATAGTGAGCTCTGTTCCTAAGAGCAAGGCAAATTAGGCACTACCTCATTAGCCTGAACACTCTTCTAGCTTGCAGCCCTATGCAATTCCTCTTTGAAAGATTCAGAAAGGATTAAGGTTGGCATGATTATATGTCATTACGTCACAGTGCCATACTTCTCTAGTTCCTTAATGTTTCTCTCACTGTTTAACTGTCACTCTGCTACAATACAAGTTCAGGGTGCCTGGCAATGCTGCTGAAATCAAACAAAATTTGACCACTAGCTTTAGTCAGAATAAAAGTGGCATTCCCAACCTTATCTTTTCTAGTATAGGCTGCATGTGGAAACACTTCCCTATCTAAGGGACATTAGGTGCTTTTTGGCATTATTTGCATCATTATTTGTTCCTGGGTTTACTACTCCCTGCATAAAATTTAATTTAGGTACTTATCTACCCCACAGCTTGTAAATTATCATAATTACTTGTTCTTTATTTTAAAGTAAATAACAATAAAGAGGATCTAAAATACCCCCTCTATTACATTACCAAAATGCACAACATCTGTTTAATTTTGTATGCATGCAAGCCAAATACAAGCCAAGAGGCTTTGTCAAAAACCACAAGTTTGACGGACCCGGGATTATATGCATTTATTTTCTAATGGTTAGTTCCCTTCTCTCACCCTCCACGTGCATGCTGGGTCTGGGGGACAGAAATCAGAAAAGATTTCTCCTCTCTTTCTGATAAACAGAAACGCCACGCTCGGAGTTCAGTGATCGGAACTATTGATTTCCCAGTAGCAGAACAACAGATAGGAGTACACACACCCGCCGGCACACACCCCGTTTCACGCAGTTGTTTTCGGTTAACATGCGTGGCTTCCCAAACAAAGGAAGAAACATGTTAGAAATCGCAATTGGTCAAATGCCTCTCATGCACCCCCATCCCCGTCCTTTTAATTGTCAATAAAGAAGTAGGGAATTGATCGCTTTCTTCGTTATGTAACTGTCACCCCTTTCCCTAAAAACATAACTTTGAGATCGGATATACTTCTAGGTGCACTATGACAAGTTGAGGGTTGCAGGAACAAAAGGTGTATTTCTCTTAAACATGCACAAGATCGGAATAAACTGCACGGAGATACCTGTTTGCTGCACGTTTTCACTCACTCGATCATGATTTTTCTCCTTCGGAATAGAGCAGGCTCATCTGTCGCTCAAGAATGGAAGATGAAATAGTTAAAATTAAGAAAGAAACAGAAACAAAAGGAAACGAGAAGAAAGAATCTTCGGCTTTTACAGAGACCCAGCACTGCTATTGGGAGCTTCCATCCTCTGCCGAAGTCTTGGCTCCAATCAATCAGCTTGGTTTTCCCCACGAGAAGCCTACCGGGGCACACGAGGCGAATCGAACTGGTGCCCGCTTTGTCCAGGCAGAGTTCAGCGCCAGGAACGGGAAAGATTGGAGTGGAGCGAGCCAGAAGAACCGAGCGCTGGCAGAGAGAGAAGTAATGAAGCACTCAGGGACACGTCACGAAAGTCTGCAGTTTCAATGAATTCTACTCAATTTCAGGCGAGTGGCTGCTTGGATCTCCAGGCTAGAGCTTTAACAAAACAAAGCAGGAGAAAATTCTACTCAGTGCCATCTAGCGGCTCAAGCCGAAATGCAAGACAGGGAAGTCGCCCCCCCCACCCCCACCCCCGCTCCCCAGCCCCTTCTTTAAAAAGTAAGATGTTTCCTTTTGAGTTAAAAAGAGGCTAAATGGGAACTTTTCAGCCTGTGCGATCAAGCCTATCGTTTCCTGGGAATAGGACTGAGGCAAAACCTTCGTGTATAAGTAGTATGTGTGATAAGGTTTATGGAAGTCAGCGAGATTTCCTGTCCCCCTCCCCCGCCAAAAAAAACTCTGTACTGCATATAGTGGGTCCCACAGGACCAAGGAAAATGAGAAGACATTAGAAAAGTAAAATAAAGCTACACAAGTGAATATAATCCAGGATGAGGATTTGTGTGCTGGTGGGTTAAATAGCTTTGTTTGAAAAGCTCTGGACTGAACAAAATCAGCTTTTCTTTCTGAAGTGGGTTCTGAGGATGCAGCACTGTCAAATTTCTAACACAGAAAAGAGTATCCAATCCCAACCCTTAAGTAGCTCTCTCCTTTCCTCATTGCACACTTTCATGTGACTCTGTCTCGGTCATAAATACATTAACTCACAGCTTCTAATACTGATGTTCCGAATGAACACTGACTCACCAAATTTAATAGCAGTAAATCCCTGATTGCTAGAAAGAACAACATAATGACTTCAAAAATCTAAGGGACTGGTTTAGACAAAACTCAGCAGCACTTTTTTGTGTGGCTGTTGATAAAAATAGGATTGCCAACATGATCGCTAACATCTGATGACGGATATGGCACAAGAAGAAGAAGAGAGAGGACTGGGGAATAGCTGTTATGCTGAAGCTATGATGCTCCTCCTGCTTTATGTCCAACCCAGATGTAGACCTCATGGTTTCCTGGTTTCTAGCCTGATGCCACTACAACAAACTGACTCTCCTGATAGTGAAAGTTGGTCTTGAAAGGACCAAAAAATTCTATCAGCTCTAGTGTTTCTCAACCTTGGCAATTTTAAGAAGGCTGACTGGGGAATTCTGGGAATTGAAATTCACTCCACTTAAAGTCACCAAGGTTGAGAAACACTGATGGCTTTATTTAAAGATAGATGATGTACTTAGTGTCTCAGTCCAACTGTGAATATAAATGAATATCTGCTCTTATTTAACTTCTACATGAAGCCACTGGCTGAGGTCATCTGAAGGCTTGTGGCTAAACATAATCTATATGCTGATACCTAGCTATACATCTCAAACCCAGGCTTACCCAGTGATGCCATCTTTTTTTTCCCATAGTGTCGGGAAGCTATGGGGCTTGTATGGTGAGGTTGAGTAACAGTGAGTTTAGGGCTTTCTAGATCTGGGAATTTTCTATCATCAATTCTGAATGGGGTTCTACTGCTATGGTCAAAACTGATAAGCAAGATACCAGTGGTTGTTTGATTTTGCTGTTACAGTCTAATGTGACCTTTAACTACAATATGTAGTATATTGATGTTGTAATCCAAGGCTACGATATGAAGTACTTTCAATTTAAAGGCTACAAATATGCAAACTGAACATGCTGAAAACTTGATGAAATTGGAAGGGTTTCATAGAGATGTCTTATGTCTGAATGTACTAAAATTGGTAGTTTTTGTTGTTTGTTGGCTTTGATTTTTTGCTACACTGGTATAACTTAATTTTGTTTCATTTGATAACTTAGAAAGAATTAAGGTGGATAATAATTTTGGCAGCTAATTACAGGAGGGAGGGAGGGAGGGAGGGAGGAAGGAAGGGAGAAAGGAGGGAGGGAGGGAGGGAGGATGGAAGGCCTTGCTATTGTATGGACACAACTCCAGGATCTTTTGGAATTGTGTACCATCTGGTTTGGGAAAATTTCAGAGCAGACTAAGAACAAGTTGAGAACAAAGACAAGTGTGGGTGGAAACTAGCTAAGTAAACTGTCTAATTTGAGTCATACCAGAAGGATATCCCCCTTGCCCTTTCTTTGGCGTTTCTTTTACAGAAAGTCTAGAGATTGGTAGTTAGAATGTCAAGGCTATGAAGTTTACAATCAAGAATCCAAGAAATGCTGCTCAGATTGATTTTTATAAATACTGATTGACGTTTATCATGTGATGATCATGATGAATCAAAAATGTTCATACCAGGAAGGATCTCCTAATAGGACTGCTGAGTTTAGAAACCAGTTGTAGTACAAGAAAGTGGTAACGTTATTATAATTTTGACACAAAACTGTTAACTTGGATCGAGTTGGGGCCCAATAACATACGAAGACACATTGGTAAGGTTAACAGCCTGTGTAGGCTGTTAACCTGTGTAGCGTAGGGGGCTAATGCCTCCTACTAAAGGCAGCAATTAACACCAGCTGCCTGTAATTTCTCTGAGTTCAATCCTAGCCAGGCTCAAGGTCGACTCACCCTTCCATCCTTTCTAAGGTGGGTAAATTGAGGACCCAGTTTGTGGGGGCAATAAGCTGACTTTGTATAAATATACAAAAGTATGAAGGCTATTGCTTAACGCATTGTAAGCCGCCCTGAGTCTCCGGAGAAGGGTGGCATATAAATCAAATTAAAAATCAAATAAAAAATAAAACAAAACAGTTCTTTATTGTCTCATGTCTGTTTCATTACAGGTATCTTCAGGAACAATGGTGGTATCAACAGGAGGAGACCTTAAATACCCTGGAGGCGGAGCTACAGGTAATGGGAGGGGGAGATAAGGGGGATTAGGTTTGCCCAGGGTGATTAACCCCTGACTTGCCAGCATACAAATTGGGGAGTGCCCAGGGAGAGCATTTACCTGTGACAAATCCCCCTCTAAATGCTTATCCCTGGGATTGACAGGTTCCGTCTGATGAGGGTTTACGGGTAGAACACAGAGTCTAGAGGTGAGGTATGAGTGTTGCTTAAATGGTAAAGGTTTTGTGAGTATGTCTGCTGTTTGATGTTCTGTGTCACAGTTCACAATGGTAACAAACCCAGATTTGTGAAATTGCCTTACATGTTTGTGTTTGATATCTATATGCCTTGACCTATGGCCCACAGCATCTGAGGTGGATATTTCTATTGCTGCCTTGTTGTCCTCAAATATCTGAATGGGACGCGCAGGTTCAGCCCAGATGTTAGTCAGCAGTTCATCGAACCATATGAGATTGGTTATGGCCTTGGATAAGCAAATGTACTCTGCCTCAGTGGTGGAAGTGGCCACGAGGTTCTGCTTACCAGTATACCAGTATATGGGGCAGTTATTTAAAAAGAAAACGTATCCAGAGGTGCTTTTCCTGCTCCTGGTATCACCTGCCCAATCAGCGTCAGCGTAGCAGGAAAGGAGAGGCTCTTTGTTGGTACTGGGTTCTAATTTGAGGCAAGTGTTGATGCTGTATTTTAGGTATCTGAGTATTCTCTTAATTGCTTCCCAATGGAATATTGTGGGGTTAGCTACGTGTCTTGATAGTAGGTTTACAGGTAGAGCAATGTCTGGTCGTGTCCAGTTGGCGATATACAATAAGGAGCCTATGGTGGATCGATATAGAGTGTTTTCTTGGAATTGGGGTGAGTCATTATATACATTCTTTAGGAAATCAGCTTGCATTGGAGTCTCACATGGTTTAGCCCCAGCCATATTACATTTGATGAGAAGTTCATTGATTTTTTCTTTTTGACATAGAAGGAATCCCTTGGGTGACCTAGTGACATGCACCCCAAGATATTTATTGATGCCTCCTAAAGATTTTAGTGAGAAGTGTTTGCTCAGTTTACTCGCGAAAATATCACAGTCCTCCTTGTTTTTGCTTATAAATAATATGTCATCTACATATATGAGAACATACTCTATGCCCCCATTGTTCTTTCTGGTGAAAAGACAGTTATCGGCTAAGGTAGCCTTGAATCACAGGGATTCTAACACTTTGACTAAACAATCATACCACTGTTTTCCAGATTGTTTAAGCCCGTATAGACTTTTATTTAGCAACCAGGTATCACTCTTGGTGGTGTTTTTACTAGGTGGTGCTCTCACGTAAATCTCCTTATCTAGTTTGGCATGCAAGTAAGCTGTTTGGATGTCGTATTGTTGCACTTCGAGGCCTAGTGTGGCTGCGATGACCAGTGCGCTTTTGACACTCTCGGGCCTTACAGTTGGTGAATATGTCTCGGTGTAATCATCAGGGAACTTTTGGGCGAACCCCTGTGCCATGAGTCTGGCCTTATACAGGTTCTGGCCCCCCTCTAAAGTCTTTACTTTAAAGACCCACTTTGTTCCTATGACAGTCTTGCCCTCTGGTGCCTTAGATGGTGTGTATACATTTAACTCCTTAAGACTGTTCATTTCCTTTTCCATTGCGGCCTCCCATTTCTGTCTTTCCTCCAGTGGCAGTTTTGTTATTTCGTTGTAAGTCTCAGGGGTGATGGGCTCTGTTTGCAGGTGCATGATGTAATCATTGAATTTTTTGGGCTTTTGGTTTCTATTGGCTCTGACTGGTCTATCTGGCAGGGTCTCCGTGTCATGCATGTACCTCGCTTCTTTGTTGGTGAGTGAGTCTACCTTCTGCTTGAGTTGATGTGATTTCTGAGTGTGGCTATTGTCTGGGTGATCAACATTGTCTGGCTTCTGGTGATTGTTTTCTATCTGGTGTTGTAACTCGTTTAGGTGTATTTTTGACCAATTAGCCTGCTCGTGAAATGTGGCGGATCTGGAGATAATGAACCTATTACTGTTATCTATAAACCTGAATCCCTTCATGCCTGTCTCGTAGCCCATGAATCTGAGTCGTTTTGATATTTTGTCTCCCTTTCTGCAGAGCTGTCTTGGTATATGTACATCTGCTGTGACCCCAAAGATGTGTAGGTGGGATATCTGTGGTTTTTTATTGTACATGACTTCATAAGGTGTCATGTTTAGCACACTGGACCAGAGTCTGTTGATTGTATAATTAGAGTAAATCAGGGCTTCGGCCCAGAAGTGTTGGCCTAGCCCAGCATCTTCGAGGACGCATCTCATCATCGTTTGTAATGCGGAGTTCTTGCGTTCTACGACGCCATTTTGAAAAGGTGAGAAAGGCGAAGTTTTAAAATGCAGAACACCCTTTGACTTCAACCAACGTGAGAAGTCATTAGACAAGAATTCTGATTCTCTGTCAGTCATAATTTTTTTAATTTTTGTGTTATGTTGTGTTTCTACACGCTTATAGAATTCTTTGAATTTTTGATAAGTCTCGTTTTTGTGTCTTAGGGTGTATACAAAGCCGTAACGGCTGTAGTCATCTACTATAGTCAGAACGAACCTCTTGCCATATTTTATGGAAGGTTTCAGGGGGCTTATGAGGTCCATGTGTATCATCTTGAATGTGTGATCTGTTGTACGTGTGGCTTTTCTGGGTCTGGGGGCTACTTTGAGTTTAGAGCATTTACATACGGAGCAGTCCAAATAGGTTTCACAGTTTTTTATTCTTGAACCTTCTGTACAATCAGTAACTTTCTGGACAACAGGGAAGCTGGCGTGCCCTAACTTACGGTGTAGCAGATGTGCGCACTCATCGTGGAGTGGCTTCCCTAGATTGACTTTCCCTGTGTTTTGTGTGCCTTCTTTGTGTGGTTGGATGTCCCCTTTCTCTTGTTTCTTGTTGCCCTTAGTGTCTTCCTTTGTGTTTGATCCTTCGTTATATGTGTTAGTTCTATCTACGTGAAAATAAGGTCCCCCTCTAATTGTGATTTTTCCAATAGTTGTATTACCTTTGGTCATGGTGATCCCCCCTTCCTTGATACTAATTTCTATTCCTGCCTCCTTGCTCAGTTTCAAGGAGGCGAGTATGTTGTGGGGTATTTCTGGTACCAGTAGTACCCCTTCTAATTTTCCTATGTTGGGGAGAATCACATTACCTTTCCCGGTTACTCTTACATTGTTTTGGTTTGCCACTTTAATTAAGTAATCTTCCTCTGTGAAGGAAGAGAGAAGCTCCCTTTCACATGTGGTGTGATTGGTGGCCCCTGAGTCAATGAGCCACCAGGACCCCTTTTCGTTTGCCTTACTATCTTGCGTGGCTTCTGATGTGGGCCTTCCTACCCTGCACAGTGATCCATCCCTGCTATCCCTTGAGTTGTCCCTGTTCCCTTTTCTCTCCCAGGGCCTAGGTGAGTCTCTCCGCCTCATTCTGCTATCATGGTGACGTCTATCTGTGTGTTTGTTGCGTGGTTCGTGCTTGTTCCTATCTCTGTAGCTTTTGGTACAATCCCGTTTGTAATGACCTCTTAACCCGCAGTTATAACACTCGGGGGAGTCATGAGAGGTGTCTGTGAAGGCCACTATTCGTGTTTGCCTATGTTCTCTGTAAGTCACCTGATGGCTTTTTCTGTGATTATCTTCTGCAATCAGGAGATTGGAGAGGCTATTGTCATGTGACCTAGGCTGAGTATGTTCAGTTGTGTGAGAAATGTTTGCCAGGAAGGGTCTAGCAAATTAAGTATGATACTTTTCATGGTTTGTTCAGATACAATTTCTCCCCTTAGTTGTAATTCTGCTCTAGCTGCATTTAACTCCATCAAGTGTTCCCCCATTGACACCCCAGGTTTGATTCTAGCTGAGTAGAAGTCCTTAGAAATTTTTGTGGTGGTGGCTACACTGTCACTGTAAAAATATCCAAATATTTTTTGAACAACATCATATACAGTTAAGTTATTCTCAATGCTGTAATAAATGGTGGGTGATATGCTAGAAATCAGAAGGCAAAATGCTTTGTGGTGCATGCAGTCCATTTCAAATGTCCATGGCCTATCAGGTGGGTCAGTGATGAAAAACATCATATTTTCCTTTAAGAGGATGACTTGGAGCTGCTGATACCATTCCATTAAATTTGAACCTTCCATTTTTAATATAGGGAACCCATTTGGTAAGTTTCCTGTGTTATTTTGTGTGTTACTCACAGGTGGCTGTTGCTGTCCATGGTGCTTGACATGTTGGAAACAGCAGAATGGCTCAGGAACGCTGGTAGGTAGTTTAAAAGTCCCTCCTTGCATTTTTTTTTCTTTCTTGATCCACAGGAGCTTCTGCGCATGCGCAGAGTTCATTTCAGCTGGGACTTCGTTGGGGAAGGTTCCTTCCATCTCTGCTCTGGCGTGGCTGTCTCTCCAGGATGGGTAGGCCTCTGCTCTGGCTCCGGATGTCCAGCGGCGGTCTGGGAAGGCTGCTTTCTCCGCTGGACGACTCCTGGCTTCCTTCTGCGGCGGTGGCGGTGAGTATTCCCTCCATTGTATTCTTTCCGGCAGGTGCGGTTTGGGAGTGGGGTGGCGTACCGCAACCGGGGGGCGCTGCGGCGTCAGTGGGTCCTCAGCGGCGTCCATGTCCCTCGGTAGGTAGTTGGGGGGTCTTCTCTTCTCCCCTTTGGGTTTTTTGGCGTTTTTTGGAAGCCCCTTTATTATTTTCATTTTTGGCCTGAAAGCAGTGGTGAGCGTTTTTATCGCTTCTTCCATCTGCCGATCACTAGGGATGTCCTCGGGGGGTGATTCTTCACTTTCTTCCGAGGAATCACTATTATATTGTAGTTTTTGGGGTTCCGGCATTTCATTGGCTGGCGGATTTGCATATTTAGATTTGATTTTTTGGAGGTCGGCCATCTTTTTTGGCCACGTGTTCAAAGATGGCCGCCACTCTAGATTTTGCACGGGAATTCCCCCCTCAGCTTTTAAACGGTAACTGTTCAGGGGGGGGTTTCTTACCGGGCTTGTGTCCGGCTGCCTCGCTTTTTGTCCTTGGGTCTTTCTGGCCTCGTCCCGGCTTTGGATGAGATTGTTGATGCCGGCTAGGAGGTCTTCGTCTGTTGCGGGGGTTTCTAGTAGGCTCATCATTTCTCGTCTGAACCTGCTGATGTCCTTTTGCTGGGATTCTTCTTCGCTCAGGTCTTTTTGCCCCTGTTCATCATCCGATGAGTAGGCTCCGGGGCTGTTTTCTTTTTCATCTTCTGAAGTTATTGGTGTTGCCATGTCTTCGATTGCGATTTGTTGTTTTTCCCGCTTTTTGGTCTCTGATCTCGTTTGCGGCTTTTTTGGCATGTCTTCTGGTTATTGGGTTGCCCAACCATCGACTACTACCATTTTGTTAACTTGGATCGAGTTGGGGCCCAATAACATACGAAGACACATTGGTAAGGTTAACAAAACAGTTCTTTATTGTCTCATGTCTGTTTCATTACAGGTATCTTCAGGAACAATGGCGGTATCAACAGGAGGAGACCTTAAATACCCTGGAGGCGGAGCTACAGGTAATGGGAGGGGGAGATAAGGGGGATTAGGTTTGCCCAGGGTGATTAACCCCTGACTTGCCAGCATACAAATTGGGGAGTGCCCAGGGAGAGCATTTACCTGTGACAAAAACTATCTTGCTATTTGGAAGAATTATATAGTATTTGTTATTTGGAAGACCCCATACCTTTTAAAACACGTTTCCCTTTTTCACTTATATGAAATCCACTATGCAACTTCATCATTTATTGTGAAGAACCACTGAAACTATCTCAGGGAAGGAATGTGGCAGTTACCCAAACATGAATTAAACCCAGAGAAGAAGAAGGCATTTGAAAGAAACTTAGAGCGACTCTCTTTGGTGTAAGAGCTAGGAAAGGAAAACATTGTAAGGCTTTCATGATTCTCTTGTTATAGCTCATATCTATAAAGCAGAGTTTCAGTATTTCTTATGGAGTCCACTTCTTGACCTAGCCAACTAAAGTAATGTCAATATCATTGCATTAAATGAAAGTAGCTAGAAGTGTTTGCTAACTGCTGCATTTCTTCTAAGGTAATGTCTGTGGTCCTTAGATGTACATTTTTGGTGTCTGTTTCATAAAAAGCAACTGTTACATTTTGCTGCTTTGGTTTGCTGTGCTGTGTTATTGCTTTTTGAAACAATCAGATAACAATTTTCTTTGCAACCAAATCCATCTCTTTGAGAAATAGAAATAATAAAAATAATGAAAATAATTGCCATTTATATTGTACATTGTGATAAACATTATAAAATGCATAATAAAAATAGAACTGTATACTTAGAGACAATCCATTAATTATGCGTCTAGACTCCTCTTAGTTCCCCCCCCCCCAAGTCAATGCATGTTCTGACTAAAGGCATACATTCTCAGCTTTGACTTTTCATTCAATCCAACTGTAATAAAATACATTAACTCCAGAAGAATATGCAGACATTTTGGTTTTTCAGTTGAAATAGTAATTACATTTTTTTTGGACTGACGTTGTTAGTCTTACATAATAGCATTCAATCAATTACTCTTAAGTTTTTATGAAAGTATTTTGGGTTTGAATTATCCAATTATGATAGGAAAAAGGATGTGGAGCTGGGGAAAAACCATGCTTGGGAACTATGTGTTTATATATTTTCCTCCTCACCATTATGGATATAACACCTGGATTGTCAAAAAGCAAATTACAATACTTGTTCCTTTAATAGCAAGTTTATAGATTTCTATGACATTTAAAGACACTGAAAAAGGCTTTTGAATTTTCAGTTCCAGGTGAAAATACTTCTCCGGTAAATTCTTCACATGGATCCTTTATTCCTGGTTCCTTTTCTCCAATCAATTAGTCACTAATATTCTCCAGCTCTCATTTTGCTATCCAGTTTTGCATAAGATAGAAAGTACCTAGCCAACTTGTGGCATTGTCCTGAGGTAAGTTTGCATCAACTCTTCAAACAGTGGGAAGAAATAGTTGCATCTAATAAGCAAAATGAATGATGTACTAAAAGGACTAATAAAGAGAACCATTTGCCTAATTTGCTTCAATTACTATAATTGTAGGATGTCTGGAACCCCAGGTCAGACTTTAACATTCAGTGAGTTATGAGCACAGCTGTTACTAAATGGAATTATATTCGGCTGGCAATGCTTCCAGATGTGTTTCTGAGTATTAGTGTTATGTGGGTTATGGAAAACATACTATCATCATCACCCACATATCTGATCTAGAGTGATCATTTTGCAGATGCACATAAGTCCTTCAAAGTAAGAATTAGCAGTAAATAAGTGGTTTAGAAAACCTGTTGAATGGGAGATGGTATCCTTTCTTTCTTAAGAATTGCTTCTACCTTCATACCAGGGGTGGGTTCTACTTACCTTTACTACCGGTTCGCAAAGGGGCCGCATGCAGAAGCATTTTGATGATGTTGGGATTGGTAGGTGGAACCTCCTGCCGGTTTTACTACTGGTTCTATAGAACTGGTGTGAACTGGGCAACACACCATGCTTCATACCAAATGCTATCAGGAACAGTAGAAACGGTCACATTTGTCCAAGTTCTTATTTATTAAATTCTTTTTTAAAAAATAGCATATAAGATAGAGATAAGTATTCACTTTCCTCTTTTAAAGAATACATCAATAGTGTTCTGTGCTGTCATTCATTTTTAGTCTTATTGTAATACTTTTTAGTTTTTAGTCTTATTATAATACTTTTATTTAAATCAGGTATTTTTTTAAAAATGTACTTTTGAATGAACAGATAATGAGGTTATACAATTATTATTTAATATAACATGGCCAACTCACCATGGGGCAACTTGCCATGGGGCAAATTAACAATTCAATTACTTAAAACAATTAAATCTATTTTAATTTTTGTCATTCACATTTCATGTTGTCCTTCTTTAATTATTATATTCCACTATTTCTTTGATGTTAGTCTAACTTTTGTCCCACGGCAAGTTGGTCATGGTGAGTTATCCCATGGCGGGTTGGCTGCAGCAAGTTGGGCACAGCAAATTCATTTGCTCCAATGGTCTTTCTCCTTTTCTTAAGATAAAAGAGGATGAAAGCAGACAAAAAGATCTGTGGTAAATCAGTAGCAAGCTGGCCACTTGGTGTATACTTGGTAGCCAGCTTAGTACTTAGTACACACCAAGAAGTAAGAGCCTCCAAAATGCTCAGGAGAGATACCTACCTGATACTCAAAAGAGTTGCTTTAAAGACAATCATGACAAATAGTGTAAATTCATGTTTTATTCTACAACAGCTATGCATATTTAGGCTTTGGTTATTGAGAAGGGGGAAAATGCGGTTACATATTGAATTTTCATTTGGTTAGATTACACTGATGGTTGTTTCCACTTGGACTGCTTGGCTATATGACTTGGTGGCACATCATTATCACCATATTTGTTTTGAAATAAATGCGTATTTTGTGGGATAAATGCATATTTTGTTTAGGTTTTTTAATGTGTGTTGGTAGTATATATTAAAGTAGCCTACTTTGGTAATCACCTAGATATCTGAAAGAAATGATAAAATAGTATAAATGGTATTTCAACAATAGGAGTTAGAAATCAGTCTAGATAATTAAATTTTCAAGTAAACATATTTCAAAGATATATCTTTCACTCTTCCACCAACATCTTTCAATGAAAACCATTTGAGTTAGGCTCTTGCCCATCATATGGAATCTGTCATCTTGTTCTTTTATGTTGTTTATACAGAAGAGATTTCTTGGGTTTATAACAATTTGATAGTTAATGTAACCCAGTTGCTGCATTACAGGTCTGCATGATTAAGGTACTTCTGTAGCTCAGTCACAAAGTACAATTGATCCATGGAATGATCCACCAAATGCTAAGCTTCAGCCTTTTCATGAAATGCTTCCTGATCTTGGACTGACTCAATCCACACAGGCTAGAAACTTCTTGATCCTCCTGAAAGTAATGTAAGATAGCTTTTAATTTAGTCTTACTCAGGCAACAAAAAATTGCTTGTTATTCCAAAATTCAGTGGTCTATCTGCTATTGGCACCTGATATTGGGAACATATTATACTTGTGTGGCAAGCACTGCTCTGGCTTCCAAGTGCAATTTAAAGTGCTAATTTTCACATATAAAAGCCTTAATGGCTTGGTCTTGTAGGACAACTTACTACAACCATAATTGTTTTGATCTACTGGATAATTCCAGTAGAAGTTATTCATAGTCCTGCACTTTTGGGAAATCCTAACTGGTGTTCATGGCTCAACTGTGACAGGAGATTTTTAATGTGGTTCCTTTCCATGCCAATTTATTCTAACATTAACTTCTCTAAGGGGATAATTAGCATGGAAAGTAGCTATTTTTAATATTTCAGAACATTTATTAATAAAAATTATTATTCAGAACAGTTATTAACAAAAAGTGGAATGAATTCAGAAGGTTAATTTAATGAAGATTAAGATGGTGGAAGATTGCTTTTACTTTGTAACTATATCTGTCACTGATATTGTGTCGATGCACCAGGACTAAGGAGTTAGGATCATAATGCTTTTCGTGATATTTTAAATAGGAATGATAGTGTGATAGCTTCTACATTAAGTTCCACTAGGAAGGTAGTTTTATTCTACACATATTTGTATTATCTGGATCTCACAGGGTTTACCTGTGGCCTAGTGTAAACTGCATGAATTGATTTGTGGTGGATTAAAACCAGTGGTGGGATTCAGCCAGTTCGCACCACTTCGGGAGAACTGGTTGTTAGAAGAAATCATTAGGGCAGAGAACCGGTTGTTAAATTACTTGAATCCTACCACTGATTAAAACCAATACAAATTTAGTTCGCTAAATATTGAACACCAGCAAAGAATTTCATTCTTTTGCTGAAAAGGCATTTGCTGAACAACTTTACATAGATCTCATGTCGCCACCTGACCACAATTCACAGCACCCAGAAAACAATCCATTGAGAGAAACAACAACAACAATAACTTATTATAATAATGTAATAATAAATTGCATTCTAGATTTTTAATTATATTCTAGATGGTTCATGCAACAAAGAAAAGCATGTAGGAAAGATCAAAAACTCAAAAAATATTTGTGATGACACCCACAGCTCCAAGCAACTCCATTTTGAAACGGTATAGAGCAGCCTTTCACACCTTAGAATATAAAAAGCAAATAGGTTTCTTAAGAAAAATTTCTTACACTTTCTTCTGTGAACATTTTGACTGTCTATCTTAATAAGCAGAGATTGTGTTGAATGAAGAACTCTGTTCAAACCTGCAGCAATTCCATTCAGGTTTTATATGTACATTTCAATTAAAAGCAAATAGCCCACATAAAGCCTGAATTACATTTTTAAACAAATAGTGAAATGGTACTAATGGAAAGGGAAGCCATTGTTTCATGCTACTCACTGTGTAAGCCTCTCAGTTATGAATGAACTGCTGGTAATGGTAATTCTTGACCTATTCATCACATGCTGCCTTCCAGGAAATTGTTATAATTTCATCTTTGAATTGTTTTTATTTCAATATTCTGACCAAAATGAAAATAAACCCAACCCAGGCATAAGCCAAAATGCAGTTAGCTTTTATGTTCCATGCACCCTGCAGCTCAGAACAGTAATGAGAAATCCAAAGCTTCAGGAGTCTGGTAGCATCTATTCTGCCTAATGCATTTTAAGATATAAGCTTTTATTTAATGCAATTTGATAGTTAGGTAATACTAGAATTCTGATTTTTGCCTCTATAGACTAACACAGCTCTCTTTCTGTAAAAGCCAAAACATTATTCTACTTCTTTGTGCACTGTATACAATAGAATAATCTTTTAAAATGACACAATCCCTATTATGGCTGTGTGAAGAAGTAAATTGATGATTTGATTAGATGAAGCTTTGATTGCATCAGTCCATCAAAGCAGGTTTGTAAATGAAAGCAGAAACTTCTTCAAAGGGATGGATTGGGTAGCTTCAAAGTGCTCTGGACCCTTTGGAAAGTACTTTGGAGATGTGAGGCTTTTCTACAGCTTTTGAGATTCTTACACACAGCATTCAATATTGCAGTTGTAATTCCATATGCAAAAACATTGAGGAGGCTGAAAAGTATAACAGGCCCTCTAATGCTGATGTGAGCAGTCAGACAATGAAATTAAATTCTCCAGAGTGCCATTGCTGACAGTTCTTTGGGCTTCATTCCCTTTTTCAGATTTCACTTTCTTTGTTGCAACTAGTTACAACTCTTTGCTCTTCTTTTTGCTAATGGGATGCTATTCCTCTTCGGTTGTCCTGTCAAGTCAGTATAACTGGCTCCTGACGTAGCTCTCAGAACTCTGGAAATGAGCTCAAGTATGACCTTACTTTTAAATTCTGCAAAAGCGATGCAAGTATAATCCTGAAGGTATCCAACTGGAACTTGACTAAAGATCTAAACAGTTTACCATTCCTGGAAGTACTGCTACAAAACAAAGCAGCTTCTGGATTTTTGAAGTTTCCACATTATGAAACTTTATTCAAACCAAATCTTGAATCTCAAAGCAACTCCAACTGAGTCATACTGCCCTTGTGTCAGACCTGCCTCAACTTGGGCTTCTAAGTAAAAATGATCCTTGATTCCATTTGTTGAGAAAGGTATAGTTTGCTAGAAGTCAAGTGAATTGCAGTATTGTAAAGCCAGAACTGAGAATTCATGCCAGATTTTTGCCAGTTAGCTTTCCTCCTGATCCCTTCCCATTGTTTATCTTCCATTGTCTTCCATTGTCCAATCACATTTAAACAAGATGTTTTGGAAACAGTCACTCTACATGTTGACATTCTTCTCCCAGAGAAACAATCTTGAAGACTTCCTCAGTTCTCACAGAGAAATCTTCTCACAGTTCAGTTTCACTTTCCCCCAGGCCCTCGCTCTCCCTTCCAGTTTGGCCCCATGGTTCATGGCAGACTGGTAGTGAGGTGGCAGTTCTGACACCTTGAATTTCAATGCATAAGTTCAAATCATGCCACCTTCAAATTTAAAATCTCCAGTGCTGATTTGGCTTAGTTAATATAGACTGATTTATTATACTTTTCAAGTTATGAAGAGATGGCACTGTTTCCAAACTGGGTGTGAAAATGCAAGCCTCCTCTTCCCAAGTCCCAAAACAAAGAGAGCTTTTCCTTTTGGACAGCTCTTTGGTATGGAGAGAACAAAGCCTGGTCAATGGCTGTCCCTACATGATGTAATATGAAAGAGAAGAGGAATGCTTTTTCTAAGTTGGTTTAATATCATATCTCCATCTACATGAATAGGAGGCAAATTCACTCCGTTGTTTTAATTGACAACTTCTGTAATCCTTTACATGTGAGAAATTAACACAGACAGTCCTCAATTTACAACAGTGGTGGGTTCCTCCCGGTTTGACCCGGTTCTCCAGAGCTGGTATGGTGACAATATGATGTCACCAAACCAGTTCACCAAATCACTGCAATGATTAAGCAAATCACAAGGTCATTAAGCAAATCTTGATTGCCCTCATTGACTTGGTTTGGCAGAAGCACCATGGGGAAGATCATAAACAGCAATCATATGACCCTACAATGTAAATACCTGCTAATTGCCAGTGTCCAAATTTTGATAATGGGACTATGGGGATGTTACTATGATCATCTGTGCAAGAACCAGTCATGTGTCACTTTATTCAGTGCTAACATAATTTTAAATGCTCATTAAACAAATGCTCATAGATTGAGGGCTACTGTATGGATATCAAACTGTACTGTTTTTCAGGGCCTAATATTTGAAGAACACAACATTTTGCCCACTGCAGGAATCTGTTTCTACTGCATTACTTAACCTCTGGGTTCAGAGGCAATATATTGGTAAATACAAGAAGTCACCCTGTGCAGGTGACCTACAGCATCTTTAAGGCAGGCTGAGGCTGCCACTGAGAATTAAAGAGGAGAGAGTGTGGAAGTACACTGGTATAAAAAAATTTATAAAAGACATATTTTGATCTCTAACACATAAAGATCAGAGGACTATAGTTGAATATTTGCAAACATAATATTACAATGTTCTTTTTGTTCCTGGAAATGCACCACAATGTTCAGTTCTCTTGAGCAAAGTCAGTATTTAAAAAGCAGAAGGATCATTGCTGGGATTATAGAAGAATGCCAGGCAATTCAGCCTAGTGATGCAAGCTGTCTATTAGTCCAGGAAGGCTGTTGGTGTTCCTTGAAGTATGTAACATTCTCAGTCGCTCAGCAGGAGTACCTTAGAAGAGGGACTTTCTGTGGTACAGCTGCTGTATAAGAAATGGCAGGAAAATGAAGAGCAAGCCAGCCGCCCACACACTGCTGCAGTCAGGCTGTGATAGGCCACTGCTGGTGAATGCAGTCTCTCTCAAGATCCATTTTCTTGCTTGTAACTTTTTCTGCTTTGTATTTTCTGTTTGTTTGATTCATTTCTGTTTGTTGCAAAAAGCACCTAAGAGGCCAGGAAAAAAAATCTTCAAAACAATCAGAGTATTGATTTTGAAATAAAGTGATTCCCTTTGGATGTGAAGGCTTACATTATTTGGTTTCTTATTTCCATTTTTTCTTTAAGCAAGTACCATATTAAGCTTCTGTACCATATGAGTCCTTTGAGCAGTATGGAAGAACCAAGGCTTTGCTCGTTGCATCCGGGTGCCTAAAATTCTAGGCCTAATAAAATTACATATGTGCATGCGATAAATATATCCAGGATTTCGGCTCTCTTGGGAGGAGTTCCCTATTTATTTTCAAGAAGAAGGTAGTTCTTTATGGGGCTATCTGAGAGAAATCCAGAGGTTGCAATTCTTCCCGTATGAAAATGGGCAAAATGGGATTCATTTAGCATCTATTCATTCTGGCCCTTATCTCTCCCTTTGCGAATAGAATAGAATAGAATAGAATAGAATAGAATAGAATAGAATAGAATAGAATAGAATAGAATAGAATAGAATAGAATAGAATAGAATAGAACAGATTTATTGGCCAAGTGTGATTGGAAACACAAGGAATTTGTCTCTGGTGTATAAGTTCTCAGTGTACATACAAAAAACAAAGTGATAGGTCAAGGATCATAAATCATGATGACAATCATTAGTCATAAGATACAAACAACAAGTGATAAATCGTAAGACATCAATAGCAGAAGAGAGTAGGAAAAATGAGAAGGATAATAGCAATACAGCCTATTACATGAGTAAATATCTTAAAGCCTAAGACAGTGCTACCTCTCTTATTTCCCACCTATTCCATATTTCTCCTGACATATCCAACCCTTATTTCCACATAACAAATTACATAGGAGCACATTCCTATATATAACTACTTTAATTTCTTCAAGCAAACATTTAGTTTCCACAACTGACCATATACCAAGCACTACCTTTTTATCAGAGGTCATGCCTTAAAATTTCTCTATCAATTTTTCATCTATTTGACTGATTTTTTTCACTATTTATGTATGACTTGCAAATGCCTTCCTGTGGCAATAAACTACCTTAATTTTTCATGCATTAACTTTTTGATGCATATTATGCAATTTATTGTAATAGTCATTGAAAATAATTTGGGTTCTCAGCCAACAATATTGCCTTATCTGCATCAAACATCTTTGTCATATTTCCTGCTCAACATTAAACACTAATTCAGCATTGTTTTAGCTTAAATAAACAAAATTACTTTAAGAAGCCAACATTTTAGGAATTTATTGAAGCCTTTGCTCTCTTAAACCTAAAAACTAGATGAACATGTGATCCTGAGCAGCTGGTGGAATGTATTTTCAGGGAATTCTAGGTCCATGTTTTATCTGCTTTCAGCTCAGTTGGCTGTGGGTTTTCTTTTTAAGATTCTAATATCAAGAATAATTCTCAGATTTATCTATTAAATGATATCTAACTAAAACAAGAGTAGGCAAACATTTCTGAGTGTAAAGAACTATTGGCTGCAATGCAGTTTCTAATTGAATCAGTATGTGATTCAGTATTCTGAAATGGATTAGAAAACCTATTTAAACTGCTAAATGCTCAGCTTGATATTTGAACATTTGAATTCCCTGAAATACATCATTTTCCCTGTTAATTACCTTTGGCATATAAAATGGGAGCCGCTCATGATTTGGTTTGATTAAATCTGATTGCTTGCAGGGTTTTGTTTCATGTAAATAGAGCTCTAGCAATTAAATTACACAATGCTGCTAGGCTGCTTCTTTCATTTTTCCATGTATATAAATTCTTTATTCCTGTTATCATTTTAAAAAAAATAATGGACTAATCTCCCAGCATCCCATGGGCTACAAATCTTGTGTATTATTGATAGCAGAAACTGTACTTGGAAAGTTACATAAAATTGTGGCTTTATTAGCTTCATTTATTTATATAAAATTATAGTATATTACAGTAATATGGTTTGCAGTTTGGATTAGAAATACCAAGTGAAATGACAAAGATAGTTCCCTTTACCTTCTTCAAGCAAACACTGAAATATATCTGTGCTAGGAAAGAAACATATTCTATCCATCTTAAGAGCCCCTATAAAAATAAAACTTGTCTGTCTTGATTTTTCCTGCTTATACAAGCAACCTGGATCAGCCTTGTGCTCACATCTCTTCCCATACTTTTGGGCTCATGAGTCATTATTCTATTTCCAGACAGATGCCGTGTACACCGGTTAGAGCTATTGTGAAAATTGCTTGGTTGCAAGATTCAGTCAAGATCCCTATTAATATTAGTTTTCTAAAAGAAACAAAGAATATGACCTTTACAGCAGAATGGCTTCTGATATAAAATGTGCACTTTTCATCATCATTATTCTTTATTCACAGAATTTCTTTACTCACCTATATTATTTATATATGAATTCTTCTAAAATATCATTTGCTAACCAAAAGGCAGGTACCAAGGGAAGCAAATAGGAAAGAATGCAAACTGCAACAATTGGCTGTCATTTCTAGGAGATGATGAAATAAGCTAAAGACCACAAGTGTCATGATCAAATGGACAGTACTAACAAACAAAAATATTTGTTTCTTTGACAAAAATATTGAAAACATGAAACCTGGAAGAAATTCAAGATGCTGGAAGAAAGTATGAGAATGAACATTTTGTGTGAGAATTAACACAGATACCTTGATTTATACAGTATAGAAATGGAGACATTTTTGAATAAATAACTCTTTGGATTCTCCTAACATTCCTAACACTTGCACTCCTAATATGGAATCTTTTTTAAAAAACCTCTCCTATAAGTGTATGAAGGTAGAACTGATTGGTGTTCTCTGCCTGATTTCATGCATCAAGTGTAAACATTATAATTACTTTTAAGCTGATTTGTAAGGGATGTAAAAATGAAATGAAGTAAACTTTTGCTCTTTGGGCAGAATTTATGTGTAACATACTTTTTTTCTGACATGTATTTATGTATAGATGCATACGTGCATACACTTGTGTATATAAAGTTCAGTTATATAAATCAATAGTTGAAAAATTAAGTGAAAGCAGCAATTTTGCCAGGCAGAGGCAAAATTTAAAATGTGGATAACCACTAGCAGCAAAAAGTTAGGAGTCTCTATATCTTTTATTTGCACCTAGTGGTCATCCTGATTTTAAAAAGAGCAGATGTGATTATTCTAAGCTTTCCCTGCTTCTAAAGAGGTCTTTGTAATAGTTACTTATGTGCAGTATTTTGCTTCTCCAATTCAAATAATCAATTCTCTAAACAGGAGGAAGGGGAGGATTTGTTGGTTAAATAGGATGCTGACTATTTAGACTGTGATGTCATTAAGAATAACTTTCTCCACAGCTGACATAGTTTTAAAAAATCCGTTCATTTGCTCATTTGCTGTTCAGTGCTCATTTGCTGAATTAATAATAAAATTCATTAACATATACCATTTAAAAATATTAAACAGAGACCCTTTAGAAGCCATGAAGAGAAGACAGGACTGATAGTTGAGACTCCAGCAGATAACTAAATCATAGTTGCAATATGATTTATCTCAGTTGCAATGCTGAGATAAAATAAAAAATGTCTGTTTAGCATTCTTAAAAATGTACTCTACATTACTGAAAGGGAAATAATTCTTGGGAAGTCTGTGGCATCAACCAAAATCAGCATTTTATGTGAAAGCTACTTGGCTGACATATTGGCTAGAAGCACAATACAAGGAGTTGATTTGGAGAGCTATTAAACACTTTTTACCTCTTGCAGTTACATTTCAGCATTCTTACTCAAGTTCATTTTTACTGATGGAGAATTAAAGCTGCTAAATGGTAGATTTGAAGTTTGAAGGCACATTTGTTTTCCCTTTTAATAAAATGGCATTTGTGCCTTCAGATTATACATATATTTTATGAAGTAACTAAAGCAAGCTAAGTTTTATGAATTAGATTTTCAGTGTTGGAAATTTTATGCTGTAATAAACAATGCAGCTCTAAACATTTGGAAGAGAAAAATAATGGTATGTTCTGTAGGAGGCCAACTTTCATTATTGTGAAAATGTTTCTCCAACTGAGATTGGAGTGCTACCGATGTGATTGCATGCTTTTTAGAAGCAGGATTATAGTGTATGCAGAGAGTGCAACAAAATGGGTGGCTCTATTTTTGCCACCTGACTGGAACAAAACATTGCATCCCAAATAAAAGTAACAAATGTTCAGAACTAAAAGTTTTAGCATACAGTGGAAAAGCTTTTTTAAAAAAATAATTAGCTGTTCTCAATCCACATAGAATCTTTTTTTTGTTTTCCTATTAAGATGGAAAAGTTTCCCATGCCTAGAACCCACATCTTTATGTAGGCAAGAAAACACCAAATACAGCAGCTGCAGAATCTGGCGACTTCCAGTTCTCCTTTATGTTTGCTAATGTTGAAAAAAAGGACAAAAATGGATAAAACAGACATGTCTCCTTTTTTTCTTATTCAGTAGGAAAATGTGATTTTTTTTAAAAAAAATCACTTTGCTCATTAAATTTGCTGAAGATCTGTGAATGTGATTGGAAAGGCAGCAGATTGATAAGCAAAGGAGATGCAAGGTGGCCTGGGAATGAGGAGGTAAATCCAGAGGTGGGACTTTAGAATCCAGAAATACTGTATCTGAGACAGTTTTACTGCTTTTTATTCTTCCTCTCCATTATGCTTGTATCCTGCAGATAACGAATTTTAAAAGTCAGACTGGTTCAACGTAAAGCACGTTTTTTTATGTAAGATCAGCATTCATTAACTTGGTCTCCTGTCCCCCTCCAATTTTTCGACAATAGGATTACAGACCACAAAGGTGAAGAGGTATCCAAGTCAGATTGTCGTATACTGTAGTTTATAGGTGCCACAATTATGAGATCAAAAAAATGGCATTGGAAGTGGAAAATTCATTGAATGAATATCCCTGGTTCAAAGATTCGGGCAAAATGGAGGAGCATTGCCTCTTTCAAAAAAAAAAAAAAAAAAAGGAACACTCTGCACTCCTGTTCAGCCATGTTCATTCAGCAAGTCAGAGTCTTCTCCAAGGAAATGTTAACAATGTTTATTTATCTATTTATTTATCTCTTGTTATCAAATACAGTGATTATAAGATTTAGAACCAAAATGTCTTCTGGGCTAGGGAAATATGGAAATGAATATGCAGAATTGATTTGAATAGTTACCTTACGTGATATAATATCACGTAAGTCAGGGGTGGTTTCTAGTTACCTTTTCTACCAGTTCACAATGGCTCGCTTCGCTCGTGCGCGCACCTTGCTTCTGCGCATGCGCAGATAGCTTCGATATCAGGGTCAGTGAGTGGAGCCTCCCACCTGTTTTACCACTGGTTCTATAGAACTGGTCCGAATAGGGAGCAACCTACCACTGATGTAAGTTATTTTTACTCTGCTTAAGCATGTTAACAGGGTAGTAGCTGGAGAGGAAGGGATGAACTTGTGTGCCAAGAGGTGTTGTGGCCCTAAGTGGTAACGAATTCTTAACAACATTCTGGATTGAAACTCCTATTTTGAGCTTGAAGAGAAATTATTTTTCTTCTCTGTTCTAGTAGCTTCCTGACTATAGGGTATGAGTTGGCAGCTGCAAATCTAAGGCTTCCTGGACTCTCCCATTGCTTGAGGTTATAGAGAAATTGCTGTTCTAGTTTTTTCTTCATTAGATTTATGTTCCCTCCTTCTTCCATTTCAGCTTCTCTACTACATTATCTCTCGTTAATTTCCTCAAATGATACTCATCTTCTTTCAGCCTCATTTTCTAATGTCTAAAAGAAATTTGCTGACCCTTCGTTTAACCTCTTTCCTTGCTTCTTCATTTTTAAATTCCTTCTTAATTCTTTTCCTGAACAATATTTCATCTCTGCTGTCACATTTCTTTGTGTCTTCTTTGAATTTCCTTCAAGAATCTTTAAAGAGTCAAATAAGTTATGACTTAAGGAAGTTGCTGATATAAAAGTTCCTCATCCCCTCCTCTAAGCTACAGAAACAGGCAGTCACAAACTATTTATCTCTGGAGTTTCAAGAAAGCTTTCTAAATAATATTGGATGATGAAAAGACAGCATAGGAGAATGGGCACCAAGAATCTTCTGTTTGTAAATATACATTGCAAACTCTTCATTATGTATTTATAGTTTTATTCTCTATGGGTTTTTTTTAGTTTCCTATATTTATTTGTAAATTTTATAGCCTGTCATTTCATCTTGCTATTGAAAGAAACTGGGAAAAAAAAATCAAAACAATGAAACTACATAAACAAGAGAGGTTACCAATGAACTTTCTTCAAAATAATTTTAGAGAAGGAAGAGATTTTTATATTGTTGTCTGCTTTTATCTACAAGAGTTAAAGAAAGAAGCAGACAACAGTTTAAAGATCTTTTCCTTCTCTAAAATTATTCTGAATAGGATAATTTGTAATTTCTTTTGTAAAAAAAAGAAAATAAGCCTCAATGAGTCTTTTTGGGAACAGAAATCCTATTTCGAATAAGAGAGAGCATTGGTCCCTTATATTTTATGGACACCAGGAGAGTTTACACATCTGAATTTTAATCTAGAAGAAAACCTACATTTCTTCTCTTGAAATTGTCAGGGGAATTGCTCCATTCTGTCATGTACTCCAAAGCATGGGATGCTGCAACCTCCAAAACATTTTCAAAAGCTGCTGAAATTTTGTAGTGCAAATTTAAGATTACAGATGGAAACCATTAAATATACAGGGGGCATCATATTTACTGCTTTAATATCTTTATTTACATGCACATTAAGATACATCCATTTTAACTTTACCCTTACTCTGGCCACTGTGTAGCCCAGCACACTATTTAGAAGCTTCCAAAAAACCTCCAAATATTGTGTTGTTAGGAAAAGACAACTGACTATTGATTCTATTTATTTGCACTTCCCTTTCAAATGCTTCTGCCTGTTAAAGTAGTATAGAAAACATCTTTTTGTAGCTTTATTTTTTGGACACATCCTGATGTTAAACCTTCCTGTTCCTTCATTTCTCTATGCTTTGGAAAGCTCATTATGAGAAAGAAGAGAAAAAACACTTTTCTTCTAGTTTATTCTTTCACTCACCAATATTACTATCAACAAGCATCCTTGTGTGGCCTCTTAGGAACATTACGTTTCTACTCTGTTCTACTCATCTACTAACTTTGAAAAAGCCATTGTTGTCTATGTTTAACTTTTCTTTACCTGTAAGCAGTGGTGGGATTCAGCCAGTTCACACCACTTCAGGAGAACCAGTTGTTAACTTTCTGAACAGTTTGGCAAACTGCTTGTTGGAAGAAATCATTAGGGCAGAGATCCGGTTGTTAAATTACTTGAATCCCACCACTGCCTATAAGAAATCAATTTCTGAGAAATGATAATTTGTATGCTTTATGAGATAACAAATTACCTAAAATAGTATTCTTTCTCAACAAGATCATTTTGGAGGAATGTGCTTATCCCAAAGCACTATGTCCAATTATCAGTTAGAACCTGACTATAAGAGCTGTTTCCCTATAATTAGGGATGAGGAAGAATATTTGGTATGCATTATTAAATAATTTAATTTACATTAGTATGCTAATTAGGGTTTGTTTCACAACTTTTGCACATGGCAGAATTTTATACTTTGCAATAAAAATATACACTTTAGAGATTTATAAAAATTAAACTGGTATAGACAAGGGAAAACTGTTTGTAAAATACATTAAAAGAATGCATTTAAGAATCTGTACAAATTTTAAATTATTAAAACAGTACATGTGAGTTTCATACCGATTTTAAAAGATCTAAGAATTGATGCAGATACCGATGGCACAAGCTTGTATTTGAAAAGTGGAAACATTATGAAAAGCAAAACAGTTCTGTCCATTACTATCTAGGACTTGAGTGATTTCAGTTAAGTACCTCTTAGAATATATTCCCTAAAACAGCTTACTTCCCAAACCTGAAGAAAGATGTATATGCAGAGAGACATATATCTCAGGCAAATGTAGTATTAACATAATCTTAGAAGGCTGTGGTACTCAGCCTTAATCATGTCATATCATAGCTGGATTGGGGCTATCCAATTTTCTAACTTTGGGGGAAAAATAGGGCAAAAATAGGCTTCCTGCCGCTTATTGAAATAATACGCATAAATAGAAAGACCATGCCTGGCAGAGATTAAAACTCAATAAATATTAGAATTATTAATGACTCCCATCATTATGCTTTCACACCTTTTTGAAAGAGTTGCAGTTTGTTTTCTGAAGGAAATATCCACATCTTCATCTTTGCTGAACCAAGGGTAGTGATCACCAACCCACAATATTGCTTTTATTTGTTGTTTCCCTCATTTTAACTGAGATGTTCTCTGATGCGCTGCTAGATTAATTCATTTGAATATCTAAGCAGAATGGAATGGATACTTTTAGCATAAAATGCAACTGCTCATTCCTTTCTATTTGTTCTGCACTTTTGAACAAACTACCTCATTTAATTATATATTCCAATTATGGAACTCATCTCACCAGGTCTCAGACTATTGAATTATATCTACCTTCAGTTCTAAGGCTCAGGTTAATCCCAGAATAAGACCATTGCTGCAGAATAGCAACTGACAATATTTTAAGTCAGAAATAACTTGATGTCATTCTTGATTTATCAACCATATCATCTAGAGTTGACTGGAAACATCTAGAAGGAAACCAATTGTTTACCTTGATTTAGGGAGTCAGTATTGAAATAAATAGCAGAAAAAGTTCTAACTTTTGAGAGCTAGAATATAACATAGAATTGATTGACATAAAACTTGGTGTTCATAAACAGCCACACCAATGTATATCTTGTCACTGATGACTTATCCAACAGTCTTGTGCTTTACTGAAACATGAACCATTTTGCTCTTGTGAGACTATAGCATTCAGTTTTGTGCAATTCCCAGGCTCCTATTAGCATGCAGCTCATACATACACTTTATGAATTAATAAGAACTTTACATAGATAATGCAGATAAGTGAAACACAAGATGTTTGTGCCAGAAGTTCCAATGTTTGGCTGAGTTTTTCTTTTTAAAAATGAAAACTTTTTTCAAAGTGAGGCATGAGGAATAAAACTGGAAAAATATATGGTATTTATAATGAAAGGAGAATAACAGTGATCATAGTGATATGAGAACGTTGTTTTTCTAAGTGCATATATAAGTTTATATATCACTATATATATATCACTAAGTTTATATATCACTATAAATATTGGAATGTCAGGGAAAAATGAATTCAACTATTAAAAAGAGAATATTATTGAGTTGCATTAATAATATTGACCTAATAATATATATATGACAATATTCACCTCAGGAATAATATATGGCACAATTGTGCTTGTTCTTACTAAAGCTAGAGAATAGCTGGATTGAAAACTACCCCATTTATATGTCAAAGAAATAAGAAATAGCTTTCCTTCTTCTATCCTGTTCCATGAAGGGATGTTTACATACAATCCTCTTCGTGGAAATTGATGTTTGTGAGATGAAATTAGAGTTCACAATGCAATATAAAGTAAAAATGTTTTATTCTGTATGGTCCAACAACATATATTTAATGAAATGGTGATATGTGATAGGTTCCAGTAACGTAATTCGTGTAATCATTAGTTAGGTGATTAAATGCTTCCATCACTAGGACTGAGACAAAGGAAGAGACTTTTAAAATAAATCTGAACACATTCTCATAAAAAGGATCTGACGGCACATAATCGTTTCTTACAAATCATCTCCATAAACCAAGAGTAGGTATTAGATTGCAAGTTTCTTCATTCCTTACCCATGTTAGTAATGCTGATGAGCAGAGGTGGTGTTCAGCAGGTTCTGACCAGTTCTGGAGTGGAAATTTTGAGTAGTTCAGAGAACCAATAAATACCACCTTTGACTGGCCCTGCCTTATCTATTCTCTGTCTCCCGAGTCCCAGCTGATTGGGAAGAAATGGGGATTTTGCACTATCCTTCCCCTGGAGTGGGGAGGGAATGAAGATTTTACAGTATCCTTCCCCTGCCATGCCCACCAAGCCATGCCCACCAAGCCCACAGAACCGATAGTAAAAAAAATTTGAATCCCACCACTGCTGATGAGAGATGGAACTCAACACTGAAAGCTACTTCTGAAAACTATTTCTACTTAGCCTAGCTGTTTCATCAAAGCATTAAAGACAAATGCATTGTTTGTGAATGAATCTTACTGTATAACAATAATTTATTCTAGTTATACCCTGTTTTACCCAAAATAAGACATCCCCTGATAATAAACCCAATCAGGTTTTTGAGCGCATGGCAATAAGGCCAAGCACTTATTTCAGGGTTCAAAAAAAAAAATATAAGACAAGGTCTTATTTTGGGGGAAACATGATAGTTCTTATTTTGAATTACCTTACTGTAAATCAAAGTTTTATGGCTCCGTAAGCATGTGTTCCATGTTGCATTTTTGTCTTATAGAAACTAAATTGGCTTGTTTCAGATAATATCATAGTAATGATCTTAATAAATGAACCTCTAGTTCTCCCTTGGTAAAGCATTCAGAGAATTATACATCAGCATCATCCTGAACAAAAGGCTGATGTTATCATCTTGGCAGTGTTC
Organism: Masticophis lateralis; assembly: GCA_030761175.1. Lineage (NCBI taxonomy): Eukaryota > Metazoa > Chordata > Lepidosauria > Squamata > Colubridae > Masticophis > Masticophis lateralis. The sequence continues at coordinate 54,208,563 of JAUDYJ010000004.1, forward strand.
CTAACACAGAACAATATATATACTAGATAGTATATCTAAGGAGCAATCATGCTGCTATTCAGTTCAAGTCAGTGTCTCACAATTATCTGCCATCTGCCATTTTGTTTACTACTATGCATTAAGTAAATCAGGAAGGAGAAACTCAAACTGGTTCATAAGTCTCCTTAATGGACTATATAATTGTTAGGAGAAGGAGCTTTGCAGAAGAGAAAAAAACAGAGTGACAGTGAGAAATCCTTTAGGGAAGAGATAACCTCTCTCCAAAGATCCACCCATCTCCCTTTCTGCCCATTATTTATGTATTCCAAGTAAGAAATGATTAATTTCCCCTACATGAAGAGGAACACTGCTGCATTGAAAGCATGTAAGGCTATATCATGGTTTTAATGTTTGTTCTGAGTTTTCTTTGCTCAGTCAACAATGTTAATTTTTGAAAAAAAAGTCATGTTCCTCGTACTTCAGTATTTTGTGCAAAGCACAAAGTTTATATGTTATAAACCCTAGATATTCCCAAAATTTGGTCCAGTCAGCCAGTGTAGCCAACACAATTCTTATGCTACCTTTAAAATATTCATTGAATGAAAATTTCATTAAGCACCAAATATTTTACTTATGATAGAGCTTACAAAAAAGATCAGTCTCACTCTTTTATTTGACATATTGACATGTCCAAAGAATAACATTATTAGTTTGTTTGTTTTACTAAGCTTGTACACTGTTATGATTCTATTCCATATAAATATATATAAACAGGATTTAAATAACTACAAATGGAAAACCAAAGGCAGCAACCATTAACAAAGATGATAATATATTTCTATGCTGAAGAACTTTAAAAACTGGTATAATCAAGATTCATACACAAGATAAGTCTTTCATGCAGGAACTCAATCCAGGAAGACCTCCCCACTCCCCACATTATAAATCTATTCAGTACAGGAACTATCACACTGTCCTAAACAGGGAGTAGAAAATGCTTGGAGTTAAATGGCTTCTGAACCTATAACTACTCTATCTGGATCTTGCTGAATTTAAGACTACAATTTCTCATCCAGACCCTGAAAGTTTCAGGCATTGTGGTAGAACTTTGACTCTGTTGGCTGTTTAGCCAGAAGATAATATGTAAAACTTTCTGTAACTGCAGGCCCGCTTCCTTTTCAAGAGCTGGATAAAGTTGCTGGTTTGAGCAATGTGTTCTTAACAAGGGGGCAAACCATTGCATATCTTTTTTTTTAATTGAAAAAGTTGTACAAATACAAATTTTCCATCCCCCCCCCAATTTCCCCCCCAACCCCCCTATTCCCCCTCCCCTCCCACCCCACCCTTGGCTTCCCTTACAAAAATTATTATTCTTATACAATCTATGAATATTAAACAAAAGAAAAAGGTGAAATCCAAATAAGGTAACATATCAGACATTTCTCTCATCTAATCTACCCCCTATCAGTAATAAAATTTTTCTAAATAACAATAATTATCTACATTTATCAATCCCTCTTATTACAAGATAAAATCCAAAACATAATTTCCCCCAATTATTCATCCCCCCATTTAAACTATTTCGTAGATAATATATTCTACATAACATTCTATATCAATATATCAGTCTTTAATCCTAATCTTAATTACCTCCAGTTACTTTACCCCCTATATGCTATAACTCTCAACACAACATAACCTTCTTCAACTAAATGCTAACTGATACTTCTTTGTTTGATATTTATTCTGCACATAATCTATCCATTTCTTCCATTCCCAAACAAAAGTTTCTTGGGTCCTATCTTTTATATACGCTGATATCTTTGCCATTTCTGCAAAACTAGCCATCTTCAAAGTCCATTCTTCAATAGTAGGTAAAATGTCTTTTTTCCAGTATTGTCCAATCAATAACCTAGCTGCAGTAATCATATATAATATCAATCTTGTTTCACTCGACGAGAAGTCCTTAACTATATCCAATAAAAAAAGTTGTGGAGAAAATTGAAGCTTCTTCTTCAAGACATTTTGCAAAACCCACCAGAGTTTAATCCAAAAAGCTTTCACTTTTCTACAAGTCCACCAAATATGATAATATGTAGCATCTAAACAGTCACATCTCCAGCATCTTGGTTAAACATTAGGATACATACATGACAATTTCTTAGGATCTAAGTGCCATCTATAAAACATTTTATAAAAATTTTCTCTCAAATTCTGTGCCTGAGTAAATTCTGGACCCATATCTTTTCCCATGTTTCCATCATAACTGGTTCTGCAAAATTTTGTGCCCATTTTATCATACAATCTTTAACCAATTTACTTTCAGAATCTCTTTCTAACAATATATTATAAACCCTTTTAATATGCATCGGCCCTTTCTGTTTTATCTGTATCACCAAATCTTCTTCATGCAACATTAAACTAATTTTTTGATCTTCTCTCCATCATGATTGAAGTTGACTGTACTGCAACCAAGTTAAATTAATCCCTTCTTCCAACAGAGTTTTTAATGACTTCAAGTTCCAGCTGCCCCATCATTAAAAAGTATCTCTTTGTATAAAATCCCCCCGAGTGACTTTATATTCCGTATAATGTGCCCAAGATCCAACCACAAAGGTATTTTGTAATCCAATTTAAACTGGTGCTTCTTCCAGACTCTCATCAAAGAGTTTCTGAGTATATGACTTCTAAATACATTATCCACTTTATTTTCATAAAATAGGTATGCATGCCAACATGCATGCATGCCAAATTCCAAATCGTGGCCTTCTATATTCAAAATTTCAGTCCTAATCGTTCCAAATCAATCACTCGCTTGTGTCAACGCTGCTGCTTCGTAATATAGCCATAGGTTTGGAACTTTAAGGCCACCTCTTTCCCGAACATCTTGTATAATTTTCAGTTTTACTCTTGGCTTTTTCTCATTCCAAATAAATTTGTTCAGTCCTTTCTGCCACTCAATCAAGTTTTTATCATTTTTAAGCACCGGGATCATTTGAAACAAAAAGAGAAATCTAGGTAGGACGTTCATTTTAACTGCTGCTATTCTGCCAAGTAGAGATAGTTGCAGTTTTTTCCAAATTTCCAAATCTTTTTGCACCTTTCGCCACAACACTTCATAGTTATTTTGACAAAGTTTTTTATTGGAAGCTGCAACCTGCATTCCTAGATATTTCACTTTTGAGACTATTTCAAAGTCTGCCACCCTTTCGAGTTCCTTCTTTTGACCATCCGACATATTTTTAACTATCATCTTGGTTTTTTTCTGATTCAATCTAAATCCTGATACCAAACCATATTCTTCTATAATACATTTCATCTGGATGATTGATTCCAAAGGTCGTGTTAGGGTAACCACCAGATCGTCTGCAAATGCCCTTGTTCTGTAGTCCTTTTGCCTTATAACTATTCCATTCAAAGTATTCGAATCCTGTATTGAATTCAACAAAACTTCTAAAGTTAAAATAAATAGCAATGGGGATAACTGACATCCTTGTCTTGTTCCTTTTTGTATATTAAAATTTGTTGTTAAACTCCCATTAATAATAATTTGTGCTGTTTGCTCTTGATAAATTGCTGATATTGCCTGAACAAACTGGTCCCCAAAGTTCATTTTTGACAAAGTCTTTAATAGAAAATTCCAATTGGCCCGATCAAAGGCCTTTTCTGCATCCAAAAACACCAGCACTGCAGGGATCTGTTTACTTTTCTCAAGATGTTCCAATAAATCTATGAGTTGCCTTACGTTATCTTTCATATATCTACCCTCTATAAATCCAGCTTAGTCATGATGAATCACCTCTTGGATAACTGGCATCAATCTGTTGGCTAATACTTTTGCAAAAATTTTGTAGTCCGTATTCAAGAGAGATATTGGTCTAAAATTTTCTGGTTTTGTAGAACCGTCCTCTTTTGGTATCAATGAAATAAAGGCCGTCTTCCACAAAGGGGGTATTTTGCCCCCCTGTTGTATACTGCAAAATAAGTCTTTAAGATGTTCAATCAGTTCTGTTTGTAAAGTTTTGTAGTACACTGTAGTACATCCGTCCCTGGAGCTTTTGCTGTTTTCAGTTGTTTAATTGCAAATATAATCTCAGATGTTATTCCTTGATTCATTCTTTCCTTTTGCTCTCTAGAAATTTTTGTAATTCTAGTTCCTTCGAGATATTCATCTATAAGCTCATTCTTTATATTATCTTTATGATATAATTTAGAATAGTAGTCTAAAAAGGCTTGTTTTATTAAATTTTGTTGAAAAACGTCCTTCTCTCCATAATCAATAGTGTCAATAATACGAGAGCACTGCTGTTTTCTCAGTGTATAGGCCAGCCATCTGCCCAGTTTATTAGCATTACAAAATGTATTATGTTTTGCAAATTGTAAATTAGTTGCCGTTTGTTCCGCTATAAGCATTTGAAATTGGTCTTTCAAGAGTTTTATGGTTTCTTGTAATTTTTTATCTAGCGGGTTTTTAATATGTAATTGTTCCTTTTTCTTTATTTCTAGTTCCAATTCTATTCTTTTCTTTGTTGGTTTGACTTATGTTTAGAGTTCATATGAATCAGTACACCTCGCATATATGCCTTATTCGCATCCCAAACAATTTCAATGGGTGTACCCTTGTTCGAATTCATTTGAAAAAATTCCTTCACATGTTTTTTAAGTTCAGTTATATTCTTTTCATATCTAAGCAAGTTCTCATTCAATCTCCAAGATCTTCTCTCCTTCTTCCCCATTTCTATTTCTATCCATATCGGGCTATGATCCGTTAGTGTCCTAGGAAATATTTTAGTCTTTGTTGTTTTAGTAAGTAAATCAGCTGTAACCAGAATAAAATCAATCCTAGAAAAAGATCTATGTCGATCTGAAAAGAATGTAAAATCCAATTCATTCGGGTTCTGGACTCTCCATACATCTTTCAGTTCCAAATCCTCTTTCATAGCAAAGAAAGTCTGTGGCAATTTAACCCCTGATTTTGCCAAAATCTTTTTGTCAATTTTGGTGTCAATCACCCCATTCCAATCTCCCATAATCAAAATAGATCTGTAATTCCATTGCAATATTTTAGCATATAATAATTTGTAAAAATTTTCCTGCTGTTGGTTGGGGGCATAGATTCCAATCACCAAAAAAGTATCATTCTGTACATTTAGTTCAATTGCAATATATCTTCCATAATCATCTGTTTCCACGACTTTAGCTGATAATCTTTTGGAAATGTACATCACTACACCATTCTTTTTTTCCGGGCTTGAGGATATAAAATGTAGTCCTAATTTAGAATTTATCAAATATTTTTGATCCTGAGTTCTAATGTGGGTTTCTTGCAAGCAAACAACATCATTGTTAAATTGTCTCAAATAATGGAATATTTTTCTTCTTTTCTGCGGAGAGTTCAGACCATTCACATTCCAAGATAAAAATTTAACTGTCATTTGTGGTTTCACGAAGCGAATCAAGCATTTGCCGAAGTCTCTGTTCCAGAGCAGTAGTCTTCGGTCTAGCTCCTCCCATGGCTTCAGATTTCTGTGGTTTACCACTGGCCCCCTTCTCTTCTTGTGGTGTAAGGGACCTCTGCTGTTGTTGCTTTTCTAACATTTCCTTTTCAGCTGCTCGAGTTATACGTTTATTGTTAAGGATATTGTTGTTGTGTAACAACTAGCAGAGTAAAGTGCACAGAGAAACGTTGCTGAGAGCAATGAGATAGAGATACATACAAACTGGTGTTATCAAAAGTTTTCTTTATAGTGGAAAATAAACAATCTCGTAGTCTTCTAAACAGTCCAAGTCTTTACCGGTTAACTCCAAACAAACTCTTACCAAACAAACAGTAGTTGGTTCACTCTGGTTCACAAACCCCGGATGGTAGCAGATCCACCCACACATGCACGTGATGATAGCAGCTTATCATCCACTGAATACCTTACAGTACCCTTCTTAAATACATTGTTAAATTACAATTAATTATAGCATGACTCAGCATTACAGCATGATGCAGCATTAACACTTAAAGTCACAGAACACATATATTGCCTGGACAATCTGTTAGGCCCAAATCATATTTATTTATTTATTTTATTTATTTATTAGATTTGTATACCGCCCTTCTCCTTGCGGACTCAGGGCGGTGGACAGCCAAATAAAAACATAGTATACAAAAGTTAAAATTTCTTAAAAAACATATAACTATGGCTAAAATTAAAACCATTGAATAATTAAAAAACCCAGCCCTCTAGTACAAATCTTAAAAATTCAGCGGGGTCAGGCTAGACCAGCAAGCTGAAAGAGATGGGTTTTTAGGGCCCGACGAAAAGTCCGGAGGTCAGCAATTGTTCTCAGTTCTGGAGGGAGATCGTTCCAGAGGGTAGGGGCTGCCACAGAGAAAGCCCTCCCCCTGGGGGTCGCCAGCCGACATTGTCTAGCTGACGGCACCCTGAGGAGACCCTCTCTGTGGGAGCGCACCGGCCGGTGGGAGGCTATTGGCGGCAGAAGGCGGTCCCGTAAGTACCCTGGTCCTAAGCCATGGAGCGCTTTAAAGGTGGTCACCAACACCTTGAAACGCACCCGGAAGTCCACCGGTAGCCAATGCAGCTCGCGCAGGAGAGGTGTCACATGGGAGCGTCCCGTCGCTCCCATAATCCCCCGCGCGGCCGCATTCTGCACCAGTTGGAGCCTCCGGGTGCACCCCAAGGGGAGCCCCATGTAGAGAGCATTGTAGTAGTCCAGGCGAGAGGTGACGAGTGCCTGAGTGACTGTGCGTAGGGAGTCCCGATCTAGAAAGGGCCGCAACTGGCGTATCAGGCGAACCTGATAAAAAGCTCCCCTGGCCACAGCCGTCGTGTGATCCTCCAAAGACAGCCGTGGATCCAGGAGGACGCCCAAGTTGCGCACCCTTTCCGTGGGGGCCAGTGATTCGCCCCCAATAACCAGCGATGGTGTCAGCTGGCTATATCGGGACGCCGGAAGCCACAGCCACTCGGTCTTGGAGGGGTTGAGTCGAAGCCTGTTTCTCCCCATCCAGACCCGCACGGCTTCAAGGCACTGGGACATCACTTCCACGGCATCGTTGGGGTGGTCTGGGGTGGAAATGTACAGCTGCGTATCATCAGCGTACTGATGGAACTCCACCCCAAAACCATGGATGATCTCACACAGCGGCTTTACATAAATGTTGAACAGGAGGGGCAAGAGGACCGATCCCTGCGGCACCCCACACACTAGGCGCCTCGGGGTCGACCGCTGCCCCCCTGTCAACACAGATTGCGACCGGTCGGAGAGGTAGGAGGAGAACCACCGTAAAACGGTGCCTCCCACCCCCAGTCCCTCCAATATCCTAACATTTATCTTTAGGTTCCTGCATCAACAGTTCAAGGTCCAGTGCCACCTCTCTTGTACTTCTAGGTGGCTTTTTTTTAGGCTCTGGAAAGTCCATAAGAGGATCATCTGAAAAGCCACCTACTGTCCTTGAGTTTCCTCTATTGCTCTTTGAATTTCTATTGCCTCTAATTCCATTTGCTTACGTTGTTCCTCAGTCTCTCTTTCAAATTCTTTATCTTTATCACCTTCTTCTATAGTTAACACCGTAGATGAACGTGGAGATGTTGCAGCCCTTTTAAAAATATGGTAATAGAAATGTTCCGCTTTTTCAATGGTGTTTAAACGGTATCTCTCACCTTCATATCTCAAAATTATGCCAAATGGGGCGTCCCATCTAAATGGGATCTGACATCTCTTCAATTCAGTCACCAAAAATCCAAAGTCCTTTCTATCTCTTAACATCTTAGGTGGTAGCTCTTTGTAGACACCAATCTGATTTCCATCTATCTGGATATTAGCAAGAAAGGACTTCTGCAAAATATCATTCCTCAATCTTCTGTCAGTAAAATAGACTACTACATCTCTAGGCAGATTCCTTTGCCTTGCCACGCGAGAATTCACCCTATAAGCCTTGTCAATTCTGCTAAAAATTTGATCAGGTTCTACCTTTAACATCACAGCAAGTGCATCAGCACAAACTACTCTTAAATCTTCTCTGTTATTTTCTTTTAATCCTCTCAGTCTTATAGCAAACTCCATAGATCTGAATTGAATCATTGTCACTTCATTTTCAATCCTTTGAGTTCTGACATCGGCATTGAAAAATTTCTCTTCTGTTACTTTCATTTTAGATTCAACTTCTAAGCTAAGTTCACCTACGTTTTTCTCAATCTCCACCACCGCATCTGAAAGACCAGAAACTACTTTAATTATATTTTGATTCAATTTGTCATATTTTTCTTGTACCAGCTCCTTAATTTCCTTTTGGGATTTTTCCATTGTTTCAGCATAACTTCCTAAGGTCTTGGCTATAAACTCTTTCAAATCCTCAAGTCCAGTTTCCTGCATCTGTGGCTTTTCTGGCTTTTCCTTTGTCTGATGAGTGGGGGAGCCCCCTTTGGCTTAGTTTGTTTTGAAGCCATGCCTCTACACAATCTTAGCCTTTCCAAAAAAGAGGATTTCCCTTGTTTTCCACCTTTTCTCCCCAGTTTTATAAAAAAGGAAGTTAAGTATTAAGCTTTTCTATTTTCTTATATGTTACAATGTTCCTTTAGGCAGTTTAAGTGCTTTGAGGCAGGCAGACTCTAATACTTTCACTTTTAGCTTTTCCTTCTTCTGTTAGAGCCAGTCACCATTTTAAGTTACTTTAAATCACTTTCTCCCATTCCAATCTTTCTTTTAAGAAGTTATTAACAGGGCTAGCCAAAGTACTTGCGCTTTGCGGAATTCGGATTTCACCCTGTTTTACTTGCAAAGTTCTGTTGTTGTTTTTTTTGCTGGCGTTGCTTTCGCGGTCTGGCTCTGTTTAAACAGAGGTCCCCCGCTGTCCGGAGCCTCGGTGAGCTGGAAAGGGAGCCTTCACCCTGAGTCCTCCCCAGGACAAAGTAGAGAGCCTGGGGGCTTCTCAGGGGGCTCTACCTCATCTCGCCAGCTCTACCTGTTCTTCTTAGCGAAGCTCGAGTTTTCTGAGCTGCCTCTCAGCTGTTGAGGTGGCTCTGACAGGTAGCGAAGCCAGCGGTCTTAAAAAGACCATCTCACAATGGCGGAGACGCCAACCGGAAGCCAACCATTGCATATCTTAAAGCCCTCAAATGATAACAGCCCTTAACCAGGGAAGCATTTACCATAACAGTGGTAAACAGTTTCCCATCACCTTTCTGGATGCTTTCATCTACTAGGAAAGAAAACAATCCTGTCAACACCATTATATCAACCAAAAGAAGAAACTGACTACATGAGAAAGCTAAAACTACTTTTATGAATATTGGCTCTAGTAACAGAATCTGGAAAGTCGGACTGTACTTTATTCCTTGCTGCTCCAACCTCATGTGAATTATGAAAATGTCTGCCAGAATTGCTTGTGCACACCTTCTTCTTGTTTTGGACTTAAACCAATGTCTTGTTCCTTTGGTAATGGATCTGGTCTATCTCTGTCAAGGTTGTCTTCATTACTCTCCATAAATTCTGACTACAGGAGGCAGGGCCAATATTAACGAGAACTCTTTTCACTTCCTAGGGAGCAACAAACTTAAACTCATTACAAATAACCTCAAAAGATGCAGTCTTTGTTACTTCAACAGAATTTTCTTAAGTGGGATCTACTTTAGATGTGTGGTTTTATCTACAAGGTTTTATCCCCAGAAAATTCTTCTGAGTAGCTTAACAAATGCTCATGTGGGCGACACTTTTACATAAATGTGCATGCAACTGTTTTTCTGATTAATATCTGGGGTGGCACAAGATTTTCTATTACTTTAGCTCTTTTAGAAATAACTAATTCATTAAATATTTGTATATCGTAAGAAATTTCTGAATGTGTTGATGAATAATTCTGTATGAATGTGCAGATACAAGTCAATATATTCTTTTATGTCTTGTCACAAGATTACAATTTTAGTCTAGATTGGATACCTGACACTCATATTAGAGAGCAGATGAACATAAAAGCTATCATTATATCATGAATCATGTAACCTATTTTGAATTATGTAATGTAGCTTGAAGAATTATAACCTATAAATCATACATGCTGAGTTATACATTACATAAATTATCTTTTGATGGTAAACCTTGGATATTAGCTTATAAAATATTTTTAATCTTTTCCTATACTCAAGAAGCTTCAAAAATATATGTAAATATAACAAGGCTGGTGGGTGTCTGCTATTTTTAAGCATGAAACAATGTGAGTGAAATATGAAAGCATAAGTTGCTGATAAGGAGAGTATGAGACACAGTTTTGCTCAGCAGAGTAAATAGTCACATGCAGTGAGCATGATAGTATTTGACTTTCATAAGCCTTAGAGCTAAACTCTAAAAATCATTCCCCTCCCCAGGTTCAAACATATAGAAAAATCCTGTGGTGTGGTGATAATGATACATATAGTCCTCGACTTACAACCCACAATTGAATACCAAATTTCCATTGCTAAACATGGAATTAAGTTAGTTATTGAGTTTTGCCCCATTTTACGACCTTTCCTACCACAGTTGTTAAGTTAGTAACGGTTGATAAGTGAATCTGGCTTCCCTGTTGACTTTGCTTATCAGAAGGTGGCAAAAGGTGATCATATAACCAGGGCATTGCAACAGTCACAAATACATGCCAGTTGACAAGTTTCCAAATTTTTATCACATGACTATGGGGAAGTTACAATGGTCATAAGTGTGGAAAACAGTCATAAGTCACTTTACACATGACTGTTGTAACTTTGAACTGTCACTAACAAATGGTTGTAAATCAAAGACTACCTGTAATGATGTTTTTTGGTTTTGGTTCTCTGCTTGCTGTTGTTTAACACAGAGACAAAGCAAATCTCTACTTTTGTTTTTTTAACTTTGAACTAGTGGAAGAAGATATTGTTAACAGATTAACAGGCTTGGAAGGGACCTTATAGGTCATCTAGTCCAAACCCCTGACCAAGCAGGAGACCCTACACCATTTCTGACAGATGGCAGTCCAGTTTCTTCTTGAAAGCCTTCAGTGATGAAGCTCCCACAACTTTTGAAGGCAAGCTGTTCCATTGGTTGATTGTTCTCACTGTTAGAAAATTTCTCCTTATTTCTAGGATGAATCTCTCCTTGATCAGTTTCCATCCATTCTTCCTTGTCTGGACTTCATTGCTTGGGAAAACAGGTTGAGCCCCTCCTGTCTGGGACAGCCACTCAAATATTAGAACACTGCTATCATATTTCCCCTGGTCCTTCTCTTCACTAGGCTAGCCATGCCCACTTCCTGTGACTGTTCTTCATATGTTTTAGCCTTCAATCCCCTAACCATCTTCGTTGCTCTTCTCTGCATTCATTCTAGAGCCTCAACATCTTTTTTATAGTTAGATGACCAAAACTGAATGCAGTATTCTAGGTGTGGTTTTTACTAAGGCTTTATGGAGTGGTATTAGTACCTCACTTGAACTTGATTGAATCCCTTTGTTAATGCAGGTTGGGATTGCATTGGATTTTTTGGCTGCCACCGCACACTATTGGCTCATATTTAATTGGTTGTCTACTAAGAATCCAAGATCCCTCTCACAGTTACTGCTATTAAATCTGGTTTCACCCAGTCTATATGTATACTTTTGGTGTAAGACTTTATTTTTCTCTACATTGAATTTCATTTTGTTAGATAGGGCCCAGTGTTCAAGTCTGTTACGATCCAACTGGATCTTGAGCCTATCATCCAGGGCATTGGCTATTCCTGCCAGCTTAGTATCATCTGCAAATTTGGTGAGTTCCTCTTCTATTCCCTCATCTAAGCCGTTTATGAAGATATTGAAGACTCCTGGACCTAAGACGGAACCTTGTGGTATCCCACTGCTTACTTCCCTCCATATAGATGTAGTACTGTTAAGGACTACTCATTGAGTGTGGTTTGTCAGCCAATTACAAATCTATCTGATGGTGATGCTCTCTATCCCACTTTTTCTAGCTTACCAAGAAGTAGATTGTGATCTACTTTGTAGAATGCCTTGCTGAAGTCTAAGTCCACAGTGTTTCACTGGTCCACTAATTTAGTCATGTTGAAAAATGATAGGTTTGGCATGATCTGTTTTTAACAACCCATACTGACTTCTAGTTATTATTTCACTCATTTCCAGATCTGTTTTTTGTATTATCTCTTCCAGTATCTTCCTGGCTGTTGATGTTAGGCTGATTGGTCTGTAGTTTCCTGGGTCTGTTTCTCCCACCCCTTTTGAAGATGGAAAACACATCAGCTCTTTTCCAGGCCTCTGGTAGTTGCTTGGTATGTTTGGCTTTCTTTGGAGTTTTCAATACTTTGAGAATACAGAACAAAGCTAGTCTCTGTCTTCCATATTCATCTTGGGTTGGAAGCAGCTGTGAAATCTGGCTGGATCTATAGACTCTGCACAAGTGTAGAAGAGGTGCATGTGCGCGCTCACATTTCTGAACCGGTAGTGAAGATAAGTGCATTTCACTGCTGGTTGGAAGTATACCCATTTCTTGCCATATATTAAGCAAGCACACAACAAAAAATCAAGAGTTTGGTCAACTCCAAGTCTAAAATTACTTTTTAGCTTGCTTGGAGCTGGAGAAAGAAGCAGGAATTTATCTTGGAACTCATCCTTTTTTGCAGCTGCTCTATAAGATCAGAGATAGAGCTGTGTTCTTTTTAGTTGACATCAAAACCACACAGCCTTTGTAAAGAATTGCCAGAGAAAACAAATTGCCAGAGAAAGAAACAGGAACAAGAAATTATTCAGAAATAATTGTAAACATTGAAGAGCAAAAACACAAATATCTGTTGCAGAAATTCAACTGAATCATTTTGTTAGTGGGGGAAAAAAGGTTAGATCCATCAATTATTTATTTATTTTATTAAATTTATTTGCTGCCCATCTCCCTCTGACTGAATGGCAACTTTTTTTTTTGAAAGCACAACTTTATAGTCATTGAACCCTATTATACCACCATCTTTCTGTTTACAAATCAACATACTGTAAATCACTTTGTTTTTTCCTTGCTAAACATAGATAACCACAACTTTATGGACCTCATTGTTTCTGACTGAACAAAGGGAAAGCAGTCAATCTCTCTAAAACAAAAAATAAATGCTGGAGGAATGAAGAAGTGTGAGAAAGAGGGTAAGGTTTATTGTTGTTGTTGTTTACCATATGTGACTTCTGGTCTGCAGCCAAGGTTATAAGTTTGACCAAAGTGTGAAATAGCAGCAAAAGGAGAAAAGCCATCCTTGTTTGGTAGCTCATTGTTCATTGTTTCTATTAACTGCTTTAATCCAAGATATTAATATATATACTGTGCTTTAGGTACCTATCAATCCATAATTATTCCAAGATGATTCTCCTCCATAATTGATGATACAATAATTTGCATCATTTAGAAATGTATTTTTTCAGATTTTTACAAAAAACAAATCCTGTCACATTTGCTTCAAAGGTAAGTAATGCTTTGTTTATCCAGGTTCTCTATTTTCTATTTCATCCAAATTTATCTTTAAAGACAGTTTCATGTTGAGGAATTATAAACTTGCAAAGAAAGTATGTGAATGGATTTATTTAGGGTCTTAAAATATCTGCCTTCAGTCTCTGGGCTAGACTATTTTAAATATTGTATCATATCTAGAATAAAGGAAAACCCAGATTCCAACAATGTACAAGAAAGTTTTTTCTTAATGTTTTGTCCATTATTTTTAAAAAATCTACCCTATATTTTAGGTTAACCATGGAAACATTTTCATTCCAGGGTTATCTACTTTTTGTGTTTAATTGTGGAGGAATTTAGAGTTTTTAATATGATGATGGAATACAAAGAAAGAGTTAAACTCTTTCCATAGTTCCACATTTAATGCCCATAACCTGGCTATGTGTTTCACCCCTTAGGAAATTATATTGTCAGTATAAAAAGACAGAATCCATCTGCTTTCCTATCAAGCTTAACCAACCATTAAGACTGAAGCTAAAATAGCTAATGAAAAAAGGTTGGCTCTTTTCGTTCCAGGATTAAGGTTGAATGGTGATAAATTAAGGAAAAAATTGCTTCTCATATAGTTTTCCTATATTCTAGTTGACAGACATGTTACATAATCATATATCTGATTATTCATATTTGAAGAGATACTTCTCAACTTTTGCTCTTATTTTCATACTAATGTCTTAAGATGTGAGTCTTACGTTAGTCTCCATATTGTGCTAACTATAGATGTGCTGCATTTTCTGATGATAATCTTGTCCATCATTGCTTTTCCCTTTTCAAATCTTGGTGAGAGCTAGTGAATTTGTCATTCATTTCTTATCTAAATATCTATTACTTATATGTGACCTCATTTAGCATAAGCTGCTTTTTAGAACAATGAGTGCTATAGTTTGATGTGGTTTATGTTGTTGCATTCTGATCATGTTCTACCCAAAGTTCAAATAGAAGTATCAGTGAAATAACTCTGTTAAAAAGGAAACATGACAAATTTTCTAGAAATGCAAATGTTTAGAGATTCTCATATGGTCAGAATGAACCCATAATGTATTTGTAGATCAATTCCTACAGTAGGTAGCATGAAACAAATTACCTTGAGCAGCAGGACTTGTATATCATAATAGGTTAATGGAATAGGCTTTCCCATTCATAATACTAAAATACAGTAATGATGACATTACTGACTAGGTGGCTCAGTGGCTAAGACACTGAGCTTGTCAATCAGAAAGGTCAGCAGTTTGGCGCTTCGAGTCCCTAGTGCAGGTCTCCTGTGTGAGCAGAGGGTTGGACTAGATGACCTCCAAAGTCCCTTCCAACTTTTGTTACTATTGTATTTTAGTATTATGAATGGGAAAAATTGGAAATTTTGGCTTATAGGTTCTATGAACTTTGACTTGAGTGAAGAACAGCAGACCTTTTAAAACACTAGTTTAAAATTTTGTTGTTTTCCTATTCTAATCTTGTTTGTTTTTGGTTTTTCTTTGAATATAATGATAAATATTTTACCAACAATTCTTTAGGCTGGTGTCATACTTCTCTCTCTGGAGATTGTTCTCTGTTTGGGCAGTGGGAGAGTCCAGATCTTTCTAGCTGGTTCTTTTTCCTGTACCAATCAGATATCGAAGCTAATTCCTGGTCCCTCTCCCATACCAATGCCTGCCACTTGCTAGTTGGGCTCTTCATAGTCGCAACTCAGGGCTTCCAACTGAGGTGATGAGGGCCCAATCTTAGTCAAGGAAGGAAGCTGTGAACCTGCTTTCTGAAAACACAAGGTGTTTGAGACTTGCTTTCTGGTATTGGCAGGAATCATAATACTGCTACTGTCTGCCTTTAATTCTTGCCCTGCTGCCTTTCACATAGTTCCCAGCATTCCAGAAATTACAGAGTAGTGTTTTGCTAGGGGCTGAGAAAGAAGACTGTTGCTCTTTACGTGTTTCACCGTGATCAAAGATACTTTTATCTTATAAACATGAAATGCATCAGATAGGATTAAGGTAGGCAATCTCTGCCTTAAATTTAGTTGCTTGTAACTAGGGAAAACAGCTTAATACAACATGGAGGGAGGGGACTGGTTTGGAGTACCGAATGCCCTGCTAAGTATCTGGAACATCACAGTGCTGAAACAAGGTTTATTTTTCTAAGTGTACAACTTGATGGAAATGAAGAAGGGGCTCAACCTTAGGGATTTGGGCAGTCGTTTTCCTGGGCCGGCAGGAGACACTGCATTTGAATTCAAGAGGCAATAAAACAGCAACCAACGTGAAACGGTGCAACAAATTTGTAACACTGCAATGTTAATTCAAACACTTATTTTTTTAGACTTGTCCAACTTAGATGAGAGGCATGGCTTCTTTAAGGAGGTGCTGACAAATGTGGTGAGCATATCCAGCTTTTTCATGTTGCATCTGAATAATTACATATATTCTTTTGAATAAACTTATTGCTTTTCTTTTTTCAACCTTCAGCTGTGGATTTTTATAGTCCTTGTGGTAAGTAAATCCTGACTATTTCTGAGATGGTTTGAAAGAAAGTTAGTTTTCCTTTCTTCCTTTCAAATGGATATCAGAGGGCAGAAGCAGCAGCAACAACAATTTGCTACAAGAATTTGGTTTGTTTCATTTGACTCCTCTAGAATTAAGCTCTGCAGCTTTCCTTTTATTAGAACCAGAGTCTTCCATCACTTACTTATATAACCAAAAGTACAGCCTAGGACAAATCTCAACAGATAACCTTTTATTTTGCAAATGCATTTCTAGCACAGTAGGAACTCAGCAGATATTCCTTTCTTTCTTTTCTTTCCCCAAATGTGAGCTCTTGGGCCTGTCCTCCCTCACAATGAACCATGGCACAATCTTGCCTTCAGAGCAGCAATTTCCTAACTTCTTTCTGTGACATGTATAAAGCAATATTCTTTCTCTTTTTCTGACACTTTCTTACAGTCTCAAAGTAAGAAAAATGTGTTATACTTTGCCACTTGGTCATGGGGGTGAAAGCAGAATACCATAGTAGATGCAATCGAAGATGTGTTTGGAGAGAGTTGGGTACAGTCTGTCCACTCTGGTCACTATTCAGCCTCCATCTTAACAAATCTCTCCCATCTGTTGCCTTCTCCATTAATATTACACTTTCCAATATATTTTCATAGCCGTCATCTCCCCTTGCTTTGATACCAACTTCTCTCTAGCTTTTAACAAATTATGTTACAAAACCAATTGCAATTGTACAATCACGGCAGAGTTTGTCTTCTCGCTATAAGAAAATTCCTGAAGTCTGTTCCTGGAGTCTTACCATGAAAGGTATAAACAGCCTAAAGAAGACAGGCTGAAGTCCTCCCATCCCTGCTGCAGTGTCCTGATTGGTGGATATTTCTTCTGGCTACTAAAAGAAGACTACAGCAAAGCCAGATGGGAAACCAACAGTAATGAGTGGATAGCATATTAACACAGTAGTAAATAAAATGCCTTTATTATCTTTAGGAAGATTTTTGCCTAGACTGAGCTGCTGGGAAAATGCTAAATTTCCTTGGTTTGACACTATTGTACGATGGATCTCACTGCACTTTTCTACAAAAGTTTCAATGCACAAAAATGCTGCATAGTCTTAAAATATTTTAGAATACTTTATCATAGATTCTTTCCCTTGCTTTGCTTCTGTGTCTACTGTGTCTTTGTTCAGTATTTCAAGAATCAAAATAAACAAGAAAAAAAAAACACCGGACATATCTGCCTTGTTCCGTTTTGTGTTTCACAGCATTTATTAGATTTCAATTAGTAATTGTTTGTGCTTTCTGTGAAATGTAAATTGATCTTACTTATTTCATAAAGTTCTCTCCAAAAATGCCTGTCTTCAGAAACCTTGAATTAGAAAACCCAGTTCAAATTGTGAAAGGCTTTCTCTGACTTTAAGAAAATCAATGTTGCATATGTCTATTTTCTTTTGACACTATGATTGTATTAGCTAATTTGTGTTCTTTGATATACATAGCAGATAAGCCACTAATTAAAAAGGCATTCAGTTTTTCTCTCTACCTAACTTCCACCCACACATCCAGGGGCAGTCTGGTTTATTAGAACATTTTCAGCTATTTTTTTCACCAATATGGGTGTACTATATTTAGCTGTGGGAAATCGACATGCTGATAAGTGGAGTGCATTTTAAGTTATTATAATGTTTTAAAATTTGTTTCAGTTTCTCACACAAGTGGAATTTTTTTTTTGCCTTTTTGTAAAAAAATAAAAATAAACCAACTACAGAGCTTTCAGAAGCAATTTCTGCTGTAATCCTACTCTTCTGAAACAGTCATTCTGCTGTAGCTCTTATGACAATGGTTGAACATTCTAATTTTACATTTTTAGAACAAATAAAAATGTGTGAAAGAAAATTGGAGAAAGGATTACTTAATATTAACACACACAATTTTAAGTCTCACAAAACTGGACAATATTTAATAAAGTACATGTGTTTGTATGT
Source organism: Masticophis lateralis (assembly GCA_030761175.1). Classification (NCBI taxonomy): domain Eukaryota; kingdom Metazoa; phylum Chordata; class Lepidosauria; order Squamata; family Colubridae; genus Masticophis; species Masticophis lateralis. Next base: position 54,226,497 of record JAUDYJ010000004.1, read on the forward strand.
ATGTAAGAATGGATGGTTGGATGATCATGTATAATAATACGTCTATATGATATCTGGAATGCTCATATTTCAAGCAGTGAAATTTAGAAATGGACCACAATTTGTATTCCCCTCCCCCAAATGTCCTTGTTTTCCATAGAAAATTGCTTTGAAATCCAATTAAGATACAAGCTATTTCTGTCACACAGGCAAGAATACGTTTCAGTTATTTAAAAATTTGAATGCTTTGTCCTATTTGCAAAAGAGCACCTTTTATTACTTTTCTTTTTATGGGCTTTAAAAATGTGGTGCACCCTTTTCTTCAATGACAGAAAGAAAAAAATAACTTGGAAAAGTGCTGTGGAGTTTAAAACTTGCACTGATATCCCTATATCCCTCATACAGATTATAGCCTAGTTGCACTTTTCTGTGCTGCAAAACCCAATGAAATTAGCAGAAGCTTCAGAAACATTCATATTTATGGCTTACTGCAGAAGAAAGAGTCTGGAAGGACCTTTCTGACTAATATATTGTATTAAAAGGTGTAAGCTATTGTTAGCTAACTGGCTGCATTTCTTATGCCTTTTAATAAAAGTTGTTAGTTGGAAAAGTTCTACCAGACTGCTTGTAAATCTGGTATGAGGAGAGATTATTTCGGCACTGTGTTTCCTGCTATCTTGGTTTTTCTTCAATCCATTGGCATCAATTCATTTTTCACTGTTTAAATCATAAAGCATATATTTTATTTTAGCATAATCTTCACTTACAGGTATGAACTACTTTAGAAAAACTCAGACTGGCAAATTTTTCTATGAAAATAGCGGAATCTGTTGTTATAATTTTGGCAGATACTTAGTGACATGTTTTCCAATGAGCAGCTGTACTGAGAAATTTATATAATAAACACTGTAAGTATGTTTTTGCATTAAACATATTTTTAATAAGAAATAAAAGGTGTTGAAAAAAGTCTATGAGTTCTCTCTGTGCAAGAGTGAAAAAGAATGAGAGAGAGAGTCAATCTCACATCACACTTTACCAGAATATAGTTTACTCTGGTATTAAGATGCTTGTTGTCCTGACAATTTTGTTTTTTAAAACTATGGCTTGAACTAGATGCTCCCAACTTTTTTAGTCCAATGGGCACATTTTGAATTATAAGGGCATGTCATAGGATTAATTTATGTTCTCTGCCTTGCTTAGTGTGCTTATTTACTTTCTTTATTCTTTAAATGGATGCATTAATGCAGTCACAAAGCATTGGTTGACTTCAACACACCTTGTTATCATGCCCTTTAAAAGGTTTCTGGATACTTTTGCTTAGCTCAATCTTCCTTCCAGATATAATGGTAACACAATATCCTGGCTCCAGCCATATCTGTCATGCTTATTTTCTAAGAAAGCATATAAAACTTACAACTATGTCTAAAAATAAAGATGAAATAGGATACGAAAACATTTTCTATAGGAAGGACAACCTCCTAGATTTTCTTTATGCAAATTATAGCCAGCATCTAATAATAGATTATAACCTTTCTGAGGTAAGGTTTTATCACTGGGCATACATTTTGACTTGATTCAACTTGATATAAATGGGAACAATTAGAAAGTTATGCATGAGCCCTTTTATATCATGGGACTTATATCAGTATATGCGGATTTGACATGCAATTTTCTTGACAACATTTTTCAGAAGTAGTTTGACATTGCATTCTTCCTAGGGCTGAAAAGGAGTGACAAACCTAGAATCACCCAGATGGATTCATGTCTAGGCAAGGACTAGGACTCACAGTCTCCTAGTTTCTAGCCCAGCAGCTTAATCATTGTATAGCAAATGGCCCCTATTCACCATTTTAGCAATATTATTAATGCTTTCCTTGCATGAAGGACTGTACTTATTTGGAGATGTAGAGATGGAAGCATAACTTTGACCCTTATTTGCACGATCAATTTCAGTTTGAAAGAAATTGAATCTGAACATTGCAGGTAATTTTTTACTTAATACTTTAGATCAATGGCAGTATAGTTGATTAGAAGGACTCTTGTTTTCACAGTGTGATGCAGATGAATTAGCTACCTTTAAAATTCTGGAATTATTCTTAATGTTAGCATCTGTTTTGAAGTGGCAGAGGACATATAAACAGATAAAATATGTTTTTTCATTATTTTAAGAAAAAATTAATTCAAAAAACATAGTATTTCATGTTTGTTGTATACTTAAGAGAAAGTTGGCTGTCAGTGTAATTATATTGGAACTGTAATATGTATCATATATTGAAAAAAGGGAAGTATAACCCTATGAAGAACTGTGGATTTAATAAGTACAAAACGAAGCATCCTTTGATTTTGGAAAGATGGTGCAACCTCTAAATTGCAATCTTAGATTGTATATGTATATGTATATGTATATGTATGTATATATATATATATATACATATATAACCATATATATATATATTCTGAATGCATAGTGGTTCTCTGTTGGTATAATAGAAAGACTTAACAGTATAATTCTGGATGGCCAAAGTTCAATCATGTACTTAAAAATTGGATAAAGCTCTTTTTTCAATTTGTAATATAGTATGTTTCTCTCCCCCACACTTTTCCCTTTCCCTTTTCTGTTTGATTAATGATTTTCATTTTTCAAAATAAAAACTCTGATAGAAAAAGATACGTGGCAATCTGCAAGTTATTTGTATATATTAAAGGAGGTTTTTTAGAGCTGGATACAATGTGCTTCCATTGCTTAGTTTCATCAAAACCTCATTAAGTGAATGTGTCTGCCTATATGATTCTAGGGCAGTTTTTCTCAACCTTGGTAGCTTGAAGATGGGTGGACTTCAACTCCCAGAATCCTCCAGCCAGCAACATCTCCCAGGGAGGGCAGAAATATACTATGGTAAACTCTCAGACTCTCATCAACACAGCCATATTTTATGTGGCTGAATGAAAACATGGCAGCAACTGATACAAATGTGACAGATTGTCAGTTTGGATTCATACCACTAGTTTGATGTTATTACTTTTATTTGAGAGGTTTACATATGCAGACCTTTGACTGAAATAATACACTTGGTTTGGTCAATTCAATATTGGAGATGTGAAGTACATCCTGTTCTGCCAGACCTAGGCAGCACTAGAATAGCAAGATTGGGGTACCAAATTGACGTTTCTAAACACATTTTAAGAGCAGCTCCATATGACTCTTAAGGTTCAGCTTATTTATTTTGAAAACAGCTGGAAATTAAAAAGTCAGTGGAAAAATTCCCTCAGAAAAAACAGCTTTGTGTCATGGGCATTAAAAACATTTTTTTTTCCCTTTTAAAATGAACTCACCAACAATCTCAATAGAATTCAGTAATGTTTAGGCTGCAGTTCTGATTAATTGAGCATATGGGAACACAAAAAGTTTGGGCCTAAGAGGTTCATATTGCCAGTATTCTTTTGGCAGCCTGCCAAGCAAATTTTTGTAAAGATAACCAAAACCAATTCAGAACACTCTCAAAGGGATTCATAAGACAGAAGAGAACTGTTAGATGGACTGAAGATGAAAAGCATTAGATGAAATGAAGGTTGATTATGCTGCTGTGAATGATTATTTATTGATTACACTGGGAGCTTTGTAGATCCTGCAGCAAATTCTAGGAGGCAATTGGCATGTTACAATCTGATGCAAATGTACAATGATGGTCTTCGTCCCTGCTGCAGAACTCCCTGTGAAGAGACAAGGGAGAAAGAAATCTCATCATATTGCTTTAGCTGCTGAGTGACAATCTAAGGACAATTCTGTGCAGCATCTTACGCAAGGGGTCCCCAACCGCTTGTCCATGGACTGAAATTGGTCCATAGCATGCCAGCAACTGGGCTGCACTAACAAGTGAAGCCCCATCTGCAGGATGCAGGCAGCATGTGAAACCATACCCCCTCTGGTCCATGGAAAAAATGTCTCCACAGAACTAGTCCCTGGGGCCCAAAAGGTTGGAGGGGCACTGTCTAATGCTATTTAATTTCCTTTCTGCTCCTAACTATTTCTTAAATCACCTTCAGAAATTCTAGTCTGGAATGAGTTGGATTCAGGGGTGGTATTCACTTACCTTTGCTAAATTTGGTTCATAAATGTGAGCGTCCACAAACGTGCGCGCACTAAGCTTGCATGTACCTCCTCCACACATGTGCAGAGCCTTCTGTGCATGTGTAGTGGGTCAAAAATGGGATGTGATGATGTCCAGGCAGGTGGGCAGAGCCTCCCGCCACTGGTGCTACCAGATCGCATGATCCGGATAGAGACTGCTGAATTTTACACTGATTGGATTGGATTAACAACGGGTCTGGCTCTCTATCCAGACTATGGCCACTACAAGACCTGATTGGCTATTCCCTTGTTTCTAATCCACGCAGGGAAAGCAAGCCATGCTGTCTATTTAACTTTAGTCTACTACTGTCTGCTTTTTCCTTTGGCAATTGTTTCCTCCTCACTAGCTTCCTTTCCTTTCCCAGATGTTTGCATACAAGCCTTTACATCCTGTACATATCTCCTTTGCCAATAACAAATAGTTTCTTTGGGGGTTTGTTTCAAGGTACCATTGTGACTCCAATGCTATACTATGCAAAGCAGTAGAGTGCAATGTTAAAGTGTTTTTTAAAAATTAAGGGAGGAAAAAATACAATACTGGAGTGGGGGGGGGGGGGGAGCAAGAGAAACAAATTTCACCCAGTCTGGGAAGAAACCAAAAGGGTATCCATTGGGAGATGACAAGGTTAAAAGCAAGAGTGAAATGCTACCGGTTCGGACCAGTTCAGGAGAACAGGTAGTAAAAAATGTTACTGGTTCGGGCAAACCAGTATTTCTGACAATCAGCTGGGTGATGATCAGCTGTGACACGCAATTTATATTAGCTAGAATCATCGGATTTCCTGCTTTCTAGCTAATCTAAATCGTGTGGCACAGGGATCCCCCCCTCGCTGTTCTACTTATCTTTGCAGACTGAACAAAATGTTCCTTTTTTAGTGCTGTGCGGGCGCACCTCAGGTGTGCATGTGCGCATAAAGCATGTGCTTGGTAGCAGACTAACAGAACTAGTAGCAGACTTCAAAGGATTTCACCCCTGGTTAAAAGAAACACAAGCTTCTGGGGTCAAGATAGTTAATTGACTTCACAGATTATTGCCTCACTGGATGATGATGATGATGATGATGAAAAAGAAGAAATGTTAGAAAACAACTGCTATGGGATGAGCATGGGAAGATGACAGCAGCACCCACTTCTGTATACAGGAAGTGAAAGAAGGGCCCATAGTGGTAATGGGCCAAGTAGAAAGTACAAATCTTCCCTAAGAGATTGTCATTCCAGCAAACAGAACATTACACTAGAGACCACATGCAGGAAACTGTAATATAATACTTGAATTTAGACTGGAGGAAAGTATAAAACATTTAAATGGAGGTAAATAGCCCATTTATAGAGGTGGCCGAACAAGATTTCTTGAGCAAAATTATTGGAAATGATTGTCCTAGTTTTGAGGTCGCCAGTCTAGTGTCCAAAGGAAACCAATGTGAGTTTTTGGTATTCATTTGGTTTTTTGCCACACCTGACTCTTTCACTTTTTATAAAAAAATAAAAATGGGAAACTGGAATTCTATAAACGTTTTATAATTCTTCTTCCCAAGAAACCTTTGAGAGTTTAAATATCACAACATAACCTCTGCTATTTATTTCCTGGGAGCTGCAATCCCAGACATCTGGTTGCAGAAGAGAAAACATGCAACAGATCATATGGATGTTACTAAAAATGATTTATAGGAACAAAATTACCTCTGAATTCTTTGACTCTAACATTGGATTCAAGTTTCGTTGTCAAATACATTTTTGTTAGAGAGCTAACATTTTCTTCTTAGGATAATGGTTATCAGGAGAAGCACTTAAAATAGAGTATCATATCAGTTACTTTGCAGTGACAAAAACAGGAAAGATATTCTGCCAAGAAGGAGGCTGACTAAGCACCAGTCAGCTAAATAAACTAAGCAAAAGTTTGCCTTAGCAAACACTGTTACAGCTAGATAATTTTAAATCCCAGACTTCTTGTTCTTAAGCATAACCATGCCTTGTTATGCATGGTTTTCCAACTGCTTTTATACCCTGGATACAAAATACATTTTTTTGGCTCATATTTGGTTATTTGGCCCAATTTGGGTTGCAGAATTTTGAATTTGAGCCATGAGATCCAATCTTCATTACATATTGTTAGTAAATCTAGATACATGGTTAAGATTTTTATCTAGGAATTTTCTGGGACAAAGACAAAACAAGATTAGAAGAAACATGGCATAACTTAACAATATTAGCATACTGAATTTTAAGAATTTGAAAAAAAAGTACATGCTTTCAAAATAGTTTGACTCTATCCATGCCTAATTAATCCTGTCTAGTCTCCTAAATAGAAACAGAGTTTAACCTTATTACTACTTAAAGAAGAAACTAATAAAAATTGTGAAAACTTGTGAACTAGATTGAGGTCTAAACAAATTCCAGAAGAATCATATTGGTATTAAGAAAGCTCAGCGGTAAAGTTCATATATTTATCAGGAAACAGAGCTTTATTCAAAATTTTGCTCAGAATTAATGTCTCTTCAGAAGGTTTATTCCAGATGAGTTCAACAGAATTCATTACTACTTGGTGTAGTTAGATTGCAGACTTGGTTTTATCCAGGGGTGAAATCTAAAATTTGTTACTACCGGTTCTGTGGGAGAGGCTTGTTGGCGGGGTAATGTGACTGGTTCGGCATGGCCATTTTTTTTTACTTTTAAAACCATTTTTTACATGTAAAACCGTGTAAAAAATGCTTTCAAAAGGGTCTGATGATCCCAGCTGAGTTGCCTGATGGGCAGGCAACTCAGCTGGGATCATCAGAGCTTGGATCATCAGAGCCATTTAAAAGAAAAAAAAGGCTCTGATGATCGCGCGGCTCAGCTGGGCACGGGGAACTGGGGCAAGGATTTTTGCTACCGGTTCTCGGTTCCCTGAACTGTCCGCCACTATCGCTACCTACTCGCCTGAGCCGGTCCGAACTTGGAGCATTTGACCCCTGGTTTTATCTCAGAATAACTGATTCAAAAATCATGATAAAGTAGTTGTACATTTACACTGAATATTATTTCATTAAGCTAACCTGTTGCTCTTTCACAATAATATTTAATGGAACCAGCCTATATCAGACTACACTTTAATACACCTGAATTTGTTTGTCTGGTTCAATCATGTAGAAAGGGTCTTCTGAGACATTCCTCCCTTCAGAGAAATATGTGGGGTGGTGATATATCAGGTCTTTTCTGCATTAGCTCCCTTAGTTTCCTTTGGAAGGGAATCATTGTCCCCTCCCCCCCAAATGCTTTAGCCCAGTGAGTGATTGAATGGTCTCATCTGTTACAACTGTTTTGAATCTTAAAATTGTGGAGTGGAAGGAATTGTAAATTCAACTTCTGCAATGTGTAGGATTTTTATATTTTGGTTGTATGATTTTTTTTATTAATGCCAACCAAAGTTTTTTGGATTGGGGCAAGTTATTTTAAAAAATCAACATATATAAGTTTCAGTTTGGATCCAGGCCTCCCCTTGGGTTAATTTGTGTGTAAAAGGCATAAAAGCTCTGCCTACCATTTAAAGTGACTTGGGAAGCCTTGATAATCAGAAAGTGACAAATTGCCAGTGACAGAAGATTTGGACCAGATTACCTTTGAAGACCCATTTAATTGTACAAATAAATCTATGATCCACCAATTTAGGTTGAAATTCACTTGGAGGGCAGCCAGTTAGGCTGCATTGGACTATAGTGAGGAGAAAAATATTATTTTATCTTTCTGCCTAGTTTTGTACTATATGTGGGTGTGGTGAGAGAGAGAGAGAGAGAGAGAGAGAGAGAGAGAGAGAGAGAGAGAGAGAGAGAGCTTAAGGTGTATGTGTGTGTGTAAACGTGTACATTTTAAAAAGAATTGCATAATCATTTCTCAAAGCTACCACAATAAACTGACTTGAGAGAATAGCTAGATTGCTACATGGGAGTAAATAAATATTTTTAAAGAATTTTATTTATTTATTATTTATGCATGCATAAATGATTCTGGGTGGTTTACAGATAAAAATCTTAGAAACTCAGAAAAGTATTTATTTTTATCAGTTGTTGTTGGTGTTGTTACTATTCCCATCCTGTTAGCATTGGAAACAGACATTTTGTTCTCCATTGAAATAAAGGAAATTTTTGGCTTGTAATTAGGCACTTATTTATTTTACATACTTGATTTTGGCTAACAAGAAACAATGGAAAAAAAATTGCAACTCTGATTAATTTGATTTTTTTCCTCCTCCTTTCCTTGTCCCCCCCCCCCTCACCCCCAGCTGAATTCCGGAAGATATATAAATTTTAGTTAGTCATTTAGCAGAAAAAGGTATTTCTCTCTTTTTAATTTCTCCTTAGGTTCATAATGTCCCCATAATGCTTCCATAGCATAACTATTATTACTACTTCTGCTACTACTCATTTTCTTAAAGTGTGCAAGAACTGTTAGGATGTCTTCTAAAATAACTCTATAACAGTTGGATAGTTTAAATGTCATTTTGTTTTAAATATATTTTGTATTTAAATATTTCCCTTTTTTGTAGCACTCCATGTGGGGTGTGGAATAATTTTACTGATGTATTTTGTATATTCAAGATGGATCTGGCAATTGCCTCCCTCCCTTGTTCTCTATTTCTAATAGTACATTATTTTAATGGCAGTTCCTTTTGTACTATGGAAAGTTAAAAAAACAGAAAGTAAAATTCTTTTCTTAAAAGAGGCTCAAAAATGAGCAACTCTTACTAACATTTAAGTGAGGAAGATGGGTTTACGTGGTAATTCAAAATACGCAATATTTTTCTATATGAATCAACTTTTGTTCTAAGCTGATAACTGAAAAATAATTTCAGATAAAGAAGGCTGTTTTTGTAAATACTTGTTGAATGAGATATTGTGAGAGTTATTGATGGACAAAAATATGAGTACTTCAGAACCTATATATAATTGTTTTTCACATTTTTATATTACATTATATTCCATATCCTTTTATAGATCACTAGCCTAATACTAACCACCTCAAACAATACTTAGATTCATAATATGTTGCAGGATTTTATGTATGAATTTAACATAATGGATATTTAGTGTTTATTTTCAATGTGAAGGTCAACTTTCCTTTTTCAGCACACGAGATTGTTTCATTTAAATTATTTCTGATATCACAATTAAAGGCATCTGATATAGTTATTATAATTGTTTCAGACCACACTTTTGTCAGGTGATGAGTGCACAACTGGAAGACTTGAAGGACCAGGTTAAGAACAGGTAATTCTGGAGAAAAATGATGTAAGCAGTTGTAAAGATCTGGCTTGATGGCATATAATTATCATTATTATCATCATTCTTTCATAAAAATAACATTCTCATTTGACAATATATATACCCTGTTTCCCCGAAAATAAGATATCCCCTGATAATAAGCCCAATCGGGCTTTTGAGCGCATGCGTTAAATTAAGCCCCCCCTGAAAATAAGCCCCCCCCCAAATATTTAAACGCAGAGCTGGAAATCAGGTAAGACAGCAAGAGGAGCCCCAATTTGCTCCACGCACCCCAAAATAATAAGACTTCCCCCAAAATACGGCCAAGCGCTTATTTCTGGGATAAAAAAAATATAAGACAGGGTTTTATTTTCGGGGAAACATGGTATACATTTTTCAAATGGCCTTTAAATATAGTTTTGATGAATAGCAATTATTTTATTAAGCAAATGAAAGGAGATGGTAGGGGTTTTTTTTTCATATGCTAGGGACTTGACTTTATCACTGTTTCGGTATGGAATACAGCAAAAGTCATTATTAGAGATTGTATTCATGGTCTCATGTCAACAAAAAGAAACAATAATTAGATAAAGAACTGTAGTCAGCTTTTGAAAGAAAAAGTTAAACACTGCTAATACTTTTTGTGTCCCCTTCATCTCCTGGGCAGCTCATATCTTTGGTCTATATCAAGGGTGTCAAACTTGCAGCATCACATTTTTGTCATGTGATGTATTGTGACTTTTTCCTCTTTGTTAAAATGGAGGTGGGCATGGCCAGAGCGTGATACATTCAGCCCTCAGGCTGCGAGTTTGACACCCCTGGTCTATACCAATCTTCTGGCTTACCTGGGCTGCACTGAGTGAAGAGGAATTGTCTTGGCCCATATATAAAATATATAATAGAGGTAATGTACATAAATCATATAATAATTGTAAAAGTTTACCAGACTGGGGAACCAAAGTCTTGCAGGTCAAAACTACTTTTATTATAAGGTTATAAGGTTATAATAACAGAAACTGTATACACTTATGACCTTTATCTTAGGAAGAGTCATGTCTGAGGCTTTTTCTCAGGTTATAGTTTTGCACTGAATTCATATTTCTTTTATCTGATTGTTGTCTTGGTAACAGTCTTTCCTCCTGTCCCTCAAAGTAATTCTTTTTTCCCACTACATCAATCAGCATGATGAATTATACCCAGAAGCCAATTGATAACCAGTGTATCTCACCAACTAGCGGGATCACTTATATATAATACAGCACCTGCACCACTGCGTTCTGGACCAGCTCCATTTAGAGCCCATTACAGTACTTTAATCTTGGTTGATCAAGGCATGAGTAACTGTCTAATGGTGTACCATATATATTTATGCAAAGACCTCTTGGTCAGAACTGTTACCTGCTCTTTGTGCAAGAGGTGAATGTTTGAAAGGATTCCCATATTGCACACTAGTCTCAGATGGGGAAGTGCAACCCCAGTGAGAATAAGTCTGGATCTGGGTTGAGGAGGCATATAGAGCCAACCACTCAGGACTGTCTGGCAGAGCCTGAGGTGTTCCCCCTCCCCCTCCAAACCTACCTGGCCTCTAGACACTGGGTTAGGATTTTAATTAACCTGGGATCAAGATGTACAGCTGGGTATCCTTAACATATTGAACAATTTTGTGAAATTTTAAATAAAAGGGGAAAGAGCATCAATCCCTGTGGCACTCAACAAAAAAGGGTCTGGTGCAATTTATTTATTTATTTATTATTTATTTATTAGTTTGATTTATATGATGCCCTTCTCCGGAGTCTCAGGGCGGCTTACAATGCGTTAAGCAATAGCCTTCATACTTTTGTATATACCTGCTTAGTAGGGCTTTTGCCCCCCTCCCCTAAGCAGTGTTCTTTTAAATTTAATTCCTTTAGCTAATACTTTGACAACAATGCCCTTTTAGGATCTGCAAAGCATGAGTGATAATCAAAATATGCAATGGTTTAATATTTAATTAGCCTGATTTTATAATTAAGGACTAGTGATGGACAGTTTGAAATAAGTGTTGCATGATCCCAATGGATCTAGCCCAATGATCACAGTACAACGAGGATTTGAATCAGGATCATTTATTTATAACATCTTTTTCTTTTGCAGGTGAACATCTGGAATGGAATCTGGACTTGGAGCATCAACTTATATACCTGGGAGGCATGGTCAAGATAAGGAAGGGTTAGGGGTGTGGTTAGGTGTGGATGGTGGGAGTTAACTCTTGCCTTTCCAGGAGACACTGAGTTAGGCATTTACCTGTGACAAAACCCCCTCTAAATGCCTAACTATCTGAGCTGTGTATGCTTCATGATCGAACACATAGTTTTGAGGTCAAGTAAGTGTGTTGTTTGTTTTGCAAGGGTTTGGTAAGAATATCTGCAGTTTATTCTTCAGTTTTACAATGTGTAGCTTTGATGAATCCAATGTTTGAGAGCTGCCTGACATGCTTATGTTTGATGTCAATATGTCTTGACCTTTGACCCACAGCATCGGCCTGGAATATGTCAATGGTCGCTTTATTATCTTCATGGATTATGACTGGGTATCTTGGTTCGACCCAGATACTGGAGAGTAGGTCATCGAACCAAATTAAGTTGTTGGCCGCTTTAGACAAACATATGTATTCGGCTTCTGCAGTGGATGTGGCCACTAAATTTTGCTTGCCTGTATACCAGTATACTGGACTGTTGTTGATGAAGAATACGTATCCTGAAGTACTCTTTCTACTCTTTAAGTCTCCTGTCCAGTCAGCATCTGCGTAACAGGTTAGGATTGGTTTTTCAGATTTCTCTGGCTCTAGATATAGGCATGCATCTAAGCTGAATTTCAGGTACCTGAGAATTTATTTTATGGCCTCCCAGTGGTATGTATTTGGTTTGCTGACATGTCTGGATAGGAGATTGATGGGCAGAATGATGTCTGGTCTTGTCCAGTTTGTGATATACAGCAGGGATCCTATAGTAGACTGGTAGAGTGTGTTGTCATTAAACGGGTCGCTTCATCATACATGCTCTTCAGAAAGTCTGGTTGCATGGGTGTTTCACAGCGCTTTGCATCCATCATATTGCATTTGTGTAGAAGTACTAGGATCTTCTCTTTCTGTGAGAGCTGGAATCCCTTTTCGGTTTGTTTATTTGCACCTCCAGATATTTGTTTACCTTTCCTAAAATCTTTAGGGTGAAGTGTTTATCTAGTTTGTCGGCAAACTCATCACACCTGTGCTTGTATTGTCCAATGTACAATATGTCATCCACGTAGACGAGTACATATTCAATAGATGTACCTTCCTTTCTGGTGAAGAAGCAGATGTCTGCTGATGTTGGCTTGAAGCCTATTGTGTTAAGAATCTTGGCTAGGCATTTGTACCATCTTTTTCCTGATTGCTTTAGTCCATATAGGCTTTTGTTTAATAGCCATGTCTCACCCTTTTGCAAATTTTTTCCTGGTGGAGCTTTTACAAAAATTTCTTTATCTAGTTTTGTGTGGAGGTAGGCGGTCTGTACATCGAATTGATATACCTCGAGACCTAAAATTGAAGCTACCACTAATGCACTTTTCATGCTTTCAGCTCTAACTGTGGGTGAATAAGTGTCCGTGTAGTCATCAGGGTACTTTTGCGTGAAATCTTGTGCTACCAGTCTGGCTTTATACATTGTCTAGTTATCCTCTAATTCTTTGATTTTAAAAACCCATTTTGTCCCAATTGGTGTTTTGTTGTTTGGGACCTTGGCGGGGGTGTATACATTTAGCTCTCTAAGGCTGGCCATTTCACTCTCCATGGCCTGCTCCCATTTGACTCTTTCTTCAATTGGTAGTTTAAGTATAGGAATTGGGGGTTATTTTATTGTTTTGTATAGACAGGATATATTCCTCAAATCTTTTTGGGGTTTGGTTCCTGTTTGTCCTGATGGGCCTGTTTGGTATCGTTTCTGTGTCATGCAAGTACCTGGCTTCCTTATTTGTAAGTGTGTCTAACATTATGATGGGGTCGTCTTCCTTCAACCCCTTGATGTTTATTTCTTGGTGCATAGATTTGTGTTTCCCTCATTCTTCATTTCCTGCTACCTTTGGTCTAGTTTCATCCTTTTTGTCATCTATGTGTCCCTGTTTGAAGTGTACTTTGTTTAGGTGTATCTTTGACCAATTGGTATATGTTCGTGGAATACTACTGTTCTGGATATTGTAAACCTATTGTGTTTATCAATGAACCTGGACCCCTTTGTTCCTGGTTCGTACCCCTGAACCTCAGCCTTCTTGATACCTTGTCACCCTTGTGCCGTAATTGTTTTGGGATGTGTACATCCGCTGTGACCCCGAATATGTGTAAGTGTGCTATTTTTGGTTTTCTATTATACATTATTTCGTAAGGTGTCTTGTCTATTACACTGGACCATAATCTATTTAAAGTGTAGTTGGAATACATGAATGTTTTGGTCCAGAAAGATTGTCCTAACCCAGCGTCTTCTAAAACACACCTCATCATGGTCTGCAGAGTGCTATTTTTTTGTTCTATGACCCCATTTTGAAAAGCAGAAAACGGTGAAGAAGTGAAGTGTAATAACCTTTGCATCTTTAGCCAATTTGAAAAATCCCTTGATAGAAACTCAGACCCCCAGTCTGTCATTATCTGTTTAATTTTGATATTGTGCTGTGTTTCCACCCTCTTATAGAATTCTTTAAATTTTTGGAACACCTCATTTTTGTGATTGAGAGTATACACTAATCCATAACGACTAAAGTCATCCACAATGGTAAAAAAGAATCTTTTTTTGTATTTTATGGAGGGTTTTAGGGGGTCTACTAAGTCCATGTGGACTAACTGAAAAATGGACTCTGTGGTGCATGTGGCCTTTTTTGATCTGGGTTTGGTTTTGAGTTTTGAGCATTGACACACTGAACACTCAAGGTAGTTTTTACAACCCTTTACTTTTAGTCCTTCAGAACACTCCATCATTTTTTGTATACCAGGAAAGCTATTGTTGCCTAGCTTCCTGTGCAGGAGGTGCATACAGTTGTCATGTATGGGCTTACCTATTACTAATTTCTCATTATTTGATGAGTTGTTACTGTTGCTGTCATCAGTGGTGCATTCATGTTTATCCCCCTCTATTTCTACATGGTCACCCATTTCGTCTTCATTTGGTGCTGGGTTCTTCTGTGTGTCTAAGTTTGCAATTACGCTTGGGTGACCCTCGTCATCAGGTTTCAGGTATAGTAGCCCCCCGCTGATTATGACTCTGCCTATGTTTTTCTTGTTCTCGGTCATGTATGCTTTCCTCCTTTGAATGTGGTTTCTATATTCGTGTCTTCACTTAGCTTCAGGATGGCTAGTATATTGTAGGGAATCTTGGGCACAAGTAATACCCCCTCTATTTTGCCTGCTCCTGGAATGTGTATGTTCCCCTTTCCCCTTTACTAGGACCTTGTTTTGGTTTGCCACTTTGATCAGATAGTTCTCCTCAGTGAATGAAGAGAGTAGTTCCTAGTTATATGTGGTGTAATTTGTGGCCCCTGAGTCTAGTAGCCATGTGTTTTCCTTACCTACTTGATTGTGTGTGTGTTCCTGGTTCCCAAGGTCATACAGTGATCCTGATTGGCTTTCTCTGGAACTGTCTCTGTGCCCTCTTCTGTCTCTTGGATTAGGGGAGTCTCTACGCCTGTGTCTGCTGTCTGGGGATTGTCTGTCTGAGACCTTGATCTTCAGTCTAGTCTGTGCCTGCGATAGTCTTGCTCCCTATCCCTTGTTTATCTGGGGCAGTCCCTCTTATAATGTTTTCTTGAACCACATAGAAGGCATTCGGGTGTGTTGAGGTTTCTGAATTGAAAGTCTACTCTTTTGACTGGTTTGGGTTCTCTGCGACATAGGGAGCAGTTCTTTCTTAGATTGTCTTCAGCTATCAATTTGTTTGTTAGTGTCTCTAATGTGAGGTGTTCTAAATTAAGGCTGTCTGAGTAATGAAATTGTCCCAACTGGGGTCTAAGGAATTAATGATAATATTTATCATGCTACCCTCCGTTATGACCTCCCTTCTCTGCATTAGCTCCACCCTGGTTGCATTCAATGTTAATAGGTGCTCGCTCATAGAGGTCCCTGCCTTATGCCTGGCTGAGTGGAAGTCTGGAGATTCTAGAGGTGGTTGCCATGCTCTTGCTATAAAACAAACTAAACATTTTCTGTATTATTTCTGGTACTGTTAGATGGTGGTTGGTGCTAGGGTATATGCTAGGTGAAATGCTAACTATCAATATATAATGTGCTCTGTGATGCAAACAGTCTAATTCAAAAGTCCATGGTTTTTCAGGAGGGTCAGTGATTAGAAAAGCAAGTTCTCCCTCAAGACATTAACTTGGAGTTGTTGATTCTACTCCAGGAGGCTTGTCCTGTTTAATTTTAGCTTAGAAAAGTTACTTGGCAGGTTCCCTGTGCTTTGGTTAAAGTTACTTACATGTTGTTGCTGTCCATGGTTTTGTATATGAGGGAACTCGCAATATGGCACGGGTATGCTTGTTGTCAGTCTCTGATGATCGGTGTGTTCTCGGGGCAGCATCTGGATCGCCGGGAAGTCCCTCGGGTCGTGCTGGAAGTCCTGAAGGCTCATGGTGGTCGGGTGAAGCTCCGGTTGGCCTGGTCTGTAATGGTAGCTGCTGGGGCCGAGCCAAGATCCCCTCTCGTTGGAAGTTCCAGGTGCCTCAGATGGTATCACTGGAGTGGTGAGTGGCTGGTTTGCCCCCTGGATCCTGGACCAGTTTTCGGTGGTGGAGTGTGGAGGTTCCCGGTGGGTGGCGGTTGGTGCGGTGTCCTTGTCCCGGTAGTCTCGCCCTCTGGGTAGTCTTCGTTGATATTCCCTTGTTTGTCGGTCGCCTTTCCAGGTCCCTCTGCATTGTCTGTATGTGGGCCCAGTAGCTTTATTTTTGTGCCGAAGGCCATGGTCAGTATCTGCATGGCTTTATCTATTTCGAGCTTGGTAGGCGAGCTTGCTTGGTTGGTTCCTCATTCGCCCCCTTCTTTGTGGTAGTTTTCCCCCCTTGCTCACGAGTAGGCCTCGGTTCCCGCCAAGTTTTTAAAATCTAGTTAGCCCATTGGTTGTTGGTCGGCCATCTTTGATGACATCACAGTCCAAGATGGCTGCCACGAAAAAGGCAGGAATCTGGCTTCATCGCCTTCGGTAGGATTATAGTAAATGTTCACGTTTCCTACTGTGTCTGTTTTCTTGTGAGTCGATTCGGCTTTCTCTTCCCTAGTCGCTGCTCCGCAGTCCTCGAGTAGGCCTTGGAGGTTCGCAATTAGGACTTGATCGGTTGGGGCTGAGTCTAGCAAGTCCAGTAGTTTTTTTCTGAGGTCATCTTCCTTACTTGTGGTGACCTCGGGGTTGTTTGCTTCTTCGATTTGCCCCTTTTCGATTTTGTCTGGTTCGGGCTGAAGAATTGGTTGCTTGCTTCTGCGTCTCCCTTGGCATGGCTCCTGCTGGACATAGCTGTGCTGCCATTTTCTTTGTGAATGCCCGGGTGTTTGGGGCCATTTCCTTTGTGTCGTTCAGTTTGGGGGTTCCAGGCATATCTTAGGGTTATTGGGCTAGTAAACCATCCTCTGCTACCATATTTGTTGCATGATCTCGATGGACCTAGCCCAATGATCACAGTACAACGAGGATTTGAATCAGGATCGTTTATTTATAACATCTTTTTCTTTTGCAGGTGAACATCTGGAATGGAATCTGGACTTGGAGCATCAACTTATATACCTGGGAGGCGTGCTCAAGGTAAGGAGGGGTTTGGGGTGTGGTTAGGTGTGGATGGTGGGAATTAACCCTTGCCTTTCGAGGAGACTCTGAGTTAGACATTTACCTGTGACAATAAGGACCTTGACATCTTATTTCGTTGTTAAAGACTTCTCATATTAAATAACATAGGATGCTGGAGCCTGTTATCTGGGAAGAAAAGATTATATTTATATTCATTTGTAAATAATTCTTTTGCAGTCAATGCTTGTGACAACTTATAAATGTATGAACAGATGGAGTTACTAGATTGCAACCTGGAGATGTAGTGCACCTGAAATTTTGTTATTAAAATTGAGAGAGAACCTGGGGGAAGGAGTTGGCAGAAGGAGCTATTACTGCTTTATCTTCTGATATATAAGCAAATTTAAAGCTGCAAGCTGGGCTGGAATCTTTCCTCTGCTTTAGCATTTTTTCATATAACGTCATTCTTCTGTGCAAGGAATAGAAAATTTCACTGATGGAGCAATTCTCTCCTACTCTTACCGTCCTTCCCTTTTAACTTTGGGAGATTCTCTCAAACAACATAGATTGGGGTTGCACTGGGCTGGTGGTGGATAAGAATCAGTGAATGCTCTTCTGCATTCCTTTTAACCAGTAAATCTTAAGCAAAACCATGCCATAGACAGTAAGCCACGCCTGATATACACGAAGCATTTTCTGAATCAACAGGCAAATGGGAAGGTAAGGACTCTTGCATTCACACTAAGAATGTTTTTTGGATTGATTTTTTTTTAACCTAACTTGCATACAAGAACGCATATATATTATGGAACAGTGTAGCCAAAGACGTGGAAAAAAATGATGAAGCAGCATTTTATTATGGAAATTTGCTTGTAAAAATCCATAGATTAGACATGGACAAAAATTTGGAATAATTACAATGTTTCTTTGTCTAAGTGATAAAGTGTTACTACATGGGATGGAGCATTCTTAAAATGGTTTTAAAAAGCAGTGAAACAATAAAAGCAATATATTTGTTTTATTTGCCATTTAGCTATACATTTCCCCTTCAGCTCAAAGAGCTTTGCTTGTTTTATATTAGACATATTTGTCATAGTTCATGTTTATATGTAAAGATCCTTTACAAGCTAATGAAGTAAGAAGTACATAAAAAGCTACGAAGTATGGCAATTTTATTACTGCATATCTTATGAGAAAATTATTATTTCACATGTCCCACCCATTCATGTCCACTGAGTAGATAATCTCAAACATGTTTCTTAGTTCCTGATCCTTAATTGTCCATTAGCACACTCCAAATGGATTACCCAAGTATTAGTTTAACACTTTTAATCCTGATCAATATCAAATGATACTGGGACATACATAGGTTTAACATTGATGCCCCTCAATAGTATGTATCTATCCTTTTCATCAGACAAATATCCTGAGGAATGGTCTATGATATTGAACTATCTTGATACTTCAATCTAACTGCATCAATCTCACTTTATTAGCTCATTTCTGGTTTTCTTTACAAAATCCATTCTCCTTTACTATCTAAATTTTTAAAAATGGAACTTAGAAAGATTTTCATCCAAATTTTGATTTTGAAGGCTGAATGAAAAAAGGTCATATTTATATTCAACTTTCATTCTTTATATTTGGATTATATTTGGATTTTGTGTGTTGTCTGCTCATATTTTCAAAGTCATAAACTTCTATGTTTACATGAGCAGATAATTCTTCTGTTTCAGAAGAAGGGCTAAATTGATTGGATAGGAAAGAAATAATTTTGGGGCAATCATACATATAGGATCTGATTTTTATATTGAGATAGTATATTGACATACTAGCTTTTTATTTAAAAATGTCAGATGTGCCTTCACATCTGTTCATGTAATCTAGGTTCTGGGTTCCACCAAAGGCCAGGGGGGAAAAACCCTTCACAGACAGGTTTAGGCATTTCCAACATTTGCTAATCAGATATATCATTAAAAGGAGTCCTAGTTAATAAGTAATTAGCATTTGTTAAGTAATTTTCAATTATACTGTTTTTGTTTGTTTTGTGACATTTAGAACATCATTACTGGTCTGATGAAGATAAAGTATATTTGAAGATACTGAAGAATTTAAGTATTTTTTTGAGAGAAGGAAAGGAACTTGCATGTAATTTATACGTATGTATAATTAGGTGGTATCCAACTTCAAAATGACTCTGGGTTGTTCACAATGTAATAAACAATAAAAACACAATACAAAAGAAGATGGGATTCAGTTATTTTAGATAAAATAAAACATACATCTAATGTCTGCCTTAATACTCAAGATGGGGGAGTACAACAAATCTGACAGGTTCTGGAGAACCAGTAGCGGAAATTTTGAGTAGTTCAGAGAACCGGCAAATACCACCTCTGGCTGGCCCCAGAATGGGGTGTGAATGGGAATTTTGCAGTATACTTCCCCTGGAGTGGGGTGGGAATGGAGATTTTGCAATATCCCACCCTTGCCATGCCCTCCAAGCCATGCCCACCAGCACATTAAGCCCACCAAACACTAAGCCCACCACACCCACAGAACCGGTAGTAAAAAAAATTGAATTCCACCCTAGGAGTCACATGAATTTCAGGGGAAATGTTACTTCAAAGGTCAGTCAGATGACAGAGAAGACATATTTCTTAAGTCCTGAGAAATGGCACTGTTTAATTGAAGGAAATAGGAGTGGTCAACTGAACTGGACATACCCATCAGGCAGAAAGAATGAGGGGCAGGACAGGATAGGATATGATAGGTTATTTTTTTATTGGCCAAATGTGATTAGACACACAAGGAATTTGTCTCTGGTGCATAAGATCTCAGTATACATTCAAACAACCAAGTAATAAGTCATAGATAATAAATCATGAGATACAAACAAGTGATACCAATGGGCAGGCAGTTCCTCAAATAACCCAGCTGCATGCCATGAAGGCCTTTACAGATGATGACTACTATTACAAGGTAGTCCAGACAAGGAGCACATCCAGGAGTATTAGCTCTATCTTTATTGTAATCACATTAACAGAATCTTGCAAGTCTGAATGTACATCTCTCCCCACCCACCTTTACATTCCAAAACACTAGGGAGGATCCCTCTGAGACATTTGTCTGAGCTAACATTAAAAGAAAATTACCTTATCCAGTTCCTTAGGAAGCACAAACTAGAATTTATCTCAGATCGCACTACCAAATTGCAGCTCTACAGAATTTTGGAGCAATCTGTTTTCTTCTTGGTGGGCATTGCCTCTAATACTCCATTGGCAAGTTCCCACCTCTAGCTTTATGGTTCTTTATGTTTTGAAGGTGGTGACCATAAGGACAGCCATAAGCAGCTCACTCTGCTTTTTTTTTTTTTTTTGTGAGACTAGAGAGTAGAAGCAATGGTAGAAATCAACAGTGGAGATGCCCTCTGTTTGTCAGAGTCTTAATTCTTTTGAGTGAAAAGGGCAGTTCTTTCTGTACCCTGCTAATTCTCTGCTGAATAGCCAAAGCACTCATCTCAAAAGGAGGTTTCATTAGAATTCAGTTCTGTGGCATATTATTATATTTAACATAAAGAAATATTGCTTCAGTTTGATTTTTTCTAGACTGAAGAATTTATGCTGGTTTGAAAGCCTAGATGAAGTTAAAATGTTTTGGTTTAAAAGGCAGAATTAAAAGATAAGTTAAATTGTCTGTTCAGTTTCACGACCCATGACAGTTTATATTGGATGAACAATGCAGCTGTTAAGGATATAAAGCATATAAATAGGAGCTATGAAAATGACAGTGTAATAATGTTTACTTGCTTACTAATCTGTGGGTAAATGGGTAATTGATAGGTAGGAGAATGCACAAAGAATGGAATGCAGATTTCAGAAAATATATGTTTTGTAACACTAAGGAAGGTAGACATAGCAGTAGACAATGTTGAAATTTTGATATAATGAAAGGCTAAACTGTCACCTCATGACATTTATTCAGAGATGTTTCATGTCTCATTCTTGGGACACTAATCTATCAGGCAGATTATGAAAATGTGGAGGTGTGAGACTGATGACAAATTGTTCCTTAAAATACTTGAGCAGCTGGATCCTACTGACAAGTTATGGCTTAAGCAGGAACAGTAAATGGTATTCATATGGCACAAGAATGGCTGGGGATGCTGCACAAATGGCCAACAGTTCCTCTATTGTACTGGACAATGAGTGGCACAAGTGTGTGGCTACCATAGAGGAAGCTCAATGCCACTTCCTAGACAGGTGACCAGGCTGACACTAAAAGCAAGCCTCCCCAAGATCATGTTGGGCACGAGGCAGTTTTTTTAGTTTTAGTCTTGAAAAGGTGCACATATTCTGTCCTGTTGCATTATAGGTAGCTCTTGATTGGTGACAACTCATTTAGCAACCATTCAAAGTTATGACAGTGCTGCAAAAAGTGTCTTACCCAGTGTTTACACTTATGCCTCTCGCAGTGTCCCCAGAGTCACATGAGCATGATTTGGGTACTTGGCAACTGGCGTGTATTTATGATAATGTGATTGTCATTTGTGACTTTCCCAGTCAGCTTCCAATAAGCAGAATCAATGGAAGAAACTGGATTTGCTTAGTAAATGTATGATTCATTTAACACCATGTCAAAAAAAGTTATAAAATCAGGGTGCAATCACATTATGACTCACTTAATGACTGCATCACAATCAAAATTCAAGTCCTAGTTATGGTCATAGGTCTAATAACTGGGACTTACAACCTGTGCAGTAGCTTGACCTCCATTGAGTTTGAGTTTGAGTTTATTCAGATTTATATACTGCCCTACTCCCCGAAGGGACTCAGGGTGGTGAACAGCCAATTAAAAATACAATATAATACAAAAGTTAAAAATTTAAAATAAATTATACAATTAGGCTGAAATAATTAAAATCCAATTTTAAAAACATTTAAAACCCAATATAAAACCCATTTATAAAGGGAGTTTTAAGCCAGGCCAGCCTGATAAAATAGGAACGTTTTCAGAGCCCGGCAGAAGGTATGTAGGTCCTGTATCCTCCTTATCTCAGAGGGGAGCTCGTTCCAGATGGCCGGTGCCCCCACAGAGAAGGCTGTCCCCCTGGGGGCCGCCAGTCGACACTGTTTGACTGACGGCACCCTGAGGAGCCCCTCTCTGTGGGAACGGACTGGTCGGTGAGAGGCTATTGGTGGCAGAAGGCGGTCCCGAAGATACCCTGGTCCCAAGCCATGGAGCGCTTTGAAGATAGTAACCAGAACCTTGAAGCGCACCTGGAAGACCACTGGGACCCAGTGCAGCTCACACAGGAGTCACATGGGAGCGCCACGTCGCTCCCATCACCATCCATGCGGCTGCATTCTGGACCAGTTGGAGCCTCCGGGTGTTCCTCAAGGGGAGCCCCATGTAGAGAGCATTGCAGTAGTCTAGGCGTGAGGTGACGAGGGCGTGAGTGACCGTGTGTAACGAATCCCGATCCAGAAAGGGACGCAACTGGTGAATCAGGCGAACCTGATAAAAACTCCTCCCGGCCACAGCCATCATATGCCCTTCTAAAGACAGCCGCGAGTCCAGGACGCCCAAGTTGCAAGCCCTATCTGTGGGGGACAATGACTCACCCCCAATAGTCAGAGATGGCATCAACTGACTATATTGGGATGTTGGAAACCACAGCCACTCGGTCTTGGAAGGGTTGAGCCTGAGTCTGTTCCTCCCCATCCAGATCCATACGGCCTCCAGGCACCGGGACATCACTTCGAGGGCATTGTTGGGGTGGTCTGGGGTGGAGATGTACAGCTGAGTATCATCAGCATACTGATGATACTTCACCCCAAAACCACGGATGATCTCACCCAGCGGCTTCACATAAATGTTGAACAGAAGGGGCGAGAGGACCGACCCTTGTGGCACCCCACATACAAGAGGCCTTGGGGTCGACCTCTGCCCCCCTGTCAACACAGACTGTGATCGGTCGGAGAGAAAGGAGGAGAACCACCGTAACACAGTGCCCCCCACTCCCAGCCCTTCCAACCGGCGCAGCATGATACCATGGTCGATGGTATCAAAAGCCACTGAGAAGTCTAATAGGACCAGGACAGAGGAGCAACCTCTGTCCCGAGCCCTCCAGAGATCATCAACCAACATGACCAATGCCGTCTCCGTGCTGTACCCAGACCTGAAGCCCAACTGGAATGGATCTAGATAGGTCAATTCATCCAGGTACTGAGGCAGCTGTCGCGCAACCACACTCTCAACAACCTTCGCAACAAAGCGAAGGTTGGAGACAGGACGATAATTTACCAACATTGCCGGGTCCAGGGAAGACTTCTTGAGGAAGGGTCTCACCACCACTTCCTTCAAAGCGGCGGGGAAGACACCGTCACTCAAAGAAGCGTTTATAATCCCCTGGAGCCAGCCTCGTGCCACCTCCCGGGAGGCTAGCACCAACCAGGAGGGACATGGATCCAATAAACATGTGGCTGCGCTCAGACTGCTCAGTATCCTGTCCACGTTTTCTGGAGTCACAGAGTCAAACTCTTCCCATATAATAGTCTCAAGACCTGCCCCAGTCACCTTCCCTGGATCTACCCATTCGGGGTTAGAGTCCATCTGTTCCCAAATCTGGGCGGTTTTGTCATACAGATATTGAACAAAATCCTCAGCTCTACCCTCCAAGGGGTCCTCCCGCGCCCCCTGTTGTAGCAAGGAGCGGGTCACTCTAAACAGGGTGGCTGGGCGATTATCTGATGACGCAATAAGAACGGAAAAGTAACTCCTCTTCTCCGCTTTTATCGCCACTAGGTAAGTCTTAATATGAGCTCTTACCAGTGTCCGGTCAGATTCAGAACGACTGGCCCTCCAACTGCTCTCTAGGTGTCTTTTCTGGTGCTTCATCTCCCTCAACTCCTCAGTATACCAAGGAGCCAGGTGAGATCGGTGCCGGGTCAGAGGCCGCAAAGGCACAACTCGGTTCAAAGCCCCGGCGGCTGCCCCATCCCAGGCGGCCACTAAGTCTTCAGCCGAGCTGTGTGCCAGATCCTCAGGAAATGGCCCAAGCTCCGTCTGGAACCTATCCGGATCCATTAGGTGCCTGGGACAGAACCATCTCACCGGTTCCGCCTCCCTGCAGCGAGGTGCAGCAGTTCGAAAGTCTAAGCAAAGGAGGG
The DNA here is from genome assembly GCA_030761175.1 of Masticophis lateralis. Classification (NCBI taxonomy): domain Eukaryota; kingdom Metazoa; phylum Chordata; class Lepidosauria; order Squamata; family Colubridae; genus Masticophis; species Masticophis lateralis. The sequence continues at coordinate 54,250,780 of JAUDYJ010000004.1, forward strand.
AGTGATCTGACCATGACAAGGGTTCAATCACTACATCCCCTATCTCAAGATCACTCAACCATTGTCCAGAGACAAAAACCAGGTCTAGCGTGTTTCCCCCCATGTGAGTAGGGCCATAAATTAACTGGGTCAGGTCCATAGCCATCATGGAAGCCATGAATTCCCGAGCCATCTCAGACGTCTCACCGATTGATGGCAAGTTAAAATCCCCCATGACCATAAGCCTGGGGGTATCAACTGCCACCGCGGCAATAACGTCGAGCAGCTCGGGCAGGGCTGTTGCCACGTGGCAGGGAGCCAGGTACATGACTAGCAGGCCCAACTGCACCCTATGATCCCACTTCACAAGGAGGGACTCACAGCCAGCTGTCTGAGGAACAGTGGCCTCCCTCGGCATAAGACTCTCGTTTATAACAACCACCCCCCGCCCCTCCCTGACCTTGGCTGATGAAATGCACGAAAACCAGGTGGGCACATATCAACAAGGGGGACCCCCCCTCCTGACCCAAGCAGGTCTCCCTAATACCCACCAGGTCCATGCCCCCCTCCTGAATAAGATCACAAATGAGGGGGGCTTTATTTACCACAGACCTGGCGTTGCACAGCATCAGCCGAAGGCCTTGGGTCTGAGGATCTGTGCAACCAAGGGAACTGGAAGAGCATTGGAGGCCGGAGCGCGCCACCGCTTGTAAGTAGCGGGGGCAGACTCCCACAACTTGATGTGGCCCCCTGCTCCCACCATATCTGCCTCTCCCACCTACAGTCTCGATGTAATAGCCATCCACAGGATCGGCTCTAACCCCCTCCTTGGACCCACCATCCGTACCTCCCATGCCGCAGTTCCTGGCTGGCCCAGGTACCCTCCCCTGTGGGCTCTCCCCCAGACCCACATAACCCACCCCCATCCCAGAATCTTTTAAAATTTTCCTTAAAAATTTTATTAAAAAACCCCTCAACCCCCTCTTCGCTGCGTGCCATTGGAGGAAAAACTCTAAAAAAGTCACCAAAACCCAATCCTAGCAAATGAAAGAAGATTGCATATATCTTAGGTGGGCTATTAGGTTGTGGAGTAGGATTGTTTTGTAGAATGCCACCTCCTCCTCACAAGGTTTTCAGTAAAAGCTGTAGAAAAAGTTGAAGCTTATAAAAGCTTTCATCCCCTTTAGGTCAGGATTTTATGAATCTCTAAAATTCTTTTCCATATCTAGCTTGAGAGAGCTTTGCCTGCATCAATAATGTGAGAAGTAGAATCTTAACAAAATCCACTGAATGTTATTAAAGCGATAACTAATTTGCTCTGAGAAATCTAGGAATTAACAGGCAATTTTGATGCTTCAAATATCAGTCTTCAATATATTTTAGAACTAATAATGAATCTACCTATGATATTTATTGTATTCTAGCTATTTCTTTTTTTCCACCTATACCAAGTTAATCACACCAATTTAATTTGTTGTTGCAGCTCAAGGGTACTGTCGTACTGTACCCTTGAGCTGATAGTCCTCAACATAAGACTATCGATTTAACAACAGTTCAAATTTACAACAAGCTTGGAAAAAGTGACATATGCCCACACCAGTCCCAGTTACATGACTGTAGTTTAGGCTCTTGGCAACCAGCTCGCATTTACAAAGGGTTGCAGTGTCCTTCTGTCACATCCTTTGTGATTTGTACATTGGAGAAGCTGCATTTGCTTAACAACTACTGTAATTCACTTAACAACTACTGTAAAAATAGGAAAATCAGGTCCACCTTGACTTATTGCAACTGCAAGGATTTATGACAGAAATTCTGGTCCTAATTTTGGTTGTAAATTGAGGACTAGCTGTACAACTGATACAGCTGAGAGTTCATATTAGAAGTACTTTATCCCCAGGCTGCTTTGTCTCTGACTGTTCTCAATTACCTGAAGTTTATGAATGCTTTCAGAGGTTTGCTACTGATGGCCAAGAGGGGCATTCAGGGAAATACATTTTCCCACTCAAAGAACTAACAGAAGAGATATAAATATTTATTCCAATTGCGAAGCAAAGAAGAAGAGGAAAACCTTATTTCTACAGACTGGAAAACATTTGCAAAAAGTTCATCTGTTTTCAGTGCGTCAATGCTAGCCTACAGTCACTGCCTCATGAATGCTGAGTTATGTCCAGTATTCAGGCGTGTAACAAGAATGTCATGGGAGCATGCACACAGTCCATGAATCTCAAATCACTTTGGAGTTTGACATTTCCCCTTTTTGTTCTTTTTAAAAAGTCCTGCTAGTAATGCATTCTGCCATGTACCCAGCTGTACAAAATGTTCTGCAGAGGCATGTTTTTATCTATGAATAAATAGCATCTAGTGTGTAATCCATTATGTATACCTGCATGTGCTATCTCCTTGTTAAATGTATTGGGATGAAAGTATGTGGTATGTCTGATTTAACAGCATCACAGAATTGGAAGGGATCTTGGAGGTCTTCTAGTTCAACCTCCTGATCAGGCAGGAAATCTTATATCATTTCAGACAAATGATTGTCCAATCTCTTTTTAAAAACTTCCAGTGTTGGAACATTCACAAATTCTTGGAGCAAGTTGTTCCATTGATTAATTGTTCTGTCAGGAAATTTCTCCTTAGTTCTAGGTTGCTTCTTTCCTTCTCTCCTTAGCCTGCTCTTGCATTAATATGGTTATTGTGGCTGAAGATCATACATTGAAGAAATGTAAAAGGGATAGAATGGGCAAAAACTGCACTACTGAAAACCCTTAGTCGAAGATTCTTCTCTCATCAGGTAAAAGACTTTCTAGACATAAAAGTTTGGCTTTTTCACAGCTCCTATACATTGTTCATAATTAAATTCTTATTTCAACTAGTCCATGTCAGGCATATTTTCATTTTGTAGAAATGCAATTCAATCATCTCTTAATAACAAGCCTGAAGGTTCTTAAACTATTAGGCACTGAGGGGAAAAAAAGCTTTCTGTTTGTCAGGCCAACTGCAAATTCTTAATGATTGAAGACAAGTTTTATTATTCAATCTTTCAGTGCTTTCAAATTGATTCAATAGCCTAGTTTAATTTTGGAAGTATGAGAAGTATTACTATTTTTTCCTATGTCTCCAAACTTTATAGCATATAATAATGTTGCATGATCAATTTAATGCATATTGAGAAAGTTTTGCTGAGTTCAAGGGTGTTTATTTTTCTAAGTTATTGTGATAGGCTCTTAGTTCTTGTTGATTTTTTTAAAGCAGCATTTATTTTAAAAAAATGACCAGCAAGGAGTCAGATTTATTTAATCAAGCTTATGGGCTGTCTCAGTGTCAATCACATTGGTAGCCTATAACATATAAATAGTTAGCATTAAATCTATGAACAAAATGAAGATAAATAATTACATATAGGATGTCTATCAGGGAAAACAACTAATTCCATTACAAAATGACATAAAATCCACATCAAGGGCATGGTAACAACAACACTGGTTGAATTTTCAAGTACAACAGAGTCAGAGAAACAGAGTGTAATAATGGCTACAGAAAAGGTCCTGCAAGATGGTTCCTCTTCACTAGAACTAGAGCAAGCCAGTCTTGTAAAACAAAACAAATCTGAATAATAATAGTAGTAATCAAAAAAACCCAAAAGTGACTTCCGGTGGCGCCTTCCTCGTCGGCGGTGGGCTTTCTCATGCCCGCCGGCTTCCCGGCGCGTTAGAGCCGCCGCACAGCAGGCAGGCGGTTCAAAAAACCTGCTCCTTAACGGAAGGAGCAGGGAGAGCTTCTGGGGGTGAGGGTGAGCCCCCTGAGTCGCCCCAGGAATTTTTCCTCCGTCCTGGGGAAGGCTCAGAGGGATGGCTCCCTCCCTACCCCCAGAGTATGCTCCGTGCCGAGAGGGTCCTCCGCTAATTACTTAATTAGCGGAGCCAGACGCTGGGAGCAACACCACAATTGAATTGAATTGGAGCAAGCTGGAAAAGAGAGAAGATAAGTTAAAGCAAGTATGGATTTTTCTCTACTGATTTTCTGGAAGAGGAAGGAGGGGAAGGGGGAAGGAGAGGAAGAAAAGTGAAAGTCTTTTAAGATGGCGACTGGCTCTGCTTGAAAGAAAAGTGAGAGCGAAAATGGAATGTAGAGTTCAGTCCTGAAAGACTTTGAAAGAAATATTTTGTCACAGAAAAAGAACTTAAAGGAACAAAGGTTGATTTAAATAGATTTCTTCTGTTTTTTCCCCCCCTTTTTCTTTTCTATTGAAGTAAGAAGGAATTTTTTTTGGTTTTTTTCAAAAGCAAAGATGCCTAAACTTAAAGGAAGGGGGGGCTCCCCCTTGAGTCAGATGAATAAAGTTGAAATGTCTCATTTACAGAGACTTACAGAGCTGGATCTAAAAGAGTTAATTACAAGGTCTTTAGAGGGTGTGGTAGATACGATAAAAGGATCACAGAAGGATCTTGAGGAGCTGGTTTCTGGGAAATATGACCAACTAAGTCAAACTATTGCTCAAGTAGCCTCAGATCTTTCAACTGCGGTGGCTGCAATGGGGAAGAAAGTGACTGAGATTAGTAGTAAATTTGAATCCCAGATATAAGAATTACAAGGGAAACTTTTGGAAGCAGAGGCCAAAAACCAGAACATTCAGAATGATGTTATTATGCTTCAAATTAAGGCTATGGAATCTGCAATTAGACTAAGAGGTATAAAAGAAAACAACAGAGAAAACTTAAGAATAACCTGTGCAAAGGCCTTTGCAGAATTATTAAAACTACAAGATGAACTAATTTTGGGTTCTATAGAGAAAGTTTACAGAGTTAATTCACGTCTGGCTAAACAAAGGAATCTGCCTAGAGATGTCGTTGTTTATTTCACTGATAAAAGACTGAGAGATGATATTTTACAAAAGTCTTATTCTGATAGAGTGCAGGTAGCAGGTACACAAATCAGTATTTTTAAAGAGCTACCATCGAAGGTTTTAAAGGACAGAAAAGATTTTGATTTTTTGGTCAAGGAACTGAAGAGAAGTAATATCCCTTTTAGATGGGATTTTCCAGTTGGTATAATTTTTAGATATCATGGTGTGAGACATTGTCTGAATACTATTGAAAAAGCAGAATATTTTTACCAAAATATTTTTAAGGGAGCACCGGAATATCTCAAGAATAAAAAATCAAAAACAGAGTCTACAAAATGTGAAAAGAAAGAAGAAAATCAAAGTGTGTTAAAAGTAAAAGGAGAATTTGGTGGTTGTCCAGAGGATTCTACTATGGATTTTTCTGATGAGAAAATTGAACACCTCAGTGACCTTGGAGGGGGATCACAGGACCTTGAACTGCTGGAGGAAGATTCAAAAAACAAAGTTTTACTTCGAGATGACCAGCAGCAGAGGTCCAGTACTCTTCAAGAAATGGGGGGTGATGCTAATCGACAGGAACTAGAAGTTAATGAGGAAATCCGACTGGAAACCACAGATGATAAATTTAAGGAGCATCGTGAATTGTTTGATACTGAATCAGAAAGTATTGAAAGATTTGGAAAAAATGGATTATAAAAATTCTTTTAAGATGTATAACAATTTGTTAAAAGTTTATTCTGAGTTGGATTAACATTAAACTTATATCTTAAAATGGATTATAAAAAATTTTTACTACGAAGTTTATCCTGGATTGGACATGATATCCTGAGTGTTGATAGATTGCTGCAAAATTAGCAGCGATCACTGGTTACCCAATTATATATTCTTTGTGGAATTCATCTTCTAGGAGAAGACTATGAAATTGAAAATATCTTATAACCCGAAGGATTGAATTGCAAAGGGTGGCAGGATTTGAAAGAATTTTAAAGGAACATCTGGGAATGCAGCTCCTAGTTGGTTTTTTCTTCTCTCTCTCTCTTTTTTTCTTCAAGGCTTGAATGTTAAGGCTGCGAAAGCCTATTTTTAGGTACAGTATAAGTTAGTTTGAATGAATCTTCCTAGAGGTGCGAATACCTTCGTGGTTGGATATCATTTATATAAAGTCACTCGGGGGGTTGTGTGGGGAAATGTTTTACTTTGCTAATGGGGGCAGCGGCAAGATGAAGATTATTGAAGCAGGATTTATGTGAGGAAATATGTTTGACTTCAATCAAGTTGAAGAGAAGATTGAAATTTGGATTATAGAGACTGAGAAATGAATTAAACAAAAGATAATTTTCTTTATGATATAACTGTATAATTATAATTATATATGCATATATATTTCTTATGTTTTATGTCTTTGGGGTTTTTTTTTAGTTAAGGGGTGTAGTTGGGATGGAATTATAATGGTTACTAATGGTTTTTTTTACTATAATACTGTTTGTCTTAGAAATATATTAATGTCTGTTTTTTTTACTTTTTTTTCTTCCTTTCCTTCTTTCTCTTTCTCTTCCTCTTTCGAAATTTGTTTAATTTAGAATTTGAATACTTAATAATCTTTTTCTTTTTCTCTTGTTCTAAACTTTGTTTTTTTTTTTAAACCTGTAGCGGAAGTCAGGGTGGGATGGGGAGGGAAGGGGTTGGGGTTGAGGGAGGATGGGAGGGGTTGGGGAGGGGGGATTGGGAGGGGGGGTGAAAATGAAAAAAAATTTGTATTGTAAAACTTTTTCAATAAAAAAAACAACAACCCAAAAGTGACAGAATATATAGAATGTATTTGCAATATGTCTTAATTTGCATGTCAGGATATTATTCATTAGGCTAACTTACTTATTTAGCAAATACTATTTTTTTATGTGTATTGTTTATCCAGATAATTGTTTTGGTATTCTTTTGTAGTTGCTTATGAATTTCTTTCTTCTCTGTCTGGGAGGCATGAGACAAATTATATGACTTTGTTAAGATTATGGCAACTTTAAGACTTCTAGGTTTATTATGGCGCAAGTCCACAAAATGCTTTATGAAACCTACTAAACTTTATGTTATTGAAAAGATCTTTTTCTTTTTCTCGAGCAAATCATTATAGCTGTCCCTCTAGACAGTATAAAAACACTAGATAGATGAACAATTATAGTTTAATCCAACTTGTAATATGAAGACAATGCACCTGCGCAAGGATTGTATCTCTTGATATCAAATAGTGAAAGAAGGAATTATTGTAATACCCGTTCAGCTTGCAGGAAATTTAATTAAAATGTAATGTTCAAATACCTTGTACTTTTTCCTTTGTTAAATAAAGAAACCTTCACTCTAATTTATGCACACACACACATACATACTCACACGCACACAGAAAATTGATATATTCTCTGAATTTGCATGGTATATTCCTGCAAAACAATGCTGGCACTTCATAGATTAGATGGATATAACTCAAACTCAAACTCAGATGGATAGAGGTCTGAGGTAGGATGGAGGCTGGCTAGTGAATTCTGGGTATTGAAATCCATATATCATATAGGTCTCCTAAGTGAGCAAGGGGTTGGACTAGATGACCTCCAAAGTCCCTTCCAACTTTGTTACTGTTACCTGCTAAAGATGAGAAATACTAAAGATGAGAATACTGTTTTCTCTAAAGATTAGAGAAAACTCTGGGGTCTGGTTTTCCCCAAAGGATCAGCTTCTTTTCTACTCTTTCACATCAACACATGCAACATATGTGTTTGTTCTTTATTTTTCATTTGGAAGAGTGGGTGTTGACCATGTTCCCTGTCTTTCTGTTTGAATCTGAAGTTGAACTTCTTTTCCCTGGACATGTTTTGGATTTCCTGGTTGTCAGGATAACCTAAGGAAAAGTACTTTGGACATCCTGTGTATTAAACATGCTTTGAAGACGGGTTGCAAAGTCGCTAAAACCAGTTCAGTGATCATGATGAGGAAGATCAAATAAACTTATGCCTAAGAACCTGGTATAAGGGAAATGCCAATTTGTATCTTTCCAAAATATTTGCCTTAGAACTCTGATCTCTGCTTTTTTATGGATCTAACTATTTCTGGAATTTTTCCTAAGAATATTTCTTGTTTTATAATTCTAGAAACACTCTCAATTACATGTAACAATAATCAGCAAGTAACTTGAAATGAAATGTCTTCTACTGAAAATTTATTTGTACTTGCTTAGCAGCTTATCTTAAGATATCTTTGTGTACATCTCTTACGCCTCTTTCTTTCATGGTGTCTCCAAGATTTCACAGAGCTCTGTTTAATTTTGTTTTCTTCAGTTATCCCAATCTTGCTTCTCAGACAGCTTTCCAGACCTCACACTACCTCAGAATCAAATATCAGTTCTTTCTTTGCAAATGAATTGGCAGAATGGAATAGGGTGAACAAATGTTAAATTTTAAATCATCTCCAAGAGTTACATAAACCTGTTTATTAAAATATATATTTCAAAAAGAAGAACTGCAAGGTGTATTTGAGCTCCATCTATTGACTCATGTTTAATATAGTTTGCTCAGCCATACTTCTATATTTATTATTTTTTTCTGTTTTCAAGGAAAACAAATCTTATAGGGACCAGAGAACTGCAAAGCAAAGCCCACAATTTCCCTTCAGCAATGAAACAATGCAAAATAGCGTCTTTAGCTCAGAGTCCTGTATATTTATAACCACCACATTGTAAATTCAGTGCTTCTTTTTACCACTTTTATCATAGCTTCATATATACCATTTCCGATGCTTGATGATAGCTAATAATAGGTTCTTGACATAATTGACATTCCTGTCCTGAAAGCAAAAGTTACAACATGATGTAAATGTTGTAATGTTGTAAATGTAAATGTTGTAAATGATGTAAATGAGGATAAATTATACTTAACGAAGTAATGGACTCTAATTAAAAGCTTCATACAATTCCTTGTACACCGCCCATAATCCCTCCTTGAGAGAGATGGGTGATCTAGAAACACAAAATATAAATAGATAAATAAATAAACACTTTTTCAGGTTGGTTGATTTGCATTATCTGGCAGAACTCACATTTTACTGACATATTTGGGGGACCATCTGAGGCCAGCGACAGCTCCCCATCGCCCAGTGCGTTCCCACAGGGAGGGCCTCCTTGGGGTGCCGTCAGCTTCTCTGTGGGAGCACCTACCTCGTGGAATCAGCTCCCCCTGGGGCTCCAGGTGGCCCCTGACCTTCGCTCTTTTCACCGTGGCCTTAAAACATGGCTATTTCACCTGGTCGGCTTGGACTGAAGGGGTTTTAGAGGGATTTTAATGTTTTTTATAGATTTATTGGGTATTTTTACAAAAAATTGAACTTTGTGTGTTTTATTGTTTTATTGTTGAGTCCTTTCGGAGATAGGGCGGCATATTCATTCCTCTCAGTTTTAACATACTTGTTCACACACATTTAATGATATTCATTTTTGTAATAAGGATAAGGCATTGCTTGATAACTTCTAGTATCTGATTGTAAAATATATTTAGAAAGACTTGGCAGATGTGCTACTTTAAATATGACTTTAAACAAAAAAGTGGGGAGCTGTAATGACAGCAGGGAACAGTTACATATTCATCTACCAGAACACAGGTGATTTTTTTAAAAAAGAAATTTTGTTGAAAAATATTTACAACACACAGAATTATTTAACTTTATTTTAAATAATCCAAATTCATAAGAAAAATTTTATTATAGGGTGCTTAGAAGTTGGGTAGTGTTATCTTTGTCCTTCCTTATGAAACTATTACTTATACTATATATCCCTGTGGATGGAATACTATGGAGCAGACCTTACAGTCTAGAGGCCTCATCCAGTCCTTTGGCTTCCCCTGTCTGGCCCATGGTGCCATGGGGGACAGGAGGATGGAGGGGTGTCAGCCCTTCACAACAGTCCCAGTTTCTCATGTGCCCTTTGGGAAAATTAATCCCCATCCCTGGTATGGAGTACATGAGTGGGAGATTGCAGAATGCAATTGTTCTCAATGTAAGAGCTAAGCACTAAATGTTTAATGCCTAGGAATTTTGAGTGCTGCAGTCCCTTTCTAGCTGGAGGATGCCAAGTTGTGAAGGACTGACTTGTGAATTTTTTGTTCCTTGCTATCAACCACAAATGCATAATATTAAGGATTTTCTGTATGTAAAATTATCCAGTTTATATGGTGCCAGTCAGGTGTAAAGCCATTTTAAATAGATCTTAGCAGTTTGACTAATGAGAATTTTAATGTGCCTTTTCTTGATAAGAATTTATGGAAGAATCCTGTTTTGTTTTTGTAATAAACAATTAAAAAAGCTTGAGATTTAAAAAAAAATAATGTGCAAGAATGTGAAACTGACAAATGAGTTCATTGGTCTGTGAGAGTAAGCAGCAGAGCTGGAGTCCATTAATCAATTTGCTTTGTGTCAGCTGGGAGCAACAAATCAGCTCCATCAATAACTGTAGCTTTGTAGTACAAAAAGTAAAACATACTTTGTTACACTAATGTAATCCACCAAATACTATTAGTTGAACCAGCTAATTCACCTCACCTCACCTCATTTAACTGAGTTCATTTTAAATGTCACCTTTATTTTGAGCCTTACTTTGTTCTTTAAAACTATTTGTAGAAGAATTAAGCTATTGCCTAATAAGATTTTTTTTTGGTTGCAATTTCTCTACTGCCACAGTATACATTTCAGCAGTTTATTCTACGAAGAATCTGTCTAGCCTTAACCTTACTGTCTACTGTCTAAGCAGCTAATTTAAAATTTGCCTTCTAACAGAAAGAACCTATGCAGGCTCCCAATGATGTAAAGGGGGCTTCCCTTACTCTAGGTCTTCTACCCATGAAATCCAACTTGCAGCAAGAAGTAACAGTTATTTATTGAAGCAATAAAAACAATTTGCAGCTACAAAGACAAACTTCATCTCAGTGCCCAGACTTTAAAGTATACCTTTTCAAAACAAATTTGCACTCTATTTTGAACAAGCTAATTGTATCTCCTAGTAGACAAGCTTATTATATATTTCATGTGCAATGTTTAAGAAGTATTCCCACACAAAAGTATTTTAGCTGTCAGCTAGGCTGCGCTGAATAGAAGTAGGAAGCAATGCAGGTATGAACAACAAAACATAGTTCCTGCATTTAAAAAAAACCACAAGTATACAAAGAAATAAAACTACAATAAACATCTTAAAGGCACTTGAAAATATTCTTACATTTTAATTTGCTTATTAGAACTATGACAGTTTGTTTTTCATGTGAAGACATGAGCTACTTTTTCTCTAATAAATGAAAGTGATAGTGAAAAGACTGTTTGCAGGGAAGAAGAGGAGGCTGTTTGCATGTCTGTTTGCATACATGAGCATACATGAATCAATCAAAATAGAGCTGGAAGGGACCTTTGAGGTCTTTTAGTCCAATCACATGCCAAAAGCCGAGGGAGTATGGGGTGGTCATGCACATGCGTGCCCAAACCCATAATTTTATGCACCCTGCCCCCCCTCCCCATGCATGCATGCATGACACCCCCCCCATGCTCCCTTTGCTTTTGGCATGTGGTGGCCCAATAGACCTGTTTTTTGCCCTTCCCAGGCTCCAGAGGCTTTCTAGGAGTCTGGGGAGGGTGAAAACAGCCTTTCCTCCTCCCAGAGGCCCTCTAGAGGCCGGAAACAGCCCATTTGCTGACTTCCGGTGGGCCTAGAAGGCCCAAAAATCAGCTGGCCAGCATACACATACGTGCTGGAGCTGAGCTAGGGCAACGCTCACATGCCTACCAATATGGCTCCATGTGCCACAGGTTCGCCATCATGGCTCTATTCTATTTCAGTCAAGTGGCTGTCCAGTCTCTTCTTAAAAACCAGGTGATGAAGCAATCATAACCTCTGAAGGCAAACTTTTCCACTGGTTAATTGTCCTCACTGTTAGGAAGTTTCTCCTTAATTCCAGGTTGCTTTTCTCCTTGATTAGTTTCCATCCATTGTTTCTTATCTTGCCTTCTGCATGTGTCATACATGCACACACAATATTTAATGCAGAATGCAGAAAATATTTGCAAAATAATTAATGAACAGAGGAAATCGTACAATTCATTTCTGTTTCTTTCTTCTTCCTTGCAATTATTCCTCCTGTCATTTTCTAGTATTTGCTACCTAAGACTGAAATGAATAGCAGTAAAAGGAAAATTCAGTTCTAAATCAATTTTTTGGGGTAATCAGCTGCTTGATGATATGGAGAACTAAAAAATTTCAAGCAGTTAGCCCATGTCATTTTTGAGAAGGTATTTTTATTCCAGTCTCTCCCCAGTTTATTTAATTGAAACAAATATATAGTTCTGGAAGAGATAATACCAGTAAGTGAACACAATTGTTGTAAGTTATAAAATTAATTCTTAATATAGTTTTAGCAGAGATAACCAAAGCAGTGTACTGAGTTTGGATATGTATGTTTTTTGTGTATATATATATATATTTCAGCTTAGTGTCATCCCCACAGTATTATTATTTATAATTACCCCTCCCCCAAAAAGGAGGTGGGGGGGAGAAAAAGAAAGAAGGTACTAAAATAATATATAAGTATTCAGTCTTTGACTTACTGCTTCTTCTTGTGCTCTAGGCAGGTTATTGTATTTATTAGCCTAAACTTTAGAAATCATACTCTACATGTTTATATTTCCCTTGTTGCATGATATATAATATATATAGAAACCACTCTTGCTTAACTTTAAACTTCTGTTACAAATGTATGCTATTATTTTAACCATTGCTATGTATTCTATACCAATTATAAAACTAGAAATAATTATTCAACTCTTATTTTAGAAGGCTAACTATCTCTGCTTAGTGGCATTCCAATTTGGTAAGGATAACCTTGGTTATAATTTAAGAAAATGTTGCAGAGAAATATTTATAATACATCTATATGTTGGGAAACCTTTTAAATCAGGGAAATAATCATTTATGGTCAAATACTGTTGTTATCAATCTAATAACCTTGCACAACTTAGCACTATTTAATCTTCCTGTGCATTTCATCTTTCTTATAGTATGGCAGCATAGGATTTCATGTCTGTCATGTTGTAAACTTTGTCAGATTAATTCTAGAAGATTCTCCTCTAAAAAGTATTCAAGCAGCATGCATGCTTGTCTTGCAAAGGTGAATTTCCTATATTCTGCACTCCCACCAGCTGTGCTGTTTCAGAACATTTAATTTGTCTTCATTAGGAGAAATGCTCTTAGACAAACATCACATTGTACAGTTGAACACAAATCATTTTGGATAGTGCAACAGGTGTCAAACATTCTCAAACAAACTTTCTAGGGCAATAGAAATTGGGGGGAGGGGAGTATCCATAAACAAATTATTTTATGATTCTTTCATTCTCTTCTACAGCCAGGAAAGAATCACACTGTTAATTATTTTCTTGATAAGTATTTGTGAGAAGAGATGTTTTGCAATATTAAGAAAATGTCCTAACAGTAGGGAGTAGGATCAATGATTAAGATGTGCTGCTGTGTATAGAGCCAATAAAACACTAATATTTAAAGCTAGTAACTAACACATTGCCAAGGCTCAAAACATTTAGTTCAGAATGGTGCCCGGTCTCTATTGTAGCACCAACTATATAAAGGCCACATTCCAGCAATCCCTATGAAGTCTGGCATGGCAATAAACTCTGGCATTCAGCAAAATTGCACAGGAAGCCTTATTCCTGAAGAAAAAATTACAAGAGCATGTTATTAAATTAAGTGGAATGCTAACTGCAGCCTGTGAGGCAGGGGTGAAGCAAGAAGTCCCTCCAAGAGGAAAATAAATTGTGTGCACAAGATAAACTGCTTAGACTGTAAAATTACAGGTAGCTCTTGACTAACAATCACAACTGAGCCCAAAATGCTGGTTGTAAGTCATTACATTGCTGTCATTAATAATGTGACCTGTCTTGATTTTACTTTTTATGAGGATCATAAAGCAAGTCGCTATGGTCATGAGACAAATCATGTGGTCATTAAGCAAATATAGCATATCCAGCATATTCCAAGGGTGGCAAAACTACTATGCTTTTGGAAAGTTGCTTTCTATTAGTATTTGTTCAAAGACAATATCATGTACCATATTTTCAGAGTATAAGATGGTCCAGAATATAAGACTCACATTAGTTTTTGGGGAGGAAAACAAGAGAAAAAAGATTCTATCTCTGCCTACCAGCATCCATCGATATTCATCTGGCTAGCATCCTTGCAGCAAACAGCCTGGTCAGCTTTAGCATGTTATTGCAGCCTGATTTAGCATGAACAGCTGATTGACAGCTGGATCGGCCTCCTGGAATACCGCCAATCAGCTGTTCCAGGCTGCGGGGATCGCCCAAGCCCATTGCCACCTGTGTCTCCGTGCATCATATTTTAGGCCTTCACATGCTCTGTTTTAGATCCGTTCCAGGCTGCAGGGATCTCCACAGCACATTGCCGCCGATCGCTGCCTCTGCACGTTGTTTTTTCGGCCTCTGCACACTCCATTTTTTGCCTCCACATGTTGCATTTTTAGCCAATTCCAGGTGGCAGGAATTAGCAATGGTGATCCTCGCTGCCTGAACTGACAAAAAATGTGATGCACTGAGACCAAAAATGGGGCATGTGGAGGCCAAAAATGCGATGCACAGAGGCAATGATTGGTGGCGATGTGCTGTGGTGAACCCTGCAACCTAGAATGGGTCTAAAACAAGGCATGCGGAGGCCGAAAACGTGACACGTGGAGGCAAATATGGCCGAAGGGTATGGGCCGGTGGGTGGGTGGGGCTTCAGCAACATTAGGTGTATAAGACACACTACAATTTTCACTCACTTTTAGGTGGGGGGAGTGCATCTTATATTCTGAAAGGTACAGTAATCACTGAGGTATGTGTCAAAAAATTTGATTGCTTGGAAGTGCTCTCTGAACGTCATCTTTTGATTCTTACACAAGGATCATGGGAAATAGTCAAGCTTTAGATCTCAGAAATATGCACAATGAGATATGTTACATATAATATAGGAATGGAGGTGGTTGTGGCACCTATCAGTAGAGACTGGCTTTCCTTTTCCATTGTGCAGAGTATAGAACACTCCACTTTAAATGTATGGAATATATTTGTATTTATTAAATTTGTTTGCCACCTATCTCACCATTGGGCTACACTTTTAAAATAAAAAAGTTTAAAAAAATATCTGAGACAATGGGATGAATGGTACAAAAATTCCTTCTGGTACAGACCTGGTAGATAGATCTATAGAGGAATGAAGTCACAATGAATGCAGTTATAATGATATATGACAAGATAAACCTGAGTCATACAAGGATCAGGGTTATAACCAGTGGTGGTATTCAAACAATTTAACAACCGGTTCTCTGCACTAATGATTTCTTCCAACAACCAGTTCACCAGATTGCTCAGAAAGTTAATAACCAGTTCTCCCGAAGTGGTGCGAACTGGCTGAATCCCACCCTGATAACTATATGACAGTCACTCTGATCATCTGATTTCATATCACCTCTATTTCAAGAAGATTGGGCATAATCCAGTTACACCCTTTTCCATTTAAAGTTGCCTTCCTTTGCCTTCCTCAATTTGCTAAAGGTTACATAAATAGAAGCTTAACATAGGCAGGTGGCTTAATAGTGGGAATGCAAAAAGGCATGGCCCAAGGATCAGCAGAGTAATTTCTTGATACATAAATTTCCTAGAAATAGCCTAAATGTGAGGTTTATTATCATTAATCCTGTATGAGGGATTTGTAAGCATTTATGAGGGAAAATTTTTAAAAGGATATAATATACATTTCCCCCATACTCCTAGTGAAGTTAGAAAGATTATCCTTATATTATATTCATGTACCATATCTCCTCACCATTCAGAAATGTGTATCTCCTGCTCTGGAGGGAAACTGTTTCTGTCTTTGCAATTTGCTGCAGTATACTGCAGCACTTTGCAAAGCCTGCATCATGTTCCCTTAACTTCCAACTATGCATGACATAGACAAAGAGTTTTGCTTCTATCTCCTTTGTAGCTTTAACTGCTCTTTTAGTCGTCATTTACTCCCATAATGGCACATAAGGAATGAAAAGAGTAGAGGTGGGAAAGGAACATTAATATGCTAACTTGTTTGCCCTCATGCATGCTGTTCTCATATTCAGAGTAAGTGAAATTAAGATGGAGTTGTGAAAATTATTACTATACACAATACTCTACAAAATAATTTTGCAATGTTCCCATCAAGGAAGAATAACAGCTTCCTACAAGATATCAACAACAACAACAAAAATGTTAACATCCACCCCACAGATTACAGGGTATAGATAATAATTCGCTAAAACGTTTGTGTGTTTGCATTCTCTCAAAATATAACATGCAAAGTTTGTAGAAGTTTAAACTAATATATTTGTTTCCTCCAATGGTGCATCTTGTTGACATTTATCTCCATTCCAATACTGTGTGAGCCAAAGAATATCATCTCCCTAAGCCATTTTCAGCAGCAGGATTGACACTGCACTCTAATCAGTAATTAGTGTGTCCTGTTATTCATGCCAAAGGATTGAGTGAGCAAAAGAGCCTCATATTGTTTAAAAGGAAATGGTAACTATCCATTTGCTGACTTTTTTGATGTGGCATAAAATTTCAAAGGCCATCATGTTTTTGTAAAATTACAAAGCTTTATTATTTTTCCTTCTCTAGTATGCCCCAAGGATTAGGACTAAGGCTCAGTTCAGTGGTGCTTCCTCATTCTTCATCTATTTCCTATTGACTTGGTCTTCTTCTTCTTCTTCTTCTTCTTCTTCTTCTTCTTCTTCTTCTTCTTCTTCTTCTTCTTCTTCTTCTTCTTCTTCTTCTTCTTCTTCTTCTTCCTCCTCCTCCTCCTCCTCCTCCTCCTCCTCCTCCTCCTCCTCCTCCTCCTCCTCCTCCTCCTCCTCCTCCTCTTCTTCTTCTTCTTCTTCTTCTTCTTCTTCTTCTTCTTCTTCTTCTTCTTCTTCTTCTTCTTCTTCTTCTTCTTCCCATAAATTAAAAGTTTCCCTTTCTTAAGATACTCCCTTGATAAAGCCACAAAATGTACAATAAATTTACTTGATACCACATGGATTTTGATGAAGCTGGAAGGTTGGAACTATTGCCATCCTTAGGTAAAAGAGGTTCTGTGTCTTTAAAAACTGGCTGACAAGCATAAAATTAGCAGGTTAATGCTTCCTCAGATAGCACATTTCGGTGGTATTAAAATATGCATATTTGGCATGCCTGCCTTTCATAAAGCTGTTATTAAGTAACTCCTACTTATGTCAAATGAACATTATTCCAGATGCCTCTGCATACATTCCAAAGGGTGGGGGCAAAGCTATCATTGTGCCCATCTTTAAAAAGGTGATGAAGCACTCCCTGATAATTATAGGTTTATAGGTTTTCTAAATATAATCAACACATTGTAAACAAATCTATGCAAGAAGTAGTGCAGTTGGCTGGAGAAAGGCAGCATCCTGAATATGAGAAGGCAAGTTTTAGGGAAGGAAGACTAACTTTAAACCATTGTCTTCTCTTCCACCATTCAGCTGATTAATATACATGTAACTCTCACACACAATTGTGTGTAACCTTTGTAAACTTGAAAGTGGCATTTGATAAATTAAACTCCAGTAATACACCATGGATAGACTCTCATTGCTTTTTATCTATAAATTGCACAAACAAACAAGAGTTTGAGTCTTACAGAGAACCAATGGGTATCTAACCAATGGTGGGATTCAGCCAGTTTGCACCACCTTGGGAAAACTGGTTTTTAACCAGTTTGGTGATCTGGTTGTTGGAAGGAATAATTAGGGCAGAGAATGGGTTGTTAAATTATTTGAATCCCACCATTGTATCTAACCAATTCAATATCAATAAAAAAGTATGCAACAAGGCTATATTGTGCTTTCACAAATCAATATCTGTGATTTACATGCTGCCAAAACAGTAGGCAAATTCTCCCAATCTAAATAGCACAAAACAGTAACCAGCAAGCTGCTCCATTTGGGTCTGTCTCTTGATTGCCCTTAACTATGAGATTTGATGAATTAAAAGAGGTCATTAAACAGAGACTATGGCATTCCAGAATAATTTTGCAGCTGCTTCAAGGCTATACTAACTTTGTAATGGATCAAAGAAACTGCAACCTTCAGTTCAGTTATCCATGTTGTCCAATTCCAACTGCATCTCTAGAACAAGAGTTCTTGAACAAAGTGCCCTTTCTCTGCAATCAGGGATGGTACCAGATACCCCTTTCACAAAGAAGATGCTCTTTTGACTCTGTTCTAAAGACTAAACTTTAGAAATTTACAAGGAATTTCACTCCCAAATAATTAAATCCTTAATAGATAGCCCTTGCAGACAAAGGGTATTTAGATTTTTTGAAAAAAATAAGAACCCTGAAATTCCCCATTCAATTACTACATTCTGTGGCTAAGTCATAATGGTTTTCTATTGTCAGACCCAATAACCAAATAAATATTTTGCATAATTTATAAAATGTTGTTGGGTTCTAGAATTGCATGTGGGTGTTTTAATTTCATAAGCTGACCTTGACTGTAATAAAATGTTTGTATCATATTACATTTTATTCATTTGTATTATTCCACCAGGATCAAAATTTCGTTTGATAAGAGCAGTTTGCATTTACAGAGTAGTTGCAGAGAACTAGAACAGCTGAAGTAGAACTAGAGTCCCAGAGTCCCTTGGGAGTTGGGCGGCATAGAAATTTGATAAATTAAATTAAACTATACATACTGCTGATTATTTCCAAAGCTACTTGTGTGAACATGCATTCACAGGTGTGCATGTGCACCTACACATAAATGTTCTTTCTTAAATTAACATTTCTTTACTTACCATAACTAATCAAACTTTTCCTAAACACCCTCTAATGCTATCTTTATTCTTTTCTTTTTTATCAGGATTGAATAAAATTGACTTATGGGGAAATGAAACCTATAGAATTTCATAAAAGTCTGAAGAGTTCTAATACCCTGCTTATTAAAGTAGTTGGAACATTTTTGATTTTCACCTACAGAAATGCTTTATTTCTATTCTATCCTTATGGAAAGCTTCTTCCTATTTTCAGTTTCGCCAGTGACACTGCCTAACATATGTGAATGCAAGCACGAGTGGCTTGTGTTGGATTCACTACTCTGCCTTCTCAGGGAGGGTCATGGCAGTTCTGAAATTCCTCCCCCAAATCCTGACAATATCCTCTCGTACTCTTGAAAAGGTCTATTCAAGGCACTCTCATCCAACACTTTTCTTCTGATCAATTATCATAAAATGATAATCTTCTCATCCATACACCTTTATTTTTAACGTTAACTGACAGATGGAAGGGGCAAATAAAGAATCATGGAATTATAGGGCTGGAAAGTACCTTGAAAGTCCTTTCAATTCAAGGCAGAAGTCCTTATATACCCCAAACAAATGGGGTGAAAACCTCCAGTGATGGTGCACCTACAACTCCAGGATTTGTTCCACTGTCAAAAAATTCCTCCTTATATCCAGGTTGGATCTTTCTCTGATGAGCTTCCATCCTGCATCCTTCTTGTCCTGCAATCAGGTCCTATGGAGAATAAACTGACCCACCTCTTCCTTGTATTAGCCCTTCAAGTATTGGTAGACTGCTGTTAAATCTTCCCTAAGCCTTCTCTTTGTTCTGCTTCAGCCCCCTTACCATTTTTGTTGCTCTTCTCTGCATATTTTCTAGTGTCTCAGCATCTTTTTTGTATTGTGGTAACCAGAACTGGATGCAGATTCAAGTGCAGTATAACTAGTGCAGTATAAAATGGTACTATTATTTCTTGTGTTCTTGATGCTATTGCTGAGCCAAATACTGCCTATCCTGTACTTGTGTGTTTGTTTTTTCTTGCTTAAGTGCAGGACCTTATTTTTCTCATCACTGAACTGCATCTTGTTGAATAGAGCCCAATGCTCAAGTCAGTAAAGATACTTCTGAATTTTGAGCCTATCTTCCAAAGTGTTCACATTTCCACCCAGCTTTGTGTCATCTACAAATTTGCTGAGAATCCCTTCAATCCCTTCACCTAGGTCATTTATGAAGATGTTGAAGAACACTCGGTCTAAGACAGGGGTGAAATGCTCCCGGTTCGGACCTGATCGGCCGATCCAGTAGTGATGGTGGTGGGTGGTTCGGAGAAAAATGACCCGGTTGTCCTATGACCTGGTTGTCCGCTTGCCGCTTTTTTTAAAAAAATGCTTTTAAAAGGTAAAAAAAGGACTCTGACGATCACAGCTGAGCTGCACAATCATCAGAGACTTTTTTTTTTTTACTTTTAAAAGCATTTTTTTTACAACCGATTTGGCCGAAAAGGTTGTAAACAAATGCTTTTAAAAGTAAAAAAGAAAATTGCGCACCATAGCTGATCCCCCATGCGCAGTTCTACTTACCCCATGCTTCCTTTTAGCGTGTACTGTGCACACGTACACCTCGCATTTGCTGGCGCAGCCATCAAACTGGTAGTAAACCATTTCAGATTTTACCACTGAGACTTTGGTATCCTACTACATGCTTTCCTCCACACGATGATAGCACAATGGCAGCTTATCATCAACTGAATACATTACAGTACCTTTCTTAAATACGTTGTTAAATTACAACTAATTATAGCATGACTCAGCATTACAGCATGATGCAGCATTAAAACTTAAAGTCACAGAACACATATATTGCCTGGACAATCTGTTAGGCTCAAATCATATCCTAACATGCTCCCCTTTGGACAGGCCAATATATACAGTTTATATACAATATATACAGTTTAGATCCTTAATCCATAGCTTTCACAACACACTTTATGTTTGACAGCACCTTGAGCTTTGGTAAAATTATCAGCAATATTGTCTTCCGACATACAATATTCCAGTTTAACCATGTTGCTTTGGATACTTTGGCGAACATTCAGATACCGAATGTCAGTATACTTGGATCTAGTTTTAACTGCTAAATTAGTTGCCATTTTTATAGCAGCTTGGTTGTCCTCATGTATTACAATTGGATAATCCATCTTTAAACCAATATCCATCATTAATTGTTTGTAATAAATCAGATCAGTGCATACCAGTGATAGACATGAAAATTCTGCCTCCATAGTAGGTAGACTAATATGTTTTTGACGAATTGATTTCCAGCCAATCAAACAATTGCCTTAATGGAGCATGCAAGTATGCCGTCTCCACATCTATATGGTTAATACTATATTTGTTCTTAGCCACCCATACCAGCATTGTTCTTAAAGTACTAGCACGTAAACTGGGAGCAAAAACCTCATCAAAATCTTTTTCGGTCTGAGAAAAATCTTGAGCTACAAGGCGAGCTTTATGGGTTACTGTCCCATCTATACTTTTCTTAATTTTGTAAACCCATCTACAACCTATAACTTTCTCACCAGGTGGCAATTTCACATTTTCATAAACATCTAGAACAATCAATGAACTAATTTCCTTACTCATTGCCTCCTTCCAAGCCTTCTGCTCCTTTTCAGGATAAAGCCTGATATCATCATAACCTGAAGGTTCGATGTTAACTTGGCAAGCTACAGTTGCCTTATATCGATCTGGTGGATGCCTTTCCCTAGTAGATCTTCTAGATAATACAGGACTCATTTCAGATGTTTCAGTTTCATCCTCCCCTAAACCTACTTCCTGTTCCTCAACCTTAATAAGAGGATTCTACAGTATCTATATCCTCAGGAATCTCATCAGGGATATGATGCTCTATCCTAACAGTATTATTATCATGTCTGAAATCTACATGCTCTAGTTTATCCCATCCTTCGTGCTCTAGAAATTTAGCACTTGCACTACAGTAAACACTAGTAGTACCCTGTGCCCAAAATCTGAAAGATCTATGATTTGATTCATAGCCAACGAAAAACATTTTTCTGGCTCTTTATTGATCCTTTCTTCTAACACTAGATGGAATATGTACCCAAGCTGGGGCTCCAAATGTGTGTAAATAACTAAGATTTGGTTTCCTCCCATTCCATAAGGTGAATGGTATTTCACCTGTAGAGGAATGAACCACGTTGTTTAGCACATGGTTAGCACACATAACAGCCTCACCCCATAAATTTTCAGGCAAACCAGAATCTGCCAACATAGTTCTAATCATGGCTTGTAATGTTTGACCTTGTCTCTCAATATAGGAATTATGCTGTGGTCTGTAAGGAGCAGATCGTTTATGCTGGATCCCTGCATCCTGCAAAAACTTTTCTAACCTTTGGTTAGTAAATTCTGTACCATTATCGGTCACTAAGCATTTAACTTTAAATTTCTGCTTCCTTTCCACAAAACGCAGCCAGTTGTTTATATGCTGGAATGTTTCAGATTTTGTTTTCATAAGATAACAGAATCCATATCTTGAATAATGGTCTATTCTACTTAGAATGTAGCAGGCACCTCCTATACTGGGTTTCTTGGGTCCAATTAGGTCTATAAACACAACCTCTAACGGCTTTGTAGTTTTAAAACCATTAACACGGTTTGCTGGTGTAACCCTACTTTTTTGCTTACTACAGGCATTACAGTTCAGATATTTACTACATGCTTGTAGTTTTATCCCTTCTGATAATTGCACTGTCTTCTTTAACGTCCTGACATTTAAGTGACCAAGTTTCCGATGTAACAGATGAATACATCATGTGGTTTAACATTCTTATAAACAGACTTAGACTTAGCCACCAATACTGGGTTCTCCCTTAAAATGAATAAATCATCTTCTAAACTTGCAGTAACAACCTTGCCATCTTTTTCTATAAGACACTTATCATTTCTAAATGTTACTGTAAACCCAAATTGTAATAAACATTTAACAGATAATAAATTGAATTTTAAACCAGTAATATATAACATAGGCAATGGTTCATTACTAAGTGACCAACGAGCAACACCCTTTCCAGCTACCTTAACCTTCCAGCCATTTGCTAGTTTAACATGTTGGTTACTCTTCTCCATTTTAACAAAAATGTTTCTATTTCTAGTAATAGATTGAGAAGCACCACTATCAACAACCCAACAATCCTGGTTAACATCAGTAGTTGAACTAGATATAGCTAAAGTACAACCCTTCTTGGGTCTATTATTGTCCCTAACAGGCATTTTCTTGTTTTTACAATACTTAGCTATATGCCCTTTAGCCCCACAAGCAAAACAACGTTTTACAAAATAAGCAGTTGAGTACATTTTATCTGCACTCTCAACTGATCCCTTTCTTGTCTTCTTTTGGATTCTTCCAACAACCTACCAGTTATGCCAGCCAATGTCAGTTCATCTCTGGACAAAACCTCTAACGAAGAAACAAAGTTCTCATAACTATCGTCCAAAGAAGAAAGAATTATGTAAACTTTTTGTAGTTCAGAGAAAACAAGTTCATTTTTATGCAGCTCCTGGAAAATTCTGGTCATGGATTCTGTTAGATCGGCGCAGGAAAGAAGAAGTGACCAGCAGGGTTCAAGTAACAAGTTTTAATAACAAGAACTGAACGGCTTGTGCGCTGCCGGAGCTCTCCTTATATACACTCCGGCAGACGCACCGCCCACTGACAGGGATTCAAAACTCCCGCCGAAAGGATCTTCAGCCAATCCCAGGCGGATGTCCTTATAAGGACATAACACTCCTCCCCCCTAGTTCTTAGTCAGTCGATCAGGGAAATAGTCACTAAGATAAACAGGACGTCTACGTGCCCGCGTAGACCTGCGCAGTTCAGAGTCAAGATGGACACTCTCCCGGACGGAGGGTGTCTGCTCCGCTCGGGGCTTCTTCCCCGGTGCCGGGCTGGATCTGGCCGTCGAGGACGCGGGCACTGTGTCCGAACCTCCGGCCGGGTCACGGACCTCCGCCTGCGGGCGATGCTGGTCTGCCTCGTTCCTGCACGGATCGTGGAGCCGCCGGTGTGGATCCCTGCTCTTGGCCGGTCCGGAACTCCTGAGCCACGGTAAGTTCCTGGGTCTCCCTCGGGTCCCCTCTGGGCTGGGGTCGCGCCGGTCTGGGTCAGGGTGCGAGTCCGGCGGTGGTGGTTGGGTTAAGCCCCCGGGGTCTCCGGTCGAGTCCGGCTTACTCCCGGGGCGGCAGGCGGACGGAAATGGTGACTGGTCGGCTCTGTCGGGGTGGCGTAAGCCTACCTTGCAGGGGTGGTGTAGGCCCTCTCTGCGCGGTTGGTCTGGCGGTAGTGCCGAATGTTCCCTCTGGCCGCTGGGCTGCTCGACCTGGTCGGGTTGGTGTTGGCCTACCCTGCCGGGGTGGTGGAGGCCTTCCTTGCAGGGTTGGTTTTCTGCGCGGTTGGCGGGTTGTTGTAGGGTCTCCTGGAATGTTGGCTGGAGGTCCCCAACTCTGGGCTGCCAGTTGCCCACTTCGCAGGGTTGACGTTGGCTTCCCCTGCTGGGTTGTCCCCGGTCTACTTGCCTTGCCGGATCTGGTATCAGGCTAGGTGCCGGGGTGTTTGTTCGTCCCTCGGGTCGCCGGTCTCCCTCGTCTGGGTGGTTTAGGCTTACTTCGGCGGGGTGGTTTAGGCCTACCTCGTCGGGGTGGTTTAGGCCTACTGTACCGGGGTGGTTTAGGCCTACCTCGCCGGGGTGGTTTAGGCCTACTTCGCCGGGGTGGTTTAGGCCTACTGCGCCGGGGTGGTTTAGGCCTACCTCGTCGGGGTGGTTTAGGCCTACTGCGCCGGGGTGGTTTAGGCCTACCTCGTCGGGGTGGTTTTCGCTCACTTCCCTCCACCTTTTGCGGAGCTGGTCGAGATGACGTCTCACGATCTGTCCATCGTCCAGCTCAACGCGGTAGGATTTGGGACCGGTTGTGCTGTGTACTGTAGCTTTAAGCCATTTAGGCGAGCCGTGGAAATTAAGAGCGAATACGGCATCACCGACGGAAAACTGGCGAAGTTGGCGACTGGCTGATGCGGGCACCTCAGAGGAGTATTGCGGGTGCAGTCTGTCCAGGGGTGACCGGAGTCTCCTGCCCATTAAGAGTTCAGCGGGGCATTTTCGGGTGGCAGAGTGAGGCGTGATATGCTGGGTAAGCAAAAAAGTGTCAATGCGCTCCTGCCAGTCCCCCGGGCCCATCTTGGCGAGCGACTCCTTCGTGAGTCGCACCATCCGTTCAGCCTGCCCATTTCCGGCCGGTCTGTAAGGGGCAGAGAGGGCATGGCGAATGCCCAAGCCCGCCAGGAAAGCTTCCATGGGCACGGACGTAAGTTGGGGCCCGTTGTCTGAGACCAGAACGTCTGGGAGTCCATGGGTCGCGAAAAGGCGCCGGAGGGCACGGATGGTAGCTTCCGTTGTGGTGGATGCCATGGGGACGACTTCCAACCACTTGGAGTAGGCATCAACCACGATGAGGAGGTGGTGCCCATGAATGGGGCCAGCAAAGTCTATGTGAATGCGCGACCAGGGGGAGCTCGGAGTCTCCCAGGGCATCGGGTCAGATTGAGGCGGGGCGGCTCTGACTTCTTGGCACGGGCTACACCTGGCGACCCAATGTTCAATGTCTTTGTCCAGTGTCGGCCACCAGACGTAGCTCCGTGCCAGGGCTTTCATCCGGACTATGCCCGGGTGTCCTTTGTGCAGCGCCGTAAGAGTCCTTCGTTGAAGAGTGCTGGGAATCAGCACCCTATCTCCCCATAGTAAACAGCCGCGCATGGTGGACAGCTCCCCTTGCTTGCGGCTGAACGGGATGAAGTCGTCGCTGTCCATTCGAGTCGGCCAGCCTCTCAGAACCCAGGAGTGGACTTGCCGGAGGATGGGGTCAGCTCGCGTGTGCGTCGCTACGTCGGCAGATGTCACCGGACAGTTGTTGTCGTTGTCAATATGCAGCAGCTCGAGCGTGGGGGCCGGGTCTTCCACGGATTCGGCGGATGGGCACCTGCTCAACGCGTCGGCGTTTGCGATGGCTTTACCAGGCTGGTGGACGAGGCTGTAAGAGTAGCCGGCGAGGAAAATGGACCAGCGCGTCATCCGGGGGGACATGAAGGCTGGGGTCTGCTTGTCCCCTGCTAGTAGGCCGAGGAGGGGCTTGTGATCGGTGACAATGGTGAATTGCCGTCCATACAGGTATTCGTGGAAGCGCTTCACCCCTGCAACAATAGCCAACGCCTCTTTGTCCAGTTGGCTGTAGTTGCGCTCAGCACTAGACATAGTCTTAGAGAAAAATGCGATGGGGGCTTCACGACCGGTAGGCAGTTCATGGCTGAGCACAGCGCCAACTCCGTACGGGGAAGCATCACAGGTCAGTCTGAGGGGCAGTGTCTCATTGTATTGAATGAGCACACTGTCTGAGGTCAGAAGTTGCTTAACGGCTCTGAATGCAGACTCTTCCTCACGTCCCCACCTCCAGGAAACCGCCTTCGCCAGCAAGCGATGGAGCGGCTCAGCAACAGTGGCTTTCTGCTGGAGGAAAATAGCGTAGAAGTTAAGCAATCCAAGGAAAGCCTGAAGCTCCGCTTTGTTTTTGGGGCTGGGAGCTTCATGGATAGCTTTAACTTTTGATTTGGTGGGGTGGATGCCAGAACTATCTATCAGATAGCCCAGGAACTCGACTTCCTGTACCCCAATGATGCACTTGTCCCTCCGGACTCTCAAGCCCTTCTCCCTGAAACGCTGGAGAACTAGCCTTAGCCGGTCCAGGAGTTGAGCTTTTGAGTCCCCAGAGATCAGTACATCATCGAAATAAGGCACCACCCCTGGAACGCCTTGGAGAAGGCGTTCCATCATGGATTGGAAAATGCCAGGGGCTGCACTGACCATGAAGCACCATCCTGCTTCATGGGAGTCACAATGGGAGTTTCCCATGAAGCATGATCGATGGGTTCCAGGATACCTTGGGCAATCAGCTTATCTAGCTGAGCGTCTACTTTAGCCCGCAAGGCAAATGGAACCCGGCGGGGCTTGAGCCGAATTGGGGTTACCCCCTTGTCCAGATTAAAGGAGATGGGTTTCCCTAAAAACGTCCCTAACTTACCATCGAAGACTTCTTGGAACTCTCCGATGAGTGAGTCGAGTTCGCCTGAGCTAATCTGGTGGATGCCTCCAATAGAAAGCCCCAGCGGCTGGAACCACTCCACGCCCAGCAGGGTCGGGCGGCTATGCTCCACGACGGTTATGGGAAGCTGGCCCTGGAACTGCTTGAAGGCGATCCGGAGGTTGGTCCGCCCGATGACGCCGATGGGGTTGCCGCCGAAATCCACCAGCTTGGAGTGCAGAGGTTCAAGTTGGCGCTTGGAGAGATTCGGCTTGAGCCTCTTGACCTGGTGCCAGTCGATGATCGAATAGACGGAGCCTGAGTCGACTTCCATCGTGCACGGCAAGCCTTCTGCCAACAGTGTCACGTGGAATTTTGTGGCACTGTTGGTGCTGGTGAGGGCGATCGTTGTCTGGTTCACAGCGCCGCCATGAGAACTGGTGCGGTCGTCGCGCTTTTGCTGGGTTGAGGACCGTTTGGACGACCTCTGGGAGTCGCGACGATTTTCTGGATTCTGGGGCTTGATCGACTCCGGAACAGGATCAGAGGCTCTGCATGCCTCTGCGATGTGCCCCCTCTTAAGGCAGCGTCTGCAGGTGGCATCCCGCCAGTGACAGGATTGGCGGGGGTGGTGTCCCTTGCAACTGCCGCACTGAGCGGCGCGGCGGCCATCGTTTTGAATTTCCCGCCTGGTTGGGCGGGAAACTTTTAAAACGGTTGATTCTCCCTCTGAATCAGTCGGAGTGGACGAGTCGTCGGATGATTCCGATGACGGTTTGCGGATCTTATGGATCCCTCGGGACTGGAGCATGGCAGCAGCGGCGGTCTCGGATGTTTCAGCAGCCGTAGCCTCCTCAAGAACGTCCTTCAAGGACAGTCTTTTTCTGCTTAGGAACTTCTTTTGGAGGTTGGCATCTCTCATCCCGAAGACGATCCCGTCGCGTAAGGCATTGTCAACGTTCTCAAATTCGCAGTTAGCAGCGATTTGACGCAATGCCGCCACAAAGTCTTTAAGCGATTCGCCTTCCTTCTGATTACGTTGGCGGAAGGTAGAGCGATTCGAAATGGGGGTGCCCGTTGGGGCATAGTGGTCTTGCAGGGCAGTCTGCAGATCCACCCAGGACATGACTTCAATGTCCCTGGGTGCGACGAGGTTGACGGCGAGTTCCAGAACGTCGGAGCCGCAGTTAGCGAGGAAGAGAGCCCTCTTCCTCTCGTCGTCTAGGTTGTTGTAGCCGTTTCCCCGGAGGAATTGGCGGAAACGTATCATATACGAACTCCACTTCTCCCGGCTGGGGTTGAAGGGAGCCAGCGAGGCGAACGGCGCTTGCGGCGTTGCCATTTCTCAGACCGCGTCGAGTGACTTCAGCTCGTTATGGCGATCGTGCCACGCGGAGGTTCTTCTCTAGTCCTTCGTCGCCAGTGTTAGATCGGCGCAGGAAAGAAGAAGTGACCAGCAGGGTTCAAGTAACAAGTTTTAATAACAAGAACTGAACGGCTTGTGCGCTGCCGGAGCTCTCCTTATATACACTCCGGCAGACGCACCGCCCACTGACAGGGATTCAAAACTCCCGCCGAAAGGATCTTCAGCCAATCCCAGGCGGATGTCCTTATAAGGACATAACAGATTCCAAATGAGCCATCATATCTCCCCCTTTTAGAAGATGTTGTTTAAATAATTTTTGTGTGAGATATATATGAGCACCCACAGAGTCACGAACATATAGTCTCTTCAACTTGGTCTAACACCTAGCAGCAGATTCTTCACCACGAATATGGACAAGCTGCTGGTCACCCAGTGTCAGTCCAATAATACAAAGAGATCGTTCATTGTCTCTGTTAAACTTGGCTAATTGCTTGGCATCTTCCTCATCAGCAGGATCCCATGCTGTTACATCCGGTGGATTATTAACTATATCCTACAGTCCTTCTCTAAGCAAAAGTAGATTACATTTTGTAGACCAGGATACATAGTTTGTTCCGTCCAGCCGGAATTCCAATTCCAATTTATCATGGAAAAATTTGCTGCTTGTTCTAGTGCCATCATCACTTAGATTGTTTATCACAAACACAGTTTGTTCTACTCACATTAGCTCTCAGTTTAACTCTGAAAGAATCCTAGTTAGTTCTGGTTGGTCCTGGTTGGCCCTGGGCCCATAACCAATATTAAGGATATTGTTGTTGTTGTTAGCAACTAGCAGAGTATAGTGCACAGAGAAACGTTGCTGAGAGCAATGAAAATAAGAGATATGTGCAAACTGGTTTATCAAAAGGTTTCTTTATAGTGGAAAATAAACAATCTCATAGTCTTCTAAACAGTCCAAGTCTTTACCGGTTAAATCCAAAAAGCTTCTTACCACACAAACAGTAGTTGGTTCATTCTGGTACACAAACCCCGGATGGTTGCAGATCCACCCACACATGCACACGATGATAGCACAATTATCATCAACTGAATACAGTACCTTTCTTAAATACGTTGTTAAATTACAACTAATTGTAGCATGACTCAGCATTACAGCATGATGCAGCATTAAAACTTAAAGTCACAGAACACATATATTGCCTGGACAATCTGTTAGGCTCAAATCATATCCTAACACGCACATTAGTTTTTGGGGAGAAAAACAAGAAAAAAAATTCTGCCTCTGCCTACCACCATCCATCGGTATTCATCTGGCTAGCGCCCTTGCAGCAAATAGCAAACAGCCTGGTCACCTTCAGCATGATATTGCAGTGCCAATCAGCTGATTTAGCATGAACAGCTGATTGGCAATTGGATCAGCCTCTCAGAATACTGCCAACAGCTGTTCCAGGCTGCAGGGATCATCAGAGCCCATTGCGGTGTTTTTGGCCTCCATGCAATGAGTTTTTGGCCTTTGCATGCTCCGTTTTACACCTGTTCCAGGCTGCTGGGATCACCACAGCACATTGCTGCTGATTGCCATCTCCACGTATCACGTTTTTGTTTGATCTGGATCGGGGTGAAATGCTCCCGGTTCAGACCGGATCACCCGATCCGGTAGCGATGGCGGCGGGTGGTTCGGAGAACCAGTAGCAAAAATCCTTATGCATCCCCCCATGCCCGGCTGAGTCGCACGATCATCAGAGGCTTTTTTTTACTTTTAAAAGCATTTTTTCTACAACCTCTTTAGCAAAAAATGCTTTTAAAAGTAAAAAAAAAAAGCCTCTGATGATCGCGTGGCTCAGCTGGGATCATCAGAGGCTTTTCAAAGTGTTTTTTTCGCAACCTCTTGGCTGAAGAGGTCATAAAAAAAGTGCTTTGAAAAGTCTCTGATGATCCCAGCTGACTTGCCTGATCGGCAGAGAGGTATTTTTTAAAAAATGCTTCTCTGACGATTCCAGCTTCCTCAGTTGGAATTTTTGAAGAATAAATTATAATTCAATTTGGAGATACTCTCCTACTCATAATCTTTACAGTATAACATATTGACTTCTTCATTTTCTTTTTATAATGATGTTAAATTACTCTATGTTCATTTGTTTTCTTTTTTGACACATTAATATCATGGTTAAATTAAACATTCTTCCATATATAAAAATGTAAGAGAAAGGTGGCAATAATAATAAAGAAAATGTGCTGAAGGGTTTAATATGTTTTAAATATTTTTCCCCTAATTGTAATGGAAATATCTTATAATGAAGCCTAAAGACTGTAAATGACCATTCAGAAGATCATCTCTTTTAAGAGTTGTACTAACTTTTTTCCAATTTCATGTTTTTAAAAGAGACCTCTTTTGTTAAAATGTTCAAAATCTGTATGATCAATATCTGTATGAGCAGGGAAAAGATTAAGTTAGAAGATTGTTAAATCTTCTAGTTCTGCATGAAATTTAATTGAATAATTGCTAGCTTAATCAGGTCCTCCATTAAAGAGTCTCACTCTTTTACAAAAAGATTAGGAATAGAAGACATTTTCACATTAATTAAATTATGTTTCCTTCTATTTTCAACCGATACGTTTTTCCAGTCAATTGGAGGTTTGCCTGGTTAGCAGAGCTTTCCAATGTCACTTGAATTTATACCACATTCCATGTTGATATAACCACAGAATTCCTTTTAATGTATCAAATCAGATGGCTCTGTCCTGGTGATTTGTAAATATACTAGATACTGGTCTGTTATACCAGGGTGGAAGGATGGAAGTTTTGGAAAGGCACTGCCAAAACAAAGGAGCTTATTATTGAGGAAGGAATGAAGGAAAGAAACAAAGTGAGAACAATGTAAGGATGAAGGTCTCATGGGCAATTTTATTTCAAAGCAAATGGAGTGACACAGATATGGGAACAGAGAAAATGTGAACACTGTCCATAAAACTGATGAAATTGAAGGCAAACCCATGTTATTACTTAATGGGAGACAAGGTTAGGAAGTAAGAACAATGGAAATAGATCTATGGCATAGAGGATTAATCAGATGTCCACTTGTCAAATTAAACAGAGAATGTTCACATTTTACAGAAAGACATCCAACATTACCACTAAACCTTTCACCCCCTGCAACAATGGAATTCAATGTTCCCAATGTCAGAAGCTTTAACAATGGATAGGGGAAAAAGATATTTTTAGAATCTTACAGGGGATTGTATAGAATTTTCTCTTCTGTAATCTTCAATTTGTCAAAAATGTTGAATCTGATGTGGAGGATATTTTTTAAAAAAATTCTAGGACTGTGATGGTGAACCTATGGCATGCGTGCCACAGGTGGGACTGGAAGTTGGCAAACGGGGCATTTTCAGCCTCTGGAGGGCTTCCGGGGGGTGGGTGGGTGGAGAAGGCCATTTTCACCCTCTCCAGACTCCTAGAAATGCTCTGGAGGCCGGAGACAGCAAAAAATGGGGCTTCCGGTCCCACCGGAAGTTGGCAAACAGGCTGTTTTCACCCTCCCCAGGCTCCTAGAAAGGCTCTGGAGGCTGGGGACAGAAAAAAATGGGCTTACCATTCCATTGTGTGCCAGGAGCAAGGAGAACATTGGGGAGAGGGGGATCACGCACGCATGCGCAGGGGCAGGGCACATAGAACTATGGGTGTGGGCACGCGCACGCATGACCCCCTCTTCTCCTGGCACACAATGGCAAAAGGGTTAGCCATCACTGTGCTAGAAGAAACCAGATAAATGTTAGAACCACTTCTTTGTCAGTCTACTCCATCCATCTATTGCTTGCAAGCTTTTGATTTCTTGGAGGCTTGCTGTTCAAAGTCCTCCAAGAGCTTTGGATTCTTCTGCCCAGCAGTTAACAAAACCACAGGCAATGAACACAGGAAAACAAGATTATGTAGGTGTTTATTTCATCCATTGCCAGCCTTAACAGTCTGATTCATAATGTCTTTACTATAGATCATTTTGGACAAAAAGGAAAAAAGTACTGAACTTGTATATAGCTTTTCACATCTGTTGTTTCATCTGATATTGTCTTTGGTCCACTGTACAATACAGGAAGAACATCTAGTCTCTCTGAAATTGAGGAGAAATTTAAATCCTTCACAAGAATAGAATGATCAATAATAATGTGAGTATAAAAATAAAAGCTGTTCATGGATCCTTTCCAGAAGAGAATTAATTTGAATTATTATAATCAGTTTTTTCTGCTTTATGTCATTAAAAGATACCTTTTTCGTTAATATGTTCAAAATCTGTATGATCAATATCTGTATGAGCATGGGGAAAAAGATTAATTTAGAAAGCAGCAACTTCCCCGGTATCTGGATGAAGCTGTCTATCTCAACCCATTCCAGTTGGACTTCAGGTCGGGATACAGCATGGAAACGGCATTGGTCACATTGGTAGATGATCTCTGGAGGGCTCAGGACAGGGGATGCTCCTCTGTCCTAGTCCTATTGGACCTCTCAGAGGCGTTTGATACCATCGACCATGGTATCATGCTGCGACAGCTGGAGGGGGTAGGAGTGGGTGGCACCATGTTGCAGTGGTTCCCCTCCTTCCTCTCCGGTTGGACACAGTCTGTGTTGGCAGGGGGGCAGAGATCAACCTCGAGGTGCCTTATGTATGGAGTGCCGCAAGGGTCGGTCCTCTCGCCCCTTTTGTTCAACATTTATGTGAAGCCGATGGGTGAGATCATCCGTGGTTTTGGGGTGGAATGTCACCTGTATGTTGATGACACTCAGCTGTACATTTCCACCCCGGACCACCCCAATGATGCTCTTAACATGATGTCTCGCTGCCTGGAGGCCGTGCGGATCTGGATGGGGAGAAACAGGCTCAGACTCAACTCCTCCAAGACTGAGTGGCTATGGTTTCCAACGTTCCAATATAGCCAGCTGGTTCCATCATTGGCTATTGGGGGTGAAACTCTGCCCCCATCGGAGAGGGCTCGCAATCTGGGTGTCCTCCTGGATGCACAACTGTCCTTAGAAGAACATATGAGAGCTGTGGCCAGGAGGGCTTTTTATGAGGTTCGCCTGATGTACCAGTTGTGTCCCTTTCTGGATTGGGATGCCCTACACACGGTCACTCATGCCCTCGTCACGTCCTGTCTGGACTACTGTAATGCTCTCTACATGGGGCTCCCCTTGAAGAGCACTTGGAGGCTCCAACTGGTCCAGAATGCAGCCATGCAGGTGATTATGGGTGCGACTAGGCACACCCATGTGACACCCCTCCTGCGCAAGTTGCACTGGCTCCCAGTGGTCTTCTGGGTGCGATTCAAGGTGTTGGTTACCACCTTTAAAGCACTCCATGGCTTAGGACCTGGATACCTACAGGACCGCCTTCTTCCACCAATAGCCTCCCACTGACCAACGCGCTCCCACAGAGAGGGGCTCCTCAGGGTGCCGTCAGCTAAACAATGTAGGCTGGCAACCCCCAAGGGGAGATCCTTCTCTGTGGGAGCACCCACCCTCTGGAATGAACTACCCCTTGGGATACGTATGATTCCAAAATAGCTGGGTCCAAGCCCTCCTTGGACCCAGCTATTTTGGCTAATTATCATCCAGTCTCCAACCTTCCCTTTTTGGCGAAGGCTGTTGAGAGTGTGGTTGCGTGGCAGCTCCCTCGGTACCTGGATGAAGCTGTCTATTTAGACCCGCTCCAGTCCGGCTTCAGGTCTGGATACAACACCGAAACGGCATTGGTCGCATTGGTGGATGATCTCTGGAGGGCCCGGGATAGGGGGTACTCCTCTATCCTGGTGCTGTTAGACCTCTCAGCGGCTTTTGATACCATCGACCATGGTATCATGTTGCGCCGGTTGGAGGGACTGGGGGTGGGGGGCACCGTTTTACGGTGGTTCTCCTCCTACCTCTCCGACCGGTCGCAATCAGTGTTGACAGGGGGGCAGCGGTCGACCCCGAGGCGCCTAGTGTGTGGGGTGCCGCAAGGGTCGGTCCTCTCGCCCCTCCTGTTCAACATATATGTGAAGCCGCTGGGTGAGATCATCCGTGGTTTTGGGGTGGAGTTCCACCAGTACGCTGACGATACTCAGCTGTACATCTCCACCCCAGACCACCCCAACGATGCCGTGGAAGTGATGTCCCAGTGCCTTGAAGGCGTGCGGGTCTGGATGGGGAGAAACAGGCTTTGTCTCAACCCCTCCAAGACCGAGTGGCTGTGGCTGCCGGCGTCCCGATATAGCCAGCTGACACCATCGCTGGTCATTGGGGGCGAATCACTGGCCCCCACGGAAAGGGTGCGCAACTTGGGCGTCCTCCTGGACCCACGGCTGTCCTTGGAGGATCATATGACAGCTGTGGCCAGGGGGGCTTTCTATCAGGTTCGCCTGATACGCCAGTTGTGGCCCTTTCTAGATCGGGACTCCCTATGCACAGTCACTCAGGCACTCGTCACCTCTCGCCTGGACTACTGCAATGCTCTCTACATGGGGCTCCCCTTGGGGTGCACCCGGAAGCTCCAACTGGTACAGAATGCGGCCGCGCGGGGGATTATGGGAGCATCGGGGCGCTCCCACGTTACACCTCTCCTGCGCGAGCTGCATTGGTTGCCGGTGGAGTTCCGGGTGCGTTTCAAGGTGTTGGTAATGACCTTTAAAGCGCTCCATGGCTTAGGACCAGGGTACTTGCGGGACCGCCTTCTGCCGCCAATTGCCTCCCACCGGCCGGTTCGCTCCCACAGAGTGGGCCTCCTCAGGGTGCCGTCAGCCAGACAATGCCGGCTGGCGACCCCCAGGGGGAGAGCCTTCTCTGTGGCAGCCCCCACCCTCTGGAATGATCTTCCTCCAGAATTGAGAATTATCTCCGACCTCCGGACGTTTCGTCGGGCCCTGAAGACGCATCTTTTTCTACTTGCCGGTTTAGCCTGATCCCTGCTGCATTTTTAGAATTTTTTAAAATTTTAAAATTTTTAATGTTTGTTGCGTTGTCACATTTTAATATTTATTTGGTTTTAATTCTCAGCCTAATGTATATGTGTTTTAATTTTTAACTTTTATGTATTGAATTTTTATTTCGGCTGTTCACCGCCCTGAGTCCGTAAGGAGAAGGGCGGTATACAAATCTAATTAATAAATTAATTAATAAATAATAATTCCCGACCTCCGTACCTTCTGCAGGGTCCTAAAGACCCAGCTATTTCAGCAGGCTGGCCTGGCTGGATAAGAACTTGGATGGGTTTCTAAATTGGGTAGGTTTAATGAACAAGGCCAATTTGTTTAATTCTTTTAACTGATTTTAATTTTTGTATGACTTTGTGTTTTATTATGGCTGTGCACTGCCCTGAGTCCTTTGGGACAAGGGCGGTATACAAATCTAATCTAATAATAAACTAAGTCTTCTAGTTCTTAATTGAATAATTTCCATCTCTAGCTCAATCAGGTTCTCCATTAAAGTGCCTCAGCTCTTTTACTTGATTTACCATTTAGACAAAAGGAAATATTACAAAAATATTGTTATTTTCATTGGTCGCATAGTCGGTCAGATTGGATTTGGCATTTTTGTCACCTATCAAGTCCTTCCCAAGTAACTGGAATACACATATATTGTTTAATAATATTAAACGTATTGTTGTAGGATATAAGCTATTACAAGTAAAGCCACCTTTTACAATTGACTGATAGTTATTTTGTCAATGCCAATGGTATTCAGCTGGTGCTCCAAATGTTTTGGGAATGTACGCAAGGTGCCTATTGATATTATTTTTGCTTTCTTTTCTCACAGTCATTCTACTATTATTTTGGATCTTCAGTGATTTTCTCCAGTTCTTTCTCTCTATTCTGCAGTCCCCAGGTATTGCAGTGTCCACTATTCAAACTTTTTTGACTTTCTTATCAACAATTGTTAAGTCTGGAGTGTTGTGTGGCATGTGCTTGTCTGACTGAATTCTGAAGTTGCAGAGCATTTTAGCTTCTTCCTTTTCTATTACTTAGTCTGTTTTGTGTTCTCACCAGTTCTTGCTTGCAAACAAATGTTTCTATATCTTTGTATATTTGTGGTGACAAGCAACTTCTCTTCAAGCAGTCCTGTAGCTGCTGGCCCTGGTTGCTCAGTCAACAGTCCCAAGTTCTATAGCACACTTGTCATCAAATGTCCGGCAAATCCAACATCTAGCACAGTCCTTCTTGACCCAGGCAACTCATTGCTATTATTATTTGAACTTAACAATAGTATATGCATTTTTGTTGAGTACTCTGTGGCTGCTTTCTTAGGTGCCTCCATTCCCCCCCCCCCCCCTTATCTACACAAATAATATATCAACAAAATACAATCCATTAGTGCAGTAAGAAAGTCATTGCTGGGGGAAAGAACATTTTTCCTAGGAAATTTAACCAATTGCCTGAGAGTCCTCTTCTTTCCTACTTTGCCCATAAATAACCTAATTCAAAGCTTGACAGGCAGTTCATATCAATAGTTCCTTTCTAC
Source organism: Masticophis lateralis (assembly GCA_030761175.1). Taxonomy (NCBI): domain Eukaryota; kingdom Metazoa; phylum Chordata; class Lepidosauria; order Squamata; family Colubridae; genus Masticophis; species Masticophis lateralis. Next base: position 54,287,488 of record JAUDYJ010000004.1, read on the forward strand.
AAATCAGATATAAATGTATCCTTTACCATTATTCTTTTGACTATTCTGGGTACATAGTTTTTGAAGAATTTATACAATCTAAAATATATCTCAAAAATATGATTATAGCCAAGCAGAATACATGCATCATGAACCTGCAACAATTGGTCCAAAGTTAATTTGTTATTTCAGTAAAAGATATGGCAACAATATCTTATGTTATCATTATATACATTAAACACTCATTTAGATGTCCATATGTTCAAACTAGAATTTTTGGTTATATTTGCTTCTTCATTTTGATCCCATGTAAGGCATCTTCTATTAGTTTACAAAAATGAAAAAATGTGGGGTTTTTTTTTGAGTATTTATTAAATTTATTTGCCACCCATTTTGTATTGAAACAACTGGACAAAGTTTGCACAACCAATTATTATTGTCCACAAGTTCTTAGGAAGAACATGTATCAGCTCACCCTTTTGTTGTTCCACCTCTGTTGGTGGGCAGCACAGCTACCATCCATGCTTATCATTGGAACATGGAGTGACAAGAATAGCGTTTTAGAGAATAGATTTCTGGAGTTCCTGAGATTAGACATTTGGTGATACAAAACAAATATGTCACTGTGTTGGAGTAATGCTACCAAGAAAAGACACTTGTATTTAGGAACATAATCAGATGTTATGCACCCCACATAAATGCATCTAATGTATTAGACACATGCATAAGATTACTCATATTTACAATGGGTTTTATAATGTTTATAATTCTTTGAAAAACCTGAAAAGTATTAAAAAGCACTAAATAGTGTGCAAATATTTTTGAAGATACATAATTCTGACATCCAGTAGAAATGTTATGTAGCTGCCAAAAGACCACAGATTCAGATGTGTTTAGGTAAATCACATATGTCACAACCAAGTCATACATTTTTCAAGCCATCTGTTCCCGCGTATACCTGCCATCCCTTTGTTTTCTCATTTAGCTACTTGTTAGATGAAGATAAAAACAAATGTAGATGCAGGAACATATTTTTAAAATTAAAATTCAATTCTACCATATATTGGACCTTCCTGCTCAAGGTTATAATGCAAAGAGTATTAAGAATGCTTAGTTTGGTGATAGGACAAAAGGGCAATTTTGAATGATATCTCTCCTTGGCCTTTCAATGCAATCAGATAAGATAAAAGATTTTTACCTGGGCACAAGATGTAATGATGGTACAACATCAAATGATAAAACGAAGTCAATTAAAGTATACTTGAAGAGTATAATTAATACAAAAAATTCAGGGAATGATTTTGCTTCTTACATCTTTTGTATTTATTTCCATGATCTGTCTGGCAAACTGTTCAGCAATCTCTAGACCATACTATGCTCAGATAAAATATATTGAATAAAATTCCTTTGTATTTATTCAGCTATGTTTCAGCTTTAACTCAGTATACTAAATAACACTTAGGAATGAAATTCCATTAACAACTTCACTTTCCAAGCCAATCGGAAAGCAGATGGTGACATTTTCCTTCACTATGTTTTTAATATTTTTTCAGGATTTCACTTGAAAAGTCAAACTAATTTCAGAGGCTTTGAAACATAGATATTGATTCACAAAAGAGCATAACCTTTGATTTCAAAATGGATCTTTACTCCATATGCTTATGAAAAATGTTTCAGGTTATATTATTGCATCAATTTGTCTTATAATGTTTTGTGGAGAGGACATATCTGCCAAATTTTCAGGATGAGAAACAGATTCATCGGCATCAAGATTTGTACATGGCACTCACAAAAGTGGCAGGGATTTTGTCAGGATGCTACAACATTTGGTTTTAGTTTTGTTGTTCTGCTTCCACTTGCATTGCACAGATAGTTGCAAAAAATTATTGATTTATTTTAGCTCCTCCCCTTTTTCCATCAGCCATTCTATTAGCCAATCTATCAGGTCCTAAATGAAGGGATTTGGCCCAAGGAGACATTAATAACTGCAGATAAAGCAGTGTTTACTACTGTCGGAGTGCTCCTTTCCTACACCCAAACTAAAGAAAACATTAAAAACACAGCTTCTTAAAATTATCATTAATTCCAAATAGCATATTATCCGATAATAAACATACTGGGAAAAATAGTTTTATCTGCCACTGGATTGCGTGGATTGGTTAGTCATCATGAAGAACTTTGGGATTTAATTCAAGTACCAGCCTGTAGTTTTACTAGGGCTCTTCGATTATTCCAAACACTTGGCAGATATGAGAAAAGATTGCTTTTTTTTAAAAAAAAAAAGATAAAATGTTTAGGCAGAATTATAGTTATACAATGTTTCATAGAAATCATTGCAAAATCCCGAGATTTCATCAGTGTTTAGCATATATGTTGTTCTTTGAAGTATATAAGAGAGTATTTGTACTCTTCTATTTCCTAGAAATAAAGTTTGTCATAACAATGAATTAGGAGAGTTCAAAGTAGAATTTAAGAAGAACTTCCAACTAAATGGAGAATACATTCTTTTTAAAGAAAGTTAATTCCCAGCCAAATGGAAAATGTATGCTGGTAGACGACAGAGGATGCCTTATGTACTCATCATATTTGTCCTTCAGACAGGCATTCAACAGTGACAATTTTCTTGAAGTTCTTGATTCAGGCACTAGAGGCACTCCATCAGGGGTGGGTTCCACTTACCTTTACTACCGGTTCGCAATGGGAACCTGCGGGCCGGTTGTGTCACACACTGGCCACGCCCATGCCTGGGTTAGCGAAGGGGAAAACATCCTAATACGTCATGTGATGCTGCTGTGACGACATGAGTTTGACAACCCTGCTGTAGATGACTCTTGGTTTTTCTTGTTAGGCTATTCAATCTTTTTGTTTACTTAAGATGTTTTGGAGGACTTTGGTTCATGTGCTATGGAGATGCCATGTGATTATAATAGTCTATTGGTTATTTCTGAAATGTTTTTGATGTATTGCAGTATTATTCTTCTCATAGCCTTCTCATGTTATCCCTTGTGCTATAGTGGGTTGGACCATCAGGCATCTTTTGATAAATTTGCATGGGTATCCATTTTGTTGGGAAATGTTGTATAGGCAACCTATTTTCCTTTTCTGATATTCCGGCTTGCAGCAATGTCTTTACGCTCATCTGAACAATGTTCTTACACAGCTTCTCTTGTGGGAGGTTGCTTTGTTACTTTGCTAGTGGGAGATTAGTCTGGATGGGTTTTTCCATAGACTTGTATTTCTAATTATCCCAATTTCTTCTGCTGAAAAGGCTATCCAAGAAGGATAATGGGTTGCTGGTTTCTTCTTCCCCTTGTGAATTTTATCCCTTTGAATATATTGCTAATAGTTTCATGTGTTTTCTTTAGTTGTTTGTTTTTGTTATGACAAAGCTGTCATCTACATACTAGATCCATATTTTTGGTTGTATTCATGGAATGCATAATTTCTAAACGTTGCATTGCAGTTTCTGCTATGAATCCTGAAAGTTTTGATCCCATGGTTGGTTAATCAAGCTGGTTTGTTAATCAGAATCACTGGATCAATATTCAGTTGACCAAAAAAAAAAAAGGAAGAGGGGGGGAGGGACAGAGAGAGAGAGACGGAGGGAGGGAGGGAGGGAGGGAGGGAGAGGGGGGGGAGGGAGAGAGATTGTGTAATAATAGTTAGAGTGTTATGCCCAGGATCAAATCCATCATGAATATAGAAGTGTATTGCTGTTTTTATGATAAGCAGGATGTATTTAATCTTCTGAAGAAAACCATATTAAACTTAACCTTATAATAGCATCCTTCTCCTTCTTCATAATAGTATAAAAGAAAAAAATTAATGGCTTGGAATGAGACATTTGAATGTACAACTCTGATGTAAGAATAAGTAATAAAATACCTTGCAAGGATGCCATCTTGTAAGCACCTACGGTTCAAATGATTTTATTATAAACTGCCAATTACAGACATTAGTTCTGGATAAATATGAGAAGATAGTTTGAGCAGTGTGCGTATTTCACTTCATAAGAAAAAATATTGCAAAGTCATTTATCAAGCATGGTGCAGTATTCGAGCACAGAAACAGAGTAACAAAGGCATTTGACAGCCTTTTATTGATAAATGAAAGTACAGCTTTCAGATTATGCAAATAGAGCTACAAAACTACAGAAGACATTAAGATGTAGTTTGAAGAACTAAGATGCCATCTAGTGGAATATTTCAAGAATACTGAATCTGCATTCAAAGAGAAATCTCTTCAAAGCCTATTCAGGAGAAGGGGAAGGAATATTTTCTTGAGAATTAACATTAGTTTTTGGTGGTTATGTCTTGTACTACTTTTGGAAATGGTACCAACTATAATTTATTTTGACTTTTCATTTTTTATATAAAGCTAACAGTGTACAACTTCAATTTGCACTAAAACTTTGCTAAAATAAATGCTACATTTTTTTTCTTTTTTTCCCTTCTTCCTCTTCAGAAGGCATTTTAAGACTGAAGACAAATCTAGGTAGCTAATGGAACATCAGCCATTACTTTTTTTTCTGACACAGTAACCCAAAACTGCACAATTGAAATTCTAATTCAGTTCCATCTATATGCTGCTTTAAACTGTAAACTGTAACATCTCAATGTCCTTCTCTTTATCTTTATTCAATAGTCAGTTTGTTGAAGCATTTTGAAAAATTCAGTGATGATGAACGTTTTGTTAGCCCACCATTTCCTGCCTTTATTGTGAATTTTAGAAGTCATTCTATTAATGGTGGATTAAACAATACACACTTTTAACAGCACAGCAAAACAATACACATGAGGTCAGTTTTCCAACAAGAATCAGTCCTATTAAATGGGGTAATTGTGTGTCATTCAGCTGTGCAATTGGGGAAAATTTAAGAAATCTGGAGAATACAAACAAGTATAGAAAAGTTTTTATCACCAGTAACTGGGAATTATTGTCAGGATCTATTATAGAAATATGTTAATTCCAGTAGAAATCTGAATGAGGAAATATATCTTATTAAAACTGTTCAAACACATTATTTTGTGTTTGTACAACCAATTCACTTCCCACACTTTTAATTCTTTTGGGCAAATCTGTATCATTGCATCTAATTCTTTTGTGATTTGTTAACCTACTTAAGACATAGTAATATTTTTTCAAATACGCTTTCCCACTATCACAGCAAGATGCTCATGAAGTGGGTGTCAAAAGACCAGCATGGCAACTAGAGCCACATGTAAAATTGGTGGGGCTTTGATCATTTGGACACAGCCACAATCTTGACTTGTTTAATTGTGTCCTGTGAGTCACCCATTGCTAAACTAATTGGAAGGAACTCACAAAAGTCTGCCTCCTATTAGTTTATATACGAAGTCTCAAGGACACTGGAAAGCTAATCTGTATTTATTTAAAAGTTACTGTGATAACAGTGATAGGAAAAGGTGGAATTTAAGATTATAATAAAATATACTAGCTGTTCCAGGAACAAACCAAAACTGGAACATTTCTTTAACTACTTGCTCAGAAGCAAAGCTGATTACCAATCTATGCTTGAGGGAATCGATACCTGACTTTGTTAACATTTCTTTTGCTATTATTATTATTTTTTAATGAAAACCCTTTGTTAATGTGATGTAATTTCCATGTGATGATCAGCATCTCTGATATGCCCTTTATAGTTCGCATTTTAGCTCTTATAAAAGCTGCAGCTGCCAAAAAAGCCAATGCAGTCCTAGGCTGCATTAACAGAGGGATAGAATAAATATCACGTGAAGTGTTAATACCACTTTATAATGGCTTGATAAGGCCACACTTGGAATACTGCACCCAGCTTTGGTTGCCATAATGTAAAAAAAGATGTTGAGACTCTAGAAAGAATGCAGAGAAGAGCAACAAAGATGATTAGGGGATTGGAGGCTAAAACATATAAAGAATGGTTGCTGAAATTGGGTATGTTTAGTTTAATGAAAAGAAGGGTTAGAGATATTGGAATGCTGCTATCACTAGAGGTGATAGCAGCATTCCAATATCTCAAGGGTTGCCACAAAGAAGAGGGAATCAAGCTATTCTCCAAAGCACTTGAGGGTATATTTTTTTTTTATTTTTTTATTTTTAATTTGATTTATATGCCGCCCTTCTCCGGAGACTCAGGGCAGCTTACAATGCGTTAAGCAATAGCCTTCATACTTTTGTATATTTATATTTATACAAAGTCAGCTTATTGCCCCCACAAACTGGGTCCTCAATTTACCCACCTTAGAAAGGATGGAAGGCTGAGTCGACCTTGAGCCTGGCTAGGATTGAACTCAGAGAAATTGCAGGCAGCTGGTGTTAATTGCTGCCTTTAATAGGAGGCATTAGCCCTCTACGCTACACAGGCTTCCTAATATCACGATATATAATATATCGTGATATTAGTTCAAGATACTGGTGAAAAAAAAAAGAATAATCTACAATAGTAGAATACTTCACCAGTTTCTGATAGAAGTGGATTATAGATCACCAAATCTTAGGACATAATACATTTGTTAGATTATAAAGTATGATTTAGATTTATCCTCCTAGAAGCTTTCTGACCCACTCAGTTATGATCTTCTGCACACAGCTCCTTTGGCCCATGTAGATTCTTCTTGCTACTATAGGAGTCAGCAATGAGTGCACTGAACACTTGTTGTTTCTATTCCTTGTGTTAATAACTGAATATATGGTCTACTTTTCCAAATTGAATGAATTCTGACTTGAACAGCATGAGCTTATCGTGCCTTCCTTCCTTCCCAACATTCATAAACATCTTTAAAAACAGAGATGTCAAATTACAAAGAAAAATTCAACAGCAGAATGGACTGACTTGTGAACCACTGTGTTGCCAATAAATTTTTTTATTTAAAAAAACCCCAAATCTTAGGTTTCTTGTTTTTTATTTTAACTAGCAGTTCAGTTTTAACTCATCTCTTACAGGCTAGAACAATATAGCCACAGAAAGACAAATGGAATACAGTATTTTACAGATTGTTCGATTGATTATGTGTCATAAGTTTTTTTTGATCCCTAGCAACCACATAGATTTTCTCCATGATGATCTATATCCAACCTATTCTTTCAAGTCACTGAATGATACATCAGATATTTATTTATTTAAATAAATAAATAAATTCACAAGCCAATTTTTTTATTGGAATGGTTGGGAATTTCTTTTAGTTCATTAAATAAATAGGCCATCTAAAACATGCACATTTCTTCATAGCTGGGAAAGAACTTGATAGTTGGGAAAGAATGTTGAACTGACAGTTTTGTCCATGCTTTAGTTTGCTTCCCATAGATTAATGAGTTCTTCCAACTGATTAGGGGGCTGGAGGCTAAAATATGTGAGTAACGGTTGCAGGAATTGGATTAGTCTAGTCTAGTGAAAAGAAGGACTAGGGGTGACTTGATAGCAGAGTTCCAATATTTGAGGGGCTGCCATAAAGAAGAGGGGTTCAATCTATTCTCTAAAGTACCAGAAGGCAAGACAAGATACAATATACAATGGATGGAAACTAATCAAGGAGAGAACCATCCTAAGAGAACTAAAGATAAATTTTCTAATAGTGAGAACAATTAAGCAGTGAAATGGTTTACTTTCAGAAGTTGTGGGTGCTTCATTACTGGAGGCTTTTAAGAAGAGACTGAACAGCAACTGGTCTGGAATGGTATAAGATCTTCTGCTTGAGCAACAGGTTGGATTAGAAGACCTTCAAGGTCCCTTCTAACTCTGTAACTCTCGTAACTGTTTTTCTATTTTACCACTAATTTTCTCATGGAATCCTTTTTTATTAATACAATTTTTCAGTGGCACATGGTTGCATACAAACCCAGTAAGATAGATAGTCAGATGCAACTTTTAAAGTCTATTAAACCAAATCACCAGTTTTGCTTCTTTTTATTCTATAATTAGTTCTCCCCCCCCCCTTGAATTTTCTTCTGCACTTTTTTTGCACAAAGAAGAACATTTCCTATAACAAGTGAATGCTAGTAGGGTGACTTCAACACCAATTCTTCTAGAACTCAGCCTTTACTTTGAGCAAATTAATATTTATTTATTATATTGAGTCTGAGGAAAATTCACTTCTGTCCATGCCTACACTGAATAGTTGATAAGAGATATATGCCATGACTTGTTCACTGTTCTTGTCAGCCCTGGAGGCCATCTTTTGCGTTGGGCCTTCAGGCCTGCCACGTTTAGTACTATGGGAAACTGGGAGGGATGATTGTATAGAGCAGGGGAGGTATATAGTCGTAATAACATTCCTTTCTCAGAGAGTCAAGGACATCTTGCCCTGCACTTGGAGGCATCTCCAGATGGGATGGTGCTTTGATTGGACCATGTGATGGACATGTGGAGGCTGGGCAGGGACCTGGACTTTCCTTTGGGTGGGGAAAACCTGGAGCTTTCAGATTTGGGTTTTCCCAATATGACATCTCTAATAAAATGGAATTTTGAGAAACTTCAAGCCTCGGAGTCTTCTTTCGTTGGGGGTGTTACTTGGAACCCTGACAGTTCTATTGTTTTATTCAACCAGTACAATCGTTAAGCTGTGCTGTGTTTTATGAGTAAAAGATATAATAATAAAACTAAATTAAAATGTAACTTTCTTTGAAATATCTTTATATGGTTGCTGGAATCAGTTCATATATCAAGAAATGTAGCTTTACCACATCACAGTGGTTAACAAGTGCATATGAAAAGCCTTCATCTTATTTTGAAGACTGTTTATCTATGGAAACATTCAAATGGATATAAAAAGACACTATGGTTCCAGTGGATAGTAGTTGGCATAGTATAATTATTCTGATGTTTTAAAAAGGCATTTTAAAGACGTCAATGTACCATTCTGTGCGAAATGAGCATATCCTGTGGAAACATATCCTGTGGAAGTTGAGGATAAATTGTACCTATAGTCTAGGAATTTGTAAGCAGCATTCAGTGTATGGGGGAGTTTGTTTCACTATTAATTTTCCTTTGCATAGAATGCATAGGATAAATTTTGCTATTACTGAATGTTTAGTTTTCTGTTAGTTTCATTTTCCTTAGTATGACCATTATCAACTAAGATTGTTGCAGTTGCTTAAAATAATGTGCTGTGCTCAGAATTTTGAAGCACAAATAATTCAAAAATTTATGACTTGCACTGAATCTGGAATGGCCAGACAAAAATATTTATGCTGAATTTTAAAAAATCAAAGGCTTCTTATATTTGGGGGAGGCTGCCAACAGTTGAAACAAGAAGGTTTTGAGAGGCTGAAAGCTCAGTGATTTGTTTTGTTGGAGTCTTATGGTACACACAGTTTATTTTGCATTCTAAAAGATCACATCTCTTTGGCTCCCTTGCACCACTGCATTTCTCGTGAAATATGATAAGGAATAAGAAACAAACTTTCTAGGACAGCAAGGACAATGTGTGTATTTAAACTGCCTAAGAGAAGATATACTAATTTGGAAAGTATATTAATAGGAGTTAGGGTGAGCAAGGAAGTTCTTCAGATATCAAGAGTGAATTTAGATCTACCTTTCAGGACAGATTTGATATTATATAGTAATACTTATTTAATTTAACATTATTTTATAATCCACCTTAGTTATCTGGAATGTGTACCACAAGTGCATAAAACCAAAAATTTTAAAACAGACAATTAAAGCACAATACCAGAAAAAATAAGGCCAGTTATCTCATAGTAATCCCAAATCAATCACAAAAACCAGAATGGTTTTTCAGTGTTTCTCAACCATGATAACTTGATTTCAATTCCCAGAATTCTTCAGCCAGCCAAGGCAAATTGAGAAAGACAGCTTTACAAAATACAAGGAGGGTTAGAGCTAAGCATGCCTCAAGGTAAATGTATTCTAGTAGGAGGAAGGTGATGACAATAATGAATGCTGCCAAGAGTTCTAAGGGGATATAAAGGTGGGAATATCATTGACTGGAATGGCCAGCTCTATTTCTGTTATATGACTGAATCCGAATCCTGATCAGGGAAAATCTCTGCTTCCTCTAGCATCTTTTGTAGCTGGTTTCCTATCACTTTCTCAACCATAGAGAAGGCAGGAGGGGATATTTCTGGTAGGGATACATTCCCAAAGATATATGTGAAATACATGCCAAGGTTGCAGATTCATCTATGTCATGGTATAAATGAATATTTGCCAGAAGAGCAGTTGGCTTACAACTCTGTAAGCCAACTGCTCTGCACCAATATGTGGGTCCACCTTCCTCAACTGTTCCCATCTTATGTACCTTTGTCCTTCATGTTTGCTTTGTTTATTTCTGGCCAACAAAGTCCCATTAGTCTCAATTTAAGTCTAACATCACTAAACGTAAATATATCTTCCCCCAACTTCTTCTTGGCAATTTATGCATTTTGAGCAGCATCAGCCATCACTACAAGACACATCTGAGTGTTTACCCTGGTGTCAACAGTCAATTTTATTCAATACTAAAAGACACTTACAAAAGGCACCTACTTAATCCACCAACTAGTTAATTACCCACTCTTTAGGTTAATCATCCTAACCATTATTCTCATTCCTTTGGGCATTTTAAAGGTTATCCTAATATAAAATGTGATTTGTTTTTGGTCTAGATTGATATATGAACCACATTATTGTTTAGCATTTTGTATAGAATAGGCTACTACTCAACAAAGCACACCATAAAAAAAACAACTTAGCATTAAGCTGTATTAATGTAGTTTTAATGTTACTTTTGTTCATGATTTTTAAAAATGGCTTAGTGATGATTTAAAATATATGGCCACATTTACTACTAGTGGATGAAGGAATCCTGGACAGTTTAGAAGGCTGAATTGAGTCTCTGGAATATAAAAAGAAAATCCCTTTAGGAAGGAAAACAAGTGCAACAATTATATAAATAAAACATGAACCTAAGTATTGTTTGCAATAAACTTTTAAATTTTTAACATCACTACATTTGGTAACTTTTTTTCATTTATTATTTCACAGTACTCTTTAATATGGAATTGATAAAAAAAAATCAATGAAACAGTATGCTGTTTTCTTACTTACTTACTTACTTACTTACTTACTTATTTAATTAATTAAATTTCTATACCGCACTTCTCCTGAAGGACTCAGGGCAGTGCACAGCCACAGTAAAATAACCTAGCGTATAAAATTTAAAAACAATTTAAAACAAATTAAATATTTTGGCTCCACAAATTAAAATACCCAAGAATTTAAAAACACCCAGTCCAGATTCTTGTCAAGCTAGTCCAGCTTGTTGGAAAAGTAGGGTCTTAAGGGCACGGCAGAAGGTATGCAGGTCGGGGATCATGCGTATCCCTGGGGGCAGTTCATTCTAGAGGGTGGGTGCCCCCACAGAGAAGGCTGTCCCACTGGGGGTTGCCAGTCGACATTGCTTGATCTGAGGAGCCCCTCTCTGTGGGAGCATATTGGTCGGTGGGAGGCCATCGGTAGCAGAAGGCGACCTCGTAAATATCCGGATCCTACTTAGATGGAATTTTGTATCTTCTCCCTTGGACATGGACATATTCTGTCTGGTAATTCATGAATTACATAAAATTGTGACCTTAGAACAAAAGTACATTCAAGTACACAAAAACTTTTAGGTCTGTAGAATCACTATTACAGATGTAAATGCCCAACTGGGATTCTTACACTAAAGCATAATCAAGTAATAACTTTAGAATTAACTAATGAGATCAGTGGTGGATTCTAACTAGTTTTCCACTGGTTCGCACGTGCACCAAACTTGCACTTCACACAAGCGCATTGAGTAAAAAAACAGCTGAGGCATGGCAATTCACTCTGCCATGCCTTACAGCTGAGCTAAAAACAAAAGAAATAAAGGTAGGTATAATGCAGGGGTGGGGGGAGGCCCCAACTGACATTCGGAGCGAACCGGTTCACTGTCCTATCAAGATTTCCACTACCGGCTGTCCCAAACCGGGGAGCAACCCATCATTGAACGAGATTTACCCTGAAGTTATATTATATACTGTATGGAACAGAAAGAGAACTGTTCTGAAATTGGACTATACATTATTAATGCTTAACATTTCCCCCCTCCCTTTCTTTCTGTCCTTGCCAGACACCAAGTGAACCTTAGCTCAATCTCCATTTTGCCGAGGGGCTGTCTCTATTATCATCCTGGTATCTTTCAGTGCACTACTTCTATCCATTTTGTCACCAGTTCATGGTGATTATTACAGGTAGTCCTCAACTTACAACAGTTCATTTAATGGCTGTTCAAAGTTACAACAGCACTGAAAAAAGTTACCTATGCCCATTTTTCACACTTATGACCATTGCAGCATCCTCATGATCATGTGATCAAAATTCAGATGCTTGACAATTGGTTCATATTGATGACATTTATGGTGTTCTGGGATCATGTGATCAACTTTTGTACTCTTCTGACAAGCAAAGTCAATGGGGAAGCCAGATTCATTTAACAACCGGGTTACTAACTCAACAACTGCAATGATTCAGTTAACAACAGTGGCAAGAAAAGTTGTAAAAGGGAGCAAAACTCACTTAACAGATGTCTCACTTAGCAACCGAAATTGTGGGTGTTTGGACAAACATCAAATACTATGCATGTACTTGTTGATTTGTTAACAATAACACAACATAATTCAAACTCTATAGTATTAATATCATTATATTTTGAAAAGGCCTTCAACTACAGTTCATATTAATCTTTTGAAGTAGGTCACGCTCAGATATGGATTCCCTACATACTTTCTTAGAGGAATATCAATATATTCCTTTTCATCTATTGCTAATTTCAAGCCACATAATTTCTGAACCAATTGAATTGCAACAGCATGGTACTTGGTAATTAATTGTGTGTCATCAAGTTGTTTTCAACTCCTAATAACCACATAGATAGATTTTCTCCATCATAAGGATGCCTTGCTAACTCAGCAAGGTTATCACATTTAGTTTTAAATTTGATCTTAAATCTGTTAGCAATACAAATTAGATCATCTTTTAATATAAGAGAGATAAAGTTGATTCTTTTGAATACAAGGTTTTTTTCTTTATGTCACTCATGTGTTGACTTTACTTAGTAATTGTATGCTTTTATTATCAGCCCTAATGAGTAAAATTCAGCCATATACACTGGATATAAGATTAAGTGGCTAAACTTACTTCCCTTAGGTTCAGATTTTTACCAAAATGTGTACACAGTAAGCTTTGTATTCACTACCAATTAAATATTTAGGATTATATTCTTAGAAATATTTCAAAATTTATCAAAATCAATATATTTATCTGCTAGAATAAATTACAGTAGATTCTAATGTAAGATTTTAAATGTTTTAAATAAATAAAAGGGCCTGGTGGCTCAGCAGACTAAAGCATTGTGATTAACATCAGCTGTCTGCAATTACTGTAAGTTCAAATCTCACCAGGCTCAAGGTTGTCTCAGCCTTCCATCTTTTGTAAGATAGGTAAAATGAGTTTGTGGGGGCAATAAGCTGACTTTGTATAAATATAGAAAAGTATGAAGGCTATTGCTTAATGCATTGTAAGCAGCCCTGAGTCTCCGGAGAAGGGCGGCATATATATCAAATTAAAATAAATAAATAAATAAATAAATAAATAAATAAATAAATAAATGGGAGCCACCCAGAGTTAGTTGGAAGATAGGTAGTTATATAAATGTTTTAAATAAATTAATTGTTCATAGATGGAAGAGAGCTCTTTGTGCAACTATGCTGGTCTCTGGTATCTTTTTTTTTTCTCTGTGGTATTCTTTTTATTTAGGCCTTTATTATCTTATTATTCAGAATTTCCCAAGTATCTTTTTTCCCAATAGCACTTAGCAATAGCGATTAGACTTATATACCACTTAATAGTACTTTATAGCACTTTCTAAGCAGTTTACAAAGTCAACATATTGCTCCCAATAATCTGGGTCCTCATTTTATCAACCTTGGAAGAATGAAATGCGGAGTCAACCTTGAGCCAGTCAGAATTGAACTGCTGATAGCCAGGAGAATTAACCTGCAATATTGCATTCTAACCACTGTGCTATCATGACTCTTCAATGTAATTAAAATGAAAATAACTGTATAAGTTTGTGTAAATTTTAAGAATTTTGCCTATTTTTTCTCAAAAATTATTTTTTATCAAATTGTTAAGTTTTTAAGAAAACTTATTTGGGAAGATAAAACAACTAGAATCTCTTTCCCTCCTCCCCACCAAATTAATTTTGTCTGCAACAGATGGGGGTTTTAATCTTCAGTTTTTCAGAAATTCTTAGAAGATGAAAAACTATTGCAATCCCAGTCCTAAAAGATTAGATTTGTTTAGCATCAATTAGCAATTTGCTAATAACTAATACGTTGTTGATTAGTTGCTTGCGCTAATTGTTTATGTTTTGTGTATATGTCATTTAATTCATTGGTAAATTCCTTTTTCAAAGCAATTGTTTGGGGATAACCAAATACAAAATAATCCATTCTGGATAAAAGCAAAGCTTAATTTAAAAAATGGGGTGGTGATGGTTTGAGAGACAGAATTTTGTCATTTGTTAGGATTATTTTATATCATAAGGGTGGACATACACATCTTTTAACTCTATAAAGAAATACATTCTAACAAAAACGAATAGAAAGTTGGAAGCTGCTTACCTTCTAGTTAAAACCATGGCAATTAAGTTTTAAAAGTCATATGAAGGTTGGATGTTAGGCAATCAACTTTTAGAGCAAGATAAACTTTTTCATACAGAAACATTTTCTGCTTTGTTAATAAATCCAGACTGGCTAATGATTAACTTGTTGGTGAGAATAGCAAATATTGGTTTGGACACTGCACTTTTAAAATTCCAGTATAGGCATTTCATATGTATTAAAATATTATACCTCATAATAATTTAATTTGTCATATCTGGAAGAGGATTAGATTCCCAAAACTATATCCTAAAATGTTTACTGAAATGAATGCTTTATTTTTTAGTCTTTAAAATCATTTTCTAAGAAATGCATCCATTATGTTGTTGTTTTTAAATGAAGAAAAAATGTTGCTATTTTCAGGCTTCAATATTTTGTTTTGTTTTCCAACAGCCTGAAATATTATGGGGAATGTTGCATTTGCCAATATACTTCTATCAACTCTTTCTTCTCATGTAACATGGACTCGACATTAGATTTAAAAAAAAAATCCTTCCCATATTCAGCCCCACTGTTAGGTTGGTATCAGTGGACAGCTTGATATTCTTACAAGTTCTGAAAAAAATTCCTTCAGAGTCTGAGAACCTATATCATTCCTTTTCAAACTTTTCCCTATCTTGTTTTTATCTACGCAGTTTTGGCAGATGCTTCCTTGGCAGATGGAAGTTCCTATTGCTTTTTATAATATAACAAATCATACAAAAGACAATAAATATTAGTTCAATAAACTATTTTTTTCTTATCAGGTAAGAAGTGTTTTGGATCCCCAAATTGCTAGTATAGCTTGGGAGATCATCTTGTTCATTTTCTTGCCTCTGATCTTGTGCTGGATTATTTTTATTATTGATTGATTAAGCCTCTAGAGAAAGATTGAAAGCAAATGAGGTCCAGGCAGAAGAAGAACATCATGGCTTCAAAATCTAAGGGACTGGTTTGGACAAAACTCAGCAGCACTTTTTCGTGTGGTATTGATAAAAATAGGATCACCAACATGATTGCCAACGTCCGATGATGGATATGGGTCACGAAGAAGATTGATTAAGTGTGCCTGGGATCTAACATTTCTTGCAAACTCTTTGCAAATATGTCTTCTTAAGTTTCAGCGCAGTAAGCACTTGACAATCCTACTCCTTTTTTCCTACTCTTTTTTTTTTTGAAAAAAGGCCTTTTTTCATCTCATAGAGAAGATACTATTTTAGATCCTGCAAAGTTAAAATGCAATACAAGGAACTTATTTTTCTGTTATGACATGTTAACTGGGTATATGAATTTGCAATTTTTTTCCTGAGATATACAGTAAAGTGAAGTTATATGAGAAAAGTTCCTCTCGCACATGTGCTAGTTGTTTCTGAATCTAGGGGGCGGTGCTCATCTCCGTTTCAAAGCTGAAGAGCCAGAGCTGTCCGAAGAGTCTCCGTGATCATGTGGCTTGCATGATTAAATGCCAAAGGCACACAGAACACTGTTACCTTCCCACCAAAAGTGGTTCCTATTTTTCTACTTGCACTTTTTATGTGCTTTTGAACTGCTAGGTTGGCAGAAGGAAGTTATATTAAAGACATATATTTAAGCATGTGAAGGGTGTGTTTGTTGTTTTACTACTGTTGAGTTGTTACAGTCTTGTTTAATGATTGTATCCTTACTATTGAATAAACAGAAATTTACATCAAGAATGAATTGCAAAATTGTTTGCCTTGAGTCCTGCACTTGGGATATTGGACTGGAGAAAGCTATATTTAGGCATATTGTGCAGTTGTTGGAATTGCAGAGCCCTTCATAGGTGTTCTGCCCCAGCTCCGGATTTTCGACGATATTGACACACACCAACGGTCCTTATCACATTTATTAAGTAGCAAAAATAAACCAAACTCCCGCAAAGGTTGGCAACCAGCCCAGAAAACAAGATACGATAAGACTTTTCAAAAAATGCTCTGATGATAATTACAAGTTGTTTCCAGCAAGAAACTTACTAATGGCTTGTGACTTAAATAGGCTAAGGGAGTGGCCAATTATCCTCAAGCCTTACTCTCAAGGAGACCTCCTCCTCCTGAGTAGCCACTCCTGCCTTTTGGCAGCCCTGTGTGTTCGAGCATTGAGAAGAGGCTCCTCCCCCACTTTGCTCTCTCCACTTGAAGGAGCCTCTGGAGGTTCTGAAAGGCCCTGGCTGAGTCTTTGCCTCTGGCACCACATCCTCTTCAGCCTTCTTGCTATCTGACGTGAGTGCTGGCTGTGCAGGCTGCTGGCGTGACACCACACCAGCCTCCTTGTCGTCGGGATCAGCCACGATCTGCGCAGGCCGCTGGCAGGCCACAACAGTAGGACTGTAAAACACACTGGGGACTTTATAAGGGTGAGGCCAAGAAAGGAATATTAGGAGAAGGGGGGAAAATACAAAAGACAAGCATGATAGCTTCCTCTATCTCCTCTAATTTAAAAACCTTTCAAATAAGAAGGGCTACTGAGAACCACCTTTTGATGAGATATTCTTCAGACATCAAAGAGCAATAAGCCATGGTGAGCATATTTGACCTCAGGATCATTGTTCACCTTCACAAAACAAATGCATAGATGAGCATTTCCAATATAACCTGTTAGCAGAAAGTCAGGATATAAATTGTGAGTATCTCTTTTCTAATCTTCCTTTTACTAGTATTTCCACTAGATTTTCTTGTACAAGATATGACTCTGGCAAGAAGTAATAACTAATGGTTTATTGAGCTACAGTACATAGCTGACTTTCTGAGTTCTTATCTGATTTTACCTTCTCATCTCAGATTGGACAAAAACAACAACAAAGAACAATTTTGTAAGTTTGGAACCCATTTGAACTTTTTAAAGGTCAATGGGAATGGGTCGTTCAAAGCAAGTAAGCTTTCTAAGTAAGTAGGCTTTCTAAGCAGTCAGCTAAGATGCAGAAATGTGTACCACCAAGCAATTTTTTTAGTATTATTGATGGATGATATGAAAACAAGTTGCCGCCTGAACAAGATCTATTTTGTTCACTTCCGGTGGCGCCTTCCTCGTTGGCGGTGGGCTTTCTATGCCCGCCGGCTCTCTCGGCGCGTTAGAGCCGCCTCACAGCTGGCAGGCGGCTCAAAAAACCTGTTCCTCGACGGGAGGAACAGGCAGAGCTTCTGGGGGTGAGGTTGAACCTCTTTGAGCCCCCCAGGAACTTTCCATGTCCTGGGGAGGGCTCAGAAGGATGGCTCCCT
This sequence comes from Masticophis lateralis, assembly GCA_030761175.1. Taxonomy (NCBI): domain Eukaryota; kingdom Metazoa; phylum Chordata; class Lepidosauria; order Squamata; family Colubridae; genus Masticophis; species Masticophis lateralis. The sequence continues at coordinate 54,305,361 of JAUDYJ010000004.1, forward strand.
CCATACCCCCAGGGTATGCTCCGCGCCAAGAGGCTCCTCCGCTAATTATCTAATTAGCGGAGCCAGACGCTGGGAGCAACACCACGATTGAAAAGACATTTGGAGCAAGCTGGAAAAGAAAAAAGGAAAATCTAAGCAAGTATGGATTTTTTTCTTAACGGATTTTTTTTTGGAAGAGGATGGGGGGGAAGGGGGAAGGAGAGGAAGAAAACTCAAAGTTTTTAAAATGGCGACAGGCTCTGCTTGAAAGGAAAGTGTTAGCGGAAATGGAGTGCAGAGCCTAGTTTTGAAAGACTTTGAAAGTAATATCTTGCTACAGACAAAGAACCCAAAGGAATAGAGGTTGATTTAAACAGATTTTTTCTACTTTTTTTTTCTTTTTTCTATCGAAGCAAGGAGGATTCTTTTTCTTGGTCTTTTTTTTAAAAAAGTAAAGATGCCTAAACCTAAAGGAAGGGGGGCTCCCCTTTGAATCAGATGAATAAAGTTGAAATGTCTCCTTTGCAGAGACTTACAGAACAGGAGTTAAAAGAGTTAATTACAAGGTCCTTAGAGAGGTAGATGTGGTAGATAAGATAAAAGGTTCACAGAAGGATCTTGAGGAACTGGTTTCTGGGAAATATGACCAATTAAATCAAATCATTGCTCAAGTAGCCTCAGATTTTTCAACAGCGCTGGCTGCAATGGGGAAGAAAATGATTGAGATGAGTAGTAAATTTGAATCTCAAATACAAGAGTTACAAATGAAACTCCTGGAAGCAGAGGCCAAAAACCATAACATTCAGAATGATGTTATTATGCTTCAAATTAACACTATGGAATCTGCAATTAGACTGACAGGGATAAAAGAAAATAACAGACCTTTGCAGAATTATTAAAGTTACAAGATGAATTAATTCTGGGTTCTATAGTGAAAGTTTACAGAGTTAACTCACGTTTGGCTAAACAAAGAAATTTGCCTAGAGATGTCGTTGTCTACTTCACTGATAAAAGACTGAGAGATGATATTCTACAAAAGTCTTATTCTGATAGAGTGCAGGTAGCAGGCACACAAATCAGGGTCTTCAAAGAGTTACCATCAAAGGTTTTAAAGGACAGGAAAGATTTTGATTTTTTGGTCAAGGAATTGAAGAGAAGTAATATCCCATTTAGATGGGATTTTCCAATTGGTATAATTTTTAGATATCAAGGTGTGAGACACTGTTTGAATACTATTGAAAAAGCAGAATATTTTTATCAAAATATTTTTAAGGGAGCACCGAAACATCTTAAGAATAAAAAATCAAAAACAGAGTTTATAAAATGTGAAAAGAAAGAAGAAAATCAAAGTGTGTTAAAAGTAAAAGGAGAATTTGGTGGTTGTCCAGAGGATTCTATTATGGATTTTTCGGATGAGAAAACTGAACACCCCAGTGCCCTTGGGGGATTACAGGATCTTGAACTGCTGGAGGAAGATTCAAAAAACAAAGTTTTACTTCGAGATGACCAGTGGCAGAGGTCCAATACTTTTCAAGACATGGGGGCTGATGCTAACCGACAGGAACCAGAAATCAACGAAGAAATCCGACTGGAAACCACAGATGATAAATTTAAAGAGCATCGTGAATTGCTTGATACTGAATCAGAAAGCATTGAAAGATTTGGAAAAAATGGATTACAAAAATTTTTTTAAAAAAGTACAACAACTTGTTAAAAGTTCATTCTAAGTTGGATTAACTTTAAACTCATATATTAAAATGGATTATAAAAATTTTTACTATGAAGTTTATCCTGGATTGGACATGATATCCTGAGTTTTGATAGATTGCTGCAAAATTAGCAGCGATCACTGGTTACCCAATTATATATTTTTTGTGGACCTTATCTTCTAGGAGAAGACTAAGAACTTGAAAATATTTTATAACCCGAAGGATTGAATTGCAAAGGGTGGCAGGATTTGAAATAATTTTAATGGAACATCTGGGAATGCAGCTTTTGGCTGGTTTTTTCTTCTTCCTTTTTTTTTAGGCTGGAAAGGCTGCAAAAGCTTATTTTTAGGTATAGTACAAGCTAGTTTGAATGAATTTTCCTAGAGGAGTGAATATCTTCGTGGTTGGATTTTATTCATATAAAGTCACTCGGGGGGTTGTGTGGAGAAATGTTTTATTTTGCTGATGGGGGCAGCGGCAAGATGAAGATTATTGAAGCGGATTTATGTGAGGAAATATATTTGACATCAATCAAGTTGAAGAGAAGATTGAAATTTGGATTATAGAGACTGAGAAATGAATTAAATAAAAGATAATTCTCTTTATGATATAACTGTATGATTATAATTACATATGCATATATATTTCTTATGTTTTATGTTTTTGGGGTTTTTTTCTTTAGTTAAGGGTGTAGTTAGGATAGAATTATAATGGTGTTCTTAATTATAATGGTTTTTTTATTATAATATTGTTTAAATATATTAATGTCTGGTTTTTTGTTTGTTTGTTTTTTACTTTTTTTCCCTCTTTCCTTCTTTCTCTTTCTCTTCCTCTTTCGAAATTTGTTTAATTTGGAATTTGAATATTTAATAATCTTTTTCTTTTTCCCTTGTTCTAAATTTTGGTTTTTTTTAACTTGTAGCGGAAGTCAGGGGGGGGATAGGGAGGGAAGGGGTTGGGGAGGGAGGATGGGAGGGGTAGGGGAGGGGGACTGGGGAGGGGGGGTGAAAATGGAAAAATTTCTGTATTGTAAAACTTTTTCAATTAAAAAAAAAGATCTATTTTGTTGTTGTATGTGTATATAAATTTATAATCTTAGAAATTGATGGCTGTAAGAGAAAGCAAACTACCTGTTCCCAAGTGACTCACTACCCTTTTTCACTTACCTATGACAGTTGAATGCATAGCTGAATTCCAGCATTGGAGAGCATTGACAGATGACAGCAAGTTTTGTTTTATTTCCTTAGAATATAAAGGTCAACTATGGTCTTTGTAGACATGACAGACATTGGTCCAGTTGCCATTAACATAATCCTAAACCAGACTTAAAGATAAAAATTTATTTCATAAAACAAAGCCTCTTAATTCCTTCCATACAAAAAAGAAAAAAAAGAAAAAGAAAAAAGAAATACTACTTACCTTAACAAAGATGGAATGAAACTGACTCCTGACAGCAGAGGCGTAGGCTCAAGTAATTGTATGAGGCAATACTAATAAGGGAAAAGTCAATAATACAACTCAATAATACCACAGACTTTCTATGTAAATTGGAGATGCACCTAATTCCATCAGCATTCCATTGTTCCTTATTAAGAGTTCAGTAGTAATCTTTAGTATTGCTGCTAAGGTTTTTCTTAGCAATAAAGTGGCAGTATCCAGACAGACAGACAAATAATTATCCAATATCTTCTTAACAAATTCCAAAGATTCACAATTTCTGGAGGCAAGTTGTTCCACTGATTAATTGTTCTAAGTTGTCAGGAAATTTCTCCTTAGTTCTAGGTTGCTTCTCTCTTTGATTAATTTCCATCCATTGCTTCTTGTCCTGCCCTCAGGTGCTTTGGAGAATAGCTTGACTTCCTCTTCTTCGTGGCAGCCCCTGAGATATTGGAACACTGCTATCATGTCTCCCCTAGTCCTTCTTTTTATTAAACTAGACATACCCTGTTTCTGCGGCCATTTTTCATATGTTTTAACCTCCAGTCCCCTAATCATCTTTGTTGCTCTTCTCTGCATTCTTTCTAGAGTCTCTACATCTTTTTTACATCATGGCGACCAAAACTGGATGCAGTATTCCAAGTGTGGCCTTACCAAGGCATTATAAAGTGGTATTAACACTTCACATGATATTGATTCTATCCCTCTGTTTATGCAGCCTAGAACTGTACTGGCTTTTTTGGCAGCTGCTGCATGCTGTGGCTCATATTTAAATGGTTGTCCGCTAGGACTCCAACATCCCTAGGACTCCAAGATGCCCCTCACAGTTATTACTATTGAGCAGGCTACCATATATACTGTACCTGTGCATTTTGTTTTTCTTGCCTAAATGTAGAACCTTACTTTTTTCACCATTGAATTTCATTTTGTTAGATAGCACCCAATGTTCAAGTCTGTCAAGATCCTTCTGTATCTTAAGTCTATCTTCTTAAGATGTTGAAGAGTACTGGATCTAAAACATAGTTTTGGGTACCCCACTGCATACTTACTTCCATGTAGATGCAGTTCCATTGAGGACTACACATTGAGTGTGGTTGGTCAGCCAGTTACGAATCCATCTGGTGATGATGCTGTCTAACCCACATTTTCTATTTTATCTAGTAGTAGGTTATGGTCTACTTTATCAAATGCCTTACTGAAGTCCAAGTAAATTATATTGACAGCATTTCTCTGTTCCACTAATTTTGTCACTTTGTCAAAGAATGCAATAAGATTAGTTTGGCATGATCTGCTTTTGACAAACCCATGTTGGCTTCTGGTTATTACTTTGTTTGCTTCTATGTGTTTGCTGGTTCATTGCTTATCTTTTCCAGAATCTTCCCTGGTATTGAGGTCAGGCTTATACATCTGTAGTTTCCTGGATCTATTTTTTTCCTTTTTTGAAGATGGAAACTACATCAGCTCTTTTCCCAGCAGTTCCCCAGTGCTCCAGTATCCAAGAAAACTATTTTCCTTCTATGGCCCCAACAGTCTAACAGCAAATCAAAGTTCTAGAATTTCCCACTGTACAGTTCAAATTTCTGTTAAAAAGATTTTATTTTTCCATGGTGTTTTGCCACTATGTAAGCAGGAACCCAACAATTGTTGTTTTGATAAAGTTTGATTTGTCTTTTTGAACTGTACTCCAAATTTCATCAATCATAGTAGTGATAACAAAGTAACTGTACATACATACATAAATAAATAATATAAACAGTACTAGTAGCAGTTAATCAACACATACAATCAGAACTTCTCTCCTTGGCTGTCTTAATCACATAATCTGTACAAAATAATCTTGTTCTGACCTAAGCTTCCTGAGACAGTAAAAAGCACATGATTAGTCCCAAAACCCCTCTTTTTCTTTTAACAGCTGTGAATTCTGTTCGTTCACAGCCCGTAGTGAGTCACAAATAGTTTGTAAAGAGTCAGACAGAAGTCTGCCACAGTCCTTCGGGATAAGGCTGATATGCACCCACTTTTATCTCCCTTTACATGCTGCCAAAGACCTAATTGGCAATTAGCTTTGCAAGGCCACATGGAGCACAGTCAAAACAGAGCTTCAGAATTTAAACTGATGAGAATGAACAAAGTTGCTTCCTGCAAAGGCTCACGTGCCTTTGCTCCTCCTTTATATCTTATGGGAGGGGCCAACCATCTCCAAATTGTCCCTTTTGTCTTAACTGTTCTTGCTTTCTGGTAGCTCTGTGCATGTGCACACTGGGAACAGGCACCCCCTGTTCCTCTGCTTTGCTGATGCCCAACTCTGGAGGCTCCGAAGGCAATCCATATCTCCCAGATGACCCTGGTCCCCTCTCTGCCTCCAACACAGAGCCGTCCTCCAAGCCTTTACCAGACTCCAGGACTGGTCCATGTTCCTCTCCAGCCTCCTCACTGTCTGACTTTGCTGCCAGCTCCATAGGCCACTGGTGGACCACAACAGATCTGTACAAATAATCTGTTCAAAACAAAAAGAACACAAAGGAGAAGTGGTTGACAAAGTGTTGGCCAGAGGATGGGCCTTCAGCAGTTTTATAGGGTTCACCAACATGTCTTTCTAACCAATAAACAACATGAATTTCTACTGATTTGTTTTTATGACATTGTTTGCTTTTCCCCCGGTCTACATCAGAGGCAGCTTACAATCATTTTTTTGCTATTCCAGTTTAAACTGGTATTTTTTCTTGTCTCAAAACAGAATTTTTGTCATCTATATGATTTAAGATGCTTTAGTAGCAGTGTTTGACAGGCTTGGGATCTGCCTTTTTCCTATTATAGCTGGTTGTTGGGCATCAAAATGGCCATTTTGAATTGGATTGCAGTAGAGACTGGATACCTGGACTCTACCGAGGCAGTTGTCAAAGTAATACTTAACTCTTTTATAATTCCTGAGTAGCACTTCCCAAAACATACATCAGATCTCATGCTGGATCCTTATATACATAAATTTAATGTTTTTCTTTCTTTGAAAAACTAGACTTGTGTGTTTTTTTAAAAAAAAATGTCTAGCAGAGAAAATGCAGCAAAAAGTCAACTTAGACCTGGAAACATCACAACCTCCTCCCTGTTTCTTATTGTGTAAAGAAGAATCTGATTATTTTTCTCCTTCTTGTGTATGCAGACTCCAAGAGGCAAAGGCTTTTTGGGCAAGGCTTCAAAGAAACAGAAAAGGATGTATTTTCTAAGGAATCTAGTAATCTTAGGAAAGAAAATAGATGAAATGCTAAGGTTGTGGTGGTAGTGGAACATTTGAAGTGGAAGCCAATCCCTTCAGCACGGGGTGCTGAAGCTGGACTCTTCCCTCAGTTCCTTCTCCAGTCAGGCAGATAATCATCATCAGAAGCTAATCAAAAGCTTCCCACTATTATAAATCCTAGAGGGGGGAGGCAAAGATTTAGAATGACAGGCAATGCTATTACTTATCCAGGTTACTTTTCAGTGTTTTTTCACTGCCAAGTTTATTGATTGGAAAATATAGGCCTGCAGTCTTAGACTTTCTACAGTTTTTTTGGCTGAAATGAAGAATAACACTAGGGGTCCCAGAACCCAATTGACCTCAGTGAAATTTAATTCCTGAGTAAATAAAGCAGTTGTCTGCTGGACTTCTCTGAACGCTTGCTCATGTTATTATATTAGCTTATATTGAACAAAAAGCATGTTTCCAGAACACTGATAAATACAGAGACACGAAGTCTGCAAAACTTTAGACAAAGATGCAATGAGGATCAGTTACGAGACTAAGAATTGGGAGGATGGGTTTTGCTGGTGCTTCCATCTTAATTGTTAGAAAGGTAGGTTTTGAGAAAGATGAAGAGTGCCCAGTGCATGAGTTAACCAGCCTCAGAAGTCATTAGCAAGACCAGAAACTCAATTCTGGGAAAAAGTAGGCCCAAAATTGGTAAGTATACAGCCAGTTGGAAGCCATAGTCACAAGATGCGTTACCTGAAATATGAGAAATTAAAATATTTTCTTTTGTGTGTTTTTCCAGGCATATGCATAACTCTTGCACTGCAGACATGTCATACCCCTGAGGATACCCCAGCTCCTCTGACTCTCAGTCTCAACATCTACCTGCATTCCATTTCAATGGACAATATTTGGGCTAGACACCCAAATACTAAATCTTCAATTTAGAACTTCAGTGCTCCTATTCTTTTTTACTTGTTTCTAAGTCTTTGAATTGCCTTTAGGTTATTCTGTGTACATAGAATTCCTTACCACTGCTTTTGGTAAAATTACTTAGCATGACATTCCTCACTGCCTAATCTGCTATTTGACACTGGAGGCATCAGGACTGGGAAGAGTTGTGTCTATTTGAAGGCTGACTGAGTGAATCTACTAAATGTAACAAAGAAACACAGAAAAAAAATAAATTGAACATGATAAACAGAACAAGATATTTTGGCCTGTCTTACATGCCTAGGTTCCCTAAAATCCTTTTTCCTAGGATTTCCGTTTTTTATCATGAAATGGGTGTCTTAAGCAAGGAATGAGGATTATCTATATCTGTTTTCTGTCTGTCTGTCTGTCTGTCCGTCTGTCCGTCCATCCATCCATCTATCTATCTATCTATCTATCTATCTATCTATCTATCTATCTATCATCTATCTATCTATCGAATGCCCATCTATCTCACTCATAGAATGACTCTGGGCAGTAAACAAATAAAACATGAAAACCATATAAATATGGTTCATCATGCTATGGCTTTCTGTAGTGGAAATTATAAACCTCAGAAAAAACACTGATAAACAGCTGAATATAATAAAGTGGACTAGACAAGGCAAAGAAATTGGCTCAGTGCTTTGGGATCAGATTTCATCTGCTAAGATTTATTAGTTGGCTTGACTGTGTGTGTGTTTTGCAGCACACTACCCCTGAGAACTTGCAGGTTTAGCTTTTGTAGTGGCAAATTATTTTACATAATAAGTAAACCAGCATCCATTAAAATCATGACGCCATGGGAGATTCCCTCAATTCATATTGAGAAGGTTTTTAAGAAGATAATATTTCAATAGATTTGCTAATTAATTTAATATGGAACATTATGGATTAGGTTTATGTCTCATACTTTGATAGAGACCAGAATAGATTAATCTTTCTATCTCTAATGCACCAAATTCTAGGCATATGATTATATATATATATATATATATATATATATATATATATATATATATGTATATGTATATGTATATGTATATGTATATGTATATGTATATGTATATGTATATGTATATGTATATGTATATGTAGATGTAGATGTAGATGTAGATGTAGATGTAGATGTAGATGTAGATGTAGATGTAGATGTAGATGTAGATGTAGATCTTTGGTTATTCGGGTCTTCTTCTGCGTAGAATTGGAAGTATCTTGGCGACGTTTCGACAAAGTCTCATTTGTCATCTTCAGGCTGGTATACTTCATACTTCATCTATAATGGACAAAAATACAAACAAATAGAAGGAGCACCCATGGGATCACCCCTCTCACCTGTCATTGATCCCATGGGATCACCCCTCTCACCTGTCATTGCCAACCTCTATATGGAGCACTTTGAAACCCAAGCTCTAGAAAAATCCGATCACAAACCGAAACTCTGGCTCAGATACATAGACGACACCTTCATAATCTGGCCACATGGGAAAGAAAAACTAGACAACTTCCTCACACACCTCATCAGCCTACACCCCAAAATACAGTTCACCATGGAAATGGAAGCGAACAACCAACTTCCCTTCCTGGATGTCTTAGTCTACAGGAAATCCGATGGCTCCTTAGGACACACTATCTACCAGAAGAAAACACACACAAACCGCTATCTGCATGCACTCTCACACCACCACCCAGCCCAGATCAACTCTGTAGCCAAGACACTCATCTACAGAACAAAACGCTCAGCTGATGAACAACACCTAAAAACCGAACTACACACTCTCACTAACGTACTAACATCCAATGGATTCCAAAGAAATAAGATTACCAACCTAATCCAAAAAGAAACCCCCACTAAAATTCAAGACAGAGAACAAGAAAACGGCAAAGCCCTCCTCCCATACATAAAAGGCACCACAGACAGAATAAGCAAAACCCTCCAGAAACATAACATCAAGACAGCATTCTGCACAAACCGAAAAATATCCACCATCCTGAGGAACCCCAAAGACAAAATTGAGTTAGAAAATCAAGGAGTATATGAAATCCCATGCACCGCCTGCCCCACCACATACATCGGACAAACCAACAGAAGAATAAGTGCACGCATTGAAGAACACAAAAATTCAGTCAAAAAAGAGGAACCAACTTCTTCCCTGGTCCAACATTTTAAAGCCACAGGACATGAAATTGACTTTAAAAAGACCAGAACTATCACCAAAACTGAACACTTTAATGACAGAATAATCAGAGAAGCCATCGAGATAGAAAAACACCCACACAGCATGAACAAACGAAACGATATCTCCCGCATGCCAGCCATTTGGAAACCCGCCCTTATTGACAAATGAGTCCCTAACACGATGAATGACACCAGACCCACACTCACAAGAGCCACTCAGGATGTCACCACCACACATCCACGCAGAAAGCAGACTCAAACCCACACTGATAATGAGGCACGACCAAGGACCAGAAGCCAGACCGCAGCTGCATCATTAGCCACTTTTAACCCCTCCAATCCATACATGAATCAGACCAACACCATCCATGAAAAGCTCTCATGACCACAAACACGAAGCCAAACAACAACGCAGCTCACCAGCTCAAATCCCCCTGCAACTCAGACTAAGCCGAGCATAACCAAGCCCTCACCCAAACAGAACACCCCCCCAGCCAATCAGAGCACAACCAACCCCCCATCCAATCAGAGCACAGCCAAGCCCCTAACCAATCAGAACACACCTCTACCCAATCAGAACACAGCCAACTCCCACCCAATCAGCTCCCACCCCCACTAGCAGTTAAAAGGAAGGGTCAGCTACAATCTCACATTGCTCCTGGAAGCACGAAGCTGAGAACACCAGCCTGAAGATGATGAATGAGACTTCGTCGAAACGTCGCCAAGATACTTCCAATTCTATGCGGGAGAAGACCTGAATAACCAAAGACCTACATACAAACACCCGCGAAAACCTCAGAAAACATATATATACACACACACACACACACGTGTGTGTGTGTGTGTGTGTGTGTGTGTGTGTGTCTTTGGTTATTCGGGTTTTCTCCTGCTTCTAGGAGCACAAAGCCGAAAACACTAGCTTGAAGATGATGATTGAGACTTCGTCGAAACGTCGCCAAGACACTTCCAATAAACCTCAGAAAATACATACACACACACACACACACACACACACCTCAGAAAACATGTGTGTGTGTGTGTGTGTGTGTATGTAGGTTAAACACTCGCGAAAACCTCAGTATGTATGTATGTGTATGTGTGTGTGTGTGTATATATATACACATATACATACATACATACATACACACACAATTCAGGACAACAGAAGACTGAGAAAGCAGGAATATCTACAATATAGTCAAGATGCATGCAGTCAACGTTTTTTTATATGTGTCATGTTGGAGGAAAATCATAGGACTGGAACAAGGTGATCTTCCTCTTGTGTTAAAAAGCAGCACTCTGCAATTGTCCTTTGTGGCTGTTCAATGAAAATAACTGGTCCAAGGAAAAATATTTATAGTAATTTCATATATATATATAAATACTTTTTTATCAGTGCTGAGACATACATTTGAAAAAGCCTCTCCCCCAACAAAATATCCTACAATGTGCCACAATGTAGACTTCATCAGCAAACTTCATTATTTTTGGCATAGGTGCTGAAAATAACAAGAAACATGATCTATTATGTATTTTTGCGGGAATTGTTTTAAAATGAGCAGTTTGCAAGATAAACACAATCTTTTGTCACACAAGGTCATATTTAAATACATTTGCAAAATTCTTTTGGAAAATTTTATAGTCAACCTTCACTGGTCAAAACTGCAGCATAAATCAATTATGAAGCATTAGATCTTAAGCATGTAGATGCCATAGAAATGAAGTATTGTTATTATTTAGTCTCTTTTAATTTTTGAGACAAGAACAACTATAACAATAGTTATGCCAGATAATACTAATCCACAAACTAACAGTTGTTCTTTTCTGGCAGCCTGAGCAGGATTTAAAATGTTTTAAAATGTTAAAGAAAAAGGTAGACAATTAGTGTTAGAATACCAACATTTTATGAAGATACTCTTGGATTCAATTTGATCTTCAACTGGAATATCTGAAGAGCTGCAGCTATTAATCAAAATAGCCTTGACCCAGCAATGGATTAATTCAGTAGAGACCAGTTATTCTCAAACTTGGCAACTAAAATGTGTGTATTTCATCTGCTAGTATTCCCAGAGAAGTCTGAGGAATTCTGGGAGTTGAAATCTGCACCTTTTAAAGAAAGTTGTGTTGATAATTCTCAGTTATCCAGGTAGAACTGTCTGGAAGTTCATGGCAATTGGACTTCTTTTCTTGTTGGTTTGATATGTTTCGAACCAACAAGAAAAGAAGTCCAATTGCCATGACTCAGCTTCCAGACATATCTTAAAGTTGCAAGTTTGAAAAACATTGGTATAGATCTTTCTAGATTAAGAGTCAATGCATTCACATTTAGATTCAAAGTCCAATACCATCTTTGCCTATACCATTCTTTTGTCCATGTGCTTTCTGTACACCTATTTCTGACATAAGATCATTTGGCTAGAAGCCACAAACTGAGCAGAACCAAATGCATGATGAAACTTTAGGCATTCTGTTTATGCTTCCTATCCAGGTTCTTCAGATTAACTATCCACTAGTGCCATAGATGTTCACTGATTAGGGTAAATGAAGACAAATGAGAAAGCAAGCATTTAGATTGGCATCACAGCAAGAATGGCTGAAAATAGTGGAGCTCCGCCAAGCTCAATGAAAATCAGCCAGTAACTTCTGACCGGAGACTCTATGGGGTCAAAGACACCTTGGAGGGGTGGTGAAGAAAGAAGGGGTGCTTCACTGACCATGAGGAATTCACAATTTCCTCATTAGGTACAAAGAAAGCTCTCCCGAATGGCAGCAGGGATTATGGCCATTTTTGCAAGCCACAAGCTGTGACAACTAGGATTATAAATTTTCTGCTGGGCGGTTCATGGACAGAGCATTGAAACTGGGTAAGTTAACTTCCAATTTTCACTCTAGAGACTTAATTCAAGTAAAATAATTTTTAAAATAATCTCCGAGTGTTAAGAAAGTGGCAATTAGATACATGGAGAAAGACTAAAGACTAAAGATTAAGAGATGAAAGAAATGCCCAATGGAAGCTTTAAAATATAGAAAGCCTGAAAAACAGTTTGAAAAGTGATTCTTGGGAGAAACTGCTTTTCTTATTTTTATTTTTAAACTCTCTGGATTTATTTGACAGTCAGCTGTGCATACTGTTTAATGTTGGAATTTGGAGCAGGGGAGCCATGTATTGGAAGAAGAAGAGCACTACAGCGTGGGAAACACCAGTGAAAGTGAGAATTGTTTAATACACATAAAGGAAGAAGAGACAGTAAACAACACCTGGAAGGTAGCTTGACCTTGATTCTACTTCAGAAGGCGATTTGGATGTTTGGAAATATTTAGTGAACTGTTTAAAGATTTTTAAGACAAATTAAATTACAAAGAATCAAAATTCTATTGAAACTGCTTACTGGATGGTGGCTTTGAAAGACTTGAGGAAATTTGGTGGGCTAATTTGGACTTGAATTATTAAGATTATTTGACAGAACATCCTACGGGGCAAAAGAAAAAAGGTGATAGAAGAAAAGAAAAAAGAAGAAAAGTTAAATAAGACTTTAAAATCTGGACAATTGGGAAGGCGAATAACTGGAAAATTATAAAGACTGTAAATTACCAAAGAGTTTCAAGGACTATAAATTTAGAGGATTTGGAGGTACAATTATGGGATTGATCAAAGTTTAACAATAATTGGCTTTGTTGGAGTTTTTAGAGAGTGGGACATTGGAATCTTAGAGATATATTGAGTAATTCTTAATATATTAAACTATTATAAAATCGCTCAACAGGGGATAATAGAGGTGTATGAAGAAATGTTACTATGCTTAAAAGTATACATGAAACAATATAGAACAATAAGGAGATAAAGGGACTGTCCGAAAAGAAAGAAGTGAGTGTAAAATATCTTCAACAAATGGGGGTGGGGGATGGGGTGGGGAGATAAAAATATGAACATAATATTCAGAAAACAGATGAGAAACCAGAAGTGGAAGAGACAAAGCAAAATAAGATGAAAAAATAAAGAGAAAAATAGAGAGAGAAAAGAAAAATCTTGTCCAAGGAAAGGAAGGATTAGGGATAAGTGTTCAAATGATGCAGCAGAAGGAGACAAGCGGTAAATCAAAGGGAATATTCAGTAGTTATAAAAAAGTTAGAAAGAGATTCCAAGAGTGACCAAAAATTCAATACATGATGGAACTTCAAAAAGGGTAAGAGATGATGGATAGAGATAAAATACATTAATAGGGTGATTGTATAAAAAAAAGAAAAGAAAAAAGTATAAATTGGGAAAATAGTAGTATACATATCAATAGATAATATAATTTATTATAATTATAAGCAAATTAAGTTTGAAGTTAGAAGTCTAGGATTAGGTAACCTAATTGCATCATCATCATTATTATTATTATTAACAGCATGTAAAAAATATACTGAAAATTATAATTTTTAGAGACTAGAAATTTTGGGGACTTTGAGATATAATCCCAGGACTGATTAAATTTTGTTAATAATTGGCCTTATTAGTGTTTTGAGATATTTGTAATATTGGAATTATGGGGCAATATTGTAATTTTTAAAATATTAAAATATTAGTGATTCAGCAGAGGATAACGAACATATTGTATAAAGAAACATTATTGATATTTAAAGAAATTTATGAAAAAAGTGATAAAGAATCATAAAGAAAGAACGGTATTGCTGAAGTTGGAAGATTAGGATTATGTATATTTTATGGTATATTTAAAGCATTTGTTTTGTGGAGATACATATTCTGATGAAACCCTTCTATATAGTGGATTTCTGTGGTCAGCATACAAGATGATTAGTGAGGAAAACAACTCTATGGGACTATCTTCCACAATAAACTACTTAACTACTATTAATCTTCTCATCGTGCCCACCACCCATCTCCTTCCACTTATGACTGTAATTTTGTTGCTTGTATCCTTATGATTTATTTTGATATTGTTTCCGGATTGCTTATTTGTACCCTATGACTATCATTAAGTGTTGTACCTTATGATTCCTCATGAATGTATCTTTTGCACCAAGACAAATTCCTTGTGTTTCCAATCACACTTGGCCAATTAAAAAAAAAATCTAATTCTAATTCTAATTCTAAAAGTATAGAATTTAGCTATATAGCTAACCCTAACCCTTCCTCAATTTCTGGAAGTGAAAGAAGGGAAGTTAATATCCAAAATATACAAATATTTACTAGAACTTGATTTAAATGAGAATATAATTAAAGGACAAATGATTGCCTGGAACAGAAACATAGGTAAAAATATTCAACTAGAAGAGTGGGAAAAGATTTGGGAATACAACATTAAAATAACGAAATCAGTAACTTACAAAGAAAATCAATATAAGATGTGGTATAGGTTGTACCTTGCCCCCTCGAGACTAGCACAAATGTACCCTAATTTGGACCCGAAATGTTGGAAATGTAAACAGGCCCGAGGAATTTTCTATCACTATGGTGGCTATGCCCCAAAATCAAGTCATACTGGGGGAAAATTAGAATTTGGATATCACAAATTACAGGAGAAGAAATAGAATCAGACCCAGAGATTTTTTTATTAGGAATATATAAACAAAATATTAGAAAAGAAATGATATATTTGATACATCATATAATTACGGCAGCCAGAATAGCAATTGCATAAGTTTGGAAGACAGATTATTTGCCAACTGACCAACAGATAATACAAAAAATATATGCATGTGTGGAATCAGATCAACTAACACTGAAATTAAAGGATAAGGAAAGCTCAAAGTATTTTAAGGTATGGGACAAGTGGTATGATTGGATTAAGCGAAAAGAAAGTGGATAAGGATATACTTAGTAAAGTATAAAAATAATCTTGATGAGTATTAAATTTTACTTTTCTTTCAGTGAGTTTTAAATTAAGAACTGATAATTGGGAGTGTATTTCCATGCTTATTTCATATAAATACCAACAATGACTTCACCGTCATGAGGATGAATGTGGGACTAGGTTATGAAATATATAATGTGTAGAGGAGAAGAATATATATAGATATGTAAAAGAATAGAAATGAAATCAAGTATAAGATATGATCTATGTATATGAATATTTTATTATGGTTTTAATTGTTTTTGTAATTATTTGATAACTTAATAAAGTTTGTTTTAAAATTAAAAAAAATTCTAATTCTAATTCTAATTCTAAAAGTATAGAATTTAGCTATATAGCTAACCCTAACCCTTCCTTAGTTTAGTGTGATTCAAGTGTTTAGACTCCCCTAGATTGGCAAGACCAAGTGGGAAGCCACAATGTCATACATAACATTCAGACAAGCACCCACATTTCTAGAGCCATTAAATTTAGCAGTCCTCCATAACTATTCTTGTTCATCCATTGAATAATAACTCAGAGGAAAATTTACTTATACAAAAGGAAAAAAAAATGCTTTTAAGCATTTGCCTTCCCCCCATACACTAGTAAATCGACTGTAACCATTTTTTTCATCAGAAACTATTGGCTGACCCATTGCTATAGGTAAGGTCATATCTTCTGAGATTAGGGAATGGTTTATGGAGATAACAAATATTTCAAGCATTCAACAATGATAGTCTACAATGGGAGTGGCCTGTTTGAATGTTTGCACTCTTTGCTGTTGCCTCTACTTTTACCTACCTGTGCAAGGATCTACAAGCCTTACCTGGAGAGGAAAAACACAGAGGCAGAGCTAGTACTGGTCCCTGAGAACATTCTTATCAGTTATTCTGACACAAAGTTAGCGACCTTTTGTTCCATGCAGATTGCTTCATTTAACAAGAAATTAAATCGCACTGCTCTTGTCCTGTTGCTGTGTGAAAGGCAGCAGTTCCTTTATTATTTAATTATTCAATTATTATCTATGTTTAAAGTGCCATTTTAAAAAATGGATAGAATTATTTCTATCCATTAAAAGTGCCATTTTAAAAAGTGGGTAGATAAATAATCAGTGGAGCCTACCTTCTGTCAAACTTGGTACACTAAATTTTACAGTGCCAAAAGCCAGTCCTATTCTGCTTTCTGAAGACAAATTATATAGCCAAGAGAAAAACCAACTGGCTTTCCCTTTACCATGTACACTTCATATATACTCCATTCTGAGGTACCTGTGTTTGAACAACTTGAGAAGTAGCCTTGATATTTAATTCTACCATGAAAATAGTTCATATCAAAGACATGCAGTACAGTGGTGGGTTCCTCCTGGTTCCACCCGGTTCCACCGAGCCAGTAGTGGTGATGATATGACATCACCAAACTGGTTCTGCCCCCCCCCGCACTATTCTTACCTTTTATTTGGCCTCAGCCCCAATCTATTGCTGCCTCTTGAGTCCCAGCTGATCAGTTAGAAGGAAAAAACTGTTTAAACTCTTGCTGCGGGGCTTCAAAGGGCCACCCTACAGCTGATCAGTGGTAAAAGGCAGTTTGGTGGTAGACCGGTGCCTCCAAAAACAAATGAGTAGACTGGCGCCTCCAAAAACAAACGACTAGACCGGTGCCTGCAAAAACAAATGAGTAGACTGGCGCTTCCAAAAACAAACGACTAGACCGGTGCCTGCAAAAATAAATGAGTAGACCGATACAGCTCTGCAAGCAATTAAAAGCCTGGTAGACCAGTACCTCTGCTAAATCCTAAAGAATTGTCACATGACAATCAAGCCACACCCACAAAATAAGTCACGCCAACAGAACCGGTATTAAAAAATTTAGAACCCACCCCTGATGCAGTATAATATGCTTCATCCTACACAAGTGACAAATGTGAATAAATGTGAACAAGTCTGTATCCTTGTTGATATCCTTTTCAAAACAACGGTGTTAAGTGTAGATCTTGATGAAATATGCATTAGAATCAGCTTTGGATTCATGAATGAGACTGAGACCTAGAAACGTAATTCAGGAAATCTATTTTTGTATTACAAATACCTTAATCTGGGAACAATCCAAAAGTGCTTTCATGAAGTTTGCTGATCTCATCAAAACATTTTGGGACACTCAAAATATATACTGTTTTCTATATTTTTATCATAATAGTGACATATAATTAGAGATTGAAAAGTAATACAGGAAAAGGCATTTCTTTACCAGCCAACTTTTTTTTACTTCTAAACTTTAACTCCAAGTTTTCATTTGTTCTGAAATTTGTTCATTTGTACATGAGTTTCCTCTCTTTATATTCAGCACTTTCATTCCAAGGATTAATAAGAAATGGGCAGAATTCCCCCCTGCCACCCCCCCAAAAGAGCATGTCAGGCAATAATCAGAACCAGAAATTTGGCTTCCTGAAATGTTTTGATCAAATATTATATGCCCTTAAGGTCAACATTTTCCAGTGTCTTAGAAATAGAGTTTATAATAGAAACAATTGGCAGCCAGATATTTCTGGATTTGTTTGGTCTCTAATATTACTTCTGCATTCAGCTCTTCTCCCTCTCTCCCTTTCTCCCTCTCTCCCTTAGGTTCTCTATGTGTGTGTGTGAGAGAGAAAGGTATACATACAAAGAGGGTACATTTATATACAATTCTCTGCACATGTTGATTGTATTTAGGAAGTTAAAAATGGGAACTTTTTATAACGAGTAACTGATTTCATTAGATCTGAAAAATCTGCATAATTCAAGCAGCACATTTCCATTGTTTTAAAACAAATGCAGGGGCTTCTGAAAAGAGACAAATAATGTAGAGAGATGGAACTACCACTATATTATTTGGAGGAGGATAGTAAGACTCAATGCAAAGCAATTGAAGACGGAGGAGTATCAATATATTCCAAGTTTCTTTAGCAGGTCTGAAATAAAATAGCAATAGCACTTAGACTTATATACTGTTTCATAGTGATTTACAGCCTTCTCTTAGCAGTTTACAGAGTCAGACAATCTTGTCCCAAACAATCTGAGTCCTTTTTTTACTGACCTCGGAAGGATGGAAGGCTGAGTCAATCTTGAGCCGCTCAGAATCGAACGCCTGGAGTGAGCAGTGAGTTAGCCTGCAGGATTGCATTCTAACCACTGTGCCTTTACGGCTCTGTTAAATGAATATAAAAACACAAATGCAAGAGATTCTTCTCTTCCTACCCCCCCTCCATCAGTGGTGGGTTGCTACAGGTTTGCCCCGGATTGGGGGAACTGGTAGTGGCAGGAGGCTCAGTCCATCAGCCCAGGTGCTTCTGTGCATGTGCAGAAATGTCACAAGAGAGAGCATGCACACAGCCACAAGCAAACCGGTAGTGACGGGTTTTGAAACCTGCCCCTGCCCCTCCATCTCTAGTGATACCTAGGAGACTTATCTTTTCCATGGCTTAGAACTAGAATGAGTAGGACTCCGTGGAGGTAAGAGTTTTTAAATAACGTGAGGATATTTTCACTCACAGTAAATTAGGCTAAAAAAGTTGGGACATTATAGTTTTAGATCGTGGCACATCCAGCTTTCCTCTTTACATCATAGTATATTCAACTTTATTCAAATATTTTATTCAAATATATTCAAATTTAAATAATAATTAAATACTGTTTTTATTGACTTTAAAAATTAAGACATTGGTAGCAATAACCAGTAGTAGATTTTCCCTTTTCTTTACTTTCTTTCTTTACTTGCGTTCCAGTTTACTTTCTTTTCAATTTAATTTAAAAATTTATTCCTGCAATTATTTGCTCATTTCCAGTTTCTTTATCATCTTGTCCATGCTGCTGGACAACACTAATAATAGTGAACCCTGATGCAATACAGTTCAAAAAAGATCAGATCAAATCAAAAAAATTTTTTACAGGTCAGCAACTCGGACTAAATAAGAGTTACTAAATAAAACCTACAGACTATAGTTATAAAATAAAATAAGTCATACAAGGTAAAAAAGATACAATCATGCTTGCACTGTTTTGCTGTCAACAGTGTATGAATTTTACAAGATGCAAAAACAAACTTTGCAATGACAGGAATTACCCTGGGGGGTCATTGCCTGCCAGTAAAAATGAAACATAAAAGTCCATCATGAAAATGTGAGGGGTTACTATATTTTGGTTGTAAAGCTACAGTATATCAAGGATTGTTTGCTTCTGTAGTGCCATTGCTTAATTTTGTCCAAAGGGCTTAAGGATCTTCTTTGAATTTCAAAGAAATTCAATATATATATATATATATATTATTTTTGCTAATTTGAAATTTCCAGAAAGAATCATATTTATTGATTAATATTACCTATGTTATACCTTAAGGTTGGAAATGAATCTTTAGCCATACAAGCCATGCCCTAATTCCAACTTTTGCTGAAAGATAAAATAATACAATTCTAGACACTACTGATCTTCATTACAGGTAGAAACATTTGGATTAACCCTGAAAAAATAGCAGGTAGATGACACTTGAGTGCTACTTTGTGAATAATAGTAATCTAGAAAACAAATAACCAGGAGGGAATTCAGATGGAGAGAAGTTTATAAACATTATTAATAAAAGGCTATGATGAGGGTGAAAGTTTATTCTCCGAGCTTGTAGGTTGGTTTTTGAACATTTCATTACCAGGCTAGGTAACATCTTCAGTGGAGTTTAGGGGATGTCAGTGTCAGTGTTTATAAGGCCTTCGTGTGATCAGTACGTCAGGTGTGGGTATGTCAAGTGAGGGTCTTGTAATGGGTCTTGTGATGGGTCAGGTGTGAGTCCTTAGTGAGAGTCTTGTGACAGATCTTGTGAGGGGGAGGTTACATCAGATGATGGTCATTAGGAGGTGAACGGCTGGTTGAGGGGGCTTGAATAGGTTGGTTGAGGATTGGTGTTGTCTCTGGTTAGCTCTGTGGTTGAATTGGATTCTGAGGGGTTCACAATGAGCTGAATTAGAATTTAGTGAATACTGAAGTAGAACTTCATCTACGGAAAAGAGGCTCCACAAAATTTACTGTGGAAGGGCCTTTTCATAACCATTTTGTCTTCAAGTTCAAGCATCACAAACTTCGCAGACTCCTTTGTTCATTTGGAAATGCTTTCTTTTAATGTACAACTGACACATATATTGAGACTCCCAAGATGCAAAAATCACTAATTTAATTTTAATCCCCAGTTTGAGATAGGTTCCTAACCATCTAAATTCATTTTTAGAAGGATTGTTAATCTTTCTCTTTCTCTAGCTGATAATGATAGACAGAAGTGAGTACAAAGGCCATTTTAATTGGTCTACAAAAACTTTGCTGATAAGAATGTATTGTTTACTGTAGTAAACTAAAGGGGAAGAATTTGGGAATCTAGTATTTGATAATAGAATGATATTCCCTCTCTGCTGAGGATGTGCTCAGCAGATATTATTATAGGAAAGTAAATTATAGGACAATATTATAGGAAAGTAAATGTATACACTAAAATATGTTGTTGTTTTGCTCAAAGAAGATTTGAGCTGAAGACAGTACTAGGACTTGTATTTGCTGACTGAATAGAAAAAACTCAATTCTTGTTTTCAGAGGGGGGTCTAATCTGATTTCAGTGTTGTCCAGACAATAATGTCTATTTTTTAAAAGGTTTTAGATAATCAATAGACCAAAAATAGACATCGTTCTGGAACTTTGTTATGGTTTTAATTACTCATCAGTTATTAAAATGTATGACTTGTACAACAAGGAGTTTAATTCCATGTATTATTGAAGTTTGAGCTGTAACATTTGAATATTATTTTACCAGAAAATGAACTAAGCCATCTATTTGGTAATCTGAACATTCTTTGCACTGTCTTTTTTCCCCTGGGGATATTGGAATATAAATTGATAACTTCCAGTCCTTGGTTACTGTTCAGTTTTCCTTATCTGCTCATAAAAAACATTAAGCATTTTAAGAGCAAAATCTTATGTGAATTTAAACAGTTCTGTCAGTATTTCATTAAATTTTGCAGCTTAGTTGTTAGTAAAATTTTCTAGAATCCATTTAATGCCACTTTATAGAATTCTAATTCTACTCTAGTGATCAATTGTATGTATCTTCAATTTGGGGTCATTTTTTAAAAAAGGTTTTATTGGATTTTTATTTTTAAATATACATCAATATCAGTACATGAACAGTGTTGCATCTGTCATTTTTATACAAATATCAATCATAATAATATTTGTTACATTAATCAAATTTATATAATCCTAGTATTAATATATATATTTGTTTTAGAGTAGTTATTCAATATTTCAATGTTCCATTTTAATGCCAATGATATTATTAAGCATACACAGTAATACCATCTTTCAACCTCTAATCTTTCAATCTAGTTATTACTTATATTCTATTATATAAAAATTATATGTGCTAATATTCGCCTTATTTCTTATTTCTACCTCTATTCTAGCTTCTAGTCAGGCCATTATTACTAATGCTAGTGATAATACATATGTTTATATTAAGACATAGTCCTTCATTATTTGGTTATTCAAAATCTCAGTATGCCATTTCAGTACCAATCATCCTGTTATTTAAACATACCTAATAGTACCATCTTTCAACCTCAAATCTTTCCATGTAACTATTGCTTTATATAAAAATCTGTATTCTTATTTCTACCTCTATTCTAGTTTTTAATCAGGCCATCATTATATTAGAAAAAAAATTCCTTTCTATCTATCATCTCTTGCCCGTTTTAATACTTCAATTCTTATTCATTGTTTAGCTTGCCTCCCATACTCCTCTCTGCCCTAATGACTGGCTGGGTAGGCATGGCTGGGTCATCATGTGACTGAATTGGTGTGGCCAACTTGATGTCACTCATGTCAAGGGGCACTTAGCCTCACCTGGCTTTTCATGACCATGGGGATTCTGCAACAGTCATAAGTGTGAAAGACAGTAATAAGTCACTTTTTTCAGTGCCATTGTAACTTTGAATGGTCACTAAATGAACTGTTGTAAGTCAAGGATTACCTGTGCAAAAATACAAAAAGCTTATTTGTTTGCAAAAAGCTGCCCTAAATACCAATCATTAGATTAGAAATGAGGGAATACACACTGAAGATCAATGAGTCACAGCTGTCCTGGAAAACTAAATCATTCCGTCTGAATACCTTCCTTTTCCTCAGTAATACATGCAACCCAGAGTTACAAATCAGGCAGGGTGCCAGAGCACATTGAGGAATTAAAATAGTTAAAATACAGCCAACTCTTGCTCATAAAGAGAAACCCTTTAGCAGAGAGGTCATTTAAGCTCTGCAGAAAGTGGGTGGGCATATTTGAGCTACAAAATACTGAGCTAAAGAGACAAATTAATAAATTAACATCTTAAGTGAGGGCTCCTGTTCTGTCTTTGTTCAGACCTTGCTGCAGGGAATTTTTGCCCATGAATATAGCTATCTATCTTTTTATCTATTAAGTGCTGACATCTGATGTGGGCTATTAAGGAAGGTGGGGGCTGCTTTCTCCTTCTAAGAAAACATGTTTCTCCATTTCTCATTCAGGAAAATATATTCTTCCTTTTTAATATTTCTCAAAATATTTCATTCTTTAGGAGAGGGATGGGTGCTAACTTTCTACAGTTGGTGTCATGTTACTATGCTATATTATCATGAGAGCAAACTATAACAAATTTGAAGGAGGATCTACTTATTATCAGTGAGCAATCATGTAGCTTGGCCACTCTGAAGCAATGCAAGAGACTACGGTCCTAAAGGTGCTTTTTCAAGAGCAACTGGAATTTATGGAAACCAAGAAAGTCCAGTTGCCTCTTGCAAAAAAGCACCTTTGGGACAACCGTGACCTGGATGACTGAAGAATCTCCATAGACAAGAGACTCATGTGCTCAGTGAACTGACAAAGCAGCTAGGAGAAGCAATCATTAGATCCCTTTGCACCACTTAAAGATACCAGCTGGTCTCACTCACCTGAGACATACCTCATGTAAAAATCACATGCCCTCAGACAGGCAGTAAAAAAATCAGACAGAATGCCAAGCTTGCATCCTGCCTCTCAGCCATTTCTTCTATGGCTATGCCAACCCTCTGTAAATAGCTGTTCAAGCCCCAGGAAAAAAAGTACCACAAAAAACTCGGGGGGGGGGGGACTCCAGAGAAGCTCAGCTATAGACAGAAAATACTGTCAAGAACCATTAAGGCTGTTACAATGTAACAAAGCTTAACCCAGAGGCAGTTTCTGAAAACACTTAAAGCAGCAGGAATGGCAATTAAAATAAGGATTAGGCTAGAAATACAGGCACACTAGAATCTTTTCCTCCTGCATTCCTTGCAGGATTAGCCTTGTAAAGTTGGAAAACATTTCTTCCAACAATCAGTTCTCTGAACTGCTCAGAATATTAACATACAGTTTGGGAGAACCATGCAAACTGGCAGGAGCCCACCACTGGTTTTTGAGCTCTCTGTGATTTTTTTGTCATAGTATCCCTAACGCTTAGAAACATCAAGACCATTTCTTTTGAAATCTCACTCATTTCAATTTGGGTCATTTTTATACAGTCCTTCTTTCACACTGTCTCTTGATACATTTTTTCTCAGCATATATTTACCTTATTTTGTTTTTATTGTGTAATTTATTTTTACATGCTTCTGTAATTTTCTTAAGTAAATCTCAGATCTTTCCCATTTAGTGTCATCCTTAACTTCTTTGAATCACTTATTTAGAAGTTTTGCTCTAAAATTTAGTGTTCAGTTGGGCACATTTTTCTCTGTCTCTGTTGCTGTATCTTTTCTGCCTTTCTTCACCTATTACCAAATGTCAGTAGATAGCCATTTTGCCTTTGTTTGCTTTTTGCATCTGGAAATGTTTTTGTTTGCATTTTCTTTAATGATGTCCAAATTTATTCAAGCTTCTCTGAATACTCTATTTATTGAATTAATTCCGTTTAATCTATCCTTTATTTTCACTGTCTAATCATAAGATATATTGCTGTTTTTTATGGTGTTTTATTTGTAAATAAATTTTTGTAAACCTCAGTAAGAGGTTACTTACTGAGACTATCACCACTTCAGTATTGTACATCTATCAACATCCATAAGTAAATTTTTAGACAAAGGTGTTTTCTATAAACAGTGAATTTTCTTGGCAGATTTCTATAGTAGTCTATAGTAGTAGTCTATCTTATTCTTTCTTTTGGACACCAGGGTTAACTTTTTCTGTTATTTTAAGTGCTATTTTATTTCAGACTACAGCATTCCAGTTTTCTAGATACATAAAAACCTGAATTAAAAGAAATCTAGCTTTAAAAAATCAACCAAATGTACATGTGACTAAGTTTATTTTATGAACATATAAACAGCATTATAATATATTTGTATGGTATCTACTCTAGGCAGCATGCAGCATGCATATATTAAAATTAGCAATAAATGTTGCTATCTTAAATTAAACTATTAATTCCTGAATGACCTAAGGAAGAAGACTAAAAGACAACTTTAGGAATTCCAAATTGTGGGGGAGACCACAGAGAATGACCTTGTCCATTCTGCCTGATCTTTCTAGCATTGACTTCCAACTATTGTATTGAAGAAGATGTCCCTCAAGATAACAAGGGTCCAAGACATAAAAAGCTTTATGCAATATTACCAGGATTTGAAATTAGACATAGACATTGTAACTGGAAAGCAGTGGAGTTCCACAGAAGTTTTTTTGTTGAACCAGTAATGCTGATAAGCAAGCGGATAGCTGCACTCTGTCCCAATTTCAGCTTCAAATTATTTTACAGTGCAGCATTTGAGAAGATGGAGTGCTTTTTTACTTTTGTATTCCATGAGCTGACGTCTCCACCACACTACATTGATAGCTGCCATTAGTAAGCTTGGTATTGGATAGGAAAAATAAATACAGAAGATCATGGCATCACAACATAAAGGACATAAATCTTGGATCAAAATTCCACATAATGCTGATAGTAAGAAATGCAATAATAATCATTAATAGCTTTACTTATAACTGTGCTACCTCAAGCTCATTCACCCATTCTTCATTGCAGGGGTAAACATATAGTATTTAAGTGTTTCTTTTAAGGCATCAACTTTTTTTACCCTTTATACCCAGAGTTTTCTTTACTCTGTAACTGATTATGAATGATCTGATTGCTAAATTGGCTCCAGAACCAATTATCCAGGTTTCTTATGTAGAGAATAAATCAATCATATACCCGATCAAACCCATCAATTTTTGGGGTATTTTAAAATTTCTATAACAAATATGAACCCCTTCTTTCTGGCCAAATAACTTATTCCATCTGTGTCTTTTTCCAAAGTAATTTCTTCCTTCGTTTAAATAATCAATTTGAAATATTCAGAACATTCTCTTACTTTTTTCATTATTATACATTAAAATTGATTTGTCACAGATACACTGTAGAATCTTGAAACAGTAGTGTGGAAAAATCCTGGCTTGTGTTTGTTGTACCATTTTAAAGAATGGTTTACATTGTCTACCTCTTGCTCTTACAAAGGCTAAATCCAGTCTGTTCAGAGGCTGGATGAGGAACATGTGTGGATGGTATCAATATTTTTGAGTCTGACAAAGCAAGTGGTATAGTGAGGGAGGGAGTCACAATATGCTTATATCTTTATAAATTTAAGGCAGCTGCTTACTTTGGCACAATCAGTATATTTCACCATAAAAACAGCAGTACTCCAGACCACCAGGTTCCTATGGATGCATACTAATGATATTATTCATGTCTGTTTGCTGATATAGTCCTGGAAAGAAGTGATGTTTTCCTGGCATTTGTTTTCTTTGCAGAGATTTTTCTTACAAAAGAGTTTATTTCTCTCTGAATCCTTGGTTCTATATAAGTTACTATTATTCTTGGTCAATTAAAGAAACAGGACAGTTTTATCAGTCTAAGTAGCAATTGGGAAAACAGCATGCAAGTAATCCTCACCTTACGGCAGTGTTTCTCAACCTTGGTAGCTTGAAGATGGGTGAACTTCAACTCCCAGAATCCCCCAGCCAGCTGGCTGGGGGATTCTGGGAGTTGAAGTCCACCCATCTTCAAGCTACCAAGGTTGAGAAACACTGCCTTACGGTCACTAGTGATTGTTTGAAGTTATAACAGTGCTAAAAAAGGGACTTATAACCAATCCTCACCCTTAAGACTGTCGCAGTGTCCCCATGGTCCTGTGATCAAAATCCAGGTGCTTGGTAACTGGCATGTATTTACAACGTTTGCAGTATCCTGGGGTCATCTGATTGCCACTGATGATCTTCCCAACTGGCTTCTGACAAGCAAAAGTCAATGGGGAAGCTGGATTTTCTCATTTGAGGCTTATGAAAGATGAAACCATGTGACTCGCAGCAAATAAGATTAAAAAATGAAACATGACTGACTTAACAAATGCTTCACTTAGCAATGGAAATTCTGGTTGCAATTCTGGTCATAAGTTAAGGACTACCTGTGTGTTATAGGAGATGTTGTCTTATATATATCAGTTGTCTTATCCATACAGAAGGGCATCCATTTGAGGAAGGCTGTTAAATTCTATTTATTTTGATTAGCTTCCAAATTTTGCCCTTAGCAATAGCAATAGCACTTAGACTTATATACCACTTCATAGTGCTTTACAGCCCTCTGTAAGTGTTTTACAGAGTCAGCATATTGCCCCCAACAATCCTCATTTTACCGACCTCGGAAGGATGGGAAGGCTGAGTCAACCTTGAGCCTGGTGAGATTTGAACTGCCAAACTGCTGGCAGCTGGTGACCAGCAGAAGTAGCCTTCAAGGCTGCACTCTAACTACTGCGCTACCGCAGCCCTTATTGATCATGCTTGTAATATATCCTTTCTCAACTTATTTTTCTCCTTGTTAAACCTTAAGGCTGAAAATCAGTACAGTTTATAAACAGAAAACAATTTAATATAGAATTAATATGAGAAAGGAAATGCATTACTGACCAGTTTCCCAATTAGATTATTTTGAGCAATATGTGCTTCCCCTTTTGCTTTTTACTGATATGCTTCTGGAAAACCTCTCAAAATCCAAAGTGAGTAACATTTACTGGAACCATTAGGTGAGCCAATATATGACCTTTTTTCCTTTGTACTTTTTAATTTTGATGTCTTGTAAATAACAAAGGAAATGCCAAACATGAGAAATGAGCTGGAAACAATGGTTCCAGTAATCAGCTGAGATTACTGGTATATCAGCTGATCTACAGCATTATAATAAGATACCCTTACTCCAAAATTTTCAATATGACTTGTTTCAGAATCAACTTACCCTTCTTTTAAGCAAAAAGATATTCACTATTCATTATTATTCTGTATTTCTCAAGAGGGATGTTAAGAATTGTTTTAAGCATTTTTCCCTGTTTATTTGGGCAATAAGATCCTTGAAAGGACTTTGATCAAATTTCTTCAAAGATTAACAGATACCCTCTAAAAGAACATCAGTTTATTCTGAAGCAGGTATTTGCTAAACTCATAGAAGGGTGTTGAATTCTAAAGGAATTATATTGTTTCCTGGTCTTTGCAGTAGGTTTCCTTAAGACATACTGCTGACATCACAAAGTCTCCTCTCAAATTCCTCCCCTCCCACTGATTTCCTCATTCAGGTAATTCTAAATCCGATTCTTACCAACTTGTTTTTGACTGACAGTGAATGCAAAGAGAGTTAGGGTGGGTAAAGGAGAAAAAGGAGGGCTTTTGAAAGTCTTCATACATACTTTACCACTTTCAATGAAGGACTATAGGCTTGTCATGAAAGTAATTTCATGAAAGGAACTTGAACTTTGCTCCTTTACAGGTAAGAGATAATTTTGAAAAGGAATGCAAAATTCTTTAGTGATAATGAAAACAATTTGCATAGTTTTATTGTTACATTAAGACTTGCTTTAACAAAAGATTTTTAAAAATCTTTTGAAGTTTACATAAACAATCTTGGAAAGGGAAGCCTCCTGAGTGCTGATGGGGTTCAGGTTGTGAAAGAATAGTAAAGATATACAGGGCTTTTTTTTAAAGAACACAATATTTCTTGGAGAGGACATGTTACTGATTTTGGAGATGTCTCTGGAAAGAGGTGTCAAATACAAAACTGTAATGTGACATTGATTTATGAAGAGATGTCTCATTTTATCATGTACATTTATTTTACTTCGTCAAATAAATTTTAATGGATGCATTTCTTAACTTGATTAACAGAAACATTAACAGAAACATTATTCCTTAGAATAGGGATTTTTTCTGCAAGATTTCTGTGGTAATTGTAACAAGGACAAAATTTTATCTGGAAAATGTGGGTATGTTAATTTCATGCTTATGAAAGATGACATCTAAACTATAAATGCCATTAATGCATTTCAACTTTTTAAAATCTTTAAGTTATTGTGTAAAACCTATGCTTAAACTGATTTAGAGGCAAATTAGTATTTTCCATTTTGTTCTAGATTAAGAGTGTAAAATATTTAATATAAAACATGAATTTACACCCCCTATTTCAATATATATCATATTTAACTATTGTTAATTATCTTTTTTCAGTTCCATTGGGATTAATTTTGTCTTTTGACTTAATTTCAAATGAGTTGGTGATTCAAGCAATCTATTGTAACAAACTTGGAAAAAACATTTGAGAATGCTCTAAACTTTTCCAAACCAAGTAAGTTCAGGTTATCGCAGAACTACAACTTGCAGAATTTCCAGTCAGCATGGTTGCTGTGATCACACCACTTCTGGAAGCATAGATGATGTCATGACATCCCCTTGTGCCTTGAAAAATTTAAGAACCATTACATATTATAGAGGATAATACAAAATATTTTTGTCTCAGAATTCCTAAATTAGCTACTCATGAGGCAAATGGTAAGCAATGTCTTTTTGTTTATATGCTACGTTTTGAAAATACCTGACCACTTAGTAGGATAGCATATTATGAAAAAAATGTACTCCAGGTCTCCCTGATGTGCTAACATTCTACATGCATATGACATTTCTTTTTGGAAAGCACTCAAGATAATCATAACAGCAACTTTACATTTTGAAGTTCTAAAAACCCAGAGTTCTACAACTTAAATTTTTAATTCTAATTCTGCACATTTATTTTATTCTCTAAGTTTCAGGCAAGGCATCCTGTAGCATTATTGAACAAATAATCTCTCTCTCTCTCTCTCTCTCTCTCTCTCTCTCTCTCTCTCTCTCTCTCTCTCTCTCTCTCCTCCCCCTTCCCTTCCTTCCTCTTGCTCCCCGAGTGTGTGTGTATGTGTATCTGTCAAGCTGCTCATCTCCTTTAGTTGTTCCAAACACAGGACTTCCAAATGTTGTTTAAGTCTCATCCACTCCTTCCCTCCAGTGGATTTAGAGGACCAATGATAAAAAAATAATATGATTTGTAGTTCAAATCATTTACAGTATTGGTTAAATGTTTATTGGTGATCAAAATACATACCAAAGCAGACCAATCTAAAACAATGCATCAGATTTTGTCTTGGAGTAATCTAGAAACAGATCATAAACTGATGTTTGAAGTCTGCACAGATTTTAAATTTTGGCCTAAATGTACCCAGAAATGTCCAAGGTTCATGCTGTACAGTCAGGCTTGGTTCAAACAGGTTCAAACAGACCTTTTAAAGTTGTTCAAGCAAAGAAACAAGGCAATGTAACAATAATCAACTAGGAGCGGCACCAATTTTTTTCTTTGCTTGATTTTACAGATAATACAGTTTCTTCAATTTTACAGCCTAGTGGTGTTTAGCTAATGCAGACAGTCAGTAGCCTCTTGTTATTAGTGGAAAACTAAACCATGATTCAAACTGTGCCAAGGTTCTGAGAGAGAAATAACAGAAATTTAACTATTTTATAGATTCTCAAACATTTTTTCAAAACACATTTTTTTCTTTAAAAATTCAGACAATTAATAACATGTTGGGATCATTCCAATATTTTCTTTATTTCTGGTACACAGAATAATAGGTGAATATATATATGAATAGGTGTATGTGTGTGTGTATGTTACACACACACAGTGACAAAAGATGCATGTTATACTAAAGACATTTTTGCATGATGAAAGAGTTAAAATGAAATCTCCAATCTCATGGAATCCATTATATGTTAAAACATGGATAGCTGTTATTCTACTGTTCTGTTCTTAATCTCCTGGAAAGAAAATATACTCATGAGTGAAGTATTAGAGACTCAGGCAGAACCTTTCTATTTCTGTGGTAACTGCAAGTGATTACGGGGAAGGGAATAAATAATATATATTTTCCAGCTCACCCAAAGAGCACAGTGGTGCTATAACGTATTTTACCTATTTATCTATATTTAAGATTTATAAAACCACCCAACTCAACAATACATATGTTTGGGTTTGGATAATTATTTCTTAAATCAGGTATGTCTTTTCTATTTTTTTTAATGTTAAAGAGCACATTTGGTTTGCAGTCATGTCTTAGTGGCAGTTGCAGGGGGTATTAGAAGCAAAAATGAATGGAAACATTGATCCTTCTTTTTCGCTTTTTGCTACTTCTCTCTGTTCTTTTTTTTTCTTGCTTTTATTTTTCCATCTCCAGAAAACATTGGAGAAAGCTTCTTGCAGAGGCTTGTAAAGCTAAACTATGGGCAACATGAAACAAGTCTGAGGGCTTCAAATTGTTCTGTTTCTTTCAACATGACACTGTAATTTATGACAACATTACCTGCTTTACTCTACTACAAGAGGAAACAATTTCTAAGAAAAATGGGTTGGTAGCATGTCCTCTGAAACAGCTCACTATCCAGGGTCTTTCCTGACATCTATATGGTCCTAGGTACTGAAATTATGATTCCTTCCTTCCTTCCTTCCTTCCTCCCTCCCTCCCTCCCTCCCTCAGAATCTGTGTAGAAACATGGTATGAGTCACCAGAGTCAATGCAATTAAATTTAAAATCTATAAATGAAAGAAACAGAGTCACCTTGCTGATATGTATGTGCATGTGATTGGAACATTGAGAATGACCAGTTACAAGATAGAATAAAGTGGACATTGATATATTTACCTTGATACAATTCAATAGTTAACCTAGATTTCCCTACTACACATATTCACATTTTTGTGTGTCATAAAAGTAATGAAATTGATTCTAATATATTTATCAAATCTGGGACAAATTTAATGGCCTGTATATTGAGATGATGTTTGGGCAGTATAAATTGTCTAAACTTAAATGCTATTGGTTTTAGTGAAAATGCTTAACTGTTAATTTAGTGACCAATCTGAAATAAAGTTAGCCTTTTATTTTAAGGCATCAATTGTTTCCATAACAAGAGGCAATTAAATGGCTTAAAATTAGACATGAGTAAATCTTTCTTTGGAAAAAGTTGATGAATGAGTTTTGCTTAGAACATTATTGATTGCAATATTTGAGGTCAGGGAGGAATTTTCCACCACGTCAAACTAGCTAATGACTTGGAGGATGGTGATCATGAAGTTCCAGGATTAGTTCTGGTTTTCATTTGTTTTTGCTTTTTGCTTACTTGCTCAAGTCATTTTACATTCCCACTATGCAGGATATTATTTCCTATTGTTTATTGTTTGGATTTGACCTAGCAAATACATAGATATATCCAGTGGTGGGATTCAAGTAATTCAACAACCAGTTCTCTACCCTAATGATTTCTTCCAACAACCAGTCCACCAAACTGCTCAGAAAGTTAACAACTGGTTCTCTTGAAGTGGTGCGAACTGGCTGAATCCCACCACTGGATATATCATGTGAAAAGGAAGGGGGATTTTTCAGATGTGTAATGTGTTGAATTGTTCCCAATTGACTACTTTGTCTATAATTGCCATAAGTGATATCTTATAAAGAAAGGAGAAAAAATGTACTTGTCCAAATGGAGATTAACATTTTTCATATCATTAAAATGATATGAAAAAGAAGATTAAGATTGTTGTAACTGCTAAAGTCTCAGTCCAGGTTTGCACCTAAGCTGGAAAGATGCCCAAGGGAAAAGCAAATAAATTGATTCTGGATCACTTACTATTGAAGGATCATTTGTGATGTCTGAATAAAAACTGTATTGTGTTAAGTATGAAAGAGAAGTCCACACATGAAGGTTCAATGAAAATAGTTTTATTGCTAAAAGCCTATTCACAGAAATCTTAACTAAAGTTTGGCACCTGCTTACAGTTAAATAAGGGTCAACGACACACAAGGGTGGTGGTGAACTTAGTTCTCTTGTAGCTCTGTAAGGCAATCTTGTGGGCATCTGGGACCAGTTCTGTGAAGAGAGATTTTTCTGTGGACTGGAGGAGTTGTATGCTGCCTGGATCCCCCGGATGGAGCCTCGCTTGTTTGTGCGGCCCAGGGGATTGACCCCTGCTGTAGGGATTCTAGACTGATCTCCCTTTTCACTCCTCCCCCAGGTTCTGCCTTCCCAGTTCCTACAATTGTGATTACCCAATTCATAGTACACGTGCCTTACACCTAGATTTAGCAATCATCTGTAAATTATAAATGGTGTTTCTTACTGTGCTGATTTGCCAGTCAGGACAAAAACGTTGCACTATTAGTGTTCAGGTGTGGGTTATGCTAATTTTCACCTGATATTCATCATCAGCCAGTTACATACTCTAAATTTAGTTACAGCCTATCATTTGTTGTTTTGTTGCAGTAGGTGATTTATAAAATCCCATAGTACTTTTCCACTTTCTTTGATGTAAAATTAAAGAAACAAGGAGATTAGCTATTCATATAGTTAATTGCAATCACCTTGTTATTCTAAAAGGGGAAATCCTTTTGTCGACAGTAGGCTGGACTATATTATTGACTGCAAACATTTCAAGATTCAGTCTGAAGTTCTGTTGAACTTTTGAGCAGAGACAGATATAAAAGAAAAGTAATAAAGATAAGATAGTATAGAATGTAAATAAAGAAACCTCATGCCACCATCATTTTGCTGATTATAATACAGTTGTTTTTATTTTGAGTTCCTTTGAAATGTAGCATTGAAAATCTTTCCCACATAAAGGAGAACTGGTTAAAACTTGTTATATAATTAAAGTTTGCTGTTGCATTCTGATGATTCTTTCCAATGGATTTCATGGGTTAAATTCAATGTTTTGCAATGGCTGTTTAAGCCAGCTAGAATTTTATCAAAATTTAGGTTGTGGTGAAATATCTAAAATTAGACATACATTTTTTCCAGTATCTGCGAGGCATAATTTAAAACTAAATTATTAGCTTGCTGTGTTTTGAATAATTTGCAATTATCTATCAGATCAAGGATGGGCTGCACTATGTCTTTCTACCTTGCCAGGAGACTGAATGGAGCAATGACAATTTGGTAGCACAGGGGGATGTGACATTTTAAAAAAAATTGGTCTTTTTGATAACCTTAAGATTGACACTGAATACTATCACCACCATTAAGAAGCAATTAGCCCAGAATATAAGAAATGCAATAGCTATTTTAAAGCTTAAGGCTCAATTTGGATCTAAATGCTTTACTGAAATCCCGAGAATGTATGTAGTTCATTCCTGCCTTATATAAATTTCAGTTACTCAGTGAAGAATCTAAGCTGCCTATAAATGTGGAGTTCCTGGTTATTCAGCCAATATTCTGGATGAATAAACTCAGAAATCAAGTTTACTTATCCTTTGCTCCAGTTGCTTCATGTGATAGCACATATTATTCTGGAAAAAGGCATACAAATTGATTTTAAAGTGATTGATCATTGTATGTACTAAGACTGTTGAAATTCCTCACCAATATTTGTGGGCCAAAAGTTGGCTGGATCATTTTCCTGATTTTCTCTAGAAGAAAGGGAAACCCTCAACTTGATAACAGTGGGTTTAGGACCTTCAGGTTCCCACCCTTAGCCGCAGGAGAATGGCCAGGAAAAGGTCAATGGAGGAGGAAAGCTGGCTGTAAATGGGCTGAGGTGGGAAGCTGGAGGCATAGGAGATGCAGTCAAGGTTGGGAGCCTGAAAGTCCCATTCCAATAACAGCAGGACTTCTTCTTAACAATGACAATAACAATACCATTGAAAACAGTCAATGTTCTCATAGTGCTCTCACATGGTATTTAAAGAAATCGTGCAAAGCCAGAAATCTGCATACTGCTAAAGAGGTTATTTACAACGAAAGGCAGAATGTTTATTCACATTCTTTGGAGATCTTCTAAGTAAATAAATGTAAGAACACTTACAATATATTGTAAGCCACCTAGAGTCACCTTGCAGCAAGATAGGCAGCAAATTAATAAATATAAATAAAATGGTCCATTCATTCCAATTTCTCCAAAATTATCTTTAAAAAAAATTTCTGAAATAAACTCTCTCCTCGGATTGAATGGGAATTGGTAGGAAGGGAAAGCAGGAGAATTTCTCTCCCCAGGATTACCAGATGTATGTACCAAGGTAATAGAAGCTCATATCTATTTGCCCCACTTACATAAATATTATGTTGAATCTTTCTTTCCAGTACATGTGCCTGAGTCATGCAATCTGTGGTTTTTTTTACTTCCAAATTCTTTGTTTGTCCTCCAGCAATAACCTACTTGAGCAGAGCTATTAGGAATAGAGTATTATCATACCTCTATGCTTCTTTGCAATTTTTCTTGATTTAGATCTTCACATCTTTTGACATGGTCCATAGAAGAAAGAACAGAAGGTCTGATCTATAAGATCTTATTGCTCTACATAATTGGTCATCTCATATTTTGTATATTTTTGAATTTCTTAATCTCAGCTCAACGGTCTATTTATTTACTTATAAAAGTTTTGTATTGGCCTGCTTGTTAGTGGAAGTGTTTATAATGCAATAAAAAGGGGGAAACAGATTTCAGGCTTCTAGTTGAACAGAGACAGTATAATATAGTAAGGAAGGATGCAGAAGTTGGACATGCTTTTTATAACCAGCTAACCTGGAAACCTGTCATATGAACTGCAGTGTACTGTAGCTAAGGGACAGCCTAAGAAAGTGGATATTCCAATTCACCTGACCTTATAAATACTCCAAGTTACTGCATCCTCAAATCCAATCTCAAATTCTTATCCTTTGGATGATATCATGGACATTATAGAGTTGTTTGAGAAAGGAAGAATTTGTAAAGTTCTTGAAGTCATGGGTACACTAACTTTTTAACTTCGAAAGCCATAGAGATTGCTCAGTCTGGAGGCACACATACATGCACAAAAGACAACCCGGCACCTACACACAGACATATTACTTGTTCCCATCTCTCCAAGCAATATACTGAAAATTATTGCCTTCCTGTTATTAATAAGAATCAGCTACTTGGTCCACAAACTGCTAATTAGAGGACGGCATAAGGAGAGCTTTTATCAGTATCTTGATGGCCAACTCATATGCTGATCACACACACAAAGTCCTGCATGTTATCTCCATGGAGTAAATTATCCATCCATATTTTAGATGTGATATTTGAAAAGGATAGTCTATGGCCTTGTTGGAAATCCTTGGACTTTTTTCTATTCTATTCTATTATTTCATATATTATATATATGTTTATGTTTGGTTTCATTTTCCAAAAGTGAGAAAAAGTTAAAGGACAGGCTGCATGCACATAATTCAAGTTTGCATCCATCTCTATGCAATGCATACATACAGTATAAAGTAAAAAACATGGAGATGATTTTCTCCTGGACTTGGATATTCACATTTTAGATTTTTATTTTATTTAACCATCCTTGTATGTCATTGCCTCAATTTTTATGGGTAATAACAGATGAAGAATATATAAAAAATTAAGCACCCATCCATTATGAATCAGTGCAGGTCTGATAGATATCAGCAACAATTAAAACTCAACTATTCACTCATAATTTAGTTCCTCGGTGTCAGTGGCAACTGGTAATCATTCCTTGAGACACTATTCAAAAGGTTTACAGTGGAGAAAGATATAGTCCTTACTGTATGAGCTAGTTCACCTCAGGCTGTTTAATACCTTCTCTTAAATCATTTTTCAGGTATAAGGAAAGAATAGTGGAGTTCTGTATTTTTTCCTGATAATCTGAAATGATTGACTTGCTTTTTGTTTTTTTCCCATTAATGAAAGTTTGTGCAGCTGCTCAAGAAAGCTCTAATTTCATTACAAATTAGTTTGTGGTTTCTCCTTTTGAACTTTGGTGTTTTCCATCTCCCTTCTAAAACATCAACAAAAGCAAGGGTATTGTTGACATACTACTGAAATGAAACCAAGATCCAATTCATTCTCCACCTATTTTAAAGTTATTTCAAAGGCAGAGTCTCTCTCTTCTCTTTATTTTAGAATTCCTACTGAGTTTCCAATAATGTTTGACTTTCCTGCAACAAATCTTACCATAGACAGCAGCTAAACTGGCTCTTTCATGCATCCAGTTTCAGACAACAGGTATAACCAAATCCCCCTAGATGCTTTTCTCTCCTTTCTCCAAGAATGTGCAGCAATGGAAAATAAGGGGGGAAGGCTTTTTCCATTCACTGCATGGAAAGCAAGAGCACTTGGCATTTTCACCAACCTTGTCCTGGAATTGGGTGGGTCTCGGAAAAAGCACAGGCTTCAGTGGAAAATATATATGGGTTGCATGTGAAAAAGTATTTTAAACTATAAATTGGCCACATGCATTTAATTGAAAAGAAAGTAATGATAATAATCCAAAATCAAATTGTGAAATATTGCTGGCATGCAGGACTGGAAGTGACAAGGAGCTTCACCTCAGTAACCATCATTAACATTTTACTAGCTGGATAGTTTCCCTCATATATACCCCTCCCCCCAAAGTTTGATGGTTTAAAAAGGGGGTGAGGTTGTAGGCCAAATTAAGAACTGGGTGCATAACTACTGTTAGAAAAAATAATAATAAATGCAGATGAAAATGCAGGGTTAAAGATGTTAAACACTCAAAAACACATTCCTAAATACAATTTTGTTCAAATATATTAACATGTGTTTTTTTTTTTTTTTAAGTTAAGAATGAAGCACTGGAAAAAGCAAAACTAAGTTCTGAGGATGAAGGATGTAGTTCAAAAACAAGGGTAATGGTCCCAGAAGTTTGGTGCAGGATCCGTCTGGGAAAAAAAATATAGGATATTTTGCAAAGTACACTGAGAAATTATATTTATGTAAATCTACTTTTTTCTTACAAGGCAATTACTAGGTATCCAGGAGTATGATAGCAAGTAGAGTATGGAAAATATGATTCAGAATCAACATCCCTTTTTGTAGTATGTCTTTTACAAGCCATTATTTACATCTGAGTGAAAATATTAAACTACAGTCTATATAGGCACTGCCTCAAATACAGAGTGAATATATTTGTATCTTTAGCCACTTTCATTCTTAAATATATAATCCATATTTTGGGGAAGAACTGTGGTCTAAATATAGCAGACATTATTTCCATGGCACTTGTACATTTAGATACAAGAGGTCTCATAAGAAATAATTTGCTTGTGTTTTAGTCTGTTTTTAGCACACCATTTAAAACAACCCTAAAGATGATGTTATATGTATAATTTGAGCCTTGGTGGAGCAGCGGACTAAAGCGCTGTTAAATAGCACTTAACTGCCAGCTGCCTGCAATTACTGAAAGTTCAAATCTCACCAGGCTCAAAGTTGACTTAGCCTTCCATCCTTCCAAGGTAGGTAAAATGAGGACCCGGATTGTGGGTGCAATAAACTGACTTTGTATAAAAAAGAACACTGCTTAGAGTGGCCCAAAAGCCCTACTAAGCAGGTATATACAAAAGTATGAAGGCTATTGCTTAACGCATTGTAAGCCACCCTGAGTCTCCGGAGAAGGGCAGCATATAAATCAAACCAATAAATAAATAAATAAATAAATAAATTTGATGATTGTCCCAAGGAGAGGAATTAAACTGATTTTATCTCCTGAAGCAATTAGCTTTAAATATTATTATCATTTTACTATTCCTTTTAATATGAAACTGTGGTCAACAATTAGGAAATAACTTAAAGTATTGTAGGAACATTTTAAATATTATGTCTTTTGCTTGCAGTATCACAAATTATTCCTGCCCCTCTTTGTCAGTTAAGATCTCTGTAATAGACCAGAAGTTTGGATTTGTGGAGAAATAAGGACTAGGCCACTGCAACCTTCCTTGTCCTTCTTAACTTTTCAGAAACTTTCAATATCATCAACCATGATAATAACTTTCAATACCAACAACCAGCCAACCAAACTTTTTTTTGAAGAATTTGAGCAGGGGACAGGGAGTGGTAATGTTGCAGTGGGGTTTTTTTTTTTTTTTGGCAGAGATCTCTAATTTATGGAGTGCCTTGGGGATCCTTTCTCTCTGCACTTATTTGTAATATTTGTACAAAACTGCTGGAAGTGACAATTCATTGGCACAGTGTTCAATAACAACAATATTTTGATGATAAGAGCTGTAGTGACTCAGTAGTTAGAATGCAGTACTGCAGGCTAACTCACTGCTCACTCCAGGAGTTAGAATCTGAGCGGCTCAGGGTTGACTCAGCCTTCTGAGGTCAATAAAATGAGGACCCAGACTGTTGGGAATATATTAATTCTGTAAACTGCTTAGAGAGGGCTGAAAAGCACTATGAAGCAGTATGTAAGTCTAAGTGCTATTGCTATCCATGCAAAATTATATGAAAATGCTGACTTGGTGCCTGGAGGCTGTCAGGCTCAGCATGGAGAAGAAGAGACTATGAGTTTGATTTGTGGACCCTGATAACATCTTTGATTCTGAATAGGTTACACTCCACACTCCAGAGATGGTTCAACATTTGAGGTTCTCCTAGACATACATATCTTGCACAACAAGGGCTTTTCCACAGCTGCATCTTATGTACTACTTGTGACTGGAAGGCCCTGCTTACTGTAATGCACTCTTCATGGATCTGCCCTTGAAATGCATTGAAAGCATGTCTACAGCCTGTCACTTGCTTACTGCAATGCATTCTTCATGGATTTACCCTTGAAATGCATTGAAAGCTGCAGCTGGCAAAAATACAGCAGCCCAGGCAGTGATGATTATGTTGTGATATATATAGTTGACCTCACTGCTTCTGAGCTTCATTGGATACAAGTCAGCTTCTGGATACAATCCAAATTGCTGGTCATCAACTTTAAGGCCACATAGCCTTCAGACGTGCTTATCTCAGTGACTGCCTTCTTCTGTATTCATATGTTCATTCAACTAGATCAATAGGTTCAATTATCACTAGGCCCCATGTTTACAACCTGTCATCTGATAACGCCTTGGAAGCTGCAGGCTTGACACAAGCATTTTCAGCAGTTATCCCCTGTCTTTGAAACTTCTCTCTGCAGAGATGTGATCAGCTTTGTGTCAGCTCCAGTGTGCTGTCGGCATGGAGTTGCCATTCTTGGGGGGAGGAACACACAAACCTCGTATCAGCCCAGCATCTGCTTCATCGAGCCTCCCAGTAACTGATATGATTGATGGGAGGGAATACCTGGGGGATGACATCATCATGGCCAGCCAGAAATAACAAGTGGATTAACTGTTTAGATGCTGGTTGTAAATACTGAAATGAATTAACTGTTTAGATACTGTTGTAAATACTCAAAAATTAAATATAAGCCAACTTCTGGGTCACATGGGAGGGAGCAGCATGCGTGATTGGTTGGGTGGTGATAACTAGTGGATAAATGGTGGTGGGAAGAACAGGGCAGTAGTCCTAACAAGATTTTCATCTGTGATTGTCAGTGAGTGCCAAAAAGTGATTAAACTAAGATAGCAGCCATCCAGGTTTGTCTCCTTTTATTTCGTTCTGTTTGGAACCTGACAGATTTGTTAGGGCTTATTTCTTTTCGATGGCTGAGGGCACGGTGCCAGGGTTAGAGGAAGCTGACCTTGAAGAGTTAGTAGCTCAAACCGAAGCTACTGTGCTTGAAACCTCTTCTCCTACAGAGGAGACTGTGGCCATGGTCAAAGGACAGGTCAGGTGGGAAGAGCTCACCAGATAGAAGACTGCAAGTAGCAGTAGAGGCAGAGCAAGGTGATTCCAGGGATTGGTGGCTGGACACCAAAACAGCAGACCAATGAGGTTGACCACTTCCTGGGCCACTCACTACTCACACCTTCGGGACAACACTTCACTCAATGGATGGAGAGACGAGTCTCCGAGGACAATAACTGGAGTTACTCCACAGTGCTGGGAAACCAGACCATTGAGGTGCTCCAGGAGATGTATGGAGTGGCTGGGTTCTGAGAGCCA
Organism: Masticophis lateralis; assembly: GCA_030761175.1. Lineage (NCBI taxonomy): Eukaryota > Metazoa > Chordata > Lepidosauria > Squamata > Colubridae > Masticophis > Masticophis lateralis. Next base: position 54,345,943 of record JAUDYJ010000004.1, read on the forward strand.
ACCTGAGGTAATGTGTGCAGAGGTCAGGAGTGCGACTGCCTCTTTCGACCAGGACCCAAGGAATAGAAGGTCCTCCACTTTGATCCAGGCTGCTTGGGAAGGGCAGGCCATATGACCTCCCAGGGGCTTTAGGGGTCCCACAAAAACCCCTCCCAGAGGACTCTGGGCCAACAGGATGTCAATATGAACTGCAGGTGCCAGAGCTACAGGAGTACATATGCGAACTGCCCAACCTCCCGGCTGACCAACCAGCCCAGCAAGGCCTTGCATATATGGGCAGGTGGGACCCGCTGCCTTTGCAAGGGTCATTTGATGGCAGCCCTGAGAAGGTGCCTTTGTTTCTAGGCCAGGTCCTCAATCACTTTGACTGCTATGGCAGACTGTACACCTCCCAGTGGGACATGATTATTGCAGTGACAACAGTCATGGAAGGGGAGGTGGCAGACTGGGTGGTGGATCTATATAGAGACCATGCAGCTGAATTGGGTGATTTAGGCCTGTTTCTATCTGGCGTCCAGGAGAGATTTGAAGACTGTACTGGAGCACAACAGGCCGAGGGAGATCTACTGAAGATAAAACAGAGTGGGAGGCCTGTGGCAGAGTACATAAGGGAACTGGCATGGCAGTTGGGGCAGTGCTCCTCCAGGCCAATGACGAAAGGGGCACTCCAACTGTGTACATATACATCTCGAAAGTTGAACAACAGTGAACGCAATTGCCCATTTGGGAAAAGTTTGTGGTTTGATGGGCTCTCTTAACGTGGAGGCACCTGTTGAAAGGGGGTAGTATCCCTTTCGAGGACAGACCATAAAAATCTAGAGGCCCTACGGTCCCCACAAAGACTATCCTCCAAACAAGCTTGGTGGGTCTTGTATTTCCATAGATTTAATTTCACCTTGAAGTACATTCCAGGTGGAAAGGATTTTTTGGCAGATGCGTTATCTAGGAAGCCGCAGTATGAGAGCAACAAGGAAGCAGTAGTACAAGCGATACTCCCGGTACAATCAATTCAGCTGACCACCACATCTGTGCTGAGTTGTGCCAGAGGGAACGTACTGCAAACCATACGGGAGGCACTAGACACGGATACATGGTTTAAGGCTAACCAATCATGGCTAACGAAATGAGAGGAGTTGGCTTGGAAAGGGTCCAAGATATATGTCCCTAAAGAAGTACACCTGACCATATTAAACAGTCCATGATGTCTGGACACTTCAGATTCCTAAAAACCTTCCATTTAGTGAATAGACAGTTCTGGTGGTCAAAGATGCGGAAGGATATCAAAGAATATGTCCGTAGTTGCATCATGTGTAATACTATGAAGGCCACACCTAGGAAACCACCGGGGCTGTTACAGCCAGTGGCTAATCCACCCCAGCCCTGGCAACAAATAGCCATGGATTTCATAGTCGAGTTGCCGGAGAGTCAGGGAAACATTGTAATATGGACATTATCGACCTTTTCTCTAAGCAGGCACATTTCATCACCTGCCCTGGCCTACCGTCAGCTAGAAGACTGGCAAATTTATTACACATGTATATAGGCTGCATGACATTCCTCAATGAATAATATTGGACAGGGGCATACAATTCACTGCCAAGTTTTGGTGGAAGTTTCTAGAAAGGATAGGTAGCAAGCAAGGATTGAGCTCAGCATTTCATCCCGCTACCAATGGGGCAGCTGAACAGACAAATGCAATGATATAAAGATATCTGCGTTGTTACGTGAATCACTAGCAGACTAATTGACTTCTTCTTCCATTTGCAGAGGTTGCGTACAACAATGCAGTACACAATAGTACAGGCTTTACCCCATTCAAAATAGCTACAGGCATAGAGTTCGTGCCCATACCTGAATGTCCATCAAATACCACAGTGGATACCGATGTACAAAAGTGGTTAGCCCAAGCAGAACAAATGTGGCAAATCACCAAAAAAGCCTTACAGAAGGCATCGGATAATTACAAACATCAGGCCGATAAAGCCAGACGGCCATTGCCACTCTTTCATGTAGGCCAACAAGTATTCTTGTCTACAAAATATCTGAACCTACACCTCCCGAGTAGGAAGTTAGGTCCCAAATATATTGGGCCCTTCCCCGTGGTGCGGGTGATCAACCCTGTAACTGTACAACTCCAATTGCCCAGGCTGTTGGGAAAAACACACCCGGGGTTCCACTGCAGTCTGCTGCACCCAGCCCACTTATCTACACTCAGGGAGACCCCGTTGCAATCACCTCCACCACTGATGGTGGATGGGGAACAGCAGTATGAAGTAAAGAAGATGCTGGATACCCGATGGCATAGGGGTAAGCTCCAATACCTTCTCTTATGGAATGGATATCCTCTGTCAGAGGCCTCCTGGGAACCCAAACATGCTATACAAGTTCCCCTATTGATTGATAGGTTTCACAGGAAATACCCAGGGAAGCCAGGTGGATCCAGGGATGGCATGTTGGCATGGAGCTGCCATTCTTGGGGGGAGGAACGCACAAACCTGATATCAGCCCAGCATCTGCTTTGTCGACCCTCCCAGGAACTGATATGATTGACAGGAGGGAATAGCTGGGGGATGACATTATCATGGCCAGCCAGAAATAAATGGATTAACTGTTTAGATGCTGGTTGTAAATACTCAAGAGTTGAACATAAGCCAACTTCCAGGTCACATGGGAGGGAGCAGCATGGGTGATTGGTTGGGTGGTGATAACTAGTGGATAAATGGTGGTGGAAAGCACAGGGCAGTAGCCCTAACAAGATTTTCATCTGTGATTGTCAGTGAGTGCCAAGAAGTGATTAAACTAAGGTAGCAGCCATCCAGGTTTGTCTCCTTTTATTTCCTTCTTTTTGGAACCTGACACTTTGTCTTTGTTGTATTTAAGAAAGCTATGAAGACCTACCAGTCTCTCCTTGCAAAGAAAAAGGATACACTGTGACTGAAAGTGTGACTTGAATTTGTACTTCTTTGTTTTATATTTTCTTAACTTTGTTATATATATATCGCCAAGATACACAAAGAAGGAACCCCACTTAGACCCATAGTCAGCTCCATAGGCTCACCTCTACAAAACCTAGCCAAATTTCTCACCAAATAACTACAGCCCTATGCAGAATCCATCACCTCACATGTAAAAAACTCATTCCAGTTCATAGAGATCATAAAGAAACAAAACTTACAGCCCAGCGACCTACTCGTGAGCTTCGATGTCATATCCCTCTTCACCCAAGTGCCAATCAAAGAAGCCTTGCAGCTATCCAAAACAAATATAACCCCCCTCCCCCAAGTACATCCTAGATCTGACCAACCACTGCCTATCCAACACATACTTCATCTATAACAGACAAAAATACAAATAGAAGGAGCACCCATGGGATCACAGCTCTCACCTGTCATTGCAAACCTCTACATGGAGCACTTTGAAACCCAAGCTCTAGAAAAATCTGATCACAAACCCAGACTCTGGCTCAGATATGTAGATGACACCTTCATAATCTGGCCACATGGGAAAGAAAAACTGGACAACTTCCTCACACACCTCAACAGTCTATACCCCAAAATACAGTTCACCATGGAAACAGAAGTTAACAACCAATACCTTCCTGGATGTCTTAGTCTATAGGAAATCTAATGGCTCCCTAGGACACACCATTTACCAGAAGAAAACACACACAAACCGCTAACTGCATCCACTCTCACACCACCACCCAACACAGATCAACTCCACAGGCAAGACCCTCATCTTCAAAACAAAATGCTTAGCTGACGAACAACATCTAAAAACCAAACTACACACTCTCACTAGCGTACTAACATCCAATGGATTCCAAAGAAATAAGATTACCAGCCTAATCCAAAAAGAAACCCCCACTAAAATCCAAGACAGAGAACAAGAGAACAGCAAAGCCCTACTCCCATACATAAAAGGCACCACAGACAGAATCAGCAAGATCCTCCACAAATACAACTTCAAGACAGCATTCTTGTTGTGCCCCGTCCTCTGAGCCTATCCTATTGGAGGAAGGAAGCTCTGAGCAGGAGGAAGAGGAGCCAGCCAGATCTCCCAGCCCCCCCCCCTCTGGCACCGTCTCAGGTGCCAGCTGAAAGAGAGCCAAGTAGTGGGGAAACAGGTGTCTCAGATGAGAGTGAGGGAGAGACGTCATTCCTGGACGCACGCCAAAGAAGGCGAGAGAAACGATTACTGCAGCTGCGGAGACGCATGAGGGAATAGACCTGAGTCACTGGATTGGAGTCACAGGATCAATGAGTCACTGGACCACACCCAGAGAGACTATATAACAGACAGAGGGGTGGTAATGATCTCTGTGATGAACAAATTATACTATATCGGTTAGGCATTGGAGTTTACAAGCTGAAGCTGATCAGAGACTTTGCTGAATATTTGTGGTGTTTTTCTTTCTGTGTACTATTAAAGTCCTTGGCAGACGGTGTGCATATCGCTGCCAAGTTTGAGATAAGAACTGTGGAGTGTGCCAAGTGCTTCTTAACCCTTGACTGGCTGTGTTTTTGTGGGTCTCTGAAGGGGGGGACAGATCAATTCTGCACAAACCGAAAAATATCCACCATCCTAAGAAGCCCCAAAGACAAAATTGAGTTAGAAAATCAAGGAGTATATGAAATCCCATGCACCGCCTGCCCCATCACATACATCGGACAAACCAACAGAAGAATAAGTGCACGCATTGAATAACACAAGAACACAGTCAGAAAAGAGGAACCAACTTCTTCCCTGGTCCAACACCTTAAAGCCACAGGACATGAAATTGATTTTAAAAAGACCAGAACTATCGCCAGAACTGAACACTTTAATCAGAACAGAATAATCAGAGAAGCCATCGAGATAGAAAAACACCCACACAGCATAAATAAATGAGATGATACCTTCCGCCTACCAGCCATTTGGAAACCCGCCCGTATTGACAAATGAGTCCCTAAAACGAGGAATGACACCAGACCCATACTCACGAGGGCCACACAAGATGTCACCACCACATCCATGCGGAAAGCAGACTCAAGCCCACACCAATGATGCACCACGACCACGGACCAGAAGCCAGACCGCAGCTGCATCATTAGCTACTTTAAACCGCTCCAATCCATACATGAAGCAGACTGACAACCACCATGGGGATGTAGCATGACCACGAATGCGAAGCCAAACAACAGCAACGCAGCTCACCAGCTCAATGTCACACTAGAGTTGTCTGACGACAACTCTGCAACTCAAACTAACCCGAGCACAACCAAGCCCCCACCCAAACAGAACACAACCCCAGCCAATCAGAGTACAGCCAACCCCCCATCCAATCAGAGCATAGCCAAGCCCCTAACCAATCAGAACACACCTCCACCCAATCAGAACACAGCCAAGCTCCCACCCAATCAGTTCACACTAGCAGTTAAAAGGAAGAAACAGCTGTGATCACACATTGCTCCTAGAAGCACAAAGCCACAAACACCAACCTAAAGATGATGAATGAGACTTCATCGAAACGTCACCAAGGCACTTCCAATTTTCGGGAGAAAACCTGAATAACCAAAGACCTATATACAAACACCCGCGAAAACCTGAGAACACACACACACACACACACCTTTGGGGGGAGAAGGATGGCACACAAGTGAATTTAAACAAATCAACAAGTATTTCTGAAACTAAATATTATTGCTTATTAGGTTTAATTTCAGTTTTTGCACTGCATATCAGTCTGGCAATTGCTTGAGTTCCAATGAATGCACCCAATTGTGCAATTGTGAGAGGTAATTCCTCATTTCAAGGGAGGGATTTGAAACTCATGTATATACATACATAAGTCTTTGGACATAATTATATACATAAGAGTCTTTCTATTTAAAACAATAACTAGTTTTCACTTGCACAAATTCCATATGTGCATTTCAACATAAGCAGGCCTCTAGAAGAGGTGAATTGTGGTATCGCTGGTGTTAGTAATGGACATGATTACTCCCTTGCTGCAGCCTATTTCTCTGCACTGCCAAGAGGCCCTTATTTTTGAGATGAGGTGAGATTTGAACTGCCAAATTGTAGGCAGCCAGCAGTCAGCAGAAGTAGCTTGCAGTACTAGATTCTACCCACTGCACCATCGTGGCTCATTTTACTGTGTTTTGAGTACAAAATAAATACACACACACATACACACATATGCAGTTATGTTGGAAAGTGTGTGGAAGCCGCAAATTATGTTTTTTTAAAAATAATAAATTTTATTTGTTTGTCAAACATGTACAAGGTAGCAAGTATAAGTATGAACATAAGCATGAAAAAAAGGAAGTAAATACAGATAAACGTATTTTACGTATAAAAAAAGGAAGTAAATACAGATAAACGTATTTTAAGACAGGGCGGTAGGCATGTTGGTGCACTTATGCATGCCTCTTTTACGGACCTCTTAGGAATGGGATGAAGTCCACAGTAGACAGTTTAAGGTTGAAGCTGTGAGGATTTCAGGATGTAACAACAGAGTTGGGGAGACCATTCCAGTCATTGATCACTCTGTTGCTGAAGTTGTATTTTCTGCAATTGAGTTTGGAGCGGTTTACCTTGAGTTGGTATTGATTGTTTGCCTGTGTATTATTGAGGATGAAGATGAAGAAGTTGTTGACAAATAATATGTTGTAGCAGACAATTTTGTGTACTATGCTTAGATCAGACCACAGGTGGCGCAGTTCCAGATTGTCCAAACCCAAAATTTCAAACCGGGTGGCATAAGGGATTCTATTATGTGTAGAGAAGTGGAGTACTCTTTTCATGAAATATCTCTGGACCTGCTCAATCGCATTAATGTCCGATATACAGTGTGGATTCCAGGCAGATGAGCTGTGTTCAAGAATTGGTCTGGCAAAGGTTTTGTATGCCCTAGTTAACAATTCAATGTTACTGGAGAAGAAGCTTCACAAAATAAGAATAATAACTCTTAAGGCCTTTTTGACAGTGCTGTTACAGTGAGCTCTGAGGCTTAGATCGTTTGAGATAAGTACTCCTAGGTCCTTGAGAGAGTGAGGGTCATCTACAACATCATTTCCACCTAACTTATATTTGGTGTTCTAATTTTTTTTTTTGGTTTTTTTTGCCAATGTGTAGGACAGAGCATTTGTTAGTTGAAAATTAAAGTTACATGACACATAGTCTAGGTCAGTTTGAAGATGTTACTTATTACAAGTATACAATATCAATTCCCTAAAGTCTGATGGTGTTATGTTTGTCTGGATATCAATCCATCTGATACCCATAGCATGCCTTCGCACAAACTCTATAAGTAATTAAGTGGAAGGGCTACAATCCAGAAAGATTAATTATGTTACCTCTCATTGTTATATTGGTACAATTTAGTTATCAACATCAGCTTCAACTAAATTCTTATCAAACTTTTGCTAAAACCTGTAATTGCAAATGAATGTTTCTATGTAATTTTTATCAAAGGGATTCCATTATTATCAACATTCTTTGCATCTAGATTTTACTACTTCTTCTTTCTGTGTCCCAGAGCAGAGATTTGGCACCAAAAATATATTCTGGCATTTGATAATTGATCATCTGATTTAGATCTTAACTTTACATATGGCATGCAAAACAAAACGAAGTGCTAATGTGATCAGATGGATGAAATTTTCTATGGACACAGCTACTTACTGCGAAACAGTATCCTGCTTGGGTGGTTAGATAAAAATAATCAGCCTTCCCTTAAGTCTGGAGAAAGCAACCTGCTTGAAATTATTGGGTAATGACAGATGATGTAAACTAATGAAATTATAAATACAATTAAAAATGATATATGTTGTAAGAAGAAACCTCTGTAGTTTGATTGTAATTGGAACAAAATGTGATAACTACAATGGGAAAAAAAGAAAGAACAAACTAGCCATTTCTATAACAACAAATCAATCCAATCAGTAAAATCCAAAATTTCATTTCTTTTCCACCTCAGGCACAAAGTCCAGAAGCAGTCTCTTATGTTGGAACAAAATGTTCTTTTCTTTGATCAAAAGTCAATTTAACCATTTCTGCCAACTCCATCAGCTTTTGTAGCATTCGTCAATGGTGGGAATCAAAATGTCCTTCCATTTTTGTGCATATAATAGTTTTACTGCTGTCAACATATATAAGATCAGAATTCCAAATTTTTTCCCCAAGTCTTTTACTATTTAACCCAAAAGAAAATTTTATCTTTATTCTCATTTTAAGAATTTTCTTTATTACAATATAAATCTTACTCCAAAATTTCTTTGCTTTATCACATGTCTGCCATAAATGATAAATTTGGTCCCACAAATACTAAGTATTGTGAGTAGTTGTACAGTCAGCCAGATATTCAGATGGGATTTGGTATTTTTATCTACCTCCAGAATCCTTCCCAAGAATCTGGGATAGGCAGATATCTGATGGTGTTAAAATATCATTGCAGGATGTAAGCTGTTCCAAGTGAAGCTGCCTTTTGCAATTGACTGATGGTGAATTTGTCAATGCCAATAGTGCTCAAGTGGCGCTCCATTGACTTGGAATTGCATTCAAGGTGTCTATTATTATTACTAACTTTGCTTTCTTTTGCCACAGTCATTCTATGTCTATTGTATTTGTATTTTGTGATTTTTTCGAGTTCTTTCTCAAAATGATAGAAGTAGAGTTTATTTTCTGTTTTGTCTTCATTATCTACCTGCTATTTGATTGAATGTCTCCACAAACAGCTTCATTTTATTGAGGGATGGAAAAGAAGAATATTACCATCAGTAGTAACTTACTAGTGAAAGTGCTAGTAATTACTTTAGGGAATCTATGAGCTTTTCTTGAATTGCAGAAAGGTAGATGAAAAAGCTGTTTCATAATGTAAGGGATGTAAGATAAACTAAATAACCGAAAGGAGATGTGGAATTGGATGAAATGTGGAACTAGCAAGAAAATAATAAAACCACAGTAGATTGATCTGAATGCTCTGACATTTTATAAATACACATCAAAGATGTATGACCAATCAGGAAATGGTGGGGATAATCATCTCCTGTCAGTAGAGTGTTACTCATAAAATTATCAGCTACATACTAAAAGAAAGTTAGAGATAGAAATCTATCACTTGGATAATTTAATCTTTTCATATTGATGAAAAGTACTATCTTTATTTTTTAAATATGTTTATATAATTTTATTAAAAAAATTAAATACAAAAATATATTAAAAAGATAGTTTTTAGTAGAAAAAACAGATTATAGAACAAAAAAGAGGAAAAAAGGCAAAGAAAAATACAGAATGTTCACTTCCACTCTTGATTGTAACTTTTTAAAATTCCTAAATCCATAGATCATCAATTCATGATTTTCTTCCTTCTACAAAAAGTCCAAGTACAGTTTCCAGTCTTTCAAAAAAGGATTTTTCATTTTTTCCCAGACATTTTTATATGCTTCTTAATGAAACATGGCCTTTAACATTTGTTGTTGTTCAGTCACTAAGTCATGTCCAACTTTTTGTGACCCCATGAACTATAGCATGCAAGGCCCCCCTTCTCCTCTTCCACTACCTCCCTGAGTATGCCCAAACACATGCCCGCTGTGTTGATGACACTATCTAACCATTTCGTCCTCTGCTGCCCCTTCTCCTTTTGCCTTTAATTTTCTCCAACATCAGATCTTTTTCAATGCGTCCTCTCTTCTCATTTGGTAGTCAAAGTATTTGAGTTTAAGATTAAGTACATATCAGTTTGCCTACAAGGGGAGTAGGTCGACAGATGATGCCATAGCTACTGCTTTACATTCTGTAGTGAGCCACCTGGAGAAACCCGGGAACAATGTCAGTATGCTTTTCATAGCTCACTCTTCAACACCAAGCATCCTTATCAAAAAGCTGACTAACTTAGATTTTTCCTCTTCCATCTGTGACTGGATCAATGACTTTCTAAGAGACCAGCCACAAACAGTGATGGTGGGTCTGTCATATCCACCCTCCTGAAGCTTAGCACTGGCTTTCCACAGGGCTGTGTGCTTAGTCCCTACTTGTATTCATTGTACACACATGATTGTGTATTGCCAGACCCATCTACTGTGATCATTAAGTTCGCAGATGACACCACTATACTGGGTCTTATTACAGGTGGAGACAAAACAGCGTACGGGGGGAGGTTCAAAAACTTTCTACATGGTGCTTAAAAAACAACCTGCACCTGAACATCAGCAAAACCAAAGAAATGGTGTTGGAATTCTGTAGGAAAAGAGAGGAACCTGCCCCACTTTACATTGAGGGGGGCTGTGTAGAGAGAGTTTCCTCCTTTAAATTCCTGGGAGTCCATCTCAGCGAAGACCTCACCTGGAAAAACAACACACTCCAGGTGGCCAGGAAGGCCCAACAGAGACTCCATTTCCTTAGGGTCTTGCATAAAAACAGGGTGGAAGAACAACTGATGACCTCCTTTTACCGGTCCACAATAGAAAGCGTCCTCACTTATTACATCACAGTATGGCATGCTGGTCTGACAGCCGTGGATAGAAAAATATTATAGAGGGTGGTGAGTACAGCACAAAACATTATGGGCTGTCCCTTGATACCATTAGATAAGTTTGCTAGGGCTTGTTGCCTTAGAAGAGTGAGGAAAATTCTCAGGGACAACTCCTACCCTGGTCATCACTTCTTTACCTCCTATCATCGGGAAGAAGATATAGAAATATAGCCAGCCACACAAACAGGTTGAAGAATAGTTTTATCCATGGGCTCTCAGACTCCTGAATGAGAAATAACATCATAACTATGTAGTATGATGGACTGCAGGGCCGGCGCAGGATAAATTTCCTTCAGAATTGACTGATTTGATCTTCTTGGGAGTCCAAAGGACTCTCACGAGGCTTCTGCAGCATTACAATTCAAAAGCATCAAATCTTAGATGGATTAGAAATGTGATAAAGATAAAAGATTAATGGAATAGAGGAAAGCAGAAGACAAGGCACTTCAAGTTTAAGAATTAGATAACCATGGGAAAAACATATATCTGGTAAACAGAAAAGAGAGATCAGAGGTGCTGAGACCTCATTAAAAGTAAGGAGAAAATAAAACTTGTGAATAAATCCTGTTTATTAAAGTTAATAAGGAAAGTGATTAAATCCTGTTGTTTTTTCAGGATTCTGTTCTTGGCTGTATTACTCATTCATCTATTTATGGTGGTAATCATAGTAGGTTTCTTTCTTTCTGTATAAGTAAAATGGGACAGGGATACTTGCTTTTCCATGGAACTATGGCATTCAGATTAGTGTCTATATAGCATTTGAAAATGATACAGAACTGAAATGCTCAATATTGTTTTTAAAAGTACATGTGGGTGATAAGATCTCTGTAACCTGGCACATGGCTCTGATTTAATGGAGTGGAAAGTTTAGCTCTTTGGCAAGCTAAACCCTGTTGAAAATTGCCGTCTTAAGAAGGCAGATAATAGTTATGCAGCATGAAGAGGATCAAAGGTGAGACAGAAAGAGATGGAAAATACCAATCTTTCTTTTGGAAGCTAGTTGTGTTAATGAAGATCCACTGTGATGTTTGAATTCAAGGAAGTTGGGAATCAGTTTCTGGCAGGAGAGATGTAAAACTTCTTAGCATTTTGTACTTCAGGAAATGTCAGTCATATTTTTAAAAAATGAATACAACAGGTCATGGGATTTCTTTGCATAAAATATTTTTATTCCATTCCATTTGTTAAAATTATTCTTAAATAAAATAACTGATGTAGGATTTGATGCAATTTTTCGTTAAAAATGATTGTAGCTCCCAAACCATCAAACACAGTAAAAAAAATCGAGACAAACAAAAATAGTAAAACATACTAGACTTTTAAGGTCGACAAACAACTATGGCTATATGTAAGCTTTTTTGGCATGAGTCTGGCTGTAACTATATTTCTAAAAGTTTAATCCAGTAGTATATCTAACTCAAGCCTATTCATTAAAAAAAAATGATGACAGGTTGTGTCACATAAACATTAAATGATTTGCTAGCTAAATACTCTGTGCCTAGAATCCCATCTAGGTGAATAGCTTTTTAGAAAGATCTCTCTGAAAGTACCTGTACCTGTAGTTCTGAGGTGGAACCCACGGTATTCAAAGTCCCTCTTTAGTAGCTGGTAAAGGAAATGTTGGGATATATTACAAGAGCTGTATGAAGCCTGGATTATTTTTTAATGAGGAAGATATTTAAAACATTGAAACCAATATGATAAGAATATTCTTGCTGCATAAAAACCTGCCTAAAGTTAATTGCAAGTATCTGAAACACAAGTTGTTGAGCCTACCACTGAGCAACACAAAAAACCAGGATACATTTCCTGATGTATAACATTCTACTTTGATTATTTGTCTTCTTTGGGAATTGTTTTTCTTTTTGGGGGGGAGCGGGAGATGAATGGGAAGAATGTTGGGGCTTCTAACAAGTCATTGAGCTGTTACAACTTATGGTTTATTGGTCATATTAGTTCAATAGAAAACTGTCATAGAAAAACTCACGATGAATAACATTTTCATGTCCCCTTCCTGCAAATACATGAATACACATGGAAGTGTAGCCTCATATAAAATTTACTCATCTTAAAACTTCTCATTTTTACCAATGCCCCAGTCCTCACTTCAGAAGTTATAGAAACTACATCAACTTGATTCAAAACATTCTCGTTTGTCAGCTTTGTGAGTTTCAAGAAACATTTCCCACATAGACATGCTTTATTTATACCACATGAACCATATGACATGGTTAGAGGCAGGAAAGTCATATCCATTCTCTCTTTTCTCTGTACGTCACAATCCGAGAAAGGGGGAGCATCTGACAATTCATGAGAGGAGAATTTTAATGTTAAAAGGTAGTTTTTTTAACCTTACTTCAGAATTAGATTGGAGAATACATAGACCCATCATGTGTCAGTGGCATTGAAAAGATTCTGAAATGGACTCACATTTATAGAAGTTAGCTGGAATGCCCAGTGTTACGACAGAGAAATTGGAATAAACAAAGCAGAGGTTTGGAAAGAATGTGATCGTTCATGCTTCCAGGCGTTAAGTCAGTCAAAATTGGGAGGAAGGAGGTGGGGGGGGCAGATTGTTTCTAAGGAGACATTTACTGCATGCTTCAGGGTCTTTTCCTCTTATACAGCTAGTATAGGCAACTGTCATTGCACTGGAAGTGAACATCCAATAATCATGACAGCACGGCATTCCCTGCAACCCTTCTTTAATCTGATAAACATGGCACAGAGAAGAGGGGGAATTCTTTATATGCATTTCTTTGGGTTTTAAGTTATAAACAACAGGAATTCAGGATCATGTGAGAAGAGAGATGATGAAAGAAACAGAATGCAGGAAGTCAGGGGAATACAAGAGGCCAGGATCGGATGGGATCCATTCCAGGACATGAAAGGAAGTGACTAAACTGATACATGAATGTTACCTAATAAAGAAACACAAATGGAGAGCGGAAGACACCAAGGACTGGTGAGATGCTATTCTAATACTTAAATGTTTATAGGTCAAAATCCAGAAATGCGTAAGTTTAGAACACTGGTAATAGAAAAGAGGCTGCTTTGAAATATGGTGAGAAAAAAAGCCTCTGGACCAGTGGATGAGAAAGACTGACAGAGAATAAGGCAGTTATCTTTGTAGGTCTTGCAGGGACAGGCTGGTGGTGCTTGGGAGGTTTTTTAATTTTTAAGAAAGCCTGGAACTGTAGCACTCAAAGTGCTATCTAGGCAAACTGCTTTGTCTTGTCTTGGAAATTCACAAATCTTCAGCCAACTTGTCACATACCTCAAAAGATTAATGTGGGCTGATTTCTAGCCCTCAAGGTTCCCAGACTCAACAAATCTTTGAAGCTCAGCCTGACAACATCTGGAATCAGAGTTCAAGAAATGAGGGCAACTTTTTTCTTCTTGACAGACATCACTTCCTAAGGCAATGTAAGATCTACAAAATTAGGCATGTTTAATAATAACATTGAAAGGAGTAGGACTTCTTTTTTAAAAAGTTTTTGTATGTTTATTTTTAAACTTGTTTCATGATATTGTTGTGCCAACAAGCCTGGGAGAAATTGAAATACAAGAGTTTCTATTAACACCTCAATTGTCATGTACCAAGGACATATGAACATTGACATTTACTTTCATTCATCTAGTTCTAGATTATCTACAGACTGGCAGAAGTTCTCCAGGTATTACACTTCAATCAGCTCCAGGCCTATTTTGAAAAGCCAGGAATTTGAACCCATCATATTTTTCATGTAAAGCAGGGATATCTATAGCCTTTGTCCAGTAAGGGAAAAATTATCAGTTTCTCCACACTAATTAAGACCCCCTTTTACCAAAAAATTTGCAGTTTTTGTTATTACTTCCTCTTGAAAGATGTTAATTGAATTCTTAATAAATTTACACAGGGGAAATTCCATAGCTGTAGTTATTTCTAGCATAGTCAGTATTATGTAGCTTTGAGAAAGTTACACAAATGTTCAAAGCAAACTGTTCTAAATTCTCTACAGGTTTATATTGTACCACTTTCCAAGTTTTGGCCTTCCACTGATGAAGACATTTATGAATTATAGTCATATAAGAAACAACAGCTCCTACCACCATTCCCAAATAGTTATTTCTGATCCAAACGGTGACTTATTAATAGAGAGTTAGCCATGATCAGTTGAGTTTAAAGGAGAACAAGACATGGGAAGAAGAGAGAAGAGTTCATCTTTGAAATTTTCCCAGGACATTTTTCCCTGTCCAAAATCTGGCAAAGACAGTTAATCCTCTTGATTTTCTATGCCATACATTCATTTTTAAAATATTTTGTTTGTGATGATTTTCGCGTCATTCTCTCAGATGCATTTCCCTTTTTTATCTTTGCAGTATTAGTTTCTCCAAAAAGTATTTCTAATGAGTTGCCCTCTCCCTTTCTTTATTATTCTTGCCTGCAGCACTAACTCTTTGAATCTCCTTTTCCTGTTTATTATCTGGATATCTTGCACAGTGTGCATGTTTGAGTGTGCATATTGATTTTGCAGTCACGCTTACAGAGAACCTCAATTCCTTTGGTTGTTTTGAGGTTCGGGAGTTGTATGTAAGCTGTTTAAGGAAGTAAAAATAAATGTTAATTTATTTTCAACCTGCCAGCAGTTATTCAGTTATGGGTGCAAACATAAATACTTTACTGACAAAACAGGAAAGTTACACTAATGAATAATTACACTGTTATCCTGGGCTGGCAGAAATATCTACTACAAATTCATATTTAGTTTCCAGAAATGTTCTTTTAAGTAGTTACGCCAGGGACAAGTATGTTTTTCCCACCCCCTTTGTGCTTCATAAAAATGAACTACTTATTAAAAGCTCTCTCCTGAAGCAAAACAATGGAACAAAATAATACTATCAGCAACAACTGCCAGAGTACAAAGGATGCGAGTTTAGAGGATGAGTGTTTTTTTTTTTTTTAAAGTTCAGGAAGTTTTGTTATTGGAAACTCCTCTTGACTTGCTCTTGCTTTGTACTACGTAACCACTGTCTGGTTCTGGATATTGTGTCCTTTTTTGGTCCCATTTAATGTCTTCTGTATTTGCTAAGGGATGGGCCCTAAAGCTACTCAGAAAGCTGAATTTGTGAATGACCTCCTGTTTTCCGCTGAGTCTTTGAAATTGGAGAGACTCATGATATACACAGCGTTGAAGAATTTTCAGGTGCAAAGATTTCTTTCTATGCACTTACAAAACTGCTAGCTTTTCTTTTCCTTTTGACCCCACTATGCGCAAAGTACAGTTTGTGAAAATTATGATCAAAATGCTTATTTAAATTTTTCAGGGGGAGAAAAATACAGAACATATTAGGGGAAAATGAGGTTGGGAAATGAAATGTAAATCAATACAATAATGAGAAATAGATCTCCTGAGTGTTTGGATCAAGTTTGGTTCGTTAATTAATTACTTTCTTGTCTTGCCTAATAAATATGAGAAAATTCTAAATAGTAAATGGAATTGATTTGTTAAAGCAAAGACTTATCACTTATATTGACACAGAAATAGGAAACAATGCCACTACTTTTTGTTCACTTCATTGTATGTTGCCAGTGACAAATTTCATTTATAATATTTTTATTATATAATTATTTTTATCTATGTGAATGATATGCAATTTCCATTGTTTAGTTTTGGTATCTACTATCAGAATATCTTGGGGTGTTTTTTAGACAGTAACTTTTATCCTCTCTCTCTCTCTCTCTTTCTCTCCTTAGGTCTGAAGAGCAGGTAATGGAAGCAACACAGATCAGTATGTCACAAGCCTCACTAGTCAATGGCAGCATCAGTGCTAAAATGAAGAGAAACAAACCTCGTGTGATGTCTAAAAGTGGTCACAGCAATATCAGAATTGACAAAGTAGATGGTATTTACCTGCTTTATCTTCAGGATCTGTGGACCACAGTTATTGACATGAAATGGAGATACAAACTTACATTATTTGCCGCTACTTTCATCATGACTTGGTTTCTGTTTGGAGTCATTTACTATGCCATTGCATTTCTTCATGGAGATCTGGAAGAGAGCAGATACCCTCAGAAACATGTCCCTTGTGTCATGAATGTAGATTCACTAACTGGGGCATTTCTCTTTTCTTTGGAATCCCAAACAACCATTGGTTATGGCTTTCGGGTTATCACTGAGGAATGCCCACATGCTATTTTTCTCTTGGTGGCTCAGTTAGTTCTCACTACGTTGATTGAGATTTTCATTACTGGAACTTTCCTGGCCAAAATTGCTAGACCTAAAAAAAGGGCTGAGACCATTAAGTTCAGTCATTGTGCTGTCATAACCAAACACAATGGACAGCTTTGCCTTGTAATCCGTGTAGCAAATATGAGAAAGAGCCTCCTGATTCAGTGCCAGCTAACTGGAAAGCTTCTTCAGACCTATGAAACCAAAGAAGGAGAAAGGATTCTGCTAAACCAAGATAGTGTCAAATTCCACGTGGATTCATCATCAGAAAGCCCTTTCTTGATTCTACCTCTGACTTTTTACCACATTTTGGATGAGAGCAGCCCTTTAAATGACCTGACACCCCAAAATCTAAAGGAAAAGGATTTTGAACTCATTATCCTTTTAAATGCCACAGTAGAATCCACAAGTGCTGTATGCCAGAGCCGAACTTCATATATTCCAGAGGAGATCTTCTGGGGTTTTGAATTTCTGCCTGTGATTTCTCTTTCACAGAATGGAAAATATGTTGCAGATTTTAGTCAATTTGAGCTGATCAGAAGAAGCGTCGACTGTACATTATACAGTACAGACCCTGAAAAGCAAAAGTTGGAAGAGCAATATAGAAAGGAAGATCAGAGGGAGAGAGAACGTAGAACCATGTTATTACAACAAAGTAATGTTTGATGGCTCATCTATAATAATTTCTAATGTATATAACATTTCTATCTGAAAGGCATTTATTCAAACACTATGATTTTATCAGAATGCGTTATTAATTCGTTTTCAGTTTTTGTGTAACATATGCCACAACACTGGGAAAGGGAGATATACTTTGGGAGTGAGAAACCTGCCTTAATATGAACAAGACTATTATTATGATTAGCAGTGGCACACCAGAGTTCCAGATAGGGAATTTCATTAGCAATATCTGGAATTGGATCAATGACATCTTCTGGCATCTTTCTCCAGAGCTGAAACGAAGTAGAATGGTTAGCACATTGATATTGTGCTGCCAATGACTTTGTGATCTGCATCACTGGTGATGAGCTATGTTATTTTGTCCACTATAACCCAGGGTAGAAAGTCAGTAGAGTTAATGGCTCTACTTCTTAACTCCTCTCCTCCGTCTTGCCATTAGAGATAGGATGTGCTTAGTATGTTGATCTCCAGAGCTATACCATCTTCCTATTGGTTAGTGTTTGATATATGACAATTAATTCTTAATGGTTGTGCCTGAAGTTTGATATATTGAACATATTTTTCCAGATACAAAAGTTTGATATTTTGAACATATATCTCCAGATATAAAAATCTACCTTGGTGTTTGTTTTAGATATAAATAGCAATTTTTTAAAGTTTATTGACAGGAAGTATTATGAACACTGGTACTTTGTACAGTACAGTACAGTACAGTACAGTACAGTGACACCAAAGACAGTTTCTGTGATTATGCCAAACTTCTTTTGTGTGGATCTTAATTGCTATATTTCTAAACTGACATTTTTTTTCTCTTTGTCCAGTTTAAATTTGTACATTATTGATAATGCATAAGGTCAAAATCAGAACGGAAAAACAAAGGAAGATCAAGCTTTGCTCTGAGTTCTCTCATCAGCACATTACTAATCAAAAGCTTAATAGGAAGTTCTCACATTTGTATTTGTACCCCACTCTTATTATTTTTATAAGTAGATCAACCCTATCCCATAAACCTTCCTTCTCCTATTGTCCCCAGAACAACAACCTTGTTAGGTGGTTTGGGTTGAGAGTGAGTGACTGGCCCAAAGTAACCCAGCTGGCTTTCATAACTTAGGGAGGATTTGAATTCATAGTTTCCTGCTTTCTAGCCTGGTACCTTAACCACTAGACCAAACTGGTTCTTATGTAAACAATGGTTTAAGGAAAGTGTCTGTACACATCCTTTTTGTGGTGATTTTAGATGAGCACGAAAAAACAAAATAAATGGCTCCATAACCTTTTTCTTGGGTACAAACTTCTTTTTGCCCAGATAGTCTTCAATTTACTCACCAATGCAAGTGATTATGTTAGCCCACAATGCTGCTCGCTCTCTCTCTCTCTCTCTCTCTCTCTCTCTCTCTCTCTCTCTCTTCCCTCCCATACTTTGAAGGATAGATTTAAAAACATATAAGGATGGTGTTGAAGACAACAATCATAGAGGGGAAATTCTAGTAACAATATTTTGCTTTTATGAAGTAATCTATTTTAAAAAGTTGTTTAGCTTTGCTTTAGAAAACTGTTTAATGCTCTTAAATAAAGGATTCTGAAATAGTTACTGGCAATATTTGTTTGAACATGTCGTCTGTGAATGCCTGCTGTGATATTAATAGGACATGTATAAATGGTACTGTCAGCAATTAGTTTTTGCAGACAACTGTGTCACATGTCTCTAGTTACTGTCTGCTTGCATTTTCAAAACATAAGAAAAATCATTTCCCTAGTTGTGTATTGTCCTGCTCCTGGTAATACCACATTTTGGCAAATCATCCCAATCTCATTGTTCCTAGATTTATCTGCCTTCTGACATTCAGATCTGCCCTTGGGCTTATTTCATAACCAGTTTTTCTTTTAACTTTGAACATTAAAATGACATTGACTGGCTTTGCTCTTTGATTGCTACTTTTCTGAAATGAAAAAAAAAGTTTCCGACAGAATTTATAACGAAGTCATATTTTCTTGTGGTCAGAGTTCAGTATCAGTCTTATATAGCAGAAGATAAACTTCTGCTATATAAAAAAGAAGATATATCTTTTTATATAAAAATAGCTAAAAAAGAAAATATGGAATAATTATTTATTTGACCTGGTAAAAGTCATAAAGAATTTGCAGAGATTTCTAACATAAAAATTGCTGCAGAGGTTTTTTCTTTGTCCTTCTGAATGTCTTGCAAACATGTTTAGATTACTTACTTGCTGTGTCATAATATGTAAGGTTTAAGTTAGAATAGAAACATTTCCTTTTTAATTATTTGACATTACTAGCCATTACTAGGATATTAGATAATATCCCTGCATTAAATATGCAGATTCTGTGTGAAAATATAATAAAATGTATCTTGCCCTACTTTAATCCTTTCAGTTAAGTTAATAGGAGAGGGTAAATAATTCATTGTTTAGAATTTGGACTTGGACATAATTATAATTCAACAACTATGATTCCTTAAACTGAATGATTATATCAACTGAGAAAATTTGCTGCTCAAAAATAATTTAGTAATAGTGTCTTGATAGCTTACTTATAGTTCTGGCACATCCAATTGTAATGGTGAAGGCATTGAAGCTCTGTCTATCCTTATTATTATTTGAGCAGGGTGTGTGGGGGTTATATTACAAAAATAACTTTTTAAAAGAATAGATTTGACCCTGGTGTCCATATTATTAGTCACTGATTGAGACAATGCAAATTCATAGGAGAATAATTAGCATATTTGTTCCATGTATCCAAAATTTCGGAGACGGTGTAATGGTATCTGAGAATGAGCTTGGGAGAAAGGAGGGAGGATCACAGACTGGGCAGCTGGTATGTAAAAAGTATCTCGGCCCATGAAAGGAGGAAACATTATTTTTCATGCTCTCCCTCATTCTGTGAGCTACTTTTATATGCTCTGGTTTCTCCCTTCTGTTACCTAAGATCATTCCCATGTACCATTACAGAAAATTAGTCCAGTCTATATTTAGTTTGAGATGTGAATTGAATGCCTTAAGCTTATAAAGAAGAAGATATAAACCTTTCTGTCTTACTAAAGGGGAATTCTATGGGGCTGGAATAGTACGGTAATTGGTGTACATACCCAGGCATCTTTGATATGCCTCTCTGGTCTGGCATGACAATATTTTATCTAGAGGAGATGATAGTCTAGTTTAGACATGGTTCCAGATATTTGGTATTGTTTGTACAGACTCAGTTTTAAGCACAGCCTAAATCATTGATAAAATGTAAATTTGAGACGTGAAGTTCTTAGTTTCAGATAACTCTGTATAACTTGGGCAGTAACTGCTAATGCAAAATTACACAAATAACCTCTAGAGTGAGGTTGAATTTAGATGAATTTAGATGAAATTCATCTAAATTAGATGAATTTAGACACAAAATTCATAGAGACAAAACTCTTCCTACACGGATTCATTTTGGAACATGCAGTTAAAACACAGAAACTTTGAGCTCTCCTTGCCAGAAAGTTTGGCTCAATCACTTTAAAAATCTGCTCTAGAGGTTAGCGGTTCTCCTGGAATCACATGGAACATGGTTCTCAGGGGTGGGTTTCAAAACCCGTCACTACCAATTTGCTTGTGCGCATGAGGGCGCGTGCATGTGACACTTCTGCGCATGTGCATCCGGGTGAGTGGGCAGAGCTCCTGCCACCACTACTACCAGTTCACCTGATCCAGGGCGAACTGATAGCAACCCACCACTGATAGTTCTCATGAAACATGGTGAAAATTGCCTTTTCTCTTCTCCTTTCTATGCAACATAAGCTCTGCTAGATAAGCAGCATTTTCAATGGTAGGAATCCTGTAATTCATGAAATGCCTTCCCTAGAACCAATCTTTTCTTTTTTAGAGGTATTTGAATTGGTCATAGTCATTACTTTCTGAGTCATTTTTCTTAATGGATATCAAGTCTGTATGCTTATTAAATTTTGTTAACGGAGAAAATAAAACTCACACTGAAATGACCATGATAATATTCTTTAGTTCAGGATGCCTTCTGCAAATTTCCATTTAAAATAACTGCACAGATGAATTCCATTAAGGCAATATAAAAGAGAAAGTGTGAACACTACCCATGCTTGAGTAATTGTTCTTTCATTGAAGAAAAAGCTGCATTGTATTCAATAAAAGATTAAATAAATACCGGTAAGTGGATAAAATAGGATGCCTAAAAAGAGACTATCAAGGGCACGTTAAAGGATTAAATTTATTGCCATGAGTTCTCATTGTGAAGTGAGTCAATATTTATAGATTATCTGAAAAGATTTGAAAATATTTTAGTTTGTGTTCTAAGAGTTACTTCATTCCCCAGATAAGCATTCCCCAGATGCTATTCTGCCTCCAAATAAATGTGATATTTGTCAGAGTCTAGCCTTCCTACAAGCACCAACAGGAAGCCCGCCTTGTGTTGGGACTGCATCTTTCAAAATTGCCAACAAGTTTGAAGAAGGTGTGTAAGGTTTCTTCCCATTATAAAATGTTTAGCTTAAAGTATATAGAATGCCATTTTATGGGCAGCTGCATCTCGTTATTTCTTCATGTGCTTATGTTAAATCTTTATCTCAACCTTTACTTAAACTGGTTTCCAAAGCAGTTTACAGTATAATAGTCCTTGGACATAACAACCACGTGAGAACTATGTGATATAGTGGTGTAAATGCTGGATTGGCACTAAGGAGAGTTCAAGATCATCCTCAGTCACAGAAGGTAACTGAATGCCTCTGGGCCCATCACTACATCTCAGCCGAGTCATGAAGAAGGTGAAGAAGGAATGAGAAACAAGCATAGATACTACTTTCTAAAGCAGGGATGGCTAACTTTTTCCAGACCGAGTGCCCAAAGAATGTGCACCCATACCCCCAAAATATAATGCACACATGCCCCCATACATGCCCCCCCCATGTATGGGCAACAGAGACCTGAAGACCAGTTGGCAGTGGAACACGCGCAGCAGAGCTGAACTGGGGCGATGGCTCACTTTTCCACAGAGAGGGCATGGCGTGCCAGCTCTGGCACGTGTGCCATAGGTTCGCCATCATAATTCTAAAGTTATTATTGTCACGACCAGGTAGAAGGGAGCAGCTGAGATACTCAGCTATAAAGAGATAAAGATAGTAAAGAAATGCCAGAAACATCTGCAAAACCAGTGGACTAGTGGACAATCTAAAAAGAAATAAAAAGCTATGAATTACCTTGCTTTTCTTTCCAAAGGTGATTTTTTTCAAGAGGCAACTGGACTTTCTGGTTTTTCTTTGAAGAAGTTTCACTTCTCAGCCAAGAAGCTTCTTCGGCTCTGACTGGATGGTGGGGAATGGAAGGATTTATATTCCTTGCATTCTTTTAGCGGGTCATTAAGGTTACCTGGAGGTTAATCTGTGTCATCAGGGTCACCTAAATAGTGCAAATTGGTGTGGAGCCTTCTTGGAATCACTAGTTTGAAAGAGTGGTTAAAGAGGCCATTTATCTCAAAACTGAACAGCCCTCTCTCAACGGAGGGAAGGGATACGACATCATCTATCTCAAGTCTACAGCACAGTCCTTTCAACAGTTCCAAGAAGGCTCCACTCCAATTTGCACCACTCAGGTGACCCTGATGACAAGATAAGAGGCATGGAAAATACATTAATTAAGCATTGGTAACTAAGCATAAATTGCTATAATAGAATTGCCTCTTGAAAAAAGCAAGGGGGCAACCATGACCCGGATGACTGAGAATCTCCATAAACATTTGCTTTTCTTCCTTTTGTTTCTGAAGCCTACTGGCATCTCATGGATCATAGTAATCAATGCAAAGTTAAGAGTAAAGGTTGTAGCCTTGGAGGTTTAAATAAGAATCACCACTCATAATAAAGCTCATTAGAGTGAATTGTGCTAATCTACTCCACAAGGATATTGTATGCAACAGAAGAAGGAGAATCTTCAAAATAAATCTGAAATAAAATAAAATAAATTTTCAAAGTGGTCACTAAGGAATCTGCAAATAAAATTCATTTTTTTCTGAAATTAATAGTAAGAATAATGTTATTATTATTGTTAGCATTCCTTATAACATTATAACAAGAGGCAAGTGGGAAGGAAAGGGAAGAGATGAATAATATAGGTTTGTGATGGCGAACCTATGGCACGCGTGCCCAAAGTGGCATACAAAGCCATGTTGCGTGGCATGCGCAGCCTTGCCTGTTTGTCTGGTACATATGCACACACAACAATCAGCTGTCCTTCATGTGCGCAGCAGTGCTGAAAACCAGTGTGCACATGCGCGATGGCCAGCTGATTGTCAAGTGTGCAGGCGTGCCAGAACCTGGAAGTTCGGCTTTTCCAGAGCCGAATTTGGAAAGAAAGATGGAAATGGCTGAAAGGAATTATAGCTTTAATAAGAGTGCTGTTGAATATATAGAGTTCAGAAATCTAACTTTTATGTCTAGGCTGAGCCAGGTGCCTGTAAATGTTTTACAGTTCTTTTCATGTTTTACAAAATGTCTGTATCTCAAAAAGCTTTTTGAAAGTGAAATTCCTACATTTTGCTGCCGGCTTCTGACCTACATTTATTTGTGTCAGACTTTGCAGGGTTGCTCTTTGTAGTCCGCTTTGTAGTCAAAGCGATGTGTTGGAAAAACAAAAGGGCAGGAAAACAGAGCCAGTTGGCTCCCTAGCCCTTAGTTGCTTAATAACTTCCTAGAAGAAGGAAGGTATTTCTCCACCCTTCCTCTTTAATGTCCTTTAAATATTGTATTCCTATTTGCTACGCAAATAGCCTGCAGTCTGTAGGAGTGTCTGGAAGTCTGAAACATTTTAAAGGCCTTTATTCATTCCTCCAAAAATTCCATAGAACATCACTCATAGAAAGGCTTATAATGAATACAGGATGTGTACACTATACCACTAAAGCCTAGTTAAATGAATTTGAAGGAAAGAAGATCGAAACATGGAAAATAGAGATATTTGTATTGGGTAATATTCATGTTCACTGGGTGTGTATCATACAGTACAGCTATACATCAGATGAGAGAAGTAACAGGGAAATACTATTAAAACTTGGAAAATTCTATCTGAATTATTAGATATTGATCAGGATTTTGTCTTACATTTTTAATTTGGCTATACTTCTGCCTTTTAATTTTTTTGCTATTGGAATCCTGATGCCAAAGGAAAGCATTTTTGGGCAGCAAATCCGCAATCTCCTTCCCGATTGCAAACATGGGGTGTGCAGAGGCAAAAAAAGTGCATCTCATTTCAGGTGGCAGATCTGGCCAGGAGGAAAGAGAAGGTAAGACTGCTGAGAAGGATGAGGGCGCATGGCTCTGCAATGTGCAATGGGGAAAAAAAGCACTTTCAGGTGGCAGCGCTGCAATCCCCTCCCCAAATCCAAAATGGTTCCCAGTTCGCAGCTGCACACTGCAAGGGAACTGGCTGCCTGCTGCCTGAAACGTGGCTCTGAGAATTGCATTGGGGAATCAGGGCAGCGGTGGCTGGAAAGGAGGGATGTTTCACTTTAGGAGCTCCCGTTCAGCTTGCTTGGCTCCTGGGCAAGGAGAGGGCTTAGGTGACAGCTCATCACATTGCTGGGGAGTGATTGTGACCATTGTCTGCCCTAAGCTGCCTGCTGGGCGGCCAGAGGAGTGACCAGCCGCAAACTGTTCCCCAAGCCTACAGAGCAGATTCCCCCCCCCCGACCATCCCAAAAAGGGTTGTTCCTCAGGCTGAGCCCCGACCCAGATCCCCGCCGCCTGAAACTGCCTGAAAATGTCCAGAGGGTGGGGGCCGGCAGGTAGACGGGGCTAGATTCGGAGTATGAGACGCACCCAGATTTTCACCCCCTTTTGGGGGGGGGGTAAAAAGGTACATCTTATACTCCAAAAAATACGGTACTTACTTACTTACTTACTTACTTACCTACCTAGAATGGCATGGTGGCCTAGATGTGAAGATGCTTGCCTCTCACTCAAAAGGTTGAGAGTTCAATCCCAGACAGTGACAGATATTCCTCTATCAAGTTGCAAAGAGAAAATATCTGCTGTGAGGTACACATGTTCAGTTGCCCTGATCCACCTCTATAAAAGGGATTACAGGCAGATGTCCTCAGGGAGAGGCAGTCCTTAAGCAACCTGGTTTTATGTGATATAGGTGATAACACAGCACTTTAAATTGGTACTCAAAAAGTAATTGGAACCCAGTGCAATTTGTGAAGCAGTAGTAGTATTTGGGTGGGCCAAGGAGCACCCAAACTGTGTGTGCCACTGCTTTCTGGACCATTGTAACTTGCAGATGGTCTTCAAGAGCAGTCCTATGTAGAGCGCATTGCAATAATCCCAACATGTGGTAATGAAGGCACTCTGAGCTAAAATAATGTTGACATTATTGGAGAGTGAGTCAATTTAATATTGACTCAGTAAAACAACATTAATTTGGCTCTTTTAAAATTATTTTATTGGTCCTAAATACATATAAATCATTGCCATGCAAAGCATCTTATTTGTAAAACTAAAAGTCTTCCTCTCTGATTTGAATCTTTCTAACAATTGAACATAGTTATTACAGACAATGTCAGTAAAAGCAGTTTTAGGCTTTCTATGGAGTTGATTTCATGGTCTGACCTACCTATTATGGCTGATAATACTATATCACACTGGCCTTGAAATTCTATGACTCCTGCTTTACTCCACTTACTGGTTCCTGGACTTTGACTGTCTTATGAAGGCTCTTCATAGGAAAGGATGCCAGTTTTGCAACTCACATTGCTCAGCTTTTTTTTTTCTTGAATGCAAATGTGCACAACAAGGGATATGATATGAATGGGCTTATATTGTTTTATTCAAATTACATGGTTATACATGTGAAGTGATTTTGGACAGTTAATATATCAGTATTATAAAAAGTAAGAAATATAAAAGCGAGATATGTAAACATAACAAACAAAAAAGCAAATAAAGGCAAGTAACAAAAACCCAACCATAATGAACTGACAATAACCCACAGGCTCAACTAATTTGTTGATGGGATTGACAATTTATGTTATTTTCCTCTTCTGTGGATTGGAGATAAGGAGTGGGTCGATGACCTTCTTTGTTTCTTGCTCCCAATGTTTCGAGATAGCCAGTGATGAGGGTGACTGTCAAAAAACTGTTTATTCATCTGGCCGGTGAAACTTGTAGCACTGTGGAGGAGACATTGTTCAGGCAACAAGAATGGAAATAGCTTCTTCTCTCTTCTGCTTCATTATAGATACTCATCCTTTATATATAAGGGAAAGGACTCCCTTTGTCTTCCTTTGTCTTCCTTATCTGTAAATCACCTCCTGCTTGCCAAATTTCCATCCTCCTTTTGTTTCACTTCTTTTTCTGTTCTCTCCTTCCTGTACAAATATGTCTTCTGCTCACTCTATCTCTATCAAATGTTTTTCTTCTTTATCTGATAGAAGAAAAGAAGATGTGTGTGTATCTTAAAATCACAGACCTGTACAAATTAAAATTATCTTCAAGATATGGTTGTCCAACCTTTCCCTTAACACATTCAATGGGAACTCACCATTGCCTTCAATAATTTTACTATTCAACTGCTCTTAATTTTAAGAACATTTTTCTTGACACTGGTTTCTCTTTTTATATATTAAATCCATTATCATATCCCTGCTTTCGTATGAAAACAGAAATAAGTCTTTGTACCCTCCATTCTAGAATGATGTATAACAGGTCTTGGCACTTTTTCTTGTGACACACTTTTAAGTAGTATAAGAGTGCTATAATATCCATTTTTAGTTTTCCTTTCTTGAGGCAAACCATTTCTAAACTTTTCAACTTGTCCTCACAAAACTTTAGTCCTTTGATTGTCCTCATTGCCCTCCTTTTTCCTGTTGTGTTGCTGTCATGATCCTTTGAGTCAAACAACCCTGTTTTTCGATGATGACATGGACTGAACAATTAAGTCTTTTTGGTCACAGTTTTGGAGGTGGTTTGCCATAGTTTAAGAGAGAGCCAAGGGCTAAGAGAGCGCTCATTCCTTGAGTTAAGACTTGCTCAAAGCTGTTCAGATAGTTTTAGACTTAAGGTCTAAAGGTCATCTTAAGGACTTAAGGTCATCAGTTTTCCTATTCTTAGACCTTAGAATTCTTTCTAAATACTTGTGTCAGAACTGGTCACAGTACTTGTGATGAAGTCTTTCCAACAAAGAGTAATCTGAAACTACTACTTCTCAGAATTCAGAAAATAATCCAGCCTAGTAATGGCTACAATTACTCCTGAATTTTTTTCTTAAAGAAATCTTCTTTAAGGTTTCTTTATAGACATCTTATATTACAGATTGATATTCAATTTGTAATAAGAAGCCATGCGGGGTGGGGAAGGGGGGCAGGTAAGAGAGAGAAAGGGAGGAGAGAAAGGGGATGGGGCTTTTTACCCCCTCCCCTTGGATGATCGCCCCGCCCCACTGATCTACCCACTCGGCTTCCGTGGCCAGTGTGGGGAGGGTGGAAGCAAAGGAGGCAGCTGCTTGCAGGAAGCGGTGGTGGTGGTGGGAGGTCAACTGAGTGGTGAGGGACTGCGGGCCCGGGTGGGGCTGGGCAAGGCCGAGAGGCTTCTGCTATTTCCCCTTTCCTCTTACTCCTTGCAAGACAGACCTGTGATGCACAGCCGCAAGTCCTGCATGGGGCAGCCCGCTCCCAAAATGGGGTGGGGGTCCCACGCCATCCTTCTGACCTGGCTGATACATGGCCCGGCCCCTTGCAAAAAAGGAAAAAAGGGGGAGAAAGGGGGAGAGGAGGATGAGGGGACCCTTCCTATTTGCAAGGGGGGGCTCTTGGGGAGGGTGGGGAGGGGGCTTTGCAACAAGTGGGGGAGGGAGGGGTGACCTTGGGGGAGGAGGAGGAGGAGGAAGAAGAGGAAGGGGAGTTGACTAGATTGACAAGGTTTGGGGCAGGGGTCCCAAGACTTTGCCCATCCATCCATCAACCTTGCCAATCCAACAAGCAATCTTGCCAAAAAGCAATTTTGCAAAAAAAAATTCAGCCCTCCCCCCCTTCCTGCCTTTTCTCTGCCCTCGCCCCCCTTGCAGAGGCCTTGCAGAGACCAGGTAAGAGAGAGAGAAGGCGCCACTTGGCATGCTGGGGTTTGCAGTCCTTCCTCGGAAGCCCCCAGTGAGCAAGGTGAGAGAGAGGAAGGCTGACATCATCGGAATTCCCAAGCAGAGAGAGCGAAAAAACTGGTCCGGGCAGCTTTGCACATGTTGCGCCTTCTCAACTTCAATGCAATCTCAAGGGGAGGAGAGGGGAGGTTTGGTGGCAAGCTCTTCAGGGGTGGGTCCTGAGGCCAGATCCTGATGGGGAGGAGGGCTCTCCATATGAAAAGCTGGTGGGATGGAGGCATGACCTGAGCTACAGAGGGAAATTATTGCCACTCAGTCAAAAAATATTGTATGCCAACAAGACTGAGCCACAGCAACGTGTGGCCGGGTACAACTAGTAAACAAAATAAAACAAAGATTATATATATATTCTAGGAATATTTAATTGAGAGGAAATGATCAATGTCAGTTAAAAACAATCTTTATCTCATGATGTATGAACTCATGATATTGGCCAACATTACAGAAAGGAATTCTTTATTTGAATAGAGGAAATGTCTTCATTTGGGTTGTATTCTTTATTTTATTCTTGAATCACAGGACTGTTGCTCTTTGTATATTGGTCTTTGGAAGCAACAATTCTTTTGTCCTAAATACAAAGTGTAACTTGATACAAATGCTATTTTCTGTCAGCAATGTGTACCGTCCATGAAAGTCAAATCAGAGTGACTTTGAACTGTAACTTTTATGACAGTAATATCTGGCCTTATTTCAGGAACTTTTTTCTTCACTTTCTCCTAATTTTTTGTACTATAGTCTGAAAAACAGTACTACTGTATTCTGCTGAAATGTTTGGCACTGTCTCATGTGATTTTGTAGCTCCCAATAAATTACATACTTTTGATTTTGAAGTGTTCTCTCCATGGTGAACTATACTGTATGTCAATTAAGATAATAATACTGATTTACAAAGGTTTTCTTTGTATTGCTAAAAATTTCCACCACAAGCCTTTATTCTTCTTTGGAGAAGTTCAGGTTGATTTTATGAATTATAAATGACCCCACTTATTTAGTTTGTTAGATGATCTCTGGTTGCATGAACATTTTACATATTCTGTGAATTTGGTTGTGGGGCATGACATATAAGAGATGCTTTTGTGGAGGAAGCTCTATGACACTGAAGCTCTATGACAGAATACAAGTGCATCCATGAATGGAATTATGATAGCCCATTGTTCAGAAAGAGGCTGTGTATTACATATTGTTAATAACTGATACTGCCAGGGCTAAAGAAGCCATTTGACTAATATATTGATCTCAGTTTTCACAATGGCTGTCTTAGCAAGCACACTTTCCTTTGACCTTTGTAAGCCTTGGATATTAGGCAGCCAACCATATGTACTTTTAATGCGGTGTTATCAGGTAGGTGCTTCCAGTAACTTTCCTCTGTTTGTTTAAATTCCCTATCTATCCTTCCTTTTGAACTCTCAGAAGCAAAGGTCAGATGTTATAACCTACAATCAAAGAACAAATCCTGTCCATTCAAACCATTAGTACCCAGGACTGACTAAAATTTTATAGAGTGTATTTATTAAGTTGTTATAGTCACATATCACGCTGGCTCAGTAGCTAAGACGCTGAGCTTGACGATCGAAAGGTTGGCAGCTCAGCAGTTTGAATCCCTAGTGCCGTGTAACTGGGTGAGCTCCCATTATTTGTCTCAGCTTCTGCCAACCTTTTTAGGTCCAACCACGAAAGCACATAAAAAATGCAAGTAGAAAAATAGGGACCACCTTTGATGGGAAAGTAACAATGTTCCGTGTGCCTTTGGCATTTATTCATGCTGGCCACATGACCACGGAGACATCTTCGGACAGCACTGGCTCTTCAGCTTTGAAATGGAGATGAGCACTGCCCTCTAGAGTCAGGAACAACTAGTACACATGTATGAGGGGAACCTTTACCTATAGTCACATATACACCTGAGCGGTCATTTACATTGTTCTGGAAGAATCCATTCTGATCCCCTTCCAACTTATTTGGATCTCAGTGGCTGATTATGAATAAAAAGGTAATTAGATTCCCCCCACCCAGGCTAATCATAATATTACTCTAGTCATTTGCTGAGGAATTATGAGGAAAAAATCATATTTTTATCTCCCACCAATAAGGTAGGCCTCAATATTCAAAAAGTTGAAGAATCTGCCTTTCCATAACAAAATGGACACATTCCTGGTCTCACAGGGAAAATGCTGGGATTAAATAATAATAAATGTCTCAAGAAGACAACTTTCATCAACTTATTTCTTTGGTTATGTTTCTGCAGTTCTTTCACTTAAGATCTAGCGAAACTATAAAAGTATTCTGAATGGATGAAAGAACTTTCAGTAACTACCTAAAAGGTCTCTGTGATCTGATACTTTTTTGTTAGATCCGTTCCATTATGGGCAATAGACTAGAATTATCAGATAATGTGTCATGAGATGGCACAATTGATTGTTTCCTAATAGCAGAGGATCTTGCCTTATTATTTGGAAATTACATGAGGTACATTAAGACACAATACTACTATTAAGTGATACTATCATACTGTTCTGACCCAGCCTTAGCAGAAGCAAGAAACAGAGTCCTTGTCACAAAAATCCCCTCTTTATTTACCTCTTGTGAATTAATTGCATTTACCCACCAAAAAGTCCAGCCAACAGTCCTTCAAGGAGTTAACTGCAATACAGTCCTTATCAGTTCCTTGTGATAATTGCAAAGCTCTGAGCTCCCAGCCAGAAGGCTGCAAATTAAGTTCTGGCAAGCAGTCTTTGTGGCATGACCCACAATGAGCAAAATCTTCAGAAATACGAACTGTTGTCTCCTATGATAACCACTGCCCTTTCCTTCTATTTATTCCCCAACCAGGGAGGGGCCATTCAGCGTCCACGTGTGCTTTGCTTCCCAAGTTGACTCCTTGTCCTCCATTGCTCACCTCTTCTAGCTGCTCTGCACATACATGCATCTGGAACAGGCCCCAGCTGTCCTTCCTCCTTATATCAGCCTCCAAAAGCAGCTGCCTCTCCGGTGGCTGGGATCAGACAGTTCTGGCTCTATCTCTGCATCTGATGCAGAGCAGTGGTGAAATCTAAAATTTTTTGCTACCAGTTCTGTGGGCGTGGCTTGGTGGTCATGTGACCAGGTAGGCATGGCCAACTTGATATCACTCACATCACTCATTGTTAGAGCCAGAAGTTGCACATTCTGCCCTTCTGAAGCCTTCAATGCTTTGAGTTTCCTTCCGCCATTTGACGTGGGATGGAGAAAGCACAGAGAAAAGTCCAGGTGGATTGAGAAGGAACAATAGCTGGGATGTGGGAGAGTGCACAGAAGCATCTGGGCAGAAGGGCTCATTTTTCAAGTGTGCTCAAGGCTGCCTAAAGAAAGATTGGGAAGCTCAGCCCTGGGCCCTTTCCTCCTCAGTGGCCAATCCCATTCTAAATTTCCTATAGAACTCCTGAGGCCGAAAGGCTTTAAATGGGGCCTGGGAACCCAAAAGCTGGCTTTCTCAGAACTTGCACAGGACTCCCTGTCACCTGTCAAATTTACTTAGGGGTAGAGTTCGAATCCTGGAGCGACAGGGAAATGAGCACCTTTTAGCTCATTGCCAATGCCTCACGGTTGGGGTGTGCACTAGCTCCTCAACTGAACCCCCTAAACCTCCATCAGCACTGCACATGGAGCCGAAGACTTCATAGATGGGCCGTGGCAGAATGATGCAGTTGGCTATGGCCAGGGCCAGCCCTGCACTCTCCGCCCCACACCCAGTTCATTTCCCTTCCACGCAACCATCAATAGCTCTCCCTGTAATATGATTTGTAGACCTCAAATATCAGAGTTTGTAGCTGAAGAAAACACCAGGCCCTTCCTGGAACAACTCACCGCTCTCCCTTCCCGCCTGGCTTCAGACATCCGTCTGCCCTCCTGGAGCACTACCACCATTATTCACTTTCATTTCATGGTAGGCGAAAGAAGAAAGCAAACACCATTGCCATGGTGGTGCTCCGGGAGGGCAAGTGGATGTCCCAGGCTGCTGCTCATGTCCCGGGCAGCACAGTGGTGGCGTCTCCACCAAGGGCCTCCCGCCCACCCACTGGCTGGGCTAGGCTGGACACTGACCTTGGAAGGCAAGTGGGCATGGGGGACTGCCAGGAAGGCAGTGTGGAAGGCAGGCAAGCATGGCAGGACTGCAGGGAAGGGAGCTAGCAGCTTACTCCCTTCCCCACAGCCTTACCATACTTTCCTGCCTTTCACGCGGTCTTCTTGGCATCCCATTGGCCAGCTTGTGAAGGCAGGCAAGTGGAAGCTAGCAACCTACTCCCTTCCCCACAGCCCTGCCATGCTTGCCTGCCTTTCCACTACCTTCCCGGTGGTCCACCATGCCCGCTTTCCTTCCGAGGTCAGTGTCCAACCCAGCCTAGCCAGTGGATAGGCAGGCGGCCCTTGGTGGAGATGCCACCGCTGTGCTGCCCCAGGACATGTGCAGCAGCCCGAGACATCTATCTGCCCTCCCGGAACACCACCGCAGCACCGCTGATTGCTTTCTTCTTTCTCCCTCCATGAAACGAAAGTGCAACTGACCTCAGAAGGCAAGCGGGTGTAGGGGACCACATGATCCCATTGTGAACTGTAGTAAAGGTAAGTAGAACCTACCTCTGCTCGGTATGTAAAATTATCATATACTCTCCTTAATTTTACCAGCTAGCAAAATAATGATTAGAATTATCCAATACAGATTAGAGCCTTGTAGGCAAATAGAAATGCTAGATGTTTATTCTGAATGAGTCAATGAACAAACAAACAAACAAATCTCATTTGAATCCTCATATCTTTAACTTGTCTTATTAAGTTGTTGCAAGATCAAGTGGAGATAGATGAGAGCAATATATACAACTGATCCCGTGGAAGATGCTTGGGATTTTTTAAAAATATGTAATTAGTAAGTATGTAGAACAGGGGTGGGTTCTACTTACCTTTACTACCAGTTTGCAATGGGATTGCATGCACACCTTTCTTCTGAGCATGACGACATCTGGGGTGGTGAGCAGGTGGCATCCTACATCATTAGTCAGTTGATCTTCCTAATCAGATATATATTCATTTCCACAGATAAGACAACAATATTTTATAAAATGTATTTCTGCTCAACAGCATGTCTATCTCATTTCACACTGTAATATTACAAAACTGAAAGTCTTTTTCAAGCTGGCAAAAAACAAAAGTCAAAAAACCCACCACCATTCTTGAACTAAATTAAAGGATATATAGAAATGACTTTAGTGCCTAACCTCAATAGTTTCACAAGGCAAGATAAAATTCTGACAAAAATCCCTCTCCTCCATTGCCTCATTGGAAACCTCTCCATGGACAAGTAACAGTAACTTCATGCCATAAGACAGCAACACTTTATTATTAAAGCATTTTGTTATTAAAGATCCTGAGTTCAGATGCCACCATCTCAGGAAAGGCTGGGGGAAAGCCCAATAAAGCTGCTGCCAAACCATGTGGACTCGAGTGAGATGTTTGTGATTCCCAGCTCCTATTAACTATAATTGGTGCCATTGAGATAATAATAATAGTAGGCCAGCAATGCCTGGCAGCCATAGATTTTATATACAGTACTGTATTACATGAAGCAATGATTGAAGATAGCTTCCTATAATCAAATAATTGGTTTCTACCACGCTCTAATGTATCATGTAATCAGAATTGTTGAGCAATTCTACATTTTTTAAAATATATATATATATTATGTAACAATTATACAGAAAAATACTGTCCTTTAGGAATTTCTGATATAATGATTTTTTTTTTAAAAAAATACACATTTCATATAGAATTTTGTCTTAGATATTTTATTTATTGATTAATCAAATTTATATAGCCATTCATCCCACCGCTGCTGCTACCGGTTCACCCGATCCAGGGTGAACCAGTAGCAGCCCACCACTGATTCAAATATTAAATAATGAATTAAACCTAGACTAGAAAGAAATACATTGTCTGAATTAGAACTTCATCAATACAGTCATGGCCCAGGATCCAGACTTCGAATCTGATTTTGAAAAAGTTGCTTGGCCTGGTATTTATTGTGGCTGATATCACCATTGCCTGGGGGATGCCCATTGGGGGCTCCTTTCATGTCCCCAGCAGGAGCTGGAGTGAAGGACAGGAGCTCATCCTCCTCCACGGCAGCACTCAGGTCTCAGACGCAGGCTTGCTGCTTATCAAGCCAGGATCCTAACCATACAAGCTGCTATACTCCATTACTGGAGCATAAACATTTTTATCAGTAACAGTGAATCATTTTGGTAACTGTGATGTCATAGTTTATAATCAGTTTTTGTGATTTTTGCATGAGCTGAGTATATGATCTATTGTTTCTTCTGCTTCTTTGCACAATCTGCATTTTGAATCATTTGACTGATGGCGATTTTGTCAAAGCAATGGTATTCAAGTGGTGCTCAGATTCAAATGGTATTCAGATGTTTTATGATTGCACCCAAGGTGATACTATTGATATTATCTTTGCCCTCTTTCTTTCTTTCTTTCTTCCTTTCTTCCTTTCTTTCTTTCTTTCTTTCTTTCTTTCTTTCTTTCTTTCTTTCTTTCTTTCTTTCTTTCTTTTCTTTTTCTTTTTCTTTTTCTTTCTTTCTTTCTTTCTTTTTTTTTTTTTTTGCTTTTGCTTTGTCATAGTCATTTGCTGGTCTTTATTTTTTTTTTAAATTAGATTTATATGCCACCCTTCTCCGGAGACTCAGGGCGGCTTACAATGCATTAAGCAATAGCCTTCATACTTTTGTATATTTTTATACAAAGTCAGCTTATTGCCCCCACAAACTGGGTCCTCAATTTACCTACCTTAGAAAGGATGGAAGGCTGATTCAACCTTGAGCCTCGAACTTGCAATAATTGCAGACACATTTTGTTTGGTTTGAAATTCTTCACTTTAAGTAATCTGAGTTGCCAGAATGCTGCAAAGTAAGGTAGTGGCTTCTAGCAGGATTTTTATTTCTAACCATATGGTGCCCCCTGGCACCATAGGTGTCTAGAGGTATTCTTAGCAAATAAAAATGGGGCTTAGCTTAGTATTCTCATCTGTTCACAAAGAGATGAAGGGAAGGGAGCTAAGAGTGCTTAGAGAACAGTTTCCCACTCTGCAATATTCCCATGGCAGCCATGTCGTGTTAAAACCCATGATACACAATAAAAAATTCCAAATATGGCATTGGCCCTAAAATATTTATCTACTTTTAACATAAGCTACTAGAAATAATTCTTTTCACACTATAGTTTATTTATGTCACATATACTGCATCCTCCATTTCTGCTAGCTCCTATGATAATTTTGTTTTTAGACATTCTTAAAATATTCAACTACAGTAATATTTTAAAGGGTGAAGAACAATTTCAGTTAGCTATGGTTTAAATAAATAAACCAAACTGAAGAGAACAATTTAACTTACTTGCAGAAGCCTGAATGAATTATTTCTTACCAGACATTTTTGTATAATAGAATCAACACTTTTCCAATGAATTCTATCGCCATCTATTGGCAAAAATAATATATCTGTACTGTATTTATCTTTTGTGAAGCATCTTCCCGATGTCAATTAACCTGCATTTACATATTCTTGAGTCAGCAGACACTGATAGCACCAAGTAATTCCATTGTGCATGGCATCAACTACAGAAACTTCCTGATGCGATGGAGGCCATCACCTCTTCCTAAAATCACAGATGGTGGAAATGTTTGTGGGAAAACAGCCTCTTCAGTCAACCTTCATATTTGAAAGAATCTCTAGAAGGAGAAGCATGTCTGTATACTAGATGAGATCCAGCCAAAATTCAAAAGATGAAAGCAGCATTTTCGGGGTCCATGAAAGGTTAGGGTGCTTTCACTCTTTGGGGAAAAAGCAGTATATTTCTGCTAATTGCAGCAAATCAGAATAACAGACTAACAGAGTTGGAAGAGACCTTGGAGATATTCTAGTCCAACCTCCTGCTCAAGCAGGAAACCCTATACCAGTGTTTCTCAACCTTGGAAGCTTGAAGATGGGTGGACTTCAACTCCATCTTCAAGCTTCCAAGGTTGAGAAACACTGCCCTATACTATTTCAGACAAATGGTTGTCCAGTCTCTTCTTAAAAACCTCTAGTGTTGAAGCACCCACAATTTAGGGACGCAAGTCATTCTACTGATTAATTGGTCTAACTGTTGAGAAATTTCTTCTTAGTTCTAGGTTGGTTCTCTCCTTTATTAGTTTCCAGTCATTGCTTCTTGTTTTGTCTTCAAGTGCTTAGATTACCATTTCCAAGTGAGAGGGATGGGGGAAAGCTACATGTAAATTTAAGGGATTATTTATCAGAAGATATTATTTGCTGGGTGAAATTATGTTATACGGAGGGTGCTGTATTGTTTTTGTAAATGTACCAAATCCCAGCCCCCTCTATTTTCCAGCATGCTTGTGAATCTTTGGAAAAACTGGGAAATGCCCTATATCAGTTTGCAGACTGCTTAGTCCTCATACTTTTCAATCTGGGTTCCAGGTTCTCCTTTATTGCTCTACCTACCCTTCACCTAGGTTGAAACTAAATAAGAAGCAACCTTGTTAGAACTATGCATTCCAAAGTAGAATTCCATTGGTGTTGTTGGATTTGATACTATGGATTGCTCAAAAGTAGCTTGGAGACCTCTGCATTTTTATTTTATAATGTTTCTTCTTCCTGCCTCTAGCTGATGTTATTTTCCCATGATATAATATGGCAAGCTGATACTTTTATTCTTGGAAATATGTTATACTCTCCTAAAAATCATTACGAATGCCTGCCTGTTTCATTTCAGTTCTTGATTGTGCTAACATATATACCGGTGAAACTCAAAAAATTAGAATATCATGCAAAAGTTCATTTATGAGTCTATCTCATATTTATATATATATATATATATTCATATATATATATATATATTCATATATATATATATATTCATATATATATATAAAATATATATATATAATATATATATATATTCATATATGAGATAGATTCATTACATGCAAAGTGAGATAGTTCAAGCCTTGATTTGTCATAGTTTTGATGATTACAGCTCATGAAAACCTCAAATTAACAATCTCAGAAAATTAGAATATTGTGAAAAGGTTCAATATTCTAGGCTCAAAATGTCCCACTCTAATCAGCTAATTAAGCCATAACACCTGCAAAGGGTTCCTGAGCCTTTAAATGGTCTCTCAGCCTGGTTCAGTAGGAATCACAATCATGGGAAAGACTGCTGACCTGACAGTTGTGCAGAAAACCATCATTGACACCCTCCATAAGGAAGGAAAGCCTCAAAAGGTAATTGCAAAAGAAGTTGGATGTTCCCAAAGTGCTGTATCAAAGCACATTAATAGAAAGTTATATGGAAGGGGAAAGTGTGGAAGAAAAAGGTGCACAAGCAGCAGGGACAACCGTACCTGGAGAGTATTGTCAATAAAAGGCCATTCAAAAGTGTTGGGGACTTTCACAAGGAGTGGACTAAGGTTGGAGTCAGTGCACCACACACAGACGGATCCTGGACATGGGCTTCAAATGACATATTCCTCTTGTCAAGCCGCTTCTGGACAACAAACAACGTCAGAAGCGTATTACCTGGGCTAAAGACAAAAAGAACTGGTCTGTTGCTCAGTGGTCCAAAGTCCTCTTTTCTGATGAGAGCAACTTTTGCATCTCACTTGGAAACCAAGGACCAGAGTCTGGAGAAAGAATGGAGAGGCACACTGCAAGATGCTTGAAGTCCAGTGTGAAGTTTCCACAGTCTGTGTTGATTTGGGGAGCCATCTCATCTGCTGGTGTTGGTCCACCGTGCTTCATTAAGTCCAGGGTCAATGCAGCTGTCTATCAGGAGATTTTGGATCAGTTCATGCTTCCTTCCACAGACAAGCTTTATGGGGATGCTGACTTCATTTTCCAGCAGGACTTCGCACCTGCCCACACTGCTAAAATACCAAAACCTGGTTCATTGACCATGGGATTACTGTGCTTGATTGGCCAGCAAACTCCCCTGACCTGAACCCCATAGAGAATCTATGGGGCATTGCCAAGAGAAAGATGAGAGACATAAGACCGAACAACGCAGAAGAGCTGAATGCCGCTATTGAAGCATTCTGGTCTTCCATAACAGCTCAGCAGTGCCATAGGTTGATAGCATCCATGCCATGCTGCATTGAGGCAGTAATGGATGCAACAGAGGCCCAAACCAAGTACTGAGTACATTATGCATGCTTATACTTTTCAGAGGTCCGATATTGTTCTATGTACAATCCTTATTTTATTGATTTCATGTAATATTCTAATTTTCTGAGATTGTGAATTTGTGGTTTTCATGAGCTGTAAGCCATAATCATCAAAATTATGGAAAATCAAGGCTTGAACTATCTTGCTTTGCATGTAATGAGTCTATCTCATATATATATTACTTTCATCTTTTAAGTTGCATTACTGAAATAAATGAACTTTTGCATGATATTCTAATTTTTCGAGTTTCACCTGTATAATAACAGTTTCAAACTACGTATTGCTCTTTATCTACAGGAGTTAGATATCTATTTATGGTTCTGCACTATCTTCCTCTCTATTCCATTATGCTTCTATTTAAATACCTGTTTACTGGCACTGATGCCTTAGTAGACATGGAACTTTTAGTTTAGAAGGCTTTTATATTTCTTGGAAGTAGCACCCAGTACCACCGTATTTTCCGGTGTTTAAGACGACTTTCTAACACACAAAAATCTTCTCAAAAGTCGGGGGTCATCTTATACGCCGGGTATCGGTCTCCTGTAACCAGGCAGACCAGTCCGAAAGGCTTTGACGAGCCTTAAATGGCTCTAAGGAGCCAAGCTGAATTGCCTGCTGAGTTGCCGCTAATCAGCTGAGTTACACTCAAGCCCCGTGTAAAAGGGAAAAACTTTCCTTTTACACAAGGCTGGCCATCCCAGCTGAGTTGCCTGATTAGCAGGCCAAGCCCCGTTTAAAAGGGAAAAGCTTTCCTTTTACACAACGCTGGCCACCCCAGCTGCTAATTTTTGCCTGCTAATTGATATGTAGCAAAAATCCCCCCCACCCTCCAGCTTGCTTACCTTAGCTGCTAGCCGCAACGCTTGCCTTGCCTTGCCTGCA
This sequence comes from Masticophis lateralis, assembly GCA_030761175.1. Classification (NCBI taxonomy): domain Eukaryota; kingdom Metazoa; phylum Chordata; class Lepidosauria; order Squamata; family Colubridae; genus Masticophis; species Masticophis lateralis. The sequence goes on from JAUDYJ010000004.1 coordinate 54,385,655, forward strand.
ATCCATTGCATCAGTAAGCAACTAAATCTCCCTGCCTGCAATCAAGCAGGCAGGGAGTTGTGGACTTCAACTCCCAGAATTACTCAGCCAGCAAAGCAAAGCTGGCTGAGGAATTCTGGGAGTTGAAGTCTACAAGTCTTAAAGTTGCCAAGGTTGGAGACCCTTATTCTATTGGGTAAGTTTTTTTTCCCCTTTGGGAGCTTTAAAAAAAATAGTTAATTGGGGGGTTTTTTAGTTGTTCTTTTTTAGACCTAGCCATTTAAAGGCTAGGTCTAAGTTTTAGGCTAGGAAGTTTTAAATTTAACTTTCATATAAAAATAAAAATAAAATAATAAAATAAAATAAAATAAAATAAAATAAAATAAAATAAAATAAAATAAAATAAAATAAAATAAAATAAAATTAAAATAAAATAAAATAAAATAAAATAAAATAAAATAAAATAAAATAAAATAATAAAATAAAATAAAATAAAATAATAAAATAAAATAATAAAATTTGTGCAGCTTTCTGAGATTTAGTGTGTTTCTGTAGAGTTTCACTCTAACTACACAAACGCACAAAATCTCACAAAGCTATATGTGGAATTTTGTGTGTGTAAAGTGTGAAAGTTGTTTTTTTGGGCTTTTTGTGGCTGTGTGAGGTTCCTGCTTGTTGCAGGGGCCATTTTGGGTCTAGCACAGCTGCTTTTACATTGTGGGTGAGCCAGTTGATGTTTTTTAATTTTTATTTGGTGTGCGTTGGAAGAGGGGTCGTCTTATACAGCAAGTATAGCCCAAACCCTATATTTTTACAGGAAAAGTCAGGGGTCGTCTTATACGCCCAGTCGTCTTATACGGCGGAAAATATGGTATATGTGCATTTGTCCCTGCCTTTTGTTTCATTTTCTCAAATTTCTCATCAGCATAGACTGGCAAAGTATAGTATATTCTGGGTGTGATGCTTCCCTTCTTAGCATGCTCATTAACATTTTGAGAAAGTTAAACAAATCACTGCAATATATGCAGATGATCTGTGATTACCCTATTATAATGTATTGGAACTTATTATTTAGATGATGAAAATGAAGATGAAAACATCTTGGAAACCTGAAGGAAGGAGGTGGAAATGTTGGTAGGATTTGAAAGAGTTTTAAAGGCACATCTGGGAATGCAGCTTGTATGAGCTGCATTTGTTTTTTCCTTTAACGGATATACTAGGAGTCAGGTTGAATGATCTACCTAAAGGATTACAAGATACCTTTGTGGTTGGATTTTATAAACATAAAGTCACTCGGGGGGATTTATATATGGAGAGATGTTGGTTGCTGATGGGGGCAACTGGAATAAGAAGTAGTTTATAAATATGGTGTCAGAAGATAGTTGTTTAACTTCAATCAAGATGAAGATGAAGAGAAGACAAAAATTTGCCTACTGAGATAGAAAAGTTATTTGATATAATTGCTGTGCATTTTGAAAGAACATGACGTTTATAATAAATATGCTGGATACTAAATTTATGAAGAGAAGATCAAGATTTGGATTATTAAGATAGAAAACTATTAGATATGATTGTTATATATTTTATTAGTATATATTAAGGGAGTCTGATTTACGTAAATAACTATTAATGGTTTTTTTGATACAGAAAATCTTTTGATATGGATGTTATATATTACACTTAGTGGGATTGATAGAAATGTTAACATTTTCTAGTAGGGCTTAAAGATTAAAAGAGTATTATTGATGGATAACTGAGTATTTGAGGTAAAATTGGTAATTGAGGTAAATATTTTTATTATTATTAGTCTTTTTATTATATTACTAAATGTTTCACTGTATCTTTCTTAGCTTAATATAAGTAAGGTTTTTTTTAAATTAGTAGCGGAAGTCAAGGGGGGGTGAGGGGGATGGGGGGGCTTAAAATACTTGATAAGTTTATGGTTAGCAAATACTTGACAGAATAATTTTATATATATTTACTATATGGAAGCCAAGGGAGGGAAGGGAAGGGAAGCAGGGGTGGGTGGGAGGGGGGAAAATGGGGGGGGGGAATGGAAAATTGTATTGTAAAACTTTTTCAATAAAAAAAAATATTTGATAGAATGTTAAATTCTACCCTGAATTAAAGGATTACAGGGTTGTAAAAAGGGAGTTTTATTTTATGCTTTTCAGAAATTCTGCAGAGTTCCTGCAGTATATTTCCAAGCAGACGTTAATGCATAATATAGAATTAGAATCAAACACTTTAGGGATAACCTTAAATCACTTAAAAACCTCCCCAAATTGCCCCCTTTCTGGATCAGGTTTTGGACTCATATTAAGTCAAAGAACAATCCCAGTAAGTGGATCTGAGATGGATTTCATTCTGATACCTGGTCTGCAGTTGCCTGATTCCTGGAATGAAGTGTAGTTGTATAAGTTCCTTATCAAACAGGTAAAATTATGATATTAAGTCCAAGGAACTTGTATTCAGAATAGTAATAATGAAGCACAACAGCCAACATTTCAAAATCGTTCAGGATTTAGGGGACAAAAATATATGGTTACGATTTTGATGATGAAAAAACAAACAGGATTGTTACGAGTCTTCTACTTGAAGAGCATATGCATACATACTATCACAAATGTAGTGTTAATTCATTTTTTTGAGACAATATATTGTAACTGAAACTATACATACTGTATCTCTAATTGTCATTCATCACAGTGAATGTGATGACAGTAACCATGACTCATGGTAGTGAAACCATTGAGAAATTCAAGAAAATTAGTAAAATGTAAATAAAATATACAATTATACTTGACTCTCCTTACAATGCTATGCTGTTATTGTTGTTATTGTCTTACATAGTATTCTATACTGCATGCACAATGGCTTATATGTTGCCCAAATTCTCTAGAATATATACAATAGGAGAATTTGAAAGCTTTATGGAATTATTTGAAGAGAGTTTGCCAAACTAAAGCCAACCATGCAGAACAAATACAAAATAGAATATGACTGCTTGCCATAATATTTCTCCAGGAGGATGTCTGTAGTGGGCTGTGTGCTAGACAGCAGCAGGAATTCCTGCAAGATTACAATTCTCAAGCACAGAAATGCAACAAGGGTGAAATTCTTGCTATGAAGTGAAATGCAGCTCATGATTGTTGTGCATTCTCAGAGCGTCTTTTGCATCTCTATATATTTAATAAATAAGTAAATAGATAATAAGTAAAACGCTTTCTGCTTGTATATTGAAGATTGGGATTGGGGAATGCAAATATAAATTTCACTGAAAAATTTTAAAATAGTATTTAGCAGGGAAAAATGTGACAAGTAGAATGGACACTAATATTTTCCCCCCGAAAAGAGAAAACTAGTTTGCCTTTTGAACTGATTTGCACGCATTAAAATTAAGGTAACAAAATGTCCTTCTGTATATATCTTTAAGTATTCTTTTAAAAAAATACCAACAAACCTGAAATTACTTTGGAGATGATAAATGAAATTTCAACTTCAAATTTTGAAATGTAACAAAAGATTAAGAACATCAATAACCAGGAACTTTGTTTCTGAAATCAATCACCATTTTGATACAGTACCGATCTGTACTAAAACATGAAATTTCCATGGAATGGTGGACAATTAGCTGCCTGAATAGTACAACATACCAGCAGGAACAATCTCTCCATTTATTTTAAGAGGTCAGGAATAATACAAAAAAGATTCTGAAACAGAGGAACAATAAAATCAGGTACAAGGGGCCCTGGAAATGAAACTTGGCATTCATGCTATAGTAAAATTACAGCTCTTGCAGTTGAAGTGGAATTGTATCTATGTAAGTTGATTTAATAATAACTACAAGATCAATAATAACGGTAAGTATATACTGTACTTTCCTTGACTCTCTTCTATCATTTCATTGACAGTAATACTGTGTTAAAACAAGAAATGACCATAAAAATCCCCTCTTAAATACATGCTAAGAATACAAGAAGTGTGATTAAAAGCCAAAATGGATTGATCTAGGTCTAGTCACCATTAAATTATATTTTGGATCTTACACCAAGGAAGTAGTTACACCAAACATTTTGAAACAGTAACACATTTATTCTAAAAGAAAAGTACAATTTTAAAGATCGTGTATCTTAGTAAAAACTTGTAACCACCCAACTATAGAGAGATAGAATGGCTTAAGTGAGTGTCTAAAAAAAAATAGAGATATGAAATTGAAGGAACAAAGTTCCCAGAATGAAAAACTGAAAAGATCAACATTCAAAAATTCATATTAAAAACTCATTATCTGGATTGGAGAATCCAGAGCCAATTAATACATTGATGTCATGCATGCAATGTAGGAGTGAAAATTTGAAATGACTTTAATATCGTGCTTCCCTCAAAATAAGACCCTGTCTTATATTTTTTTGAACCCTGAAGTAAGCGCTTGGCCTTATTGCTCAAAAGCCCGATTGGGCTTATTATCAGGTGATGTCTTATTTTGGGGGAAACGGTATGTATGGCATAATGTTAGAACTCCTATATTTTGAATTAGGTCTTTGTTCAAATTTCATAGAAGAGAGTTTATTGTATCTAATACTATCCAGTTTCAACTTCTTGGCAGGCCTAATACTGTAGAGAGCCTAATCTGTAATTCAGAATATTTGGATTTAATTCACATTCCATCATATGCAATAGCCTGAGAGTACCTCTTTGTACAGGAAACACCTGACTACAAAGAGAATATCCATTTCCTCTGCTTCTTGATGGGTGCATTTTTAAAATATCATTTCATTGTAATTATTTTTTACTGTCTCCTTTTTCCCTCAACAACTGACTGATGGCTCAGGTCTAGATTAAATTCAGCTCAGTCATGACCCTGCCATCTAGCAAGATGAAGGAATTGCTATCAGGTGGATCTGGAGGCAGTCTGCTCTCTTGCAGAGAACCAAATTTAGTGGGCTGAATATGGATAATTTATTTTATTAAAGGCTATTTAAGTTCTGCACATCTTTTGCATGGCAAAATTTAAGATAGATTTTATTACATTTTAACTATTAGGCTTGGCTACATTTCCTGTATAGATGAAAAAGTGCAAAGAGAATGAGTCAGTCAAGTGAATAGTCAAGCCTTGGAAGTACCTGAATTGTTTTTGCTTTGAGCAAATAATCATGCTAAGAAATACATACAATTAATTCTATAAAATATTCAAGACGAATCTACAAAGGTTGATATATAGGAAGAATATATAAAGTGGATAGGTGACTTTTTTTTATAAAACTCAAAATGGTTTCAATAAATATGTATGTATGTATGGAGAAGATCATATCCATATATACATCAATCCCAGATGAATGCAAGTCCTCCATATCATAAAACCCGTTGTAGCAAGGAATTTTATATTTTAAGTAACTGAGTTTATTCAGAATGAAATCCATAATAATATTCTTTGGACTCTTTTTTGTGTATGTTTTTAAATTGGCCATAATTTTATTTAGGTTCCTTGTGCCAATGGAAAATATAGATAAATACATTTTTAAAAACAGAGAATAGAACAGAGTTGTTATACAGCATAATACTTGTGAGAGGCAGAGAAGGTTGCCTTGCTGAACAAGGAAGCAGGAAGCTAAAGTAGTATGTTTCCATAAGGAAGGTAGAAGTGCTTTGGCTGCAGTTCTTTAAGGTAGAAGTAACAGATATACTGAATGTATAGCTTTTTCTTTTTCTTGTTCTCCCTGCTAATTATCATTTAATCTTCCTTACTATCATTGACATTTGTACAACACAATATCAACACACTGAAAATTAATGTGATGTAATGGGCAGCAATCCATACAATGGAATGGGAAACTCTGCTCTAGATTTATATATAAAGAAAATTCTAGGATTATGAATATTTCCAGATTTCCAGATCAACATTAATAAGAGAAGCACATCAGAAATTCTGTAATATGCCCTTTTAGGCTTCCTATCAATTCCACATCTAGTCTGGAGAGCATTCACATTTGGTTTGCCAAATTGTAATAATTACTGTTAGAGCTGAATTTTTAATGGGTGAAGTAAAAGTAAGTATATTCTAATTTCTTTTATTTCATTTTTAAAAAAGTATTTCAAGTTTATAAACAATTTTTTAAAATATTTATTTTTACTCATCTAAAAAAATGATTTTTTTTTCTTTTTCAAAAAGATGAAAATTTAGACAACAGTGAGAATCTGAATTGCCATGCTAGGCCAAGCTTATTTTATTACATACATTCTGCTTTCTAAGAACTAGTTAAATTCATAATGTAAACATGAAGCATACAGAGTTAAAATTCAAGGCCACAGTATTTCTGATTGTCGTTTTTTATGTCTTTGGTTGGCCGAGATCAACTCGTAGTGTATAAATGCATAAGTTATATAATTATTATATCAAAAGAAAAAATAACACTGACTTGTATAATTCATTCTGACAAACGCACAGCGTTCGCGACTCGGAAAGAAAAACTGGCGCTGCCTAACAAATATGTCTATTGGCAATTGAGTTTTGTCCTTTTCAACTAGTAGACAACAACTTCCCTTAAGAAGAATGAGGTTTGAAGTATTATTTTAAATAGAACACAATTCCAGTTTAATATCTTTATAGAGAGTTACATACTTCGATTATCACTATTTCTCCCTCTTTTGACTTAAAAATAAAGGGTTTTTTTGTTGTTGTTGATAATACTGAAAATGGCTTAATACATACTATGGTATTTGTCATGTCCAAGCAAATAATTCTTCAAAAACTATCAGTTTCCCCCTCTTTAAAAGAAATACATTTTCCTTCATCTTTATCACCCCATGTTCTCTTATTCCTTTCCTCTACATTTATCAGACATAGGGTTTTAATAGTGCTCTGGTGAGCTCCTATTTATTGCAACAGGGTCTGCATAGGAGAACTTCCTGACATTTGAACCCTTAGTCTTCAATCATACACTTGCCCTTAGCACATCCTCAAACCCAATGTTTGGCTCAGAGCTCTGTAACATTATCAAGCAACTTTAACTTGTATTGTGTTCACAGTTTTGAAATATCTGATCCCTCTCTCTTGATGGAATACAGGCAATTTTATCCCAACCACAACACAGTCCGCTCTAGAGATATATTTATCCCACTTTTTACATATTGGTTTGTTTTTTTGTATTTATATATTCATCTATTGCATCCAAGTTCATAATAGAATATCCTTGTATTACTTTACTGTGATATGAAAAAAGACATAGCAAACTTATAAATTTCTTCTGGCCCCATGTTCTAGTTATTATTACAAATTTTTACCTAGACGTGTATTGTCTTCTTTTATGTTTAAACCTGATGTCAACATATCTTTACACTTTTTAATCTCTCTATATAAAAAAGTTTGTTTTATATCCTGGTCAGTATTATCAGTCTTTCAGGCACATTTTGTTCGGATTCGCTGGTTCTAATTCCTTGTATTCCAGGAAAACATACCCTTTAAAATATTCTTCCTCTTTAGTAGTAAGTGCCAAGGTGAGAAGGCATATGAGTAGTTGGGAGCCTAGTGTTGGGATAGATGCTTCCAGTTGGTGAATTCCAGTATGGACTGGGTCCAGCAAAAAAGTTGGAGGAAGTAACAGGCAAAGCAGGAGCATGAGGAGCAACAAAGTTCATTTTCTGGGGGTGTGCATGATAGGAACTCATGTAGGGCAGGTCTGATGGATATTTATAGATGGATGATTCTGGAGGATGTGGCTGGAGGGCTTGAGCAATTCCATGGAAGTCAAACTTGTAGGCGTAACGTTTACCATGGACTTTAGTCATTATATTTTTGTCATAATAATAACGAAGAGCACGACTGAGCTTGTCATAGTTCATATTGGGTTTGCTCTTCCTTTCTCCCCAACGCCGTGCAACTTCATCAGGGTCAGTCATCTTGAACTCTCCGTTGGTACCTTCCCAGGTGATGCAATTAGAATTGGAGCTATCTGACAGAAGCTCCAACAAAAACTGCCACAGCTGTATCTGCCCACTCCCTGTAGATAGGGGAAAAGAAGAAGAATCATTAGAGACATTTATTAGAAATTAACACAAAAACTTTCTAGCCCATGTATGATTATGTGGTCCATAATCTACAGAGACTTCTAGGCTGCCCTTTCCCTGTTCCTCAGCTGATTCACCTGCTTGGACAAGATAAGGAATATATGAGGAGACCAAAGATATGCAATGATATCACAATTATCTATACAGTAGTACACTTCCATCCAAAGCTGTCTTCTGTGTGTTCATGAGAAAAGCAGAAAAGATCTTCAAATCATGGCAGCTCCTATCCCTTGAATACTCCTGTCCCTTGTACACATCCTTGAATCATCATCCACAGCATGTGAATGTTGAAGTTTAGCCCCATTAAAGTAAGGTACTATAGCTAGTCAAGTTCCATAGAAGACAATGTTTACTCTTTATTTCTTAGGAAGATTGAATTACTTATTTTTAAACTAAAAGTTTTAACAATTTGGACCATGAATTGATTAATACTATAAGTTTATTCTTCAGCATGGCCATGATTTATTGGGACCTTTGCTAGATAGTAATTTACTTTTAAATTGGAAGCACTTTGTGACAGATTTGGACCAGGATAACTATTCAGAAGCAAACTTTATGAGTAAATTTATGTAAATCTATGAATAAATTTCATACAAACACTTTCTCATTATTAATTGTTGTTTTAAGTAACCAAGATCAGATTGGTAGTATCCAAGCAGCCACACTAAAAATTTTAGGACCTATACTTGTTTTTCTAATGCTGCAGACACCGTCTAATGTATTAACATGGTCTGAAAAGGAACAGGTTTTCAACACTCAGTGACACATTAGTAGAGCTTTTTAAGACGTCTCTTCTTTTACTTTTTTCCCTGTAGTTAAAATTAAACATGATTTTGATGACAATGACAGACTCATGAAATACAGGAATATAAGCTATCATCACTCTGATCTTTTGGGTAATTAATACATTTCTTATTTTCAGGTAAAATTGGTAAAGCATTAATATTTTATCATACCTGGATTTGCAAGACGACTGCTTGTTGGACCAAGAATTTGATAAGGATCTAAATCAAGATAAAAATAGACATAAGCCAAAATTATGTAAGAAATTTAAAAATATTTCCAAGCTAAATGCTAGGGATTAATATGCATGATCATAATATTGCTAATTTAGGTAATCTGTATTTATCTGCAAAGTAAATCTTCCATCAGTTAAAACAAATACATTTGTTTTAACTGATGGAGCACATGCCCAAGATGGCGGGCCGTACCTAGGGCGCTCTGAGAGGATGGGCGCTTGACTGGCTTTTTAGAGGGTCCTGGGCGGTTGCAGACCATCGGCAACCCCCCGCCCAGCCAGCGGATCATATGGCCATCACGCTGGTGGGCTTGCAGCCCACCAGCGTGTCTCCGGAGGCTCCTGCTGCTCCCACCGCCTAAAACAGCTGAGAGGCGCTGCGGAAGATGGCGGCGTGGCGGTGAGCAGCGAGGAGCGAACGGCGAGTGGCAAGCGGCGGCAGTGAGTGGCGAGCGGCGGCAGTGGTGGTGAGAGGGCTGGCTGTCGTTGCGAAGCCCTCAATGTGTCTCCGGAGCTCCCGTCACTTAAAATAACAGCTGAGAGGTGCTGCGAGAGATGGCGGCCCGGCGGTGAGCAGCGAGGAGAGGGCGGCAAACGAGCGGCGAGGGGTGAGCGTCGGCGGCGGTGAGAAGGTGCCTGGCGGCCGCTGCGAAAGTGGAGGGAGTCTGTCAAGCCGGGGAGACGCCGGAGAGGCGCTGGAGCCGTGGGCCGCATCTGTCCTGGAGGCAGCCCTGCGCTGGTCTGCGGGTGCCCTGGTGGCAGGAGAGTGCTTGTGGAAATAGAAGAGCTCGGCGTGGAGGTGGTCTGGAGTTTGATCTAATGTCCTCAGTGGTGTGGAGATGGCGCCGACGACTCCAGTGACTCCAGCGGTGCCCCAATTTGTCATCGGGCCTACGGACCTACTCCCCCCCCATCCCGCTTGTCTTTTGCTGGCCCTCGAACTCTGTCCACTTTCCTGTTATCGGTCCGTTACTCTCTGGAGCGGTATTTTAAACTTTGGCTTTTTTTCACCATTATTCCATCATTCCGCTGGCTGGCCACTGGAACAGGCCAGCTCATGGGAGGACTTATGGAGCCAGTTCTTTTGTCACCACCCTGAGGGGTTACCATACCTGCAGGATGAATCTGCCGGGCCACGGTGAGAGAGTAGCCTTGGACTTGGACTTCTAACGCGCCTGCCTTTGGTTGGACCACCATGAGAGGGTGGCCCAGACATCCCCTCAGTTGGATAGAATGCAGAGACTCCTAGCCCTACCGTGAGAGGATAGTGGCGTTTCTCCTGTTTGACCTGGTCCTGCTTCAGGACATTTGAACTATGATTATGGACCTATGCCATGCCCCTCCCCATTCTCTTGTCTGTTATCTGTTGGATGTTCCCTAGGTCTTCGCTTCTTGCCCTGCGAGATTCCCCCCTCTCACGGGTTTGGCCCTCCACGTTATCGAGGGCCTACCTTAATGACGGGTTTTGGGACCCCGAGAGGTGGCATGTCAAAAAAAGGGGATTGAGGGGTTTTTTAAGTGCTTTTTTAACGGGTGTTTTAGGGGGTTCTGGGGTGGGGGAGGGTGTGGGTTTGGGGGGAAACCCAGGGGGAAAGGGACAGGCCTGGCAGTCTCTGATGCCACAGGGGGTCTAGTTTCTGGAGGCAAGAGGGCTGCTACTGAGCCCTCTGCTGAGGGTTGTGTGATAAATACGCTATGTGGGAGGGGCAGATATGGCGAGAGCAGGGGACCATATCGTGTGGTGGGGGCATGCACTCGCTGCCTTCGAGTGATTGCTTGCCCCGGTCCCCAGAGCTATTCCCGTTCCCCGGGTTGTTTAGAGTCTCAGGACCCGAGGCTCCGGCTGTTGTTATGCAATGTGAGGTCCGTTGTAAATAAAGCCCCTCTCATATGTGACCTTCTTCAAGAGGGGGGTGCGGACCTGGCTGCTATTACCGAGACCTGGCTGGGCCACGAGGGGGGGGGGTTCCCCTCGTGGAGATGTGCCCACCAGGTTTTCTTGCATTCCACCAGCCGAGAGCCCAGGGCAGGGGTGGGGGAGTAGCGGTCATTATTAAGGAGGGTCTGGGTCCGAGGGAGGCCACTGTACCTCAGATAGCCGGGTGTGAGTCCATCTTCATGAGGTGGGGTCCTGGTGGGCAGATGGGTCTGTTAGTCACGTACCTGGCTCCCTGCCACGTGGCAACGACCCTGCCTGAGCTTCTCAATGTTATAGCCGAGGTGGCGGTTGGTACCCCCAGGCTTATAGTCATGGGGGATTTCAATTTGCCATCTATCGGTGAAACATCTGAGATGGCTCGGGAGTTCATGGCTTCCATGACGGCCATGGACCTGACCCAGGTAATTCAGGGCCCGACTCACATTGGTGGACACACCCTGGATCTAGTTTTTGTCTCTGGTCAGTGGTTGAGTGGTCTTGATATTGGGGATATAGCTATGGAACCCTTGTCATGGACTGACCACTCGCTCCTTTGACTCGACTTTCTGACCGCTGCACCCCACCGCAGGGAGGCGGAACCAACCAGGTGGTTCCACCCCAGGCGCCTGATGGATCCTGATAGGTTCCAGACGGAGTTTGGGCCATTTCCTGAGACACTGACACGCGACTCGGCTGAGGACCTGGTGGCTGCCTGGGATAGGGCAGCCGGTGGGGCCTTGGACCGCGTTGTGCCTTTGCAGCCTCTGACCCGGCGCCGAACTCACTTGTCTCCTTGGTTCACCGAGGAGCTGAGGGAGATGAAGCGCCGGAAAAGACGCCTAGAGAGTGGTTGGAGGGCCAGTCGCTCTGAATCTGACTTGACACTAGTAAGAGCTCATATTAAGACTTACTTAGTGGCGATAAAAGCAGCAAAATCTAACTATTTCGCTGCTCTTATCGCGTCATCAGATAATCACCCAGCCACCCTGTTTAGGGTGACCCGCTCCCTGCTCCATCTGGGAGCGCGGGAGGATCCCTTGCAGGGACGTGCTGAGGATTTTGTTCAATATCTGGATGATAAAATAACTCAGATTCGGGATGATCTGGCCGCTGACTGGGTTAGTTTGGGCGAGGTGACTGAGCCCGGTCCTGAGAGTGTTATCTGGGCTGAGTTCGATCCTGTGGCTCCCGAGGACGTGGACAGGATTCTGGGAAGACTGAATGCTACCACATGTTTATTGGACCCGTGTCCCTCTTGGTTGGTGCTGGCCTCCTGGGAGGTTACACGAGGCTGGCTCCAGGAGATTATAAATGCTTCTTTGAGTGAGGGTGCCCTACCGACCACTTTGAAGGAGGCGGTGGTGAGGCCCCTCCTCAAGAAGCCCTCCCTGGACCCAGCTGTTTTGGTAAATTATCGTCCAGTCTCCAACCTTCCCTTTCTAGAGAAGGTTGTTGAGAGTGTGGTGGTGTGGCAGCTCCCCCGGTACCTGGATGAAGCTGTCTACTTAGACCCGCTCCAGTCCGGCTTCAGGTCTGGTTACAGCACTGAAATGGCATTGGTCGCGTTGGTGGATGATCTCTGGAGGGCCCGGGGTAGGGGGTATTCCTCTATCCTGGTGCTGTTAGACCTCTCAGCGGCTTTTGATACCATCGACCATGGTATCATGTTGCGCCGGTTGGAGGGATTGGGGGTGGGAGACACCGTTTTACGGTGGTTCTCCTCCTACCTCTCCGACCGGTCGCAATCTGTGTTGACAGGGGGGCAGCGGTCGACCCCGAGGCGCCTAATGTGTGGGGTGCCACAAGGGTCGGTCCTCTCGCCCCTTCTGTTCAACATTTATGTAAAGCCGCTGGGTGAGATCATCCGTGGTTTTGGGGTGGAGTTCCACCAGTACGCTGATGACACTCAGCTGTACATTTCCACCCCAGACCACCCCAACGATGCCGTGGAAGTGATGTCCCAGTGCCTTGAAACTGTGCGGGTCTGGATGGGGAGAAACAGGCTTCGACTCAACCCCTCCAAGACCGAGTGGCTGTGGCTGCCGGTGTCCCGATATAGCCAGATGACTCCATCGCTAGTTATTGGGAGCGAATCATTGGCCCCCACGGAAAGGGTTCGCAACTTGGGCGTCCTCCTGGATCCACGGCTGTCATTAGAGGATCATACGACAGCTGTGGCCAGGGGGGCTTTTTATCAGGTTCGCCTGATACGCCCTTTCTAGATCGGGACTCCCTTCGCACAGTCACTCAGGCGCTCGTCACGTCTCGCTTGGACTACTGCTATGCTCTCTACATGGGGCTCCCCTTGGGATGCACCCGGAGGCTTCAGCTGGTACAGAATGCGGCCGCACAGGGGATTATGGGAGCGACGGGGCGCTCCCACGTGACACCTCTCCTGCGTGAGCTGCATTGGTTGCCGGTTGACTTCCGGGTGCGTTTCAAGGTGTTGGTAATCACCTTTAAAGCGCTCCATGGCTCAGGACCAGGGTACTTACGGGACCGCCTTCTGCCACCAATTGCCTCCCACCGGCCGGTTCGCTCCCACAGAGAGGGCCTCCTCAGGGTGCCGTCAGCCAGACAATGTCGGCTGGCGACCCCCAGGGGGAGAGCCTTCTCTGTGGTAGCCCCCACCCTCTGGAACGATCTTCCTCCAGAACTGAGAACAATTGCTGACCTCCGGACTTTTCGTCGGGCTCTGAAGACTTATCTCTTTCAACTTGCCGGACTTGCCTGATCCCTTCTATTTTTAAAATTTTTTAGAACTTTTATCTGTTTTTAAACTTTCAGCCTAATTTATATCTGTTTTAGTATGATTTCAACCTTTTTGTATTGGTTTTTAGTTGGCTGTTCACCGCCCTGAGTCCGTAAGGAGAAGGGCGGTATATAAATTTAATAAATAAATAAATAAATAAAATAAATTTAGATACTCTGGAACTATAGAATATAGTTCTATATACTATATATATAGAATATAGCAGCATGGTGGCCTAGTGGTGAAGATGCTTGCCTCCTGCTAAGAAGGTTGAAAGTTCAATCTTAGATAGCAGCAGATGTTTTTCTCCTAGGGCTTAAAGAAAAGAAGTTCTGCAGCAAACTCTGCGTGGTATCAGAAAAGGCATCCGGCCCATAAATGTTCAGCTCCATCTACTCGCCCCAACTCTACTCCAAATTAAAGGATTACACTACAGGTTCATTAAAAGGGAGTTTATTCTAGTAACTATAGACAGGATAACAATAAAATTCTTTGTGCTTACTTGTATTCCTTAGTTAAGTTATGATGGTTTGTCAGTTAAGGTCAATTTAATCAGTTTTATTGCTATTATGACAGAAATATGAGGGCTTTGAGGCGTGAAGAGTAATGGACAGAGTTAAGTGGCTTAATCCATCTCTCAGCATTATTACCATTCCACTGACAGGAAAGTTAACAGAGTGTCCACCTATTACAGCGTAACTGAGCTCTTTTAGATCTGGAGGTGTGTTTTGAAGAGTAGCAACCGACATAGAAAAGCCAAGACAGTGGTGGTTTTTATTCTTCTTCTTCACTATACACAGCAAAACTATTTACTATATATACACACATATGCATATGGACACACACACATGCATATAATGATTTCTCTCTTAAACAGAGATACGGTATATTTGACCCCTTCCGTAGACCTAATATTTTAGGAATTTAACTAGGGAAAGGTTCAGATTCCGAAATAATAAAGAAAGGACCAGGTTTTGTTTTTGTTTTTTCTCCATGACAATCCATTATGGTTAAAAAATATTTTTGTCCTTGTATTGAAACCATGAATTTTGTATAGAACCAGTGAAACATACAATTCATGATCCCAGTCAGAAGATAATGCTGCAGAGCCAAAGACCTTATATAGTTTTCAATTTAGCACACAGGTTTTGCACATTATTTATTTACCTTACTATTTGCATGGCAGCTATCTTCATTATTTTAAAATAATTTGAAAAACAATACAGTACATTTAGTTTGTGACTATATATAAAATGGCTATTGCCTGCCCATACTGCTCACACTAAGCATAAACTACTGACCATTTTCTATCATCTTTAGGATACACCATTTTCTATCATCTTTAGGATACAAAATATGCACAACCAAAGACATACCCAACTGAGGGCGCTGATCTTCTGTTTTGGTCACAGCTGAAGATGATGCTTGGGCAGCTAAAAGCAGAAAACCAAACCAAAACCTTTATTACCACCTATGTCAAAGAGTCAATATTCTTTGGAAAGGAGGTACTTGGTACTTTAATCATAATAATAACAATATCACAGAAATAAAATGAAATCTATTGGTTTCAGAACATCTTACACTGTGAAGGAACAGATATAGGGTTTTTTTTGTTATGGTTTTTCTTGGTATTTGTCCAATACAACTAGAGAATCTGCATGTTTTTGCACTGTGCTTATCTAGTTTTTTATAGCAAAACTATCAATATGGGGGTACAATGAAGGTGTTTGCTCATTAGCTGGGTTCATTATCTAAGGGACAACTAGAATAGGGATTCCCTGTTCATAGTCTATCACATCTGACTGGATTATTATTATTAATGAAATGCGTATGCCACCTGATTTCCAGCAACCTTGAAGATCAAACTTATTGATTATAGTTACATAATATACTTTTGATTTCACCATGAAAATCAATTTATTAATATGTGCTCTCAATTCTTAAAACAGATAATAAAGCTGAAGATTTTTTAAAATATAAGTTTTATATTGGTTGTTTTAAGTTTGAAATTTGTGAAGGTGACATAGTCATGGTACTTCCACTGGATTTTCAGTCACTATATCTTTTACCTTTTGACTGAGGAGCAGGATGACCATGACTTGTCCATGCTGATCTTCTGGCTGGTTCATAAGGCATATCTGTGTGCAGAAGAAATCACTATAAGTAGTTCTGATAGAAAATAGGAATGCTGCTTTAGGCCAAATGTCTGTCATCTGGTAGCTCTTGAAATTAGTAGTATTCCTGAGGGCAAAATATTCACCACAATATAAAATTCAACATTATTCTCACAGCAATCTACTTAATTGCCACTGTATAAAAAAATCTTCCTGGAGTTATAAACGTATACAATATTTGACATTTATCCATCTATTATTGCATTGCATCGCATCGCATCGCATCACATTGCATTGCATTATTTTGTATTCATTTGATTTGTATGATTCTATTCTATTTTGCTTAGTGAAGAACCAAGATAATTAACAAAATTAAAGATGAATTATTGTTAACATTAAAATTATGGAAACAGTGTTTTTAGGATTCTACATTCTTTTTGTCTCATTTTTAGAAAGCTCCAATTTATTATATGCATACATGTATTAGTTAGATTAATGAATGGAGATGTGACACTACCATCAAATAGATAGCTATGAACATTCCTTCTTAAAATTGCAGTTATGAGAAAGTTATGTGACAGCATTATCTGTCATACTATGGCTTTCTATGAGTTTTCATTATTGAAATAAGTTTAAGAAAATTTAATGGGACTTGACATTGTAAAATTAATTAGAGAATATTCATAATATACATTACAAAAGTATTAAAATATCCTCAACTGAATAGTTTGCATGACCACACTCAAAATATCCTATCCCTTTTTTAAAGTTTACATTTTAAGATATTTGTTTAAGCTATGTGTAGTGCATAGCAGTAGCTTCAACATATATATTGTTGTGGAATATAAACAATCTATCTATTCTTGGAAAAGCAATAAGATTGCAATCTAACAGATCTAACAGAAAAATGTATTAAAACATGAAATTGTGCCGGTCATGGTTTATTCCTTTTTCCAAATAAAATCTACTTCCTTTATTTTTCCATCCTTATTTGAGAAGAATTTCTATAATATCTTTTGAAAATTTATGTGTAATACACATAAAATATATGTGTTCATTAAGGCCTATAAGAAGTTTTACTATGGGTGGAAATTCATTTTAAAAAGCAAACAATTCCAAAATGATATGTCTTCCACCACACAATCTTTTTCACTTCTTACATTTGGCTGTACGCTAAAACTGTTTTGTTCCTGCTCTGTTCCTTCCTTATTATAGGTTTATTTGACCCTTGTATTACTTAATTTAGAACCTTTCTATTTCTTTTAACCAAAATATCAGTGGAAATAAATTATATACAAAGGTTTGAGATTTTGCCTGTATGTTAGCAGAATAACTTTTGACAACTGAACAGGAGGGACCAAATTCATTGTATATAGGATTGTGTATAGGCAAAACAGCAGCTAATGGAAGAAAAAATTAACAATGGTCAGATCAAGCTGGGATCTAGAGAGAAGTCCCTCAGCAAATGTCTATAGGAAAGGCAGTTTGACAGCAGCTAAGGAATATTGCTGACCATCTCCTCTTCCTATTTCATGCCTCCAAATAGAATGCATGCAGTCTATGATGTACTTCTTGGTGTATATATGCACAGATATACACAAATGAAAAGGAATGGGAGAGCAGAAACACACAGAGAGACATAATTATTGCTTCATTACACAGGAAAAAAAGTGCAAAAATCTGTTATGGTGACTGATGATAACAAAGCTGGAAAGAATGCTTTGTATGTTTTCCTATCCTACAATTCTTTCCAAACAAAAGAGAATGTTGGGAAAAAAATATGTAAAGAGGATGAAAACTCAATTTGTTTGTATAATTCTCCAAAATCAAACAGGGTCAACACTGGTGTGAAAGACGACGGCAAACCCCACAACCTCAGGTTCAATAATGTGCAGACTCTGCTGAGGGTTGTGGGGAAAAGTTAAAAATGCCCTTTTCATGTCGCAATTAGAAGGCAATAGCTCAGAATGTTGGCCGTGTCTTAATCCCCTCCCTTCACAGCCATCAGGCCAGTATGCAACTATTTTTAAGGAATTGAAAAGAACTCTAGAACCCATATTACTGATGATCTCTCTATCTCATTATACACTGTGCAGACTCTTGTGAACAGAATACCAAAATATATTGTTTGCTTTTATTTTTTTCTTAAAAATGCTAAGAAAACTAATTCATAAATAAACACAGAACCAAAACCAAAAAAGTTGGTGTATTCAATTGTAATAAAATCCTCTTTATGCTTAATCTCTTTGAAACCAATTTCTCACAAGACACAGCAGAGCTTAAAGTCATGCCATCTCTCCATGGTCACCTGATCTTTCAGCATGTCCTAAATTCAGTGCTACAATTTTTTAAAAAAAAATCCTGTGCCAAATATTTCCTCCTACTCTCCCCTCTTTCTGTTCACTTTCTACCTTTGCTCCTATTCAGCACCTACTTCTACACAGTGGCACTGACAATTATTCTCTCTTTCAGTAAAGAAAAAACTTCTCTTTCTTTCAGTAAAATTTTAATAGTGTTTCAGCATACCGCACAGCACAAGAACAGCTGCCTTGGTTTTCTTGCTGAATTAGATAGGCACTGAACAGATTCTGGATAAACAAAGGAAAAACAAAAACAGAAAGTGTGCTGCCTAGTAAGGGGGAAAGGGGGGGGGATTCTGAGGAAGGAGAAAAATTGTTTGAAAGGGGGAAGGCTGTGACAGGAAACAGAATATCATCAAAGATTTCCTAAGACACCTCTTCATAATTAATGTCATAGATACTGATAGGGAATTTGGTATGCCTTGACAATGTGTGCTAAACTATAAGTGGACAAAACTACAATTATGTGTTAAAAGATTAAAAAAAGTATAGAAATATCATAGATTGTGTTGTAAATCATGTACATATCTCTGCATACCTGGCCTGGTAGTAATTCTTTGTGTTGCTTCAGGATAAACTGAAGTATTTGGGAAAATAAATGCTGCACCTCCTGGAAGTAAGAACAAAAAAGCCCCATCATTATTGCTTTGCTCTATATATTGAAATATATGTGTGAATATCATGAATATTTTGGAATGACATTTGTGAGGTTTGACTGCAGCAGATGCCTTAATTTCCCCCATCAAGTTCAACTGATATGAAATAATTCCAATTAGAGCATATTGTCCCAATATGTCAGCAGACTACATTTTCACTGAATTATACAATTGACATAATAGTATAGAATACATCAATTGTAGAATTGACGTATTCTATATACTATACTTCTATTAGTATAGAAGTTACTTGTTTTAATTGTTTTAGTTTTTATTATTGTCTGTTTTTACTATGTGAGCTGCCCCGAGTCCCAAGGGAGAAGGGCAGCATACAAATTTTAATAATAAATAAATAAATAAACAAACAAACAAACAAACAAATAAATAAATAAAACAAACATAAGTAACAGCAGGTCTGCCAGACATACTATATATTGTACAATTATTTTCCTTACAGCGTGTAACTCTTCCTGTGGCTTTGTGGTGATTTTTATAGGATTGTTCTAGGGGAGGGGTATAAGCTCACTGAGATATATATGGGCTCAAATTGCATGCTATTTATCACTCAATACCTACATTTTTTATTGTTATGATAAAGCTGAACTTTGTAAGACATCAGAAGAGCTGTTAATTACAGGCACTGAATGAATAAATAAACATGGGTATATAACACATTGATGTAGAGTAGAAAAGACATATATCTCTGTACTAATCTTTATAGATGAAGAGATTTAACATAATATGGGCTGTAACTGAGGAATTCAGGTTTAAAATCTCATCAGCTCATCAGTTATTAAACTCATTGGGTGATGATAATCTTGTCATTGTCTCTTACTGCTTTTCAGTTAACCTAGTTGGTAAAACTCTTGTGATGATAAAATTGGGGAAAGAACAAGGATAAAATTAATAAACTATTAAGTCATGAAATTTAGATTCTATTTAGAACAGGTTTAGCAAATTATTTTAAGCTAAGTTATGAAATGCATGAAGTATGTTAAGATTGATACAGCATATCTCTTTCTAAAAGGACAATTGCACAGAGCAAAACATGAATTGCTATCAAGTTGTTTAACATTTTATTAATCACATTTCTAAGTCCTCAGTGTGTGATTCTATATACTGTATTTATTTATACTGGGGAAATCAAAACATACATAAATATAATTAACATTACTAGTGCTGAGAATAATAATTATGTAAAAATATAGAAAAATTATCAGGTGAAAAATTTATCCTACTTTCTTAAAAAGTGCCCAGAGATAAGAATTATTATACAAGGTGTTATTTCTGAAGTCATTAAAATTGTCAGGCATGATAACAAAAATGAGGTACCCGGAACTTTTATTTGATCAAATTAGAGATATTAAATTACCAGATGCACCGTTCAAAAAAGGGCTTGTTTTAATTACAGGCAGTTGAACCAAAATTAAAGTTATACAATTTCTCTCTTTCCCCTACTCTCTTTCTCTTTTTTAAAATTAATGATCTGATCTGATGGGCATACAGCTCACAAGAATAGATTAACTGAGTCTGTCTGGGAAGTTATCTAATGATTCACAGTAGCAGTCCAATATACTGTAACTGATAAAAAGGATATGAGAGAAGCTAAATATCTAGAAGCCCAGGAGACTAAACGGATATATATCTGGCACACACAACAGTAGGTCTCAGGTAAGATTTCCTAGTTAAGGGACAAATCCAAAAATGCCTCCCTCTGGTATGATAAGTGCTTGAGATACTACATTATTTACTTCATACCATTAGATTGCACCATTTAAAGATATTTAAAGTAGTTCCACTGGTTTTAAAAGTACAGATAGAATAAAGATTAAGCATGGAAAAAGATGAGAACAACTGATATGTTTCAGCCTCTTAAATTCACAAGTTTCTCACATGAATTGCAAAATAAGTATCTGATCTCATTGTATGTAGAATATTATAAGGTCAGGAAGCAAGCTAGACTGGAATGTTCTTTATTCCTTCCATTTCCTTCCTTTTGCACATGTACAATTTTTTTCCCATTGAAGACCAATCAAAAATTTAGTTCCTTCACTAATATAAGACAACTTTGCAAAAGCTGTCCTTTATTTACATGGTAGGAAAAACTACCGGGAGAACTAATGATGGATATATTCTATGTGAGTCTCATAACTGTGTTCATACTTATATGGGAAAGGCATAGGTGACTAAGTCTTCTCTTCCCACTGAACAATATTGCCTCAAGAGTGCTAAAAGTTTTACATGTTTATGAAAAACATTGGATGTATAAAATTCCCATCAATATTAAAATGTATATGACATTCTTAAGCACTCTTTTTTAAAAAAATTACAGTCAACATGTATCTCTTAGACAGAAATCCTGAACTTTAAAAATGGCCTATAAAAAGGGGAGCAGTGACAGTATTACCTGTATTTCTAGCATGCATTAACCGTGGAGAGTTTTGTAAAGCCTTATCAACATCATCTGAAGTCAAATGTGGAAGAGGAGCTACAAAACAAAAAGCAACACCAAGAATTTTAAAAAAAAGATAGTCAGAATTATCTTACTAACCATTTTCTTTTAGTATACTAGGATTATTTATGGTCATGAGTTCATTCATATCTTTATGGGAATGGGTTTATGATTTTTCTATTGGAAGCGGGAGTTTTAAGTCAGAATAATTTCAAAGAATGTCTTAATGACAATATTCATTATGAAATCTGTGAAAAATATGACATATTGGTGTTGCACTGCCTGATATTAAAATAATGGTCACTTACATTTTAAAAAAAATTAGAACCAAAGCATTTTCTATATGCCTTAAATAACAAATTCACTTTGTTCTTCTCCTACTTTTAAATGCTATATATTACTTTATATTATTTATATTTGAGGGGTTTTTCTTAAACCTGAAAACATCAATTTTAATGGAATATTCTAAAGTGCTCATTTTGTTGCATAAAACACATGCCTGAATATATTCAAAATCACTATGTCTATGATTTCATTTAGAATTAACATTTCAGAAATGGAAAGAAAGCAAAGTTACGTGACCAGAAAAAACATTATTACCCATTTTAATCATATAAAATGTATATTGTTTTAGTTTTCATTTTCTTAAAAATAATCAATAATTTCCTAAATGAAAGAATTTAGCATCTTATAAGCATATGTCTTTTTTTAAAAAAAATCAAACCTATTTATTTCTTACTTTCTCTGAGGTAGTGTAGGTGTGAAAGAAGAATGTCTGCATTGTAGCTTGGTGTGAGCCTCTGGAAGTCATCTTTGGTCATCTTACACAACTCCTTTCCATCAATATCTTGAAATAGCATGATGTCCACATCTGGGAGGCCATATTCCTTGACAGCCCATTCTAGCCATTGGCGTACATGGTCTGTGCTCCATAATGTAGGATCTATTTTGAAAGCAGAAAATGTTGTTTGTTAAAGTTGTGAAAAAACATCTAACTTCTTTCCCAGGGTAAACATATTCTACTGATACTGATTAATTTTATTGAAATAATTCTAGAATTCTTTCTTTTGTTAACTTAAAAAGACTGTGTGCTAGAAGATTCCGGGAACAAATTTGTTCTTGAATCTGGAAGAGGGAGAAAGACTGGGGAGGAAACCTTAAAATAGAATTACAAAAAAAAAAAGGGGGGGGTGGGTGGGTGGGAGAATTGAAAAAGACTGTAGCCCAGCATTTATTTTGGTGGCTCAGATAGAGTACGTAGAAATCTATTTTAAGAGAAAAGCCTTTGGTGTTAAATAATTGGAATATCAACTAAAGGTATAAAATAGTTAACCTATCTCCACCAACTAATTGATACATTATTCCCTTTTCTATATGGGCATTTTATACCATTTTGTTCCTTCTTTCTAAATTTATTTGCCACCCATTTCATTTAGAAGTGATTATTTTATTTATTTATTTATTTATTTATTTATTTATTTATTTTATTTTATTTTATTTTATTGAATTTATATACTGCCCTTCTCCCCGAAGGGACTCAGGTTGGTGAACAGCCGAAAATTAAAATAGCACACAATATAAAAATTAAGATTACTAAAAATAGATTAAATTAATCGGCCTCCCAAATTTAAAACCCCAAGCTATACAATTAAAAAACTAACCCATAAAACCTATTCAGGCCAGGCCGGCTTGCTGAAATAAAAAGAACTTCAGGGCCTAATGGAAAGTGCAGAGATCCGGGATCAGTCGTATTCCAGGAGGGAGCTCGTTCCAGAGGGTGGGTGCTCCCACAGAGAAGTCTCTCCCCCTGGGGGCCGCCAGCCAACATTGCTTGACCAATAGCACCCTGAGGAGGCCCTCTCTGTGAGAGCATATTGAGTGGTGGGAGGTTATCAGTAGCAGAAGGCGGTCTCATAAATACCCTGGCCCTAAGCCATGGGACGCTTTAAAGGTGAGAACCAACACCTTGAAGCACACCTGGAAGACCACCGGGAGCCAGTACAGCTCGCGCAGGAGAGGTGTTATATGGGAGCACCAGGTTGCTCCTGTAATCACCCGCGCGGCCGCATTCTGGACCAGTTGGAGCCTCTGGGTGCTCCTCAAGGGGAGCCCCATGTAGAGAGCATTACATAATCATAAATTATGATTTATTATCCAAGATAAATATTCCTAACATTAAGTATTAGTAAATACCTGCTATAGAAAGGGTCTTTAGCAATTTTCTGTAGCATTTTCCCTATTGCAGTGTGAAATATACAGTACTATGCATATTTGTGGTTTCAAGACCACAGCAAAGTCATTGAATTAAACAAACTCATTACATAATATTTCATTACTTAAATGTAAAATAAGTTTTTCTTATTTTCAGATCCTGAGAAGCAGACATATATTTAAACTGTGTGCCATGACAACCAGCCTGATGTTCTCTGAAAGTTTTGATAGCAACTGAAATAAATATTTTTCTTCAGTATGTCTGAACACAGAAGATCAGGGAATGGTAGATCCTGGTACTTTAAGAAGATACTTGAAATAATAGTATGACAAACTGAATGAGGTTTTTCTTGGTACTTTATTTGTTTATTAGGGGGTTTTTTGGATTCTTTTTTACATTTTTATTATGCATTTTTTATTAATTAATTATTGTTATTGGTTATGTATGCCACTGTTGAGTGAGGTAGGTATATAAAGCCATAAAATGAAATGTATAAATAATAATAAGCCTTTCATTTCATTTGGCAGTTCTTCTGGTTTTTTAAAAATAATGTATCCTTGGATTTAATTGTTCTAATAAAATCCTACATAACATTGTCAGATAAAAACAGGCAAAGCATAACTTGCCTATAGTCTCCTGTTTCTCCAGGTTAATCCTAATCTGAATGCAATGACCAAAATTAACAATACAAGCCATACTAATTTTTGACAGAAATCTAAGAGAAAAATTATATAAATATAATTACAAAAAACCCTGTAAAAATGAAGATAAAACAAGACAAAAATTCCTGCCTCACTTCCAATGATCTCAGTATCTCTGTGTTTTGTCTCCTCCAGCCTTTGTCCTGTGAAAAAATAAGTTAAACAAGTTTCCCCTGTGTGTCAGTGCATTACTCTTCTTCTTCCTCTTCCTCTTCCTCCTCCTCTCCTCCTCCTCCTCCCTCCTCCCTCTCTTTCTTCTCCTTTTTCTCCTTCTCCTTCTTCTCCTTCTCTTTCTTGAATCTACGTATAAACTGATTTCAGAGATGTTGAAAGTAACATAATTTTACAAAATTAAACACTATGCTTTTAATTTCAATGGAGAAGAATTAAGTGTACGCTCTAGTTGTATTCTGAAATCAGTATGGGATTTGGATATTCCTAATGTGAATGGATGGTCTCTACTGTATTTAGTGATAAGGTACATTTTAAATAGTTATTTAAAAATATTTGCTCACCTGCTGGAACAATAACTCTTCGTTCGTTGGTGGTCATATTCGGTGGAGGGATGTGCTTTTCTTCCATATAGTTTCCATAGTTCATGCCAACATTTTCAGTGTTATTAGTCATCTTTCCACTTTTTGTCACACTGCAGTTGTCAGGGGAAGTCCTAAGGAAACAATTTAAAAATTCCCGGATAATATAGAATTTTTTTTAAAAAAAATTGAAAAGTGAAGGAAGTACTCTAAGAAAAGTTTTATGTGCTGCTAATCTGCAACCTCAGAAATCATCTTGCAGTCTTGTTTCTGTTAGCTTTTGAAGTCTACAATGGATGTCAGAGATTCAGGTGGAACAGAGAGTTCAATGCTGAAATTTTAGGAGATTCAACTCTAAGAGTTCTATTTTTAAAAAATATTTAAATATGTTTACTTTGTTTCCATATTATTCCACATGTCACTGAAATGCAAAATATTATAATTCAACACAAAACAATATGATTAAAATATCCATAATATTAATAGATAAATCTATACTATGATAAATAAGAGCCTATTTGCCCAATACTTGAGATCAGATTAATACATTTACACTAGTTTGTCCCAGAATATTTGTTACTTTAAATTTATTTAACACTTGAAAAAGTAGATTTCTGACTAGTCCTCAAACTTGTGGCTGTCACAGAGTTCTTGGCAATTTGGGCACTTGGCAACTGACACAGCATGTCTCGGTCAAGTGATTACCATCTGCAACCTTCACAGCACTTAGTTGTCCTTATTTTATAGTCTGGAAATAATTGAGTCATATATGCAACTCTTATACTGTTGTGTAAGATTAAATTCATTATTTCAAATTAAGTGCAAGACAGCACTTATAAGCCACTGAAGTAGTTTAACTTAGAGCTGTGCAGTCTCAGGAAAGTACTTCATTCTGACAAAAGGTATATGAACATCACTCTTTTAACACAGCTTCCAAAACCACACAGATCTCTGCTTCTAAACACCAGAAGTTGCCTCATTTAACTTCACTTGAAGAAATTGGCTTTTGTCCAGTCAGCCACAAATTCCCACTAATTAGGCAATTGATAGGCAAAGAAATAAATCTTTATTTGACTCATTTAATAAAAAGATTAATTAGTCATACTAATGTTAATAATTTAAGAATAGCAATAGACTTATATACCGCTTCACAGTGCTTTACAGCCCCCTCTAAGCCATTCATAGTGTCACCATATTGCCTCCAACAATCTGAGTCTTTATTTTATCGACCTCAGAAGGTTGGAAGGTTGAATCAACCTTGAGCCAGTGAGGATCGAACACCTGACAGCTGAGTTAGCCTGCAATACTGCATTCTAACCATTGTGCAACCACCACTCTTCCAATAAGAACCCAATAAAAAGCAGAACGGGAACCACAAAACACAAAATTTGAACTAGAATTCATCTTCCTTCCTTCCTCCTCTGTCCACCCCTCCCTTCCTCCCTCATATATATATACATACATACATCTGCTAACTTTCACCATCAAGTAGCATCAGTCTTTTTAATCTCTCCAGTTGCTCTGCACAGGGTTATCAAATTTATTCCCAGCATTCCCATTATCTCCTGCGACCTTGCTACCTTCCTCCACACTCAGCCTTTAAAATTCCATCAGTATCTTTTGTGTCAGTATCTTTTGTTCATACTTGCTCTTAGTGTCTATGCAGATTCTCATCCTTTTTCAAAAGGCAGTTGGACTTCATTTTTCCTTGAAGACATTTCACTTCTCATCCAAGAAGCTTCTTAAATTCTGACTGAATGGTTGAGGTTGGAAGGATTTATATTCCTTGCAGTCATCTGGTCGTTAGCACTCTTTCTGAGATTTGTTGAGGTGATGTGGAGGTTTATCTCTGCCCTCAGGATTACCTGAATAGTGCAAATGGATGTGGAACCTTCTTGGAACTGCTGAAAGGTCTGTGTTGTAAACAGGAGATAGGTGGTGTCATGTCCCTCCCCCTCTGTTGATATAGGGCTGTTCAATCTTAACATAGATGGTCTTTTAGACCCCTTGGGTCCCTTGGTTTGAAAGAGGAGTCAA
Source organism: Masticophis lateralis (assembly GCA_030761175.1). Lineage (NCBI taxonomy): Eukaryota > Metazoa > Chordata > Lepidosauria > Squamata > Colubridae > Masticophis > Masticophis lateralis. The sequence continues at coordinate 54,412,451 of JAUDYJ010000004.1, forward strand.
AGAGGCCATCTACATTAAAATTGAACAGCCCTTTCTCAACACAGGGGGAGGGATATGAGACCACCTCAGTCCCCTGAGGGCACAGATAAACCTCCAGGTGGCCTCAACGACTCTCAGAAAGAGTACTAACAACCAGATGACTGCAAGGAATATAAATTCTTCCATTTTCCACCATTTGGTCAGAACTGAGAAGGTTCTTGGAGGAGAAGCGAAAAGTCTTCAAAGAAAAACAAAGTACAGTTACCTTTGAAAAAGCAACTTTGGGATATTTGCTCTTAGCTTTCCATCCACAGCCATCACCAAGTTTCCTCTCATAAGAAAGTGAGAATTGTATCGGTTGTTTCTGAATGTGTTAGGTGCATGAATGTTGGAAGTACTTGAAAGCAAAGTCCAACTTGCCTTTGCTTATGTTCTGTGATTCCATTAGATTTTTTCTATAGGAACCAAATACATTCTGAGAAATAAAGACAATTGGCAGTATGGCTTTACTTTGAAGCATTAGCAGTCCATCCTGACTATCTCACTAAAAATAAAGTGAATAAAGGTAAATCATAAACAATAGTAGGTAAATGAATTTAGAAACCATTAGGAAGCTCTGCGGGTTCAAGACTCCATTATTATCTATGCCTGAAATATTCAGTTATTCAGCAATTTCAAATGTAAAAGAAAGAACAAAGCATTCTTTTAATACTGATAATACTGTAGTGGCATTTTGTTATAAATACAGAAGTAACAATATATTCATATTGTTATAAATATGAATATAAAATTTTCTAAGCTTGAAATATTCCACAGTCACTCTGACTAACAAACTAAGAATATAACAATATCATGCTGTCCTACTGAGATAAGTTATATAAACCAACACTGTCTGGAGTCCTCAATGATTTTAAAGAATGTAAAGCAGGGGTGAAATGCTCCCCGTTCGACCGGATCACCCAATCTGGTAGCGATGGCGGTGGGTGTTTTGGAGAACTGATAGCAAAAATTCTGCCCCCCCCCCATGCCCAGCTGAGCAATGCAATCATCAGAGGCTTTTTTAAAAAATGTAAAAGCATTTTTTCTACAACCTCTTCTGCCGAAAAAATGCTTTTAAAAGTAAAAAAAAAGCCTCTGATGATCGCGCAGCTCATCTGGGATCATCAGAGGCTTTTAAAAGAGAAAAAAGCCTCTGACAATCAGACAACTTGGCTGCGATCATTAGAGGCTTTTAAAAGCATTTTTTTACAACTTCTTCAGCTTTTAAAAGTAAAAAAAAAAAGTTGGCCACACCCACCCAGTCACATTACCCCCATCACCACCAAGCTATGCCCACAGGACCAGTAGTAACAAATTTTACATTTCACCACTGATGTAAAGGGACCCTGAGACCAAAATATTTAAGAATTGCTTGTAAAGAACACTATACATAAAGGGCTATATGAAGCATATTACAGAGCACATATTAGGACATATTAGGACATTAAAGCAGCCCCATTTTTTTTTAGTTTCAGGTTTTAACATGAAATCATGTTAAATCATGTGCCTGTATTCATTGCAAATCATGCTTGAACCGAATTCTCTGCAGAGCCCTATCAAGAAAATCATTAAGAACTAGGATATAGTTTAGAGTAGTCACTTAAAATGGTAAAATCTCTTTCAAATCAATGCAAAATCCTGAGGACTGTTCGGACAGATCCACTTGGAAGCAATATTGAACAAGTTTACCAATGCGACCTTTAAAAAAAATATTAGAAAAGAATAAAATAATCAAATCAAAAAGAATACACATTTGCCATTTATTGATTTATACATTTTATAAACTTAAAATACTATGATTCAAGTAGAAATACACAAGGCATCCTATCATCAAAAACAAGACAATGTCAGGGGAATCTGTTATCTGTGGCTAATGGTCGCTGTTGTTTAGCAACTCTAAGGCTAGTACTTTATCTTTATGTGATTATGATCATTATGTGCCATCAAGTCATTGTCGGTTCTTAGCAACTACATAGATATACGTCTCATCGTATTGTAGACTGGAATTCCTACTAAATATGGCCTCACCTTTTGTTAAATAGGCTATATATATATATATATATATCCACTTAAATATGGAAAAATGATTTACAGAAACATACAGTATTTGACCTGAATCAAGGTTAAGGCTAACCAAAGGCATGCCGAGAAGGTAAGTGAATTCGTAATAGCAACATAACAAAGCTGGATGGTGTGGGGCTTTTATTTAGTTTATTTTTGTGTTTGCATGTGTGTGATTTCATACTTAAATAAACATGGCATTTCCCTTATATTCTTCCTTGGAAAGAGAAATAGGAGAGAGACAAGTATTTCAAAGGCTTGCTCTTAATTTCATACTCAGGGAAATTCCCAGGGAAATGCATGTAGACACAAATTAAAATAAAGCTTCATTTTATATATTTGGTTTTTTTTTCTTTTACCTTGAGCCGTTAACTTGATTTGGGGTGCATTCCATTTTTATGGTGACTCTGGCTGGAGCCTGGGATAACCAGTCCTGTTGGGGGATACGTGGACTCATCTTTGATGTTTGCCCATATTCACTGGAAGACGAAGCGGTCATCTCTGACTTAGCAAGATGGGGAGTCCCGTAGGCACACTCAAACAAAGACTGATCTTCACTTACAACTGATAATGCTTCCTGAAATAAAAAAAAGGAGGGGGGGAAGCAACCAAGATCAATTAAATTAATAATTAATTTATTATTAAATAACTGTGCCCTGCCTCCAGGCAACTAATAAAAAGTAAAATAGATAAGGAATATATCCAAAGGAAGAAGGAAAATGTAGTATATAGGCAGATTCAGTTTTTAAAATAAGGCATTAAATAACACGTATTTTTCCATAAAGCAATTATTTTCCTCAATGTCATCATCATCAACAACAGAACAATAATAACAAAAACTAGTCTGGCCACTCAGGGCAGAGAACTATACAATTTAGAGGCTAATGAAATGGTAATTCTGCTTGCTCTCATCAACTGAGGTCTGGAAATTGAAAGAGGATTCTCTATCAGATTCTAGGATATGGGCAGACTTGTACGTAAGGAACAATCCCTATGATGTTTTTAACTTTAATCTATAATTAGGTATTAAAAGTCAACATTAGTACAAGGAATTGTTTTGATCAAGGCCAATAACAGGCAAAACATAAAAAGGGTAGAAAATTATACTTTATTAAAGCTCTGATCTATACAGATGAAACTATGCATGTAACAACAGGTTTTGTCTCTTTCAGCAATTTCAACATGAATATCAATTTGTCTTTGAATGTTTCTCTCATATGTAGAAAGTTGCTATGCTGTGCTGTCCCTGCATGTGCAAAAGGTCTCTTTTCATATTTTTTCCTTAAATGTAAATGAGAATATAATAAAAGGAATCACAGAAAGTAGGTTTTTTCCATAACTTTTTCTGAAAAGGATTGAAGAAGTTGAAATGTTTACAGGTGCTGTTTCAGGAATATTACTGTTCACAAATGCTGTAAAATGTAACATTAATTGAATGTGTAATCCTTCAGTTATGTGACATCAAATTGGTGTACATTTCTCATGACCAATAGATAAACCCAGGATAATCTGTTCCCATCCTGGCCCTTTATACTTTCTAGGGGTGCACCCATCACTATTGTAACCCAATCCTCCGTTTTTAAATTTGACATTGATTTTAAATTGGGTTGTTTTAATTCTCGGCCGAATAATATTTAATAATATTTAATTGTTTTTAACTTTTGTATACCATGTTTTATTCTGGCTGTTCACCGCCCTGAGTCCGCAAGGAGAAGGGCGGTTTATAAATTGAAATAATAAATAAAAATAATCATTTTACTGCTGGCCATCTTTACCAGCATTTTAGACTAATCAAGACAGCTACCCTGTTAAGCTTAAAAGCTTGCTTATGCTGTTGCAACCATTATCACCTCTCAGCTTGCCAATGAACTAAAGGGGAGGGGAAGGGAGGATTGGAATGTAGGGTCCTCCAGGCATCAAGAGAGCAACCCGTGGGAACCAAGGACATTTCAACAGATGGCTAAGATCCTCAAAAGTATTTTCTCATAATAATTCAACTGCTTTTAATTGGACAATGTGACTTGCACCAAGACAGGAAAGGATGATTCTAAACTTTAATTTTATGGGATTGTGCAGGAAATAGCCAGAGCTGGTTTTGCCTTAATCTGTGCCAAAATGATGTACTCAATAAAGCTTTGCCTAAAGAGATTGGATTGTCTCGATTGGGCCTGTGTGGTTAGGTTTGTCAATTAGAATCTTGACATACCCTTTGTTATAATGTGTCCAAAATATGGTAATTGGAGCTTAATCAATGTGCCTCCTCAAGTGAGAACTCTGGTTTAATTTGTTCTAAGATTTGTTGTAGGAGTAGGTGTTGAGTAGCCATGGTATTGTTACAGTAGTCTTCAATACAAAAATTCAAAAAGCTTCAATATCTTTCTCTCCTTCTTAACATTCCAATATTCAGACCCATAGAATGTCACAGATAAAACAATTTCAAGCTTCTGATATCTATAGGTAGAGACATAATATTTGGATATATTTCCCAAAATGTTCATTGCAACCATACTGGAAATATGAGTGGGAAAGGGAAAGAAAAACTGCCAGCCAGCCTAGAAGGAGGAGTGAAGTGGGGGTCTAGCTTGAAGTATTTGTGCAACCGCAAGTGCCACAAACCTGTTACCCCCCACCAAGTTCCATGAAGCTTTATCTGATCATACCTAAGGGAAGGAAAACAGTCTGATGAGACTGCTGTAGTATATGTGATGGGATAATAGAATTACTGACTTTCATTATTCAAGACTGGCTCTGATTGCTTGCATTTGATACATTCAAAGGGCTAGTCTGCAGTATGTATTTGACAGCTGCTTCCTTTGCTGTTGATAGTTCTAAAAGTGGGAATATGTCCTATTTAAATATCATAATTGTCAATTTTAAAGCTCATTGCTTTACCTGTCATCATTAGCTTGCTTTTTGTTATATTTAATTTTAGTCTCATTTTTCATTGTGCTTCTTCACTTTGATTATTACTTCTTGCAGTTCATTTGTATTTTTGGCTGTCAGAGCTGGCAACAAGCTTACAAAATAAAAAGTCAGCTCCAGGTATGATTTAAGAAAACATTCTTCACTAGAGGAAAAGCAGCACTTCTTATTTATACCACACTGAAAAGTCATCTTGAGGCAAAAAGAAACCCTCAGCTTCATGGCAATGTTGTATTAATCCTAAAATGAAAGATAAAATTCCATGAAATTTGTAGTACATTACTTTAGGAATCTGCATACAGATCTACTTTTCTCATTACATTATTCTGTGGTATCACTGGAAGAACTGCGCTGCAAACCTATCTACACAGCTTATTGTCCATTAAACTGAAATACAAATTGCTTGTAGGAGAATAGTTGATCTTTATGCATATCATTTTAAGTACTTCTATATTCAATTCATTAGTAATTGGAATTATGAGGTTACAAGGTTGAATTTTACTGTCCATGAAGTGATACTTGTGTGTATTACAAAAGTTCCCCATTAGTGCTTATTACCAATTTCTTCATTTTATTTCCTTTATTTGTTTTAGCCTGTATCCTTAATGATGCACTGATAATTTATATTTACCTACAGAACACATTTTGAATACAGCTATACAGCAAGGAGCAAGTGAGCATATAATTATGAAAAAGATGGAAAGAAACAGAGCTACCAAATAATTGGTATATTTAGTAATATGCCACTTTTTCCTCATAGCAAAGAATGCAGAAGTAATGGAATGAGAACTTGTAGCTAAAACTAGCATTCCATACAAATAACTTGTCTTTCAGACATCACATATGTATATAAAGGGAAATATGTTCCACTATTTTCTATTCTTTAAATCAATAGGATAAATAAGAATATTTTTTTAAAAAAATCAAAGAAAAGTTTTGATAAAATTGTTGAGAACTAGGATCTCAATATTTTCTGCAGGTTACTAACTTTAGCAGTATAACAAGTGTGTTTCCTACAAATCCTTCCGTTATCTTTTGCAGTACTGCCAACTTCCCAGGAAAACAAAGCATGAACTCCAGGCAACCCATGTCCATAAAACAATGTATCGTTGCAAGAAGAATGAAGCTGCTGGTTTGATTGGTTTTGTAAAAAGCTCTGAGAAGGAAAAAGAAGCAGGTAGAAGGAACTTCAGCTGAAATAGGAAAAGCTGTACAGCTGTAAAGACAGAGAAGGTACATTGTCAGCCATTTCAAAAGACTGGGGTTTTCTAATCAGCCAAATAGGCAACAGAATGGTGTTTTTAATTATTTCCAGGAATACTTGTAATGTTTCAGTATTAAAAACCAACAATATTTTCAAGCTAATAAGCAGTACATGCTTAATATTACAAATGAAATATGAACACCTATCAATTAAAGGAACAACTGATACATAGCATCAGCTCACAAAATTTTGCTGCTGTATGTGTGATAATTCATTTTATACTGTATCTGGGAGGAGGATCACATTAATTATTTGTTCTCCTTCAGTATTGATGTTGCAAAGGGTAAGCATAACTAATTTGAATATCCTATAGAAATTAAAAATATGATTAATTTCTACAACTCTATTTGCCCAGCTAATTTGACCCACCATCTATTTAATATAAAAGAAAACAGGTAACAAGTAAACCCAGCAACAAAACTAAACTTCGAAGTCCTCTGTTAACAATCTATTATTGTATTTCACACACAGAAAGTCCACAATGGCTTCTAATCTACCATAGATCACTGAAGTCTTTATCTCTGATCTGCCCAGGATCAAATATCTTTGACTGATTCTTAATAATTAAAATGCTTTCCAAACAATTGCATCTCATTTCTCAAAGTCATAGAACTCTGTTGTGAATATCTCCACAGCTCTTGTTGTTCAGAAGGTTTTTGTACAAGTTGAATCACAATATCTATTAACTGTCATCTTCTAATTGAATATAAGTCTATTCCACAATCTCCATCAGTTTTCTTAAGGAAGTTCATTACTGAACCATATTGACATTTCTAAGCCTTTTAAATTCATGCCTCTTTCTGCTGCAATTCTTTTTCCTCCAATTCTGTCAGCAACAAATTGACTTCTAATCCACCCAATTGCAAGTCTGATTTAGCTGCTATTACCTGTATCTGAGTATCAGCCTTAGGCTGATTTATGACTGTTGTTAAATCAGCAAACTTTTAATCTAAATTTTCATTCAGAGATGGAATTGAAATTGTTTGAATCAATGGTGGGTTGCTCCCGGTTCTGTCCAGTTCTTGTGAACCGCTAGTAAAAGCCGTGGAGGCTCCGCCCACCCGTCCGGACGTCATAATGGACAATCTGCACATGCGTGTGCATTCCCATTGCAAAACCGTAGAAAAGGTAAGTAGAACCTACCCGTGGTTTGAACCATTTGATTTTGATTTCCTTTTTGATATCATATGTCTTTTTATATTACCACCCAGAATTTCTGCAAGAGCATATTCCTTCATGTTAGCTGATGATCTCCCATGTTAGAATATCATTTATTTACTTTTAAATAAATTATTTTCTTTTGATGTTCCACATATTTTATCTACATGGACCATGTCAACTGCTTAATTGTCCTTTGAATGAAATATTTTTAACATAAATGGGAGGGTAAAGGATAATTATATTAGAGCATAGGGAAAGGGATTTCACTGTGATGTTTCCCAAGCAAACCAGGAAAAAGAGAACATGTATCAAGGCATCCTGCAGATCATGTAGGCCGTTTTTGTCATCAATTAAAGTAATCAACATTTCTAGGACTATTAAAAAAAATACATAGGGCTGAAATTAATACAACCCAGGAAATAAAGGGTGGGCACAGTGATCTATCCACATATCCATGCTAAAGATAGGATGCAAATTGGACTTCCATGTATACAGAAATAGTGATCTAAATAAGTAGATGGATGTAATGGGAAAGCTGGATCCTATGAAAATAAAAAATGTAATAATTATTGAAAGCATAAGTTGTATAGAAGAAAATCCTATAGTAAAACTTTTCAAGTGGTGCACATAACTATGATAAATAAATAGTTGCCACAGAATAAACCAAGCTATGAGTATGCAAGAGTTTTTGAGTTTTTTTAAAAACAGCATTAAAGTTGTATTGAAAATTTTTGAAAAGTAGTTTATTAAAAAGGTTATCTAATTACTTTTTAATTATTGAATTTTTGTTCTCCATGAAATATTTGTTCTCCATGAAATAAACTTCACAAAGAAAGAACTTCAGAAAATATTTTAATTAGTGCCTTGAAAAACCTAAAACAATAGACTAAGCTAAAGAACACATCTGAAACATCCATCCCTTGCTACACTGAACATGAGTTTTACACAATACATTGGGCAGATGCCAGCTATGCTTCCTTTTAGATGTTTGTTGAAAAATAATATTAAGCCTTGTGCGCCAGACTTAGATTCTTGCTAAATCAGTACTGCAATATAAGTATGCAAATATGGGTCTGCTAGATCACAGAAAGGGTTTCAGCATCCTGATTATATGAATCCAATTGGATTCATTCTCAAATTTCATTTCTCAAATGAGCTCCTTTGTGAGTCTGCTTAAACTATCTCTGACTCTGATTATGCATGATTTTCCAGAATTTTGAGACAGGAATGATTAAAAAGAAACAGGAGTTGAGCACTCTGCAAGACAGATTTAATTGTTTGCAAAGCAAATGCAAATTCACAATTTGGTTGAGTCCATGTGGTGGTTCTGACTCTATGGAATACCTTCTTTCAAGAAGAATACATGCCCCCCAGTAGACTGATGTCTGACTGTGGGGACCTATCTTGAGTTTGTTTTTTGCACTTTGATGATGCTTTTATTGTGATTGATTTTTTTAAAATTTTGTTTGTACATGTTATTGCTTGCTACCAAGAATCTCCAGGATCATGTTATATGATTTGCCAAATATATAGTATTAGTAAATATAACAATCTTCTCACCACCACTATTTTGCATAATCAGTCTATATACTTGGGCTCCAAGTATATACATAAAGCATATTTCTGCTTGCTTGGGTTGTCTAACCATGCTCTGCTGATTAATATCTAGAGACATACATGGGAATTTGTTTTTAGCTATAATAAATAAAAGGTACCAAGAGATTTGGACTACTAACCTTTAAAGTATAAACTAAGAAATGACTACTTACAACTTCACTTAACAGTATCCTACCCATCTCATTCAATCCACTTTCATTGTTGTTAAAAAAACCTTCTTATATCCGTGATGGCATGCAGAGGTGGAATGCAGTTCCCTCTTTGATGGCATGCAAGCCATCACTCAGTTCAGCTCTGCTGCTCATGCACGCGTGCTTCCTGCCAGCCAGCTGGTCCTTGGGTCTCTGCAGTGCATGGGGGGCAGAGGGACTGTGGGGGGCCGCATCTGCATGCGCAAGGGGTGGGGTGCATGCGAGGGGTGCATACAAATACATGGGGGGCAGGCTGTGTGCGGGAGCCGCATGTGTGTGCAGTGAGTGCATGCATGTGCTGGGGTGTGCATACTCTAGCGTGGGGTGAATGCTCAGAGGCAGTGTGCACATTACATTTTGGGGGTTTGGGTGCACATATTCTCACAGGCTTTGCGTACTTGGTCCAGAAAAGGTTAGCCATCACTGGCCTATATCCTTCTTCGTAGGAAGGTGTTCCACGCATGTCATTTTTTAAGTTGATTTCTTCCATTATGATACAATATGAGTTTTCAAAATCCTGGCATCATTCAGTCATGTTCTTCATCCCAGCTGCAGTCCTACTAAAGTTTCTTTATGTGTCTTTTTGTTTATGTCCCTCTACTATACAAATGGTCACAACACTCTGGCTATCCAATAAAAATATGCATCCAGTTACCTCTAGTGTTTATGACTGAAAATGTATAAAATAATGTATCAAGTATTTTGACATATTAGACTCCATTAATAATCATGTAGTTTTTGCAGGATTTAAGGTCATTTTGCTCAGGAATCAAAATCCTTTTAGTAAAATTGGTTAGTATTTGTTTTATACATTAGTTTATTACAAGAACTATCTTGTTTGCATAGATTAAGGCAGTTATACCTAATGCATTATTTTCTTTTTCCAGTAACAAATTCACAAAAAAACCAAAGGTACATAAACAATAAAGAGTTTAGTAAATTGTGGTAGCAGAGATGAGTATTTGTCACAGTTTAAATATCTGAATAAAGAATAAAGAATAAATTAAAAAATACTTTCACTAAATCTAAATAGTTCTTAGAGGTATTATTTTCAAGGAATTTTGCTGAACTAATATGTTTAAAGATATAACTCAAAAGCTAATTTTCAAAGTATAACATTTTTAGAATCATTTTTCAGTTCCTTGTGTGTGTATGTGTGTATATTATTAGAATTGTCAAAGAGATTGGTGAATTCACATGCATATACTATGAGCTTCTGTAGAGCTGGAAATTTCTAGAGGTAACTGGAATGTTAGATGGAAGATTCTCACTTTATGCATACCAATTATGATTTGAAATAACTCATGCCAAATCTGATCTGTGGGGTCAGCTTACACAAAGTGGAGCTAAAGGGCAGACCATATGCATTTACTAAAAAACAAAAACACACACAAAAAAGCTGTTACTTTTGTTACCAATTCCTCAATTTTGTTACAGTTTCTATGGTTCTTATACATTGAGAAGTAGCTAATTTATTATGTGGAGTTTTATTAACATCAATTGATCAAAGAATGGACTGCTCTTTGGCATAATTTTGATAATATGATTATTTGAAGGAAAGTTGCAGATGTATCTGACACTGTCCTAGACGTAGTGTGAAGTTAAAGAGGACATGGCTCCTTAGTCAGGTCAAGGAAAGTATTAGAATTACTATTATATATTTGGAGAAGAACAGGGAAGTAAGACCATACCTTTCATATGAGCTTGCTGGAGAATAAGTATTTTTCCTGTGCAAAGGATTTTCATTGACTCTTATATGGCTGGCTTTCAAGAAGCCAGGATAACACTTTCAACCAAGCTGTAAAATACAAGGTATTGAAACTGAGGTTTGATGGAAGGAGAATAAATCAGGTTGGTTCACTGGCAGAAAAAGGCTTGGTGAGAAGATACAACTGATGCAACAAAGAAGCAACCATGAGCACACTGTTGTACGCATATAGATTGAAAGTGGGGTAGGCCGTATGTCAGCTTGTTTTGTATTGGGCAACTCACATAATCCACGTTATTGTTGGACATAATTAGACATTCCACCTTGGAGACAATTTTGAAAGACTCAAAGTACTCTCCAAGCTCGTGGAACTATTAGCTCATTATTATACCATCTAATATGGGCCAATCAAGGAGAAATCAATTAATATATTTAGATGGGAAAATATAAGTGCAAAACCAGTATATGTAATGAACTACCATACATCAGCTGAGGTTTGGCTGTTCCAAGAAGAATATATCTATTGATTAGGAACATGATAGGGCTGATGCCATGATTTGCTCCAGAAGTTAATAATCATTATTCAAAAGATACAGTGGTTCCAATGACTGGAGAGAGATGGCATTCAAAAGTAAGGTATCCAGCTACATACTCAGGTATCTCAAGATACAGTATAGGCAGGGAAATATCTCACCAGTCATTTGGTAAATAAACAAAATTATCTGGAGGAAGAAGCCTCAATGAGTTCTATGACAAATCTCATAGAACTCATGGCACTGGACAATTCAGATTGCTGAATCTAGCAATGGGAGAACTGGTAACAGTTGAGCTTAAGAAGGCCAATATCAGAGAGTCACAGAATTGTTATTCCTTTTCTTTTTGCCCAGCTTGGGAATTAACAGGGCAGGCTTTCTTTTATTTAGTGAGTTATTTAGTGCTGATGAAAATAAGCAGAGGTCTAGAAGATGTGGAATTTGAGAGCTCTAGAAAAAAGTTGGGTGACTCCCCAGCCAACTTCTGTGAAATGGTAGGAATTCTGAAGATGAGAGAGCTATAATAGCTTGTCTAAATACTTGTTCCAAAAGAATGGCTTGAAGAATTGTGTTCAACCTGCTTAGCAAATGCTTAGCAATTCTTACAAGACTCTACTATATGATTTCTCAAAAGCAAAAGGGGAAAATCATATGTACTTCCATGTCTTATGGCTTAGGGCCATAAGGCTGAGACCACTCAGAGAGTAAGGAAAAAAGACAAGAATGTCATTAATTATGCATGTATCAAGTATCCTACAGCATGCTTTGAGTAGATTTTGCAATATTATACCACTAGGAGTAGGGCAGCATATATGACAATGATGATAATGATGATAGAATATCTGTAAATATTCACATAGTGTTCTGCCCCAGCTACGGACCCCAAAGAACGCAGCACACACAAAGTCTGTACAAAACTTAGTTTGCTAATTAAAGACTACTAATAAGCTTTCTTAGTAGTTGTTCAAACATAAGTACAATTAATCAGTCTTTTCTGAACAAGGGCTGTTAATTTAACTTCATTAACAGCTGACAAGAATTCAAAAAATAATAACTCAGTTCTGTGGCACAGTATTTCAGATAACCATAATCTTACTGTGGTTGGAAGAAAGCCCAGAAGCAATTTGCAGGAAAACTGATAAGAGAGAAACAAGAGCCAAATCAAATGTTTTCTGTAATCAAGACGCGAAGGAATTTGAATGAAGTTGTTTCCTGCAAATTGCATCAGTCATCGTCCTTCCTTAAATAAGCTAAGGGAGTGGTCAATTAGCCCCAAGCCTTACTCTCGAGAAGACGTTCTCCTGAGGAGCCACTCCTGCCTTTTCACAGCTCTGGGCGCTCGTGCATTGAGAAGAGGCTTCTCCTCTTCTTCCTCTTCACTTATGGGAGCTTCTGAAGGCCCTGGCTGAATCCCCACCTCTGGCACCACATCTTCTCAGCCTCCTCATTGTCCGACTCAAGTGCCAACTGCACAGGCAGCTGGCACAGCACCACACCAGTCTCCTCGCTGTCGGAATCAACTACTAACTGCACAGGCCGCTGATGGACCACAACACATAGTGACCTGAAAACAATTGACCTTATCTTGGCAGCATTTTAAAAAAAAATCTGTGGCGAGAGCAGCACACTATTCTAGTAGATAAAAACATTTGGACCTCTTTTTTAAGCAATGAAAGTTCAACTATGTATATATTTTCTAGAGCATTTTAGAGATTAGAATCTAATTGTCTTTTGCACTAGTGCAGTTTATATTGTATTGCAAAATTCTATGTAGAAAAATTGTATATGTAAATGAATTTTTTAAAAAAAGCATTGTACAAGGTTATGCTTTTTAATGCATGTTTCCAAATTTCAATCATAGAGTTACAATTTAAAACAAGGAAATTGAAATAGACTAGTAATAGACTATTCAGCTCTACACATGAGTAAAACATCATATTGGAGGCAACTTTTTCTTTTCTTCTATCTTATGTCCTCCTGAGATGCAAAACATTTTAAAGGTTATGGAAATCTTTATAGAAGCCAAATTAGTTGCTGACTGGAGGACAGAGCAGGAAATTATGTGGAAGTACAAGGTAGATTGTTGATTGGGATTATTAATATTTGTTAATATTTGTTTTGGAATTTACTGAAGTTTCATGGAAGGAACAGAACAGCCAGATCTTTGCCAAGTTATATCAAACATCCCAAAATAAACTTTGTCTGAAGACTTTTTAAAAATGAATTTAAAGAAGTACTTCCTATATCTCTTTTACTGTCCTAGACTAGTTCTGACTTATATTTCCTGTTTTTCTCATATAGGTAGTTGATCCATTAATTTTTTTCATATTGTCAACACATGAAACCGTTCAATAAAATAAAATTATGAGGCAACATTTCATTTCAGTATTGTTTCCATAGGATTATTTAGCAGACAAAACAACTCTTTTGACATATGTAGGATGCCATACTGAAATATTTTAGTTACTCCTTTAAATAGATATGTTAGGCAAATGATATCACATGACAGTCAAATCTTTGTTGTATTGTTTTAAAAATTACTATTAAATGTATAAGAAATCACACACCATACTTTTGCAAAAAAAGAATGGGAAATAAATAATCTAGTATTCCATTACTTCAAAGAGAAATTTCTTCTCTCAGATGGAATGCGGAGTCAATAATTATTTAAGAAGACCACCACAATTATCCAGGAAAAACCATTAAATTGAATGTTAAATGAATTTTTAAACAAAAACCTTGTTTAAAACAAAAGGAAAAAAACCTGTGGCAATCATGCTAAGTCCTTTTACAGAACAATATAACTCGTGAGTTTTCCCAGTAGTGATTTTGAAAATCTCATAAAAATCATCACAAGCATTCCTTAAAATAACAAGAAAATGCAGTCTTGAAAGAATCTGAAGTCTATTCAGCACAATGCTAACATTTGAAGGAAGGCTCAGGATGAATCTGGTTCATGGGGCTAATTCAAAGCCTTGCAATTGTTTTAGTTGTTTATGAATCTCGGCCTTCATAATGCTAAGAAAATGTGCTGTCTCTTAAAGATGTTCTTTGCAGATATGTCACACATTCTGTATTGTTTCATGGCACTCAAGCATTAAATATCCCAGGGGTAATCCACCCTTATTTTAACGGCTGATGAAAGATCCAGTGCCTGAGCAAAATCAGTTGGAGGAAAGGGAAGTCTTGTCGGAAACAAGATTAATCTTGTAATGAGTGTTGGGGCCTGATAACCCATCTGTGCAGAGAACTGCTTTAACTGAAGGGCAATTAACCTTCTCTTGACAAGTTTTGCCTAACTGTTATAAACAATTTTAAAGACGACTTCACTTTTGTAAAGCCTACACAATCTGAAGCCTGAATAATAGGAACAGGTTGTAGATCTGGGGTATAGGAATGGAATGAATAATTTCTGAATTTTACTTAATTATTGGATAATAAATTAGTATATTTGGGTAATTAATACATTCATACATATAAAAATCCAGTTTAAAACTAGTTGGAAGTTGATTGGCTTCCTTGAAAATACTGAAATCTACAATATGTGTTTATCTGGAACCTATTACATGGAACTATTATATGATTTATCCATTTTGCCAATTATGAACAATTTTACAAGATTTTATCTTAAACCAGTATAGTGATGGTTATGGTATTTTGTGTATCATTATTTCTTTTTTAAAAAATAACAACAGTAAAGTTTTTTAAACAATTTTATTTCACAATGGTAACAAGGAAATGGTTTGTCCTTCCTAAAGTTCAGGTAACATCTAATTGAGTTGTTTCTTGTATAATACAAGCAAACAAAGATTCCACTTGTTTTGTAGAATCATATAAAAAACTCTCTTTTTAACAATGGTGTAATTCCTTAATTCGGAATAGAGTCAGGGTGAGAATCATATATTTCATTTAATTCCATATAGTGTAATGAAATGAAGCTGTAGAAGCCTTTTTGAAAATTATGATCACAAGTTCCTCAACATTACTATTATTATTTTTTAAAAATTGCTAATTTCTGAACATTTCTATTGAACAGAAATTCATTCTTTCTAATGAATTAGATATGAGTAGACAGGAAGTTCCCATTGAAAAATTTCCTTTAATGACAGCTCCTAATCTGATGAGCTATGATCTGATGAGCTATCAGAAAGGAAATGGAGACAGGAAATATCTGTCTACAGGTTCATTATCATATCATAAGAGTTTTGCCAATATATTTACTATTTATCTAGGTAATATGTGCATTATTCTGCAAAATATTTTTAGCTCTCAAGAATGACAAAATGTCCACCAAAATATATTGGTCCTTAATAGCATTGATTCATAATTTTGTAGGGACTGCATTATTTAGAAATATAAGAGATTTTGTCTTGTTCTTCTTCTTTCCTCCCTTCAGCCAGATTGATTCTAATTGTTATATTGGCACTTTGCAGCAACCATTTCCAGCCTACTGCTTTCCAGATAGGGAAAGGTTAGACTGTAATTGTTATTACGTATAAGTCATATTTTTGGAGCATACTACATCTGAAATAGCTACATTATATTGTCCATTTGACAAACAAATGTAGTGAGCAAATATTTCTGCAGAATCAGAAACCATAGCTGAGCAGAAAGGGAAGCCATGACTGCTTGCTATTACTTCTTTAGAATTCTTTAAATAAGTTCATCCATAAAGAAATGAATTCACGAATCAGCAGGATTGTGTCTGTTCACCTCACCTAAGTCTTGTTGCATTCATCTGAACGCATGAAGATAGTTTACATATGTTCAGCTTTATGCACAATAAATTCTGCATACATGATTGCGATTCTGCGGTGTATAGCAAGTATCAATCATATAGAAAGAAAGTATTTGCATAGCCTAAGGAAAAAGTTAGTTATATTATTCCAGTTTGTAACAAACCAACTTAAGTGGATAGATCCAGGACTTGCCAATAGCAATTGGCAATAGAGAGGAATTACTTCCTTGTTAGAGCTCATGTATTGAGCTATGTTTCTATGTCATCTTACTATTAGGTAACATAATCATAGTACTTACTTAACTAAATTCCAACCACTCTATACTAAAAGAATAAAGCATTTGGGACTTGAATATACTACGCTTTCTACACAATTTTTAAGAATGTGTCTATTAGGAACTACCACTTCATGGTATAATTTTCAGATTCTCACATAAATTTATATCTGAAAGTTCAGTCAAGATTTTTATTTATTTATTTATTCAATTTCTATAGTCACCCATCTCAATCCAATTGACTCTGGGCAATGAACAATATCACAATTAAAACCATAAAACCATAAAACACAAAAGCAGTTACAAATGTTTTTGAAGATGTATTTTTCATAAAATTAGGCTTGTTTTGTAGTTTTCTTTTAACACTTCAAACAAATCCATTTCTTTTAAAAACTTTAACAGATGTTTGAGAATGTTCTATTTTTCTAATAACAGATATGAATGCAGTTATTTAAGTGCTGTGGTGTTATCATCATTAAACACCTATTGAGCTTCATGAAAATGGATGCAATTGGCAGCAACTAGACTAAAATAGAGTATTCATGATAATATGAATTGTTAACCATTGATTTGATTTCTCTGACAGAACATATTAATATAATAGCTTAAGAGTAAAAAAGAGTTGTGACCAGAGAAATCAATTTCTATATTATCCTATAAAAATGTAGGGGTCTGCATAAATATCCCAATTATTGAAAGAAAAAAAAAGTCTTCCTTTGGATGGATTCATTCTCAATATGTAATATAAACATATTACATCTAGTATGAATTAAGAAATAAGAGAAGAATAGAAGCAGCATGCAGAATTTATGCAGAATTTATGCATTATATACATTTTATGGGCTTGCCAAGTAAAAATAAAGTCTAATTTAGTGTTTTTAAAATCTTTTTAACCCAATTATCCCCTTTCCTGTTCTTGAATGTCATTATCCCCACGAAGAATCTAAACCGTGTGTTTTAAGTCAAGCATCTTGACAGCAGCAGCCCAAACTGGATCCTTAATTCAAAATTACAAATAGCTTCATTATCTTGGGGATATGCCCAAATTACTCCCTTGGGGCTAATTACCCCCAGTTTAGGAACCACTGTTATAGCTAAAGGCCCTGTTTCAAAAATTGTACATATCCCTTACGTGGTAATAGAACAGAATATAAAGGAGTGTTAAAGGATGGAGAAGAGTATTAAATGGACCACTGTAGATTTAATCAATGTTACAAATCAATTCTTTTTAAGCAGGCTTCAAGTAATAAGGTAGCGCTTTTGTTCTTCTGTTCTTCAACTCCAAACGTAAAGTACATAAATAATAATAGTGTCATGCTGCACATATCAATCTAAAAACTAGATGTAAAGAAATCTAACATGTCTAAGATTATTCATACAGTAGAAATCCCCTAATTATCCATCACAACGCAACTAATCTACATCACTCAGCTTAACATTTATAAGAACTATAGATCAGTAAATTTGAATTACAGTAAAAGGCAATGACTTTCAATCTGTGGTCTATAGACCACTTGTGGCATCAGAAGGTTCCTTGAAATAAGACCAAGGTTACTTCAGGTTGACCTTAACGGCTCATGTCTATCTTGTTTTCCTGACAATAGTACAGAAATGCTTTCCACTTTCTTCATCCTGGGTGTTTCTTCAACCTACCAATCTAATTTACAGCCCTGCAATTTCCAATAGTCTCTCAGCCAAGCAAAACCAGATTCAAAACAGTGCTAAGCCTTTTCGAGAATAGTCAGTTGGGTAAGTGCTGCCCCCTGCTGTGGGTGCCTATATCTCCATCTCTATGTCTCTATATCATCTTATATCTATCTATATATTGATGCTTAATATTTTAGACTATCAAAGCTGCCAGAAGTCAGCATTATTGCCTGAAATCTCGGGATATTTGACATTATTGAAATATTTTGGCAAATTAAAATTTTAAATTAAATTCATGTTTTTTTTCTTTCCGAGAACTGCTAATGCAATCTAAAAGAGATAATATTATTGTTATTCTAGTGTGTGTCAACATTGCCAACTCTAGATTTATCTAATAATCCTAAAAATCTTCTGATGATTATACAATGGTCCACATAAAGGAAATAAATGAAAACCACTGGATTAAGAATATTTTGCATGAATAATCAAGAAATAAAATAATTGGGAAGAAAGAGGAATAACATTTCTTTAGAACATTAATTTATTCTGTTTTCAGGAAGCTGTATAAAAATGCCAACCAGAAACATCAACTACGATAGTGATTCATTAATAAAACAACTCTTATAGTTCAACAGACTGTATGACATGAGCATGACAAAAGCAGAATAGATGTATTTTCTGCAATTTTCCCTCAAGCCCTCACTTCCAAGAAAAGATACAAGCATCCAGAAGATTCAAACATCCTTGGTCAGAGTATCTCACATTCCTTATCATTGCAGTTAGTGAGAAGTGATTTATAAAATTCATTTAATAGTGGGGAAAATGTTTCTTTTTCATTCCATTTATAGACCCATGTTAGAGACTAAAGAAGGTATGATAATATAAGTCTATAAATGACAAGGGTCTTGTATATTTCTATAGGATATTTAATAGCACAGCCAAATGTGTTATATTTCTGATTCCTTCATGTTTGACATCTACAGCTTTAGTTTGATATCTACAGCAGCATCAAACCTTAATTCTTTTAAATAGACACAGAGACGTCTATAAAATAGACACAGACATTTAAGCAGTCTCTGTATGAAATATCTTTTCAAGCCCTTCTCTTAGAGACCTAGGGTTCCATTGCATTATTTCACCCTTCATTTTTAGATCTGAAGATAGAGCAGCTAGGTCTGTTTAGATGTACATAACTTTGCAATAGCTTTGTATACTGAAGATTTGAACAGATAAAAAGCATTTTATCACGATGTGCAACCTTGAGTCCTTTAAGATTTACCTGAAGTGGTACCCTGATCATATCTGTTTATACTAATATTTACTCTTGTGTTTTATAGGCAAACTATCTTACTGACTAACAAAAAGTAGTAACAACACGTTGCACTTAACTGTTCTATATTAATGCTGGCAAAAAATAAGAAATATAAACAAAAATTGCACTCTGCCTTATTTTGTAATTATACCTGAATTTTTTTCAACATGGACATTAAAATATATTGCACAGATTCTTTTCTTACAAGTATGCCAATATTTTCAGGAAGTGATTATAATAAATATTAACATTGTAGTTAATACACTGCCTGAGTATTATGCAGAAATACACATTTTTAACTTTGACTATGGAACCTCAAATATTCCCATTCTAAATATGCAGACATTTAATCTCAGATAGCACAGCATTTCAACCACAAAAAAGGAAACTAACAATTGAAAAAAAGAGTGTATATGTCCTGAGACAGATTAGGTGGTTTAGCTATCCACAAATGTAATCACTACACAGTTTCAGGGTAACCAGTACTAAAAAAAAAACCCCATGTTATTATAACCTTATAATTGATGTAATCAATTACGATTACATTGTAATAAATGGCCAGAGAAGCAAGATAACAGGACCTGCTTTGGAATAAAATTTCCTTTTTATATCTCCCAAATTTTGAATAACAGGAGTTGAAAAAAATACCCGCAATCTTATTACAAACTGGTAATAAGATTAATTTTATGCCCATTGGAAGAGAAAAATAGATGAAAATGTAAGAACCTATCTTTTTCTACTGCTGCGTTTTATTATAATTGTATATTATTCATCTATTTATTGTTCTATTCTTTATTAGAAATTAGAGCTATTTATGTTGGAGAAAGATTTTTGGTTTTGTCTCCAACTTGAAGTGGTCATATGGCAGTATGATTATGCGTCCTAGTTAGATTCATGTTTACTGTAACAAATTTAAGCAAGAGCGCATTGTTAGAACAAATAAAGAATTACTGCAATGCCATGCAGCCAAATTTACACTTTTTGACATATTTAAACTACACTTTTGATGCAGATCGGCCAGGATTTTCACATTTCCTTAGAATGGTAATCAGAATACTTTCTTGAAAAGCAATAGCCTCAAATAAGATAAAATAAAAACCAGATCTTCTGAACACCTCACAGTGCAGATTTATTTTAATTAAAATAACAGTATTTAACTCCCTCTGTCATAGGTCAATCACTATTCCTATATTCTCAAAGTACATAAAATTATACATTGGTAGCAAAGTTGACTGATAAAATTCTGATAACATTTTTAGAATAATTGTTAACCTTCTGCTATATTACAAAGTATGGCTTAAATAACATCATTAAAATGCATAAAGATTTCATAAATTTTATTAGCTTTAATAGATATTGCTTTTTTAAAATGCTCTGAATAGTCGGGTTTATCATTCTGATTTTCATATTTACTCAGTGTGGATAAGATTAAATAAATAGAAAAGCCAATTTTTTTGCTAGGTTTTCCTTTTATTCTGATTCTACTGTCTTAAAATTCTCATTTTAAAGTTAATTGGAAAGATGTTCAACCCTTTTACCTTCAGAATAAAGCCCACCTATCTTACTCTCCTACTATTAATAAACAATATTTCACTCATTCAATATTCTAAGATCAGAGAGTCCATGCTTATTATATAAAAAGATTTTTAAACAAAGCAATACTGCAGTCGCCTCAGCAAGTCAATAATATTTGAGAATATTAATTAATGAAATATACTAAGTAACTTTATCAAATGAAAGGAAGCCATGGTCACTATTATTATTAAAGAAAATTACATGGATTATAATTCTAAAATCACTTAAACCTGAATAATATGCCATAAATCTAGTTAGACATTGCCTTAACATATATGCATAGGATTCTGCTATCAATGTTCTAATTTTGTTTTTAAAATAAAAAACTCTAGTTTAGGGAAAAAATAGAAATATGGCTATTAATAAAATATTGTACCCTGAAGACCTTTTCATTAACATACATCCTACTTCTAAATATTAAATCAAAATTACATACAGTTTATTTCTTCAGCAGATAATTAACACTTACTACCATATCTGTGATTATTAGATATGAACTGTAACTAGAAGCGAATTCTACACAGACACAAATAATATATTATTTATCTCAAAAACGTTATAATCCAGCCTTAGGAACATTATCATGCTAAGCAGTTGTTTTAAAAAGCTAAAAATAACACTAAGAAACTGGAGTCACAAACTTGTCACAGATTTTATTAAATACTTCCCCATGTTTTTTTTTAAATGAAACATATCTTAAAAGAACAACCTTACTAATTCACGTAGCACAAAATAAGATGAATAAAATATTATTTCAAAACAATATCCAAATTAAAAGAAGAAAATTTCAGCATCAAATCAAATGCTGAGAAGAATTCCAAAATGTGTTATTTAATTCTCAATAATTACTTTTTCCAGAGCCTAATTCAGATAAATATCCAAATTTGTTCAAAAATTATTGCAACCAGTAAATTCAGGTCTTCCCTCCAAAGGCTTTGCAAGTATGATCCACAGCACTGAACAGTGAATTTTAAAAAAACACCCAACTTTTTCTCAGTTTCAAGTTTTTAAGCCTTGTGGACAGGGAGTAGGAAAAAGGAAATTTACTAAGCAGTACAAAGGAAATCTTCTTGTCCTCTATTGTGGCTGTGGGGGTGTTGCCCAATTCTACCTTACTGCTGTTTAAAAAGCAAATTTTGAGGGGAAAGGCACAATATAAAAAAGGCTAACCACAAGGCATTCCCTTTCTTACCTTAATAGTGCTCGCCATAATGTATCTAGCCTATTGATCGCTAATAATTGTCAATAATAATTATTGCTTCACTCTGACCAGAAAGAAGTTTTGATGAAGTTATTTAGAACGGATGAGATTGTGCTAACTCTGGGAAATGAAGTCAGGCAGTGGCAGGAAGAGGTTTCTATTGGTCCTGGCTACTGCAGTTTGAAGAAACAGGATATTTGGGAGCTAAGAGATAAGAGGTCCTAAAACAATGTTGTTTTTCTTGACGATATGCAGCTACAAGGTTTTTTTTAAAAAAAATGTCAATTGGCTATGACAGTGTTGGCAGGTGCGATATGATGTGCAGTAAATATGGTCTAACATACTGAAGCAGGATGCAGATGTCACATGAACTGGGCCAAATTTGATATAAGCCTCCTAAAAGGATTAAATATTGGGGGCCAAATTTAGATTGGACAAGCTGCTGTCAACCACAAATGTCAGTAGATGCAGTAATATCTCTGAACTAACTTGCAACAATTAAGCTTGAATGAAACCAACTGCCTTCTATGTCAGGATCTTTTCCCATTCAACACCAACCTGCTGATTTTAATTGGCAACAACTTTCCAGAAGCTCCAGAAGAGAAAGTCCTTTCCCATCACTTGCTCTATGAAGGCAGAAAAAGAAACTATGCTGACTTTCAAAGATTTGTGTATAATACAGGTGAAATCTCTTTCAAGTCAGCTCAGTTGCTAGTGACTTCATGAATACAATCACATAACATTCTTGGTAGAAACATGGAAGTCACTTGCTCTTGCTTTCTTCTGGGGTATATTTCAACTTCCCAATCTAATTCTGAGATTTGCTGGACCTTCCTCACTATGACTTCTCACCTTCTAGAACTGATGAGATTGATCAGGTGCTATGATGATGTCAGTGTTTGGTAATCAACCAAAATTTTATAGCTCCCTTGTATAACAGTACAACCAATCCTTGTTGATCCTGCCTTTGGGTAGGATCTTGGTGTGGTTTTAGACTTCTTTCTTGAAACTATTGGGATGTTTATGGATCTCAATAGCTTCTCAGCGCAACAGCCTCTCAGTGCAGTGCAGTGCAGTACAAAATAGTTTGGTATTTGTTGACAGCATCTGTTTGTCCTTGAACGAACTTTATGATCATTATGGTGTAGTACAACAGAAAAATGTCTGAAGGTTAACAAAGCTTGGTTATTTGCCTGTGCCACGGCAAGATTCTGTCCAAAAGCAGAACCAACCAAGAATCAGCTCCCCAAAATGGGATAATCATAAATCTTTCTGGACAAGGCCATTATCGATGCTCAGACTAACCAACCAGAATACAGCACCAACAATGAACCAATCAGGGATGAGCACTCCATAAATGAGCAAAGATCAACATGAACAATGTATCCATCAGAAACAAATACAGCCAAAACAACCAACCAGAATTGGGCACAAACAAAGAACCAATTGGAAATCACCTGGCTAAAGACCAATCAGAAGTCAGGACACTTGACTATAAAGAAAAGAGCCTGGTTAGTCCCTGCTAAGTTGCCTGTAAAATATGTGGAAATGTATTGTGTAGAGCATGGTCACTAAACTCTGATGCCCAACACTGCCCAACAGCTACTGGCTGTGAAAGCTTTTACCCAGTATAGTGAACCAGGATATTTAGACTTCATTAAACCAGAAACATGACCTGAAGCTAAGATTACCAGTTTTAGTCATGACATGATTATATTTCTCAGAAATATCAGTTATACTAGGAATGATTGGAGGTGCAACAAAATCAAGATTGGCCAGAATTCACTGATACTGTGCAATATATTATCTTAAATTCCCTGTGTGTCTAATCACACCTGATCAAATAAAATAGTCTATTCTAAATTTATAAACATTAAACAACCTTGTGAAATATAAAAAACAGAGTATATGACTTAACAGATTTATCTATTTTATATTTGTATAATAGAATGTTCATTTTTTCCTGTACTGTAGAAATAAGGTGGCTTGCAACAAAATATCAATTTTAAAAAACCAAAGATTTTTTTTTACACTAAAGGAAAAAAATAGACATTTAACAACAACAAAACCTTAATGGAAAAATGAAAGAGAAGTGCCTGATAAGAAGTGAAATAATAATATTTGCAAAATATTATTTCATAAACTGAGCATAACTATAAAATTACCTTTCTCTTGTTCCTTCCAGATGAATATCTGGCAGATATGGGACTGTAAGAAGGGACCATAAGGTGAGCAAAGTTCCCATAGGGGAGAATTTGATTCATGAAGGACTCTTGTCTCAAACTCTTTAGGACTTCCAGGACTTTGCATTGAGCTGAAAACAAATAGACAGTCACAGGTCTTTCATATTATATATCCCATTCAAGCAACATTGGCATCCATATTTTGAATAAATTAAGGGCTCAGATTCTCTTAAGGTCCAAAAAGATGACCCTGCTAATGTTTCATTACTATCTGCATATTTGTAAGCAAGGATGGTTGCAGATTATTCCTAAACTATGAAATTCATTCACAACACCATCCTTAACATGCTGAACACATCTAGAATCAGAAGGATTTCTTATTTGCTCTTGTATTTTAAATAATTTCTGTACATTCAGACTCCTGGGTAAGAGGGTAAGAATAGGAGAAGAGTAGGATTATCTGAGATTTTGTCTGCTCTCTAAATATTAAAATTATGAATTGGGGAACAAGATGGAACGTTGCAGAAACTTGTACAAGGGCAATCCCTCAACATCATCTACTAAATTAACCATTTGTCTAAAATGATATCAACCAGGGGGTTGGACCAGAAGACCTCCAAAGTCCCTTCCAACTGTGTTATTCTGAGAGCCACCTCAGACTTGTCAGTCTTTCCAAGTATACTACTGGAAACATGACGGTAAAACCTAAATAAGTTTTAAGAAAGGATTGTGAAATGGGGTCTCATATATACCCTGGGAAAAGAGCTTAGAATCATATAGTAGTTGAGCACAACATAATACACAACTTAATTGCTGGATGGATTCATAAAAGAGAATAAAATATTTTAATACAATTTGTATCTGTGTTCTTAAGACTGAAATTATATATTTAGGAATTGCTAACTGTTGATTTTTCAGATAAAACATCAAATATTAATAATTACTTTCAAAGCCCTAAAGAGCTTGATTCTGAATTCTCTAAGAGAATTCTATCTTATTGCTATGGCTTATAGAAATCTACCTGCAAGTATTCCTGATAGTATCAGGAGATTTAAGGTTTCTTTGTTAGGGCAAAATTACACACATTCCTTCATTCCTCTTTCTACTACTAAGTGTATGTCTTAATCAATAGCCCTGGCAACGCAGAAGAAGAAACATTCCATTAGCAACAGGTTATCTGTAATATCCAGAAAAGTTGCCAAATTCTAATGTTAGCAATATGGTTGCTTTATAAACTAATTCACCTACCTTTGTCTACCTTTTCATGGACTTCAGTCTACTGTGTTTGGTTGACAATAAAAATAATTTGGCATCAGCTATAATTCAGATAAACTGAGCTGAAACTAAATGGACAGCAACTACTTATAAAATATTAAATTCTAATTTATTTAATGACTTAGACTTAGAATAACTTTATTGTCACTTTAAATGTACACTAATTGGCATTACATAAAAATGAAATTTCATTGCATACAGCTCTCAAAGGGTCACTACCTCCAATATACACTACATTAAGATGACAAAAATATAAATAAATAAAAGATTGTGCATATACCCACATACATTATATGACACAGAGAAAAAACACAGTCTAATTCGGATGTATAAATGTACATGGTGAGAAAAACGAATCTTGGGAGTTTAAAGGATGGATGCCCTAGGGAACAAAGCTGTTACAGAATCTGCTAGAAATACTTTGAAACCTCCTCCCACAGGGGAACAACAGAAACAGGCTGTAAAGTGGGTGTGTGGGATCTCTAACCATGCTTTGAGCTCTAAGCACATAGCGCTTATAAGCAGTATCCTGAATAACAGGAAGCAATCTTCCTATAATCTTCTCAGCTGTCCTTACCACTCTCTGTATGGACTTTCTATCTGAGGCACTGCTGCCACCAAACCAAACAGTGATGCAGTTTGTTAAAACACACACAATCATTTATCTGTAAAAAGTGGTCCGGACAGAAGGAGAGAGTTGTGCTCTCCTCATCCGATGCAGGAAATGCAGACCCTGGTTTGCACGCTTCAGTAAGAATGACGTATGGAGAGACCAGTTCAGATTATTAGTTATCTGCACCCCAGATACTTAACACTATTGACCACTTCTACAGCTGCATCCTTAATACTGAGTGGAGTATGATCATGTTGGCTCTTTCTAAAATCTACAATGATTTCCTTTGTTTTATTAACATTTAGAACCAAGTTACTTTTATTGCACCAGTCCTCCAGAACCTTCACCTCTTCCCTATAAGCATCTTCATTGTCATCCTAGATAAGACCCACAACTGTCATGTCATCCACATACTTCACAATATGATTTGTAGCAGATTTGGCACAGCAGTTGTGGGTCATCAAGGTGAACAATAGTAGACTCAAGACACAGATCTATGGGGAACCTGTATTCAAGGAGATAGAATAGGAAACTTTTCTTCCAACTCACATAAACTGGGGCCTATCAATAAGGAAATCAAATATCCAGTTACATAAAGGAGTATTAAACGCTAATATTTTTATTTATCATAAACCTAATAATAATTTTATCCTCCCTTTATTACTTTACCTAAGGCAAGATTAGAACTCAACCTCTTGGTTTCTAGCCTTAGCTTTAACCATTAGACTGGCTTATTTAGTTATTTAGCTCTCATACCAGTTACAACACCAGCTATATTAGACAGTTGATTCAATTACTTTTAGTTTTCTCTCGTTGATCTTGCTACTGGATCAATTATAATTTTATTTGGAGGTCCCACCCCCTTTCTAATACATTTGTAAATGTGTATTTTTTTAAAGTAGAAATAGTAATAAAATTTATACATTAAATTTATATTATACATTACAAGAATAAGGTTAAAAACTATTTTAAAAGTAAAATGTTTAAATGTGATTTTTACCTATAGCATTCTGTTTAGAACTACATTTAAGCAAATAAAGACTAACTGTTACAACAAAAGGCATATGTTTCCTGAAGAACTTTTTTCTTTTCTTTTCTTTTCTTTTCTTTTCTCTTCTTTCTTTCTTTCCTTCCTTTCTTCTTTCACTTTCTCTATCTTTTGATTTTTATTTTTTAAATTGTAAAGTATTAACTTTATCTCAACAAGACATGTGTTTAAATTTTACAGAGTTTCATTTTTATATTTATTTAGTGTATCTATTTAGTTAGTCATCAGCTTTGAAAAAAGGTTTGCCACACTTTGGTAATCAACATCTGAACCATCATTTTCCTGACCTCAAATATACTCATTTTGCTAAACTGTTGCTCCCATATTCATTTGTATTTGATTTCCTTCCAAATTACATCCAGTTTCTTATCTGAGATTCCAAACAAAAAGAAAGGAAGGAAGGAAGGAAGGAAGGAAGGAAGGAAAAAGAAAGAAAGAAAAAGGAAGGAAGGAAGGAAGGAAGGAAGGAAGGAAGGAAGGAAGGAAGGAAGGAAGGAAGGAAGGAATGCATTGCAGCAAAATATGCTTGAACATTTTAATACAATCCCTATTATATCTTTTTTTGCCTTACTTCTGTGTTTTTCCATATGCAAGCACAACAGCAGAAACAAAAATAAAGCTGTCCCCATATGAAAATCAGTTTTTAGAGTAGAAAAAAAATGATATACTGCAAGGCAAAGATCACACAGGTACATCATCACATGGCTAGTTATAATAAGTCCCACTGGAATGGCATGTAAAAGAATCTTCTAGCGGTGAGCCTTATGTTTTGCAGTATATTCCTCAAATAAAGCATCAATATATTAATCACTAAGAAGCCTCTGGATAATACTTTCATAAGTAAAATGGTAGAACAAAGAGGTTGACCAGCTCTATATATAGTATGTTCAATACCTCAAAGTGGATCAATAAAAGATGTAAACTATTTGTACTGGAAATAAAGATCTCATTAAATCAAAATATTGTTTCCTGATGTTCATATTAAGTAGTATTCTATGATATCAGCCATTCATACTTAATTAAAACATATTAATCTAATACAGCTGGAAATCTATACAGAACTGATTATCTAACAAGAAAGAAGAAATTATATATAATTCTTTGGCTACAAATGCTCATATTAGCAGCAGAGTAGAGTTATATATCATGCAACACATTTTCTTGTATCTTGAACAAATTATTTAACAATAGATAATGTTATGATTCATTTGCTAAATCCCAAAGATGGGAGTATTTTGCTTGAATGGATAAAACAACCTCCTAATAGCTTTTGCTCTTCCAACCTTTACATAAAATTATAAAACTGATAAGGAAGAACAATAACATCAGCATCAAACAGCACCTGCATAACAACCTTATACAGTAAAAGGGAGGCCAGATATCTCTCTAAAACTACCCTCTTCTGCAATAAACCTTAATATGTACTAAAACTCAAAGTATTACTAAAAAAGATGTTAATGAACTTTTTTTTTTTTTGGCTAGGCTGACTATTGTTTTTCATTTGCTTTGTTTGCTGTTGCTCCTTTCTCAGCGAAGCTGGCTGAGGAACTCTGGGAGTTGAAGTCCACAAGTCTTTAAATTGCCAAGGTTGGAGACACTTGCTTTAAAGTATGCATTGATCGCTGTACCTTTCACTTTTATTTTCCTAGAGCTGGACTGAAAAAAGAAGTTCTTGTTATAAGGGTTAAAAACAGACAGCCCAAGACATGTCAGAAGATTCAATCTAAATGGTGACAAATTATTATAATTAACGTATATGACAAATCTTTGGAGGAAAAGGTCTGCTAGTTAGGTTTTAAATTGTCAAGTTCTTACAGAATTGACAGATAAATATGTTAGAAGGCATCTTCAAAATCTGAAAAAAGGGGCTTAATTTAAATAAGTTTGACAGTTATATTTATGCTTACTTATACGTGAGCTTTAACAGCAAATCTAGTCACCACATAGTAGATAAAGGATCTTGTGGGATAGTTTTCACCCTGAAGATTAAATGTGAATATTATTTTAGTCACTAGATGGTGCTCACCATTCTACTAAAGAAAACGTTTATTGAGAAAATTAACCTATTTTATTAGGCATCAAATATTAATTTTTTTAGCTTATAACAACAATTGACTCCATTTTTAGCCCTAAATATAATCTGAAAGTATATTCAGCATCAGATACTGATTTTTTAAAAAAAATGATTCTGAAGAGTTGGGCACAGGGAAGAAGCCTGCCTTAACAACTGAAAATGTAGAAAACAATTCCTGAATATATATAATCACTAATGGATATTACACCAATCAATAAGTGCAACAAAATTATCCTCTAGTTAAAAGGCCGAAAGTAATCTATTGCCCATTATTTAAAATGTGTTAATGTTTTTGTCAACAAGAATGCAATGAAATACTTCACATGCTATTCTCACTACTGCTACAATTTCACAGGCTCAAACTTTACAGAAATATGAGATAAAAGAGAAATGATATTTCTCTTTCCGGGTAAGAATTAATATTCAGTTTTTTAAAAATTGTCTTTTCTGTTTTTTGTATTTGAGTGGTTCACTAACGTATTAAATAAATTTTACTTGCAAGGGTTGAGATTTCATCCAATCAATCTGAAATTATTTATTGAGGCACAAATTAAATTCCTTACAAGAGCAGACAGACGTCTAATACTGGATTGGTATACATTCTTAGGGTCTGAAAACATGAAACAGATGTGAAATGTATTAATTTGAATCTTAGTGAACCAGGAAGACTAGGACTTATCCAGATTGTTTTAATCATTCAAAGCTGTCACCCTTTGGCCACCAAGACTTTTTCCTTTCTTACCATATGTTATGCATCTATATCATATGATACAAATTCATTTTTCCAACAAAAGTGCCTATTAGAGCTCTCTATTATCTACTTATTTACCTATCTATGAGAGCCAGTGTGGTGTAATGTTTAAGATATTGAACCGGACTTTGGGACAGTCACTTGTTTCTCACCCCTTAACAACTATTTACTAAATGGATTGGACTAATAAAATATGACCCATAGCCTTCATTATAAATCTGTCTCCCTCCCTCCCTCCTCCCTCCCTCTCATGTGTGTCTGTGTATACATATATTGGATACAATAATATAGAAATAATTTATAATAGTAATCCCCAAATTTATCTTAATCTTTACAATATTTATGATCTTGATAGAGAACAATTATTTATTTTGGCACAAAGTTCATTTTATATTGTTGAGTTTATAAAATGAACTTTGCATTTGGCAGAGTGCACTCAGTATTAACACATCAATATTTAATAATCAGAATGAAGCAAACTCTTTCATCACTAATAGAACAACAACCCTAATATCCATATGTACTGATCTAAAGCTCTGTATCTGGAGCCTTGTTTCTGTTTTTTGTTCATATTGTGAATCTTAAATAAATTCCATTCAATGAGACTGGTACTACTTCATATAGCTCTAAATTCAATTTATTTCCATATTGTCTTGCTTGCTCAAAAAAAAAAAAGCTCTGTTAAACTGAGCTAATTGTAAAACATAATGACTTCATAATATTGTTAAAACTGTGGATTCCATATTCAGCAAGCATCCTGATTTTTTCATAGAATGACTTTATTCAACAAAAACAGAAGTTAGTTCACAATTTTAAGGTGAAGAGTTATGAATATAGCCCATTTCCACACAACAGAATAATACAGTTCTCCCATTTGATTGATTGCTAAAATTAGAAAAAGAAGATATCTTACTCATGTAAAACTTCTCCCTATTTGTTCAAAATAAGATTTGTAAATATGCTTGGCTCATCTTTCCCCACTTGTTTTTGATGTGCTACCCAATGGTTTTCTATGTTAGCATTTTCTATAAAGTGTAAAATGAGAATGTAAAGCCCATCAATCAGAATTATAGATTTGATCTGGAATAATGTATTTCCTGTAAATAAATCTCCTTTCTGTTATATTTATAAACCTGCTTCAGTGGTTTTTACTCAGGTTAAATTCTTCCATTCAGAGAACAGCCACAGATATGCACACAGAAGCAGACAAATACTGCCACAATGCTTCAACTTCCAAAAATGAAGAGAAGAAACACGATAGATTTTATACCTAATTGGAATGCATTTGAACTATGTTCCTTTAAAATCTATGGATTTTTAAAATAAGTTTTAAAATGAGAATATCTAAATTTTGCAATTTAGATATTGAATATATTCAGTGAGAATAGCATTTGTGGGAAACACTGCAAATTTCAGACAAATCTCACTTTTCACTGTCAATAATAGGTGTACATCACTAGTGTTGGATGATTAACCTATTGCAGCCCAGATCAATTTTACTATAGTGATATTGTTTATGGTCAGCACAACAATACAAACCCTTACTAAGTTGCCAACTATCTTTATTTAGCATTATAATGTTCCTTTTCTAGCTAATATGGAACACCTTTCACTTCTTTGTTTCCTTTTGGAAGTAGTAGAGATACATCACAAGTGCAGAAAACAAGTTCAGGTAACTTGAATGTATTTATATGGTTTGACATTCATTTGTTATTAACTTTTGTTTTAATGCTATACTTATACTTTATTATTGTATAAGATGGAGTAGCATTCATCCTAAGGGATAACCTTTATGTCGTAATGTGCATAGAAAAGCTTTGAAATGACAGCCAGTCATGATGTTGCCTCCATTTCATTCCCAGGCGATTTCTCCAATCTCTAGGCATGGGCAGCAACTTGCTCAGGGCCAGTTGGCCTGGCAAGTCAGCTGAGCAAATGCCCTCTTCCCACCTGGCATTCATTCAGGCATTGTAGCCATTTTGGCTTTGGGCATGAGAGAGAAAAATTAGACCCATTGTCTTTTCTCTTTACATCAAGATATCAAGCTTCCAGGAGACTGACAGATCTTTCAAACAGGAATCATGCTATTTGGTTTGTAGTACATTCTGCTGGGAAGGTAGTAAAACAGAGAAAATGTGTGAGACACACACAGACAACTACAGTACATAGGCACATAAATGTGGAGCGGAGGTGAGAGACAGAAATTATTTGCTTAACAACAACAACAACAACAACAACAACAACAACAAAACTAATTTGTGCAGGAAACTGGTGACAGAAAGGGAAAAGGAAAGAATGATCCAAAGCCACAACAAGGCGGATAACACTATGATTTAACTTGTCCGATCTATATTTCGAACCTACTCTTCTATTTCTAAGGCTGGCTCGGAGGCAGGAAGTGTTGCTTGAGGTAGGTATATCAAACTTCTATTTCTTGGGCAGGACAATTGCAGGTAGTCCTCAACTTACAACAGTTCATTTAGTGACCATTCAAAATTATGACAGCACTGAAAAAAGTGACATAAACATTTTTCTCACTTATGACTGTTGCAGCAACCCCATGGTCACACTATCAAAATTCAGATGCTTGGCAACTGACTCATATTTATGATGATTGCAGTGTCCTGAAGTCATGTGATCAACTTTTGCAACCTTCTGACAATGGGGAAGCCAGATTCACTTAACAACCTTGGTACTAACTTAACTGCAGTGATTCACTTAACAACTGTGGCAAGAAAGGTCACAAAATGGGACACTTAACTTTCTCATTTAGCAATAAAAATTTTGGGCTCAGTTGTAGTCATTTATCAAGAGCTACCTGTAATTTCCCAGGCAACCTGCAATAATTAATATGATCTCTAGATGGCAGCAATTAAAAATGGTATTATAAGGTGGGGGGGGGGGTTATTTCCTGCTATCATAAGCAGTCAAAGAAAAATAGTTTTGAACTGCCAACGCTGCTCTACCACACTTCCAAGAGAATGATTGATGATTGGTCTTCCCACTAGTAGTTTATGTTAGATGTGAAGGGAAAGAGCAGCTAGGGATGTATCAATTGGTGCCCTGAAACTACCTCTTCTTTATTTCCAACCAAATGCCAATTAAACTACCCCTTATTACATTGCCAAGCCACAGACTAGGGAATGGTAAAAGAAGATTATGGGTCATAACAATTTAAACTGATAGACTTTTTCTCTTCCTAACTCACAATCAGGAGAAAAGCATATTAGCATGGCTATGCAGAAGAACCCTAAGTTACTCATGAGAAGTAACAGCACAGGGCTTGATTAAAACTAATTGTTTTAATTTTAAAATCTTTGCATTTTCTACTGTGAATGATCAAGGCAGCAACTCTATTATACTATAAAAGGTAAATGTGATTTTTCAAACTAAAGTTGGCATTTTATTAAGTAATCCCACCCCCCCAAATATTAGAAATGCAA
This sequence comes from Masticophis lateralis, assembly GCA_030761175.1. Classification (NCBI taxonomy): domain Eukaryota; kingdom Metazoa; phylum Chordata; class Lepidosauria; order Squamata; family Colubridae; genus Masticophis; species Masticophis lateralis. Next base: position 54,446,061 of record JAUDYJ010000004.1, read on the forward strand.
TCTCACTTAGCCAAAACAAAGTTTGCCCTTTTCCAGAACTTCTCCAGGAGGGTAAAAATGGAATGCAGCATTTGCCTTAAGCCCACATAATTGCATTATAATTTGATAAATGATTTTAATCAACCACCAGGTTTTGTGGTTCATGAAATTTAAGAGATACAACAAGAGCTATGATGTGGATGGACTTCTTTTATAGCTAACAGACTGCTGTGCTGGAGAAATGCGCTTTCTACTGATCTTGTTCAAATCAGTGGCTGCTGGAATTATTCAAGATTATGTGGAATGTGACCCAAAGACCAAACCTTGGCCTAGGAAAAAGAAATGGCTGCTTTATAAAAGCCAAGCAGTCCTTATCAACCAGAACATTGTGTTGGAAAACATCCAGATGCAACACAAACTTGAATGTCTTCCAGCAGTACTTAGAATAGCAGATTCACATAAGTTGAGAAAATTGTCATGCTTTGAATACAGCAGCTCTAATGATAATAAAAATACAAAAATAATAATAGTAGTAATAGTAATATTGATCTCTGGATTTGACAAGAGTATTTTGCATTAGTACTAAAGGTTTATTATAAAAGTAATATTGTTGATAGAGATGTCCACTGCAACATTTGGGAATAAGCACAGAAGACTAGATTCCAATCTTAATTTGACAATTTGAAAATAGATTCTTTTAGCTAAATTTATTTTAGGCATGGTTCCCTTTATTCTAGGCCTGTCTGATACAAAACTTAACTCCTTAAATCCAAGGTGTGCTGATTAAATTGAGATAAACAAATGGCTATTTAGACATGTACCGGTAATTGACAGATAAATTTACTTGCAAGACAGCCTTTCTCAGTGGATAAAGCATTTCAAGTTCCAGAGACTACATTTTGGCAACATGTTTCTATACTTTCTTCCAAGATTACAGCATCCATTACATCAGATAGAATTGTAGGTAGGATTAGCAAAGTATTAATATCATGCATTTTGGCAAAATAATTTCAATGTTACACATTTAAAAAGGAAAATTGTCTTTTCATATCTGTTAACACTGACAGTGTATCTTCAGGAATCAAACCAATCAGATGAATATCTTATTGGGACATTTTGCCCAAATAAGCATCATTACATAGATTTTTTTTCATTGAATCTTACTTTTCATTTGTTGCCCATTAACCCACTTTCATTTTTATCAGCTTGATTTAATCAGCAGTTCTGGTCAACTGTTTGGAAGCAACCTGATTCCAATTTGTCCTTGAATTATATTAGCTCAATAGCCATTGTAGGCCTTGGAAAACTGGCTCTGTGAATAATTTGTTTGTTTTTTAAAAAATTATTTTAAAAAAAAATGTATCAAAAATTCCTACATTAAAAACATAATATATTCAATCCATAATTAAAAATAAGCTATCAGTTTCTTCCAAAATATTTGTTGATTTTAATTAGGAAGCAGTCTTAAGAAGATTCATCTACTTTTCTTTTAAAAAAATATGAATTTCTTCTTAAAATGTTTCTACAATTATACAATATCTGCTGAGTCATCCTTCTCTCACATTTGTTGACACTCCTAAAGATTGGCACAGTGAGCGATGCTCAAATTCAATATAAATGTTAATGTTAAAATATATGTTACATATCAGATAGAGGGCTTAATAATTCTACCCCTAATTTTGGATTCCATTAATCTTCCTGGAATTATAGCAGCACTATACTTTTCAAACTCTTTGAATTATGTTTTAAAAAGTGACTGGGCATCCTTTCATAATCTAGAGGAATTGTTCATCAATTTTTCAGAGTTGCTGAATGTTTCCGATAACTGGAACTTAGTTTATTTGGAGACAGCACAAATCATAGGGGATTTCTTGTGCCTGCCAAGAGTTACAAACTATATGAAACAAAAGACAGACATAAATTAAAGATCAAAGCAAAGCTGATTAGTTTAACACATTTCTGGGTTTAATTCCCCCATAGAATCCTTTATATTAAATGTTCTTCCTCAAGAGAAAGGAGTAGCAGGATAGCAATACCTACCAATTTGAAGGGAGCTTTCCACAAATGAGGTTTGAAAATGCATGCCAGTTGAATGTTGTGCCTCTCAGTGATAATATCATAAAATCTATTCAATTAAAATTAATATATTTCAGCAGACAGCTGTATTAGAATGCTTGTTATTTTTCTATTATAATGGTAGCTTGTGTTATGGTGATCGGTACAATCTGTACTCTTATTACTTTTTTGTATTTCCCTTTTTTGGCCTACGGCACATCATGTGTTTTTATTTCAGTGAGCTGCACTGAACTACCTAATTAAAAGAAGCACTTTTGCAATGCAAGAGGATATGGTTCATGATGCATGGTACATTTGCCAACTTTGAAAATTTCATTGTTTCCAAGAAAAGAAATATACTAACAGTTGACTTTATGAACATTAAAACTGACTATAATTCTGCAGTTCAGTAAATACGGATAAAGAGATGAAAATGACAAATATTCCAAATAAATGCATACCAGTAGGACTTGCAACATGTTTTAGTATATCCTCAAATTCTTATTTAAACACTCCATTTCAGGATTCATAAAAGGTGACCATAGGGGTAGTAAAAGATGCTGAGCTTATCAATTGGAAAGTTGGTTTGAGACCCAAGCACTGCGCAATGGGGTCAGCTCCTGTTATTTGCCCCAGCTTCTTCCCACCTAGCAGTTCAAAAGCCTGCAAATGCAAGTAGATAAATAGGTTCCACTTTGGTGGGAAAGTAACAGTTTTCTGTGTGCCTTTGGCGTATAGCTGTGCTGATCCCATGACCATAGAAGTGTCTTCGGGCAGTGCTGGTTCCCTCAGCTAAGAAATGGAGTTAAGCACTGCCCACTAGAGTCAGACATGACTGGACAGGGGAAACGTTTACCTTTACCTAAAAGCTAACCATAATCTTTTAGGGATATTACACATTATGGCAATTTTAAGAAGACGGTTTCTCTCTTCCTATTATCTCATTTACAGCCGATAGTTTGAAAATGCAAAATTAAGACTTTTTTCTTTCACAAAATTACCAAGGTTAGCAAAATGAGGAACTAGATTGTTGGGGGCAATATGCTGACTCTGTAAACTGCTTAGAGAGGGTTGTAAAGCGCTGTGAAGCAGTATATAAGTCTAAGAGCTATTGCTATTGCTATAAGTGCAATGAGTGCTTGATCATAGCCAAGATCAAATGCAGTTCTAAAGTTGATGAGTACATACAGTATGTAATACATTCTGGCTGGAATGACTGTTTTTCAGACTGGTACGACAATATGTGATGATGGTCAAGGACAGAATGTCCATCAATAAAATATATGTGCTTGTCTGGCCAAATATGCTATAGACTGATCTAATTGGTCAATGTAATATGATGATGTTTAGCATAGTGACTACTTTTATGCATAAAAGCCTGATAGAACAATAATTAGTAAGCAATTCTCATTGACCAACATTTTCATAAATAGGCAATATAATAGCTAGACCCAAGTCCTTTGGAATTTGCATAGTGTAATTGATATAGGGAAATAAGGAAGCAAAGACATGAGTTCACTATTTCTAATTGAAATTATTACCTGGCTATGCCAGGTTTATACTATTTTATAATGTTTGTCATTTCAGAACTTATAACTGGTTTTATTTAGGAAACTGGTTAATATTGAGGTCGAAACCAGTTTCAGGCAAGTATTCTTTATTATGAACTCTTTATTTATTTATTACATTTTTACCCTGCCTTTATTATTTTATAAGTAATTTAAGGCAGTAAATATACATAATATTCTTTTCTCTTCCTGTTTTCCCCAAAACAACAACCCTGAGAGATGGGTTGGGCTGAGAGATTGGTCAGCTGGCAGAAGGTCACTCTGTTGTTATTTTTTTAATTTAGGAAAAATAGGAAAGACGGACAAAAGAAAAAAGAATGGTCAGAAGCAGAATGAGTGTCCCTATGTACTTTGACATCCCTCCCTTTCCACTTTATCTCTACCTACAGATTATTTCTGAGGAACAGAATATCTCTTTCCAGAATAAAAAATGATAATATAAGGAATCTAATATGAAAATATATAACCAAATCACATACACTTATACAGTGTGCCTTTCATGTACACTAATAAGCATTTCTAAAAATTATTTCAGAATATTTTTGTTCCCTATTTGTGGAGTTTTGCTCAAGTATCATAAAGCACACATATAAAAATATTAAATAGAATGTGTATTTAGCTGTGCTGGCTATGTATGACTTTTTAAAAAGTTTGCCCTTCAACTAAACAACAGTTTTAAACCATATCCACTTTATCAAAGACATAACTTTTTCCCAAGCTAATTCAGCCACACGTTTGGCTACAGAGCTATTTTCCTTGGATTTGATGCCAAAAATACTAAAACTAACAGTCTTACTATGAAATGGCTTGATTCACAATACAATCAGCCATTACACAAAGATTGAATTGTATGTAGTATTCTTTACTAACTCAATTTAAATCTAATAATCTGAATCAATTTAGGGTATGGAGTAAATTAATCTATCTGCACAAAGAACACACACATGCTTTAAGTAATTAATTGAAATAAATTAAAATTTTAGAAAGTGTCGATCTCTATTCTGCACAGGGATGTGCCAATGTCCTGGCCAAATGACTGAACTGAAAATAGAAACAGATGTTCTAATAAGCAGAGAACTGCTGCTAAGCATTATGAATTCCACCACTACCAAAAATATAATGATTTGTCTGCGATTCTCAGTGTGGTACACCACACATACTGTTACATTTCACATTATCATGAAGAGGAGATAAACACATGTGATAAGCTAGGCTCTCTATATGCCTAATTATATTCTCACTATAAACTCTTTAGATGGAGTCAGGACTAATTATGCACTACAAAAGTGTATTTGGTATTTGACTTCTGGTTGACCTATGCAGCAATATCAGACACAGGGACCGGGTCTCCATGTTCCCTGTGCTGAATTCTCCCTGTTTGTGAGCTCCGAGAGGAGCCAAAACCACCTTATAGGGGTGGTGAAGCAAAGAGGTGTGCTCTGTGAAAGCTGAAAGCAGACACAGAGAAACCCACTAACTTAATTAGCATTCTTTGCAGTGGTTGAGCCCTTCCTGGGAAAACTTTCAGCCAAACTGACTTTAATTTTCACTTTCCATGTTGCTGGGAAAACAGACATCCCAGGCTAGAGACCCTCTTTGGAGAGAACCAGGATTTATTCCCTGTGCAATGTTCTTAAATAGAGCCAAATCGTGGCTCCTTAGACTGTACTGGTGGAGAGGAGAGCAGGACTTCAACCAGGAGGAACATTTGAAAGACAAATACCTGGGATACCTCAATACGTGGCTCGTCACAAGCTATCTGTGGAGTCTCCAGAGCAGTTTTAGAGTTGTTTTAATTTTTTGTTTGAACTTACTTGACACCTTTCTGTTTGAGATATTAATTTTATTAATTTTACCTTGGGAAGGGTGCGTGTGTGTGTATGTGTGAGTGTGTCGGGATGGATTGGATGGAAGGAGTGGGTTTGGAGTGGCTGAATTTGGGGAGAATGAGGGATCCAGGGGCAAGAAATGGAGCCCCCTCTGCTGAGTGTGCAAACAGAAGCAGATGGGGGCTCAGATACAACCCCCAGCTCAGTGTGAGTGGGGTATCTTGCCTGCCAGAGAGGAGGGGGGCTGTTGAAGTGCGGGAGGGGATCTCTAGGGTATTAGAGAGCCAGAGCATTGTGGTTATGACTAGGAGAGATACATATGGCGGGAGCCGAGGGGTCAGCCGCTCTCGGGGAACTAGGACTCACTGTCTCAAAGCGATTACTTGTTCCGGCCCCTCTGATTCTGGTTCACCAGTCTCGACTCATATACCTGGTGACTTGGGATGTCAGGGCCCTGGCCTCAGGCTGCTGCTGTTTAATGCCAGCTTTGTTGTTAACAAGGCCCCCCTCATTCAGGACTTAATCCTGGAGTAGGGGGCTGACCAGGCATGCATAAATGAGGCCTGGCTGGGCCAGGAGTGTGGTACGCCCCTCTCAGAGATGTGCCCAGATGGGTTCCAAATATTGCATCAGCCATGACTCCAGGGAAGGGGTGCAGGAGTGGCAGCTATTGTCCGGAAGAGTCTTTGCCCTTGCAGGATCCCTGCCCCTGAGATTGTTGGGTGTGAATCTCTCCTCTGGAGGTTGGACTCAGGGGTTCAGTTGGGCTTGTTGCTGATGTACCTGCCTCCCAGCTGCGTTACAACAGCCTTGCCTGTGCTGCTAGAGGCAGTAGCTGGGCTGGCAGTGGAGTTCCCCAGGTTTATGGTACTGGGGGATTTTAATTTGCCGTCACTTGGTGAATCCTCAGATGCGGCTCAGGAGTTCATGGCTTCCATGACAACCATGGACCTGACCCAAGTAGTTCAGGGTTCGACTCATGGGGGGGGGCCACATACTTGACCTGGTGTTTCTCTCGGGGCAGTGGAGATATGTTCTGGAATTAAGGGGTATAGATGCTTCTCCCTCCTCATGGTCAGATCATTTCCTGCTGAGGTTAGACTTCAGGACACTGCTCCTCCATTGCAGGGAGGCAGAGCCGATTAAGTGGTTCTGCCTCAGGTGCCTAATGGACCCTGAAGCATTCCAGAAGGAGCTTGGGGAGATACCTGACTCCCTTGTCCACAGTCTGGCTGAGTCCCTGGTGGCTGCATGGAATAGGAGGGCATCTGGGGCACTGGACCGGATTGCGCCTTTGCGACCTCTCTGTGGCGGTGGATCCAGGAAAGCTCCCTGGTTGGCCAAGGAGCTCTGGGAGATGAAGCACCAGAAGAGATGTCTAGAGTGATGCTGGAGGACCAGTAACTCCGAACCGGACTGAACACTCTTAAGAGCCATTATTAGGATTTATTTAATGGTGATACGGGCAGCAAAATGTTCGCATTTTTTCACACTTATTGCATCCACTGATTCATGCCCAGCCACTCTATTTAGGGTGACTCGCTCCCTCCTTAATGCAGGGGGAATGGAGGAGCCCTTGCAGGGTAGAGCTGAGGAGTTTGTGCAGTTTCTGTCAGATAAAGTCGCTCAAATTCAGATGGACCTGAACTCTGATTGGGCAATTACGACCGAGATGACTGGGGCAGGTGTTAGTCCTATTGTGTGGGATGAATTTGAGCCTGTGACTCCTGAGGAAGTAGACAAGGCTGTAGGAGCGATGAGTTCCTCAACTTGTTTGTTGGATCCGTGCACTTCCTGGCTGGTTTTGGCTGTCAGGGAGGTGACACGAGGCTGGCTCCAGGCTTTAGTTAATGTGTCCTTGAGGGAAGGGGCCTTCCTGCAACCACTAAAGGAAGCAGTTGTAAGGCGCCTCCTCAAGAAGCCTTCCCTGGATCCAACAGAATTAAAGAACTTTCGTCCAGTCTCCAACCTTTGTGGGAAAGGTTGTAAAGAAAGTGGTGGCACTTCAGCTCCTGAGGTCATTGGAGGAAACAGATTATTCTAGACCCTTTTCAGTCTGGCTTCAGGTCTGGCTACAGCACGGAAACTGCCTTGGTCACACTGATGGATGATCTCTGGTGAGCCCGAGATGGGGGTCATTCCTCCATCTTGGTGCTACTTGACCTCTCAGCGGCTTTCAATACCATTGACCATGGTATCCTTCTGGGACGACTAAGGGAGTTGGGAGAGGGAGGCATCATGTTACGGTGGTTCTCCTCCTATCTCTCTGGTTGGTCTCGGTCGGTGTTGGTAGGAGGATAGAGATCGACCTCTAGGCCCCTCGTTTGCAGGGTGCCTCAGGGCTCGGTCCTCTCTCCCCTCCTATTTAACATCTACATGAAGCTGCTGGATGAGATCATCTGATTATACGGGGTGAGGTATCAGCAATATGCTGATGTTACCCAGCTATATATCTCTATCCTGCGTCAATTCAGTGAGGTGGTGGATGTAATGTGCCGGTGCCTGGAGGCTGTGAGGGTCTGGATGGGAGTCAACAGGCTCAGACTTAACCCAGACAGACCAAGTGGCTGTGGGTATTGCCTCCCAAAGACTATGTTGATTGTCCATCCTTGGTTCTGGGGGGGAGAGAAATTGTCCCCCTCAGAATGGGCTCACAATTTGGGTGTCCTCCTACTCACAGCTAAGATTAGAGCAACATCTGACAGCTGTGGCGAGGGGACCTTTACACAGGTTTGCCTGGTGCACCAATTGCAACCCTACTTGGATCAGGAGGCTCTCCTCACAGTCACTCATGCCCTTGTCACCTCACGGTTAGATTATTGCAATGCACTCTACATGGGGCTACCCTTGAAAAGTGTTCAGAGACTACAGTTGGTCCAGAACGCAGCAATGCGAGCTGTCATGGGTGCACCTAGGTACACCCACATTACATCAATTCTCTACGAACTGCACTGGCTCCTTATTGGTCTCCGGTCACAATTCAAGGTGTTGGTTATTACCTTTAAAGCCCTACATGAATCAGGGCCAGGTTATCTTTAAGACTGCCTTCTACCGCATAGCTCCCCGCAACTGGTAAGATCCCACAGAGTTGGTCTCCTCCGAGTCCCATCAGCTAAACAGTGCTGGCTAGCAGGCCCGCGGGGGAGGACCTTCTCTGTGGCTGCTCCAGCTCTCTGGAACCAGTTACCTCCTGAGATCCAGACTATCCCCACCCTATTGGCCTTCCGAAAAGTGGTGAAGACCAGGTTTTTCTGGCAGGCCGGAGGCCATTGAACTTGCTGTTGCGATCTGGCGAGATCTGGCCATGAATGGTGTGAATGGGTTTTAATTGCTTTTAATGTTTTAATTTTTAATGTTTTTATATATGGTTTTTAAATGCATTGTAAACCACCTTGAGTCTTCTGAGAAAGGCGGCATACAAGTTGAATAAATACATAAATAAACCTAAATATAGCTGCCACAAAGCTGGGACACCCGAGGAACAACTAAAACTGGTGCTGGAGTGAAGTAGGTGAACAGTGACTGGAACTGGGGGAGAGGATTCCTTTTTGCCTTAAATTTAACCCCAATGAATAATTTAGAACTATTTGCTCAGAATTATTTGTTAACACAGCATCTAAGCATTCTGAGAAAATTCTGAGAACGTGAAAGGCGCAAGAGAAAAAAATAATAAATCTTGAATATACAGAAAATTGGATTCTTACAATGGGAGACATAGTACTGGGAAAACATTTTAAAATGCTGGAATTATTTACTTACAAAACTTGTTCTGCTTTTATAATGGATTTATAACTAAAATAATGATGGACTATTGGCAATAATGAAATTTAAGTTGAGAGTGCCACCTGCTAATGAAAGGAAAAATTACAAATATAGTAATTTACAGTCCTTCATATAGGAATACCTATATGAAGGACTGTGAAAATATTTACTGGATTATCCCTATCTACCCCATGACTACTGGAGATTCAAATATGAAAATAAGGAAACTATTTAATTAAAGGGACCCCTAAATGTTATGCTAGAAGATTGAACCTTTGAAGGGGACGTAAAGAGGCTTCTGATAAACTCTGGGACTATTTGAATGGAACTGATTGTATACCTATGGGATCTAAAGAGCTGTGATTAGTGCACTCCTTGAAAGGCAATTTAAGGACTGAATAAATAGTTCTTGGACTCCTGGACAAAAGTTGAATTGTTTAAAGCTAAATAAGATGCTTTATAAGGAAGAAATGAGTGGAACTTTGAAGGAGATGGTGTTACTTTTTCAAAATACAAAGGACATCATGGAGAAAGGATTTAAGGAGATTACAGAAAAAATGGAAAATACTATACAAGGGATGATGAATCAAGACCCAGACGCCCAGGAAAGGGAGGAGCCAACAGAAGAAATGAAGGAAAAGATTGAGCTGAAGAACCAGAGAATAAAAGAAGACAACAAGGAGGAGATAACAATGAAAATAATAATGACTGATGAATTAAATGAGGGGGGAAACATATTAAGAGAGTTGAAAAGAGAATTGAAGATACAGGAAGATACTCTTGAAAGGAGATAGGGGCCTGGGTAGAAATTCTGGAAGCTAGGCAGTGGAAGAGGGTAGAAGTGAGAGAAATATCTAGATTGAATAGCCAAGAAGTAGATGCAGACAGAGATAAAGATCCAAGAGAGGAATATGGGAGGCAAGTCAAAAAAAGCACAGCAATTAAAGTATTGCAAATGGGCAAGAGATGATGGATAGATGATTTCTCCTTTTTGTTGTTGTTCTGATTTGCTTTTCTTTTTCTCTCGCTTTCTTTTCTTTTTTTAGGTAGGTGACATGACTAGAAGTTAGGTAGGATGGAAAGAAAATGTTTTTTAATAAAGGGTGACATGATTAAAAGTTAGAATAAGAGACAGAAATAAGAGAAGGGGGAATATTAGTGTATACGCTTTAATATAATAAAATAAAAGCAATAGCGAGAAAACAAAGAATAATTGGATAATGACAGACTGCAACTTAATATAAATGCGTATTATTAATAGAAATATATGTTGATTGAATGTAATAACTATGATTAGTTCAATTAGTTTTACTTTTATTAGAATGTATGACACTCAGGTGCCGCTGTTCACGCATTGATATGTTTATACAAAAATAAAAAGCTTGGAGGGAAAAGTGTATTTGGTATTTGAGTATGAGAAAAAAAGCTATGATAAATAAGATTATTAAAAAAAAGAGTTTTGCCAAAAGCTTTTCTGAAATCATTCCCAAAATCAAGGTCTTTGAAACTGTTGAATATCACAAGGCTTTGAGACTTAATACTATTGCAAATGAATAAATACATAAAATAATTAAAATTATAATTATTTTTTCCATTGTACTGCACAGTCTATTGCAACTAAATATACCGCATTTCAAACAGACCCTTTTTTAAATATGTTACAGAGAATAATATCCCTGTAAAAAAAAAATTTTTTTTAAATACTCATGGATAACTTTTTTAAAAGTCTAAACACATCCTCATATGAGGAATATATCATTATACAATATATTATACGTAAATATTAAATATCATTAAATTAGATATCCAATCTATTAAGCATCACAGGACCTGCAAGTGTCCCTATCTTTGGTGTTTTGTCTGAAAATTATGATCTTTTTAATTCACTTCTTCCAGCACTCGTGGAAAAAAAATGGGAATTTTGTAAATACTAATAACGTATGCATACAAACATGTCCTTTTTCTTGCGCGAGCCATTTTTGAGAGTCATCATATTTAATTTTGTTTAGTGAAATCAGTGTTTTGTGTTCACAGTGATATGAATTGACTGAATTAAATATGCTACAGTACTTCTCCAAGAAAAACTGATGCAGGACCAAAGTCATACATCCAGAAGATTTTCTTGGCCAAAGTTTTTAGAACTAGATGCCTTCAAATTCTACTGCTTTATTTAAAAAATGAGAAGGGGCGTTGGTCCTACCTGACACGCACCTTCTCGTTGGGTGGAGACAGCAGCCAGGAGTGGGTTCAGCTCGTGCCAATCAGATAAGGACTGAGCCTGTCAAAGCTAAATCCCGCCCCTTAGCACGGGGCTTCCCAGCTTTGTGAAGGATGAAGACAGGCTAAGTGTGGAAGAAATTACAAACAAGAATTAAAATCGTCCAGACTGTAAGGGAGGGACTGGCTGCTGTCTCCACCCAACGAGAAGGTGCGTGTCAGGTAGGACCAACGCCCCTTCTCCATTGTGAGGTGGAGACAGCAGCCAGGAGTGGGACATACCTAAGATTAACGTCCCAAATTCAGGGTGGGACAGTCTGGACCAATGACTCTCCATCACCCATAACCTTCTGAAGCACTCTGCGTCCAAACGAAGCTTCAGCTGACGCAAATTGGTCGATTTTGTAATGATGAATGAATGGTGATGGCGTAGTCCAAGTAGCGGCCCTGCAAATTTCAAGTAGAGAAGCTTGAGTTGTCCAGGCTGCCGAGGTTGAAGCGCTTCTTGTCGAATGAGCCGTTATCGCCGAAGGTGGAATCAAAGATTGAAGTTCATATGCAGTAGCTATTGTGTACCTGATCCAACGACCTATCGTTGACGAGGATACTTTGGATCCCAAGGATGCAGGAAGAAATGACACAAAGAGGGATTCGGATCGTCGAAAGTCCGCTGTACGTGCTAGATAAATACGAAGGGCCCTGTGAACGTCTAACGTATGCCATTTCAGTTCCAAAGGGTGCGAAGGATGCGGACAGAAGTTTGGTAGAATCAACTCCTGTAAACGATGGAATGTTGAATTGACTTTTGGTATGAATGTGGGATCTAACCTTAGAATTACTCGGTCCTCATGAAAAATACATAAATCGCTCCTCATTGACAAAGCCGCAAGCTCTGAAATGCGGCGAGCAGAGGTAATTGCTACTAGAAAGGATACTTTGCATGACAGCAGTCGAAGACTGGCCATTTGTAAAGGTTCATATGGAGGACCCGTGAGTGAGTTTAACACAATAGTCAGGTCCCAAGTGGGATATCTGTGTAAAGGAGGTGGACATAGGTTGGATGCCCCTCGAAGAAAACGCTTAACAAGTGGATGTTGTGATAGAGGATGAAGGGAGTTGAGGGATAACAATGACGAGATTGCAGCTACCTGTCGCCTTAAAGTATTCGGTGCAAGTCCTTTAAGTAAACCTGCCCTCAGGAACCTGAGAACGTGCGTCACAGAAGCTTTAAGCGGAACAATGTCCTGAGAAGAGCACCAGTCACAGAACGCCTTCCATGTGGCCGAATAGATTCTATTAGTGGAAGGACGACGAGAGGCCTGGATTATACTAATTACATCAAGTGGGACCTCGCTGCGCTGGAGCTCACTCCGCTCAACCGCCAAGCGGTCAGCTGTAGCCACTGGGGGTCTGGGTGTAGTATTTGTCCCTGGCTGAGGCAATCGGTCGGACAAGGAAGCGTCCACTGAGGAGCCACTGACAGGTTCACAAGGTCGGAGAACCATGATCTCCGAGGCCAGTGCGGAGCTATCAAAATTATCTCCGCTTTTTCCCAAACCACCTTCCTGAGGACTCTCGGGAGGAGGGGAATCGGAGGAAAGGCAAACAGGAGGCCTGGAGGCCATGGAGAACGTAGAGCATCTACTGCTTCTGCCTGAGGAACACGGTACCGGGAAAAAAATCTGGGTAGCTGAGCGTTTTCTGTGGATGCGAAAAGGTCTACCACCGGTCTTCCGAAGTGAATCATGATTGCCTGAAATATCCGTGGATGGAGATGCCATTCTGATTGATCCAGCAACTGACGACTCAGCCAGTCCGCTTGAATGTTCGACTCTCCCGAAATATGTTCTGCTTTGAGGGAGAGTAAATGACGTTCCGCCCAAAGACAAAGTTGTTTGGCTTCCGACATCAGCAACCGAGATCTGGTGCCCCCTTGGCGATTTATATGAGCCTTTGTGGAGACGTTGTCGGTTAAGATCAATACATGAGCACCCGCCACTAGATGATGGAAGGTTCGAAGAGCAAGAACAACCGCACGGAGTTCCAGCCAATTTATGCTCCGTGACGCTTCTTTGGGGGACCACCTGCCTTGAGCCACTTGAGTCTTGCAATGTGCGCCCCATCCGAGCTTGCTGGCGTCGGTGGTGACAATTATCCAGTCTCTGTCCAGGAAAAAACACCCTTTGGAAATGGCCTTGGAGCGCCACCATCGAAGGGATGCAAGCACCTCCCTGGGTATGGAGATTCTGGTCGGAGAGGTGCCCTTCCCCGACTTCTGTAAAGGTAAAAGAAACCACTGAAGCTCCCTCAAGTGGAATCTAGCCCAGGGGATAATATCTATAGCTGAAACCATCTTGCCTAACAATTTAGAAAGGACTAAGGGGGAAGCCCTCTTATCCCATATGATAGTAGTCACCATAGATGACAAACCTTTTTGACGTTCTTTTGATAAATAAACTTTGCCTTCAGCAGAATCTATGATTGCTCCTAAGTGAACAATCCTAGTGGAAGGGGTCAGATGGCTCTTTTCAATATTAATAGAAAACCCATGGGTCGACAGTGTCTGAATGGTAAGACCCAGGTCCGACCGGGCTTGAAGGGAGGAAGATGACATAATCAGGATGTCATCCAGATAACACTGGAGACGTATAGATTGGAGTCTAAGTGAAGCTGCTAGAGCTGCCAATATCTTAGTGAAGGTACGTGGGGCTGATGAAAGCCCAAAGGGGAGAGCTCTATACTGAAAATGTTTCCCTTCGTAACAGAAGCGAAGGAACTTTCTATGGGCAATTCGTATAGGGATATGCAGTTAAATCAATGGAACAGAGGAGATCGCCCCTCCGAATGCCGTCTAAAATGGATCGTAAAGATTGCATTTTGAAACGTCTGTACACCACGAATTGGTTCAAACGCTTAAGGTCCAGAATGGGTCTCCACCCACCTGAGGATTTAGGAACGAGAAAGACCCGAGAGTAGAACCCTTGGCCCCACTCCTCATGAGGCACCGGTTGAATGGCCCTAATATTCAGGAGATGGTCAATAGCCGATTTCATGAGGGATCTACGCTCGGAGCTACTCGACCTGGGACAACGGATGAAGGAAGAAGGAGGGGTGGAGACAAATTCGATGGCCAAACCAGATCTAATGGAGGCCAGGACCCAACAATCAGAAGTAGTGTGTTCCCACGTGGTGGCGAAGAGGCCCAATCTGCCGCCCACGGGAGGATCCGGAACATCACTAGCGACGGCGACGGAATGAACGACCCCCTCCCCCTCGAAAGGGCCGTTTTGACATGAAAGGTCTACCCCTTCCCTGTTTATCCTGAAAACCTCGTTGCCTGGAATTAAACTGACTCATACCCCTAGAAGATCCGGGACCCCCATCCGAAGGACGGAACTGGTTACGAGGTGGGTAAGGTGAGTATCTGGAATCTCCCCTACGAAAAAAGGTGGGTAAAACTTTTCTTTTGTCCTTGGTCTCTATTAGGAAAGCTTCTAGAGGTTCCCCAAACAACTTTTCCCCCAAAAAGGGAACAGATGCCAAACACCATTTATGCCGGGTGTCAGAAGGCCAATGACGCAGCCAAATCAGTCGACGTGCAGCTACAGTTGAGGCTAAGGATTTGGAAGCGAAGCGAACAGAATTCAACGTTGCATCCGCAGAGAATTGAACCGCTGCAACTATCTTGTTGATGTCTTGACGAAGTTTAGGATCAGACGTAGAAAGCTTGTCCTGAAGTTGACGTAACCAAAGAAGTGTAGAACGATTAAAGAACGATGCGGTGGAAGCAGAACGAATGGCCCATGAAGCCGCCAAATGAGCTCGCTGGAGGACTTGCTCTGATCGTCGTTCCTCAGGACGAAGATTCTCCTCAGGATCACCTGGAGCTGTAGAATGAGAAAGTAATGCAGCAACCGGAGCGTCCACTGTGGGAATCTGAAGTAAGGTGGATAAATCAGATGAAACGGAGAAATTCTTCCGATCTGTGGTAGATGGTACAGGTGCCGAAGTTGGAGAAACCCATTGTTTCCTGATAACGTCTAGAAAGAGAGGTTGTGTAGGTATTGACGTTACTGATTTAGGAGGCTCTGCAAATAAGGGATTTAGCGTACCCTCAGGTGGAGTAGGTTTAGGATGGGAAGAATTACTCAACTGAGCTGCATTAATCGCCTTAAATAAAAGGGATTTAAACAGGTTTTGAGGAAACAGACCAGTAAAAGGAGGCTGTTCCGGAGGCAGATCCTCGTCTTCCGATAGTTGTGGTTCCTGAGAATCAGGATCAGCATAGAGAGAAGGACGACTCACGCCAGAAGGAGTTGGAGAATGAGAAGCAGCTATAGATAACAAGTCGTCTTCACCTTCGCCTTCTGAAGAGGGCGATGAGTGGGATACAACCGATATAGCAGATGCTTGGTCAGAATGAGACAATTTATGGGCAGCTAAGGACTGTTGCACAGCTGCTGTGATCATCTTTTGAATGTCCTCTGGTCGAAGGACAGTGTGAAATTGATCAGACATTGGCTCGACCCTCGGAAGAGAGTTAACTGGAGCAGAATCTGCAAGTGGAGGAGGTTGATTAGTTGTAGTTTGTGGATTAGGATCTGAAGTAAGTGAATCCACTCTAATGTCTGGACCCCAGAGATCATCAGTATGAATGTCCAAGGGACAATCTTGAAGGGAAATTTGGTCAGGGGTAAGTGGTGATTGCAGAGGATCCACTTCCAAGACCATAGGGTCAGGCCTAGACGATGGAATCTGGAGGACGTTAGTTTTAGATCCCCGCTTCTTTAAAAAATTATCCCTGCGCAGGTTAGCACGGGAGGAAGACAGATGAGCACCTTTGTGAAGAGTCATGGCATTATTGGGCTCAGAGACTTCTGGACCTGAAAGTTCAGCTATAGAGGAGACCCCCGACTCTATTTGAGCAGACAAGGACTGCTGCTGTACAGAGGCCTTGCGGCCATGTTTGCTCTTGCCTGTTGCTTTAGGCATGGCTAAAGTAGGACAATGAGTATAAATCACTCTCACTTGAAGTACCAAAATGGCCGCCTAAATTGCTTCTGATAATTGTAATAAATTTGTTGCCCTTGAAATTCCGATTATGGCAACAGTCCAGCAAGGTATTAATTTCTCTAGGAAATTTGTAAGATTTCAATAAGGAAGTTGAGGCATTATGTCCTAATTACAAAGGGACACAGAAAAAAATCAAGGTCGTTATGTGAAAAATTCGCCACAAAATGGCGGCCACGCCCACAATCAAGGGAAGCGCGAGAGCTCCACAGTTAATTTCAGTTCAAAGGGGCAAACCTTGAAATGTAGTAAGAGCCCAGCAAAGGACCTGCCAATTATGCTAGGTCCAAGGAGTCGCTGAGGCAGGCAAAGGCAGCAGCGATTTTTTTTTTTTAAACTGAGGGGGATAGGAATTATTCCCCCCCCCCCAACTTAAGCTCACAATTTAATGGAGATTATAGCCGGAGAGAGTGTAATTATCTCCACAGTGCCAATAGGACTCGCCTCAATTAAATAAAACAGCAAGCCTTAGCTACAAGAGGCTTTCTGCCGAAATTAGAAAGGAAGGCAGTAAAGGACCCGCTATTTAAGCGAGGTCCGACAAACAGCTGAGGCAGTTAACGGCCTCAAATAGTAATTTAAAGGGGAAGAACGGTATTTCTCCCTCAGAATAAACGAACTTTGAAATGGAGGCGTCTGTGAGTGAAACGGGAGCGCAACAGCTCCGCTGAATTAAACAAGTTCGCTTTAAATGCCAGGAGCCTTAATTAGGCTAATTTAAGCGGCTCTAGCTCCCCACGGGAGCGCTACGCTCCACCACCCCCACTAAATGGCCAGTGGAGGGATAAAATTTTTAAAACTTAAAGGGGGAGAATCCTGTAAGGGGCAAACCTCCTCACTCAGAAATCAATCAGATGTCCAGAGAGCCACAGAATGGTCAAAGAGAACGGTCCAAAGGTCAAAAGCCGAAAAATCCAAAAATTTTGAAGATCATAGGAAAAAAGGGTGAAGGAGAAATTTTCCACACAACAGTCCAGTCTGAAGGACTGAGCAAAGCTGGGAAGCCCCGTGCTAAGGGGCGGGATTTAGCTTTGACAGGCTCAGTCCTTATCTGATTGGCACGAGCTGAACCCACTCCTGGCTGCTGTCTCCACCTCACAATGGAGAATGTGCTCTAGTCTATGTTCTTGTTGCTTCTGCTTATAGATATTTAAGTCAGAACATGTGTTTGAGTACTCTGAATGGTTAACACACAGTTCCCTAAAAGAATAAGAAAATTTATGCAAAGTGAAGAATGGGAATAAGAAATAGGGTAGTTACCAAAGAAACTAATGGCATGCAATAAGAAAAAAAGAAGTAAACATAGTAAAAATTTAGCTAAAATTTATCTCTTCATATTTTTCTATCCGTGCAAACCATTTTTGCTGACACCATACTTATTTATTACTTTATACAGTGCCTCTCTTTTCTTTTTCCCCCATAAACTAAATTCTCTTATTCAGGATTACATCAATTTCATCCAACCATGTTCTTTCAGCCTTTCCATTAATTTTATTTTGTATTACAGTTCATTCCTCATTTATTCTCTTTAAATGACCAAGCCACTAAAAGAGTATTTTTCACTTCATATACTAGTTTTCAACTCTAGGTTTGCATAAAAATACTCCACAATTCAATCTTAATTCTAATATACAGTTTTCAATCAACACACATGCAATATCCTTTTTCATATTTGTATATGTATTAGCTGAGGTGCAAATATCTGCTCTGCACACCTCCAGTCCAGCGCAAGAATGCTTTTTTACTTCCAGTTTTGTTTAAACTCAACTCTTGTGACTCTTCAATTAGTTTTCTATCAAATTTCATCCCATAGACACTTTACAAATTTCCTTAACTTTTCACATTTATTTTCTTACCTTTTTCTTTGCACATGAGAAACAATAACAAAATTCTCCCAATTCTTCCATTTCCTGCAATTCCATAAAGCTAACTACATGCACATTTTAACATTTCTTCAATTATTCATTCATGAAACCTTCCCATTTTTCAACATTTTCACTGGATTTTCATCAAAACATTTTGTTGGCCACTAACATTTGCAGCGTGCACTTCAATTCCTCTCTTCATCATATAATTCTCTTATGTATAAACATAAAACATAAGCAGTGTCCAGTTCAATTAGAGTCCTGGCCCAGCAGATTTCCTTCAGAGGCAGTCACATTGCCCTCAAGGCTAATAGCAATTGTTCCCCTTGATTTCCATGAATTAGTAAAGGCTTGTTTAAAGACAGCCAAGTTGGTAGCCAGCACAATACTGTATCTCATGGTTTACTCTTAGTGTCTCACTTCAGTTTCATCCCAAATCATCTCATCACTTTTTTTTAAAAAAAAATCACTCTGATGAAAATTCATTATTTAGTGCTCTTTATCCACTTTGATCTTTCAAAATTAAAAGGCTGTGTTTATGATCACAGTTGTCTCAACTGTAATGATAAAGGAAAAAGTGAAATAAAATCAAAATTACCTTAATATTTGTGAGAGAAGATGTACTCAGAAGTTATGGGTGGAACCATGTTGGCAAGACCTGTTTGTACTCATATATATATATATTGTTGATAAAGAAATAAAAGGAGAGACTAGTGTAGATATATTTCAAGCTATTTAGCTCTCATCAACCATACCCTTATTCAAATTTGAACTTGGGCTTCTTGCATATTAGGCAGTTGAATTAACCTCTGAGCCACAAATTCTCCTTCCTTTATCAGCTTTAGCCATGTAGATCTAAAGGACAGCTTTACTGTATCTCTCTATGTCTCTATTTAAAAGCTCATTCTTCTATCCATTGGATAAATAAGCTTATAGATGTGGATCATTGCTTATCTAAGGTATTCAATTTTAAATAAAAACAAGGGTTTTTATTTTCCTTTTACATATTTTTCTTTTGCTTCCTAGGAGGATGCAAAAGTACTGAAGCTATTGGTAAAGAAAACAAAACAGAACACAGAAGCACATAATTTATTATAAAGTATCAAATCAAATCAAGTTTATTACAGCCAAAGTCCAGAGACCAGAACAAATAAAAACACTCTAGGAATATCCACTTAAAATTATAGAATAAGATAATAAATAACAGATAAAATCTATATTAAAATCACAATTTGGCATCCAATCTGTCAGTTACACATGGCCTAACTATACTATAATATACTTTAACTATGAGGCCTATAGTTATTAAATTCTAAAATTCAAAAGAGTAGTAATGCAAAAGAGTTTGCTACATTAGTTGTATAAAATAGCTATGATGGATTATTCATGTGTTTCCAATGAATCCTTAGTTCTGCTGCGCAGAATCTAGCCACCTGCACTGTAATCACAGTCTGTTCGTCTTTAAGCAGCCACTGGAGATAATCAGTGTTGGAATGGCCAGGATACATGTTGATTATTGGAGGATATGTTTTTTTTAAAAATATTTCTATAGAAAGAACATTGAAGGCATATGTGTCTAACCGTCGCCATCTCCTGAGTCACAGAAACAGAGTCCAGTATCTTTTTATACTTGCCGTACAGGATGGCCAATGGAAGGGCATGGCATCATGCGAGAGAAAATGCTTTCCGGTGGGTTGCCATCTCCAACTGGCTAAGATAATTTGCAGGAATAACAACGTATCTAATAGAATCTGGAGCCAGAAACAACGGAACTTTCCCTAAACCCACTTGCCTTTCGATGTCCTCTACCCTTTGTTGCAAGGTTCGTTTTTCTTGGTCATAGTCCAACTTGAGTACTGAGGCTTAAGAGAAGCCTAGTTTGGCAAGGTTGGATTTGATGGCCTGGATCCATGAAGAGGAGAATTTGTCTTGGAGGATTAATGGAGCAAGGCCTTTCGGGAAGAAATTAAGCTTTAGCCAAAGATTTAAAGAAGCTATACATATTCTTGCTTTGACTTTTATCAATCTTGTCTCCAGGTGCAGAAGTGCATTTGAGACACAATGAGGCATCTGGAGAATTGCTTTAATAAATTTGGATTGAACTCTTTCCAATGGTGTGAAACACGAAGCTGAGAGTCCAAGCGAGGACCTGTAAGGATGTGCTAGTGACTTATTCAGAAAGAGCTTAATTGCAGCAGAGACATAGTATCTTTCCTTTGTGCAGAATTTGAGAATGGTGTTTGCTGATCTTTAGACAGAAGCAGTCACATATTCACCATGTGCTTTTCTTGAGCAGTGGCATGGATGACCACCCTTGGGTACTTAAAGGTGGTTACTTGTTCTATATTATATCCATTAAGATACTTTATGCAGAGCTTTGGCCTTTTTGAAAAAGGCCATAACCTTGGTTTTCTGGTAATTTATGTCCAGTTTATTGTAATTATAATTTTGGATAAGGGCTCAAAGGCTCTTTTAGGCCTATTGGTGTCCTGGAGAGGATCTGCATAGAGCATCATCTGCATAGAGCAGCGGGGTGATGCTTTGGTCACCTATTTTGGGGGGGATGGTAACTTGGTTTTGCTTAACCATTTTACCATGTCATCTATATAACACTTGAAAAGCAAGGGGACAAAAATGCACCTCTGTTTAACCCCCTTTAGATGTTTTAGTATGTAAGGCACATACCAAATGGAGAAGCTTATGATCAATAGAAGCAGCTTCCAGCTTCTCCCATAGCTTAGTCTGGTAATGGTATCAAAAGCTGCCTTGAGATCTATAAAGGTAGCTTATAATGATACAGATCTATTTGATATATATTTTTCAATCAAATGATGGAGAACTAAGCACTGATCTATGATGCCTCTCCCCTCCCTAAACCCAGCTTGCTCTTCAGCAATCAAGTTCTCAAAATCCGTCCTTTAATTTAACTTGGGGATGTTTGGCTTAGAATTTGCTGATTATATTTAGCAGATTTATTGGTCTGTAATTAGCAGGGTCGTCTCTCTTTCCCTTTTTAAAAATTGGGACAATTGCCAAGCCCCAATCCTCTGGCCCGTGGAATCGATATAGGTGAATAGAGCCTCCAGGACTGGTGTTCACCCTGCATATTGTTCTTTAATAGTTCAGCAGAAAGGAAGTCAGCTCTTGAGGCCTTCCCAGTCCTGAATTGGCCAGTGAGAGATGTAATTTCAGACTCTGAAACAGTGGTGGGTTGCTCCTGGTTCGGCCCAGTTCAGCCAAGCCAGTAGTGGTGACGATATGACATCACCGAACCGGTTCTGTCTCCCCGTCCCCCTACCCTCCCCACCCCACACGTTATTTGGCCCCACCCCCAATCTATTGCTGCTGATGGGCTATAAGGAAAACTACTGTTTAAACTCTTGCTGTGGGGCTTCAAAGGGCCACCCTACAGCTGATCAGTGGTAAAAGGCAGTTTGGTGGTAGACCGGTGCCTCCAAAAACAAATGAGTAGACTGGTGCCTGCAAAAATAAATGGGTAGACCAGTGCCTGCAAAAATACATCAGTAGACCAGCGCCTGCAAAAATAAATGGGTAGACTGGTACAGCTCTGCAAGCAGTTAAAAGCCTGGTAAACTAGTACTTCTGCTAAATCCTAAAGATGTACTAGATCCTAAATGACCATCAAACCATGGCCACAAAATGAGCCACGCCCACAGAACTGGTAGTAAAAAATTTTAGAACCCACACCTACTCTGAAACTGGGGGCAACTCAGGTAAATCCTTCATTGTATACCTTATTCTCTTCTAGAGGGTCTTCATACATTCTCTGAAACTAAAGTTCCCAGGTAGTAGGAAGTATATGGGAGTCTAATGGGGTATAAATTCTGTCAGAGTGGCAGGCTATTAGACTCCAGAATAGAAAAGAGTTCTTTTGCTTTGCTGCCTCAATAAGCAGTTCCCAGAAAGACCTTGTGTTGTGTCTCTTCTTAAGTGCAATCAATTGCATTATAAAGTATAAACTTTATTTATACTGATATTTATTACATTGATAAGTACTTCTGAAAAAAATTAAGAATGATAGCTTTAAATACAGCATAGTATCTTGATATTTGCTGCATAATGATAAGTATTTATTTTTTATTTATTTATTCATTTTCTATAGCCTTCTATATACTTCTATAATATAGAGCCTCCAACCTAACACAATTCTAAATAAAATAATACCCATGTAAAAAAAAATGTTCCTAATACTCCACTGGTCCTACGAATAGACATATTGTCTCTATCTGCATTTTTCTATCACCATTTTCTTTCCCGTTTCTTGATAAAACAACACCTGTGTTTCTTCTTTGTTATGATGTGTTATACTGCTTTTACAAACTGTTTGCTAAATACTTTTACTGACTTTATCCTAATTCTATGATATTAATGGGAGTGCCAGGAAGTATAACTATCATCTAATTATTTCTATTTGATAGGAAATACTATATTAATAACTTGGTAATCTATTTTTAACATTTTAAATGGTAACAGAAAAGTTTACTATAAATATTTAATCATTGAGTACACAAAACATTCCAAAACAATAGGAGTTATTAAAATATTATAATTAATAAAAATAATTATTAATTATTATTATTAATAATAATAATTAAATAATAATAATTAATTACAGCTTTTATTTTATAGCCTCCAAAAATGGCTCGGGTCACATATTAATTCAATCAATAGTTCTGAAAACAGTTGTGGATAGATTGCCCAGTCTTGTAAACACGTCAATACTCATTAAAATACATTTTATTTCAAAATTCCCTCAAACTAAATCAACAACAAAAGTGTAGTAATGTTCTTGAAATTCATATAAATTTAAATCCATTAAGAATTTTTATGCTCTATCTCTTCCCTTTTGTAGCAGTTACATAACATATTAAAATATATCTTTATCAGGAAGGGTTAGTTTCATTGACACAACATACCAGATTTGAAATATTGTTAGCTGTAATTTCTTTCCTGTATCTATTCATTGTTTTATTTGCATAGTCGGAAACGATTAGCACATATGTGTGCAGGGAACCTTTACCATTTTATGCACCTAATATGTAATTTATTTTGCCTATGTTAGCTGATCTACTGGAGATTATTATGTTCAGTAAGCCCTAGATGTTCTGTGTTGAACAAGTGTATTAATTGCCTTACTTGATAGAGATAAATAAAACAGATACAAAAGAGGTTTTTCATGGTGTTATGCTGAAAAGCAGTTTTCCTATCACCAAAGAAATCCATTCTGCCATAGCAAGTATAGAATAGGTCTGTCAAACGAATATATCACGCACTGGCCACTTCCACGCCCGGTTTAGAAAAGGGGGAAAAAGTCCCGATACATCATGTGACACTGCCGTAACGACATGAGTTTGACACCCCTGATATCGAAGGACAAATATAGAATCTTAATTTTTTAAAAAAGCTAAAGGCTACATGTAGTCTTTGGTGTCTGAGTTCGAGTTGTCTAAAGAAATAAAATGCCTCTCACATTTTGATAATAAAGAAAAAAAACTTTTATTTGTTAGAACAACGTCTTCACGGACTCATATGCAGTCAGGAAATGACCTCTGTTCCAAATTCCCTCCCTTTCCTGGCTTGTTTCCTTATCCTTATTAGTCATTATCTAAATCATTCTACGGCAGTCTCTCTTACTAATCCCACAGGAATTTAACCCCCTCTTTACTATGTCAGCCCTGAATGAGATGCAAGTTGAGAGGCTGGCATCTGGCTTATAATCATTATTATGATGACACTGAAAAAAGTTACTTATGACTGGTCCTTGCATTTATGACCATCATAGCGTCCTTGCAATCATGTGATCAAAATTTCCATGCTTGACAACCAGCATATATTTACGACAATTGCAACATCCTGCAGTCCTGGGATTGCCATTTTCAACCTTCCAAAGGGCTTCCAACAAGAGAGGTCAGTGAGGGATTTACTTAACAATCACAGAATTCATTTAATGACTGGAGTAAAAAAAGACATAAAATTGGGCACCACTCACTTAACGACTGCATCACTTAGTAATGGAAGTTTCAGTCCTGATTGTGGTTGTTAAGTCAAGGATTACCTGTATATGGGGAAATGTTATGCCATTTTAAAAGACAATAAACCTTGCACGTGCATATGAGAAAGAACTTAGTTTTCTTTCCACCTGCTGTATCAGCAGCCATAATAAAAATGCAACTTTTTATCAGAAAACTAATCCTCCATTCCTGTGTCAAGTCAATAGTAGTGGAGGGTCAGCAAAGGGACAATGGGATGCTCGGCAGTCTTAGATATATAACAGAAATCATTATAATCTATAAACAGACTCATATCAAATTCAGGGAGAAGATTAAAGTAACATGTTGCCCTTTGAACACATCATTAGCACTGTTCCCCATCTGGTTATTGGCAATGAGTTTTGGATTGCTCAAAAATTCTGAGAGTTTTAAAACAAAGAAACCATTCTTCCCAATTTCTTTTTTTAAAAAGGGTTTGGTATTGTTATTTCTTAATTTAAGGGAAAAAAAATAAAATGACAGAAAAGAAAATTGCCATTCTAACAATATTATTAAAATAAACCTCAGGGCACTGGAAAGATATGCAATAAACAAATATTTCACCTTGTTTGAAAAATTTGGAATATGTTACCACATAACTATTTTTCTCTCCACATTTATAAGCAGGCAGGTTTCCCTCATAGTTATTATTTATTTTTTTCACAAATATTAGCAATATTAATTTCACTCTTTCATAAACTTCACGTTATGCTACTGACTGACAGTTTATATATACTGTATGTATCTTGCATTTAGTATTTTTGAGTGTCATAAATAATTAATTATTGGCATGTTGTGCTTACTTTTTATTCTCCTCAAGAAAGTGTACAAGAGCAACCAATGGGAAATGGTTTTGACCTTATTTTAATATCATTAGAGTTTACGATCTGTGTTCAACCCATCTGAATAAACTAGGAAGTTTTGTTGCAGTTTGCCAGATGTCCAGACTGAACTGGCATTTTTATTAACCTATCAAGTCCTTCCCAAGGACTTGGGATAGGCATGTATTGATGTTTGATGGTGTCAGAAGTACAATTGCAGATAAAACATGAAATGTATAATTGTAGCCTCCTGTGATCTTTCCCCAAAACAAAATACATTAGATGAAAAACTGAACAACTTAAGTAGAAAGGCAACTCCATAGCTGAAGAATGAGAAGTTAATCCTATCTTCCCACTTCCCATTTTGCCTCCTTTTACAACAGCTGTTTCTGAATGTGCTTTTAACTTGTATTAAAGAAAATAAATCATAATCAAGAAATTAAACTCAAAATCAAGTATAAGGTTTACCTTGATGTGTGCTGCTTGATCTGAGACACTTTGAATCATGTTCTTTCACAGCCAGTGTATATACCAAAAGTTGAGAGCCACAGGCAACTGTTAATCCAAGAAAACATAATCATGCAATTGTGACACTCATGTTTTAGCCAGTGGTGGGATTCAGCCAGTTCGCACCACTTCGGGAGAACCGGTTGTTAACTTTCTGAGCAATTTGGCAAACTGGTTGTTGGAAGAAATCATTAGGGCAGAGAACCGGTTGTTAAATTACTTGAATCCCACCACTGGTTTTAGCATATAATATTTGAGTCTTCTCTAATTTGAAAAAGAGAACTAGAAAGAAAAGAGCATCAAACATCTCTTTTCACATATTTCTATCAATTCTTTGTGAATCCATATACACTTTTCAACTGCAACCAATTCCATTTATTTCTAAATAATCTAGACCTTATACAAGTAAGAACAATCATTTCCTTCCACAAGTAATTATTCATGCTAATTTTGTAGCACTTTTATGTGCTATACTAACAATAATAATTATCCTAATCATTAGCAAAGAAAGAACAATCTCAAATAATTATTTATATTCCACTTTTCTGTTCACACTCAAAGAAAATGACAATAAAAGTGGAAAAAGTGAAAGTCTAAATGTTTAAAAGCCATTAATTGTTACTATGAAAATTGCATTAAAAACTAAGGCATTCTTTCATATTTTTCTCATATACCTCCAATTGCAAAATAATATGATAGAATTCTGACTAGATTTTCCTAATCTTTCCTAATCTCTATTGAGATACAGCTCAATAAATGCTATATAATATATGTAGTTAGCTTGTGGGGAGACGGGTAGCATAAACATGTAATAAATAAATAAAATGAAAATATATTTTAACTTCCAGCTGTTTCTTTAATGCTTTATAGTAACTGAGATATTTGTTTCTTCCATAGTGTCTCTAATAGTTCCAGGAACATCAGACAGTAATAAAAATAATGTTAAAACATTTAATATTGTTTCAGCTCAAATAAAATAGGCAAAACATTTTTAAGGATTATGGTAACACTACTACATAATTGTGCCGTACATACCTGAATTAATACATAAAAGTATTAACAGGGAGAATGTATCCATTCCATAACATTGTTCCATTCTTCAAAAACTTCCTTAAATATTTTTATTCCTATAACCATCTTTCAGGCCTGTATATATTTCCTCTACCTAAAATCTTTAGTCCTCTCTGTGTCCAGTTTTTGAAGTCATGAAATTATTTATGTTGTGTCTTATAAAAGCCAAAACTACTTCTGAGGTTTGGGAAATAAACCCAGAGGATGTATTGATACATTCCAGAATAATTTTAAAAGTGAAAAGGAAAGGGGTCTCTGATTAAAAAAAAAAAAACCTTCTGCTTTATTGATATAAACTCAGAGATAAGAGGGAATCCCTAGGCTAGATTGAAGAGATAATTGTTTAGTTAGTCAACATTTAGGTCAAAGCATAGATACCATTGGGGCAGTGAAATAAACCATCAGCCTCTTCCCTTTCTTTTTTACAAATTTTTTATTCCAGGCTTATTCCAAAAATAATTCTGTTGTGAAATACAATATACAAACATACAAGTATCCACAGATGGTGTAAAAAAGTATAATGCATATGAAAAAAGAGTAGGGATCATGAGGTTTCAGATATAACCTTGACTTTTTTAATACCTACCACTGATGTCCTTGCTGTAACTTAAGAAGCCTGCCACCCTAAACTCACAATGTAGTAACAGGAAA
The DNA here is from genome assembly GCA_030761175.1 of Masticophis lateralis. Lineage (NCBI taxonomy): Eukaryota > Metazoa > Chordata > Lepidosauria > Squamata > Colubridae > Masticophis > Masticophis lateralis. The sequence goes on from JAUDYJ010000004.1 coordinate 54,473,506, forward strand.
AATATCAACTAGATATCCTTTATCTACCATGTTTCCTCAAAAATAAGACCGGGTCTTATATTAAATTTTGCTCCAAAAGGCGCATTAGGGCTTATTTTCTGGTTATGTCTTATTTTTAGGGAAATACAGTACTAAATGCATCCATCTGGATGACAATCTTAACTGGGGCTTATTTTGGGAGTAGGGTTTATATTACGAGCATCCTGAAAAATCATGCTAGGACTTATTTTCTGGTTGAGTCTTATATTGGGGGAAACAGGGTAGTTATCAACTAGATATGGTGGGGTAGGAAAGGGTTACACAACTTTCCCCCTCTTCAATAAATCTGTAAGAAACTGCAGAATTTACTAGTGCATGCTACAGTGACCTCAAGGCACTTTTTGGCCTAAAGTAAATATGCAGTTATCCATTTCTTCTTCCTTAACAAATTATTAAGAAAAATGATAGAAGAAACACAGGTAAACGAGGTATAGTGATTGCACAATGAAAGCCTTATGTGGAAGAATCTTAAACATTTATTTATATACCATATCATATTATGTAATAGTTAGTTGCCTGAAAACAGAAAAAAGTGGTTCTGTAGCTAGTATATTAATAACTAGAGACTTCAATCTATCTCTAAGAGAAATGTACCCAGTGTACTTTTAGAGTATCTGCTGGCTTCTAATAATTGCTCAAAACTTTATAAACACTGCAAATCTTCAAGCCCTTAAACTTAAATGACTAATTGCTCTGCTAGGGCAAGAGATCTTAAATAGCTACAGTCAGCTCCAGAAATATTGGGACATCAACACAATTCTAACATCTTTGGCTCTATACACCACCACAATGGAGTTGGAATGAAACAAACACAATGTGCTTTAACTGCAGACTGTCAGCTTTAATTTGAGGGTATGTACATCCAGCTCAGGTGAACGGTGTAGGACTTACAGCAGTTTGCATATGTGCCTCCCACTCGTTAAGGGACCAAAGGTAATGGGACAGAACAATAATCATAAATCAAACTTTCCCTTCTTAATACTTGGTTGCAAATCCTTTACAGTCAATCACAGCCTGAAGTCTGGAACGCATAGACATCACCAGACGCTGGGTTTCATCCCTGGTGATGCTCTGCCAGGCCTCTACTGCAACTGTCTTCAGTTCCTGCTTGTTCTTGGGGCATTTTCCCTTCAGTTTTGTCTTCAGCAAGTGAAATGCATGCTCAATGGGATTCAGGTCAGGTGATTGACTTGGCCATTTCATAACATTCCACTTCTGTGCCTTCAAAAACTCTTTGGTTGCTTTTGTAGTATGCTTTGAGTCAGTGTCCATCTGCACTGTGAAGTGCTGTCCAATGAGTTCTGCAGCATTTAGCTGAATGTGAGCAGATAATATTGCCTGAAACACTTCAGAATTCATCCTGCTGCTTTTGTCAGCAGTCACATCATCAATAAATACAAGAGAACCAGTTCCATTGGCAGCCATACATGCCCATGCCATGACAATACCACCACCATGCTTCACTGATGAGGTGGTATGCTTAGGATCATGACAGTTCCTTTCTTTCTCCATACTCTTCTCTTCCCATCACTCTGGTACAAGTTGATCTTGGTCTCATCTGTCCATAGGATCTTGTTCCAGAACTGTGAAGGCTTTGTTAGATGTTGTTTGGCAAACTCTAATCTGGCCTTCCTGTTTTTGAGGCTCACCAATGGTTTACATCTTGTGGTGAATCCTCTGTATTCACTCTGGTGAAGTCTTCTCTTAATTGTTGGCTTTGACATACATACACCTACCTCCTGGAGAGTGTTCTTGATCTGGCCAACTGTTGTGAAGGGTGTTTTCTTCACCAGGGAAAGAATTCTTCGGTCATCCACCACAGTTGTTTTCCGTTGTCTCCTGGGTGTTTTGGTGTTGCTGAGCTCACCGGTGCGTTCCTTCTTTTTGAGAATGTTCCAAACAGTTGTTATGGCCACGCCTAATGTTCTTGCTATCTCTCTGATGGGTTTGTTTTATTTCTTCAGCCTAATGATGGCTTGCTTCACTGATAGTGACAGCTCTTTGGATCTCATCTTGAGAGTTGACAGCAACAGATTCCAAATGCAAATAGCACACTTGAAATGAACTCTGGGCCTTTTATCTGCACATTGAAATTGGGGTAATGAGGGAATATCACACACCTGGCCATGGAATAGTTGAGAAGCCAATTGTCCCATTACCTCTGGTCCCTTAACAAGTGGGAGGCACATATGCAAACTGCTGTAAGTCCTACACTGTTCACCCGAGTTGGATGTACATACCCTCAAATTAAAGTTGACAGTCTGCAGTTAAAGCACATTGTGTTTGTTTCATTCCAACTCCATTGTGGTGGTATATAGAGCCAAAGATATTAGAATTGTGTTGATGTCCCAATATTTCTGGACCTGACTGTATTTCCTAGGATACTTTCATTTAATGAAAGTAATTCATTTAATGATAAATTATATTATGCAATAACATGGTTGTGTTTTCCAGGATACAGGATGGGATATAAAATTTTTACATTGTTAGCCTCAGTTTATGTTCACTAGCTTATTTTTGCTTAAGCACACATCTGGCTGAAACTTGTAATCACTAAATGCAAACCAACAAGTATCCTTAGTGGGGAATGCTGGGATTTAATAGCTTTTTCTGAGTTAGCCACTGCAGAATTTCAGAATTCAATTTTTTTTTAACACAAACATATTAAAAGTAATTAAACCCTTCCAACTACTTTAAGGACTTGAAGATAATATGGTAAATAAACAACCTATTTCTAGGAATAGAATAGTAACACTAAAATCCTACGGATGTTTATTTAAATAAAATGCATTTTTACCAAGTCAAGTTTGGTAAGTGTGTACTAAATTGCAATCTATATAGTTATATGTTGTTGAGAAGAGGAGAAGGAAACAGCCTTTGAAAAGAAGGGCAAAAATAAAACACATATAATGTAATGGATCCTTATTTGTTTGCCACAAATAAATTTTGAAAAAAATCAACTCCAAAGGAAGGAAATAACTTCCATTTAATTTTCACAAACAGCAATTTACACCAGCTATTTTAGAATTAAGGCAGCTGTTCCCAATACTGAGGACATCTATTTTCTCATAATGAATTTCCTACAATTCATTTATATAATGCAAACAAAAGTTACTTGGTTTACCTTCCATTCTTTTAGCATGGCTAGGTCCCAACACAAAATTGCACAGTTAAAAACTGTAAAATAAATAAATTAGCAAACAAAAGCAATTGTTTCTTTGTTTCAGTGGAAAAGTGATCATTTAATATTCTTTATTCCTCTAGAGTGATTCATAAGAGTACTTATGAAGAGAACTAGACAGAACCACACAATGCAAAACCAGAAAAAAATAAGGACAAATAGGAAAATGACTAAACAAATGTATATAAACATATTTAAATGACCCATACATTACGTCCAAACAGAGTCCACGTTACGGTTTAATCTGTAATTCACCCATCTATAATATATTAAGGAACCATAAACTGTGGCAAGGAAAATGGGACAAAATTCACTTAACAACTGTCTTGCTTAGCAATGGAAATTTTGGGCTCAATTGTGGTCGTAAGTGGAGGACTAGCTATATGAGCAAACCAAAAGGAAAAAAAGAGGAAAAATACTTACAAATTTCAGATATTAATCAAAACTACTCTTACATATATATTCACATCTTATTTACCCATTGGAATATATACAGTATCCTTCTGAGGTCCATCTATCAGCTTTTGAACTTTTATTAAAAAGAACATAAGTTATTTTCACTGAAATCACTGCATTTTCCAGAATATAATAATGCAAGAAATAACTTCTATACAAAAGAAAGCTACTAGAATTCAATCCCCACCCATCTTATGAGTCAATATTACATTTCCAACAATAACCTGGACCCAGGATTTCTTCCTGAAAAAACACATCGGTTTCTATTTGCCACAAAATAATATTTTTGTTGAATTAATTGTTATGCAGCTATGCAAGAACGTTTACCAGATTTGCCTTATTTCTAGGATTTATTGACCAGCTACATCTGTGCAACAGATGCTCTGCAAATCCCTGTTTAGAATATGGATATATGTAGGGAAGACACATTTACACACTACAACTTAGATAAATCTGTTGCCTTATTTAAATTCTAAACCTGACATCTTAAGAGAGGAAATGATACCAAAGTCAGTTCTTCTATAGTAGGAGCTTTAGGCAGTAACCTGTACACATTTATTATTAGATCCTTTCATCTTTTTTTTCCAAAATTCCACAACAGAATTAAAAGATATGGATTATGCAGCCATGTGGAATGCAGTGCAGCTATTCCTGGATCTTTTAGAATTACTTTAAGAAATTTGGAATTCCCCAAATATTTTCCTTCAGTCTTGACCACTTAGAATTCTAATCAATATGAAATTAAAGGAAGCAGAAAGGAAAAAAAGGAACCAGATAACATCTAACAACCACTTTTCTGTATTCCTGAATTTCTCTTTGATTTAATAGGATGCTGATAATGATTCAGTGCCTTTTCTATAACATACATGATACATTTATAGGTAGTCCTTGAATTACAGTTTGTTTCGTGAGTGTTCAAAGTTACAATGGCATTGAAAAATGTGACTTATGACCGTTTTTCACAGTTACAACCTTTGCAGCATCCCCATGATCATGTGATCAAAATTCAGATGCTTGACAACTGGTTCATATTTATGACCATTGTTTTGTCTCAAGGTCATGTGGTCACCTTTTGCAACTTTCTGACAAGCAAAATCAATGGGGAAGCCAGATTCACCTAACAACCAGCTAACTAATTTATCAACTGCACTGATTCACTTAACAAATGTGGCAAGAAAGGTTGTAAAATGAGGCAAAACTCACTTAACAACTCTCTCTCTTAGCAACAGAAATTTTGGGTTCAGTTGTGGTCGTAAGTCGAGAACTAACTGTATATTGTACATGCATATGATTCCAATTAAAGTACTGTATTTAAAGAATTTTGTACCTGGGAATTTCAAAGCCTAAAATTTTGTATTGCATTTGTGTACACATACCCATGTATTTGAGCATATACAGATAGACTTCCTATATAAAACCAATATTGCAACTAGTGAGGAGGGAGGGAGGGGGGGAGAGAGGAGAGAGACCCCTTTGGAAATACTCCATTGAAATCAATAGAATTTATCTGATATACTTTTATTGCATATTTATATAATAACTAACAGTCTGGAATACTTTTAGGATAGACATCCATTTTTTCTAGTCTTTTCTTGTTTGAATACATTTGTAGACCATGTATAATTTTTATAGCATTGAAGTTCTTATATTGAATCAGTATACATAACAAACTAACATGAATATCACTCTCCAAGTCTAGTTACAGGTTCCCATAGAGATATCCAAATGTATTAATGTAAAATTTGCCTATAAAGACTTTCCTCCTTTATACACAGCAACTATTTACACTGATTTTCTCTGATTATAGTAGCTATATAAAATAGTATTATTGCTTATTTACTTATCTTTATAAAGATGTTTTAGGTTGGTGAAATAATCCCCAGATAAAAAATATATGCATCCTTAAATCGTATCTATTAGGAAAAAAGTATTTTCTCCAGCATTGTTTAATTATTTCTGAGTTTTCCTCTGTTTTAATTTGATTTTAAGTATATCAAGTAATGAGATGCATAATTTTGACCTCTAGCCAATTCTATTTGCCAGAATTTAAAGCCTGTGCTAGCTTCATATATAAACAATGAAATCTCTCTGTCTGACATAAAAATTCTAAGGACTTCAAGATTATGATTTTCATATGTATAAATGGATAATTTAATTATAATGAAGGATATGCTAATATTTGCAATATGTATTTCAACTCCCCTGAAAAGGAATAAATATGAGGATTTGAAACAAATGATAATGGCACTTTTTGTCTATGGAGATTCTCAGTCATCTAGGTGAACTTCGTGAACTGAAGAAGCTTTTTGGATGAAAAATGAAACATTTTCAAGGAAAAAAAAACAGGAAGTCCAGTTGCCTTTTGAACAGCACCTTTCGGACAATGGCACTTTTTTTTATGAAATAAAAGCTATGAAATGAAATACTGATTTGTTTGCTCTTTGAGCAGATGTTAGCAGGAAATGGGGCAACTATACGTTACTGTACATACAAATTCTGGCAGTTTAAAATTCATATAAATGAAACAACTTAATACACTTGAAGTAATATTTGAATAAGTTAAAATTCTCTTTAGCGCTCATAATTTTTTCCAGAATTCTACCACCAAATCAACAAATAATATATTTCACTTCTGTTTGCAGTAATTGCATGTACTGCATAAATATGTCAATGATATAAAGGAAGCTTCATAATATGTACTTAGATAACTTCTTTTCTATATTTTAATTAATGGTTATTTTTAAGTTTTACATTCATATCACTAATAACTATGCTCTAAATTACCACAGATTGTAAGCCTTCTACTAAATGTCTGATTTTCTAGGATAATTTTCTATCTCCATGGTATAGATAGATAATAAGCAAATGGGTCACTGACACACACATTTCTCTAATGATTTGAGAACCATATCCTTGAAAGCTATGTGGGATAAAGTCATTGCTTGCCATTTCCTAGAATCTTTTCAAAAATATTCTTTAGTCTAACTAAGTAATGGGGTTGATATAACCTAAATTCATAACAGAAAAATACTTTAGTTTAGATTTAGATTCTTAAATATGTTTCCTATCCAATTAAGGGTAGGATAACAAGAAATTATATTTAGGGATAATAAAAATAGTATTGAAAATACACATTCCAGTTTCTCTTTCTCCCCCCACTCCCTCTCTCTCTTTCTCTCTCTTCTATCTATTGTGAAACCATATCTGAAATATTGTGTGAAATTCTGGTCACCACATCTCAAAGAGGATATAGCAGATCTAGAAAAGGTTCAGAGGAGGACAACTAAAGAGATGCAACAGCTCTCCTATAAGGATAGATTGCAACATTTGGGGATTTTTAAATTTTATTTTAAAGGCGGAAAATGAATGGGGACATGATTGAGGTGTACAGAATTATGCATGGTGTAAATAAAACAGAGAAGGAGAAGCTAATTTCCCATTTCCAAGATACTAGTACCAGCAGTCATCCAGTGAAATTAAATCTTGGAAGAATCAGAACAGATAAAGGGTTTTTTTAAATATACAATGCATAATTCAACTTTGAAATTCATTATCACAATATGTAGTCTGGCTACTAGCCTATCTGGCTTCCAGAAATAGTTGTAATATTTCATGGAAATCATGGAGATCATTGGCTCTTAGTCTTAATGGCAGAATGGCTGCTTCAGAAGATTATCTGTTGGGAGACTAGATCAGTTTCCTTGTGCAGCTGATAGGCCTCTATGTCAGGGCTGTCAAACTCCCGGCCCAATAAGTCATGTGACGATGCCGTGACAGTGTGAGTTTGACACCCCTGCTCTATGAGAACAGACTGCTGGACTCAATGGAGCCCAATCTCCTTGCATTATATTTCTGACTGAAATTTTGTCTTATGCATTAAAGGTGAGGCTATTATTGTGAAATGATAGAAAGTTCAAATTCCAAGTGCCTAAGTGTCATTGCAAAAGGGATTAACGGTTACCCTAATAATTCAAGGTTAAAAAAATATTCAGTGCTACTAAACTGGCTCCAATCATGGCTTCAGAGATCCCAAATGGAATGTTCATTCCCATTTAAATCTGGTGAACAAATGTATATAATAGTACAAATCTGTATAGGACAGTAATGCAGATAGAAGATATTCACATCCTTTGCTAATTACTTCTGCTCTATGGTAGTGATTCTAATTAAAACAAATTGCTTGCCAAGAATCAGATTTGATGTAGTCCTCAATGTAGTCACCTTCAGCCTCTAAAAACTTATTGAAAATGGGGGTTATTATCAAAAGAAGAAAATAGTTCCGTAGCCCTTGGAAAAGACCCCAGGAAGCACTTTTTTTGGGAGGGGAGAATAATTCTGTCCCATTGCTTTTCGGGACATAGACATTTTTCCCCAGTGAAGATCAAATGAAATAGCATTATGTATTCCACTTACTTGCATATAGTGAAGATAAAAGCTACATCCGCAAAAGACCAGAAAAGTGGAATTGTGAAAGTTCACTGACCATCTTTAAAATGATGCAACTAAAACAGCATTAGTCAACAAAATTATTCCTCAAGATTAGGGTTATGTATATTTAATGGTATTATTACTGTTAGCATTTTGTAAAAAGGGTATTGACCCAATCAATACACTATCCAGAAAATATGTATGATGTTAAAGGAAAACTACAAATAAAACATATTTAAAAATACATATATTCTCCACTAAGTTCTGCCAAAAATAACAAATTTTTGGCAGAATATCTTCTAGTAGCAAACCAAAATGGCAGCTCCGTACTGAACGCAAGATGAGGAGGTTGATGTTTGGGCATTTTTGGGGTGCTGGGAGGTCAGTTGATCATCTTGTCCCCCCACCCCCACCCAGTGAGCTGAGGCATTGTGGGCTGATTGAGCTGTGGATGGAGTCTGGGGATCATCTGGCCATCATAGAGGATGATAGAGGACGGCGCGGAGGATGGTGGCGATGGCGTAGCTGGGCCCTGGCTGTCGCAGCCTAGGCGGCTACGCAGGCCAGCACCATGATCAGTCGGGTTGCTGTGGTGGCAGTGGTGGTGGCAGCGGTGATGCCCAGGCTGCTGGAGAAATGTTGGATACCTCCCTTTTTTTCTGAAGTTCTGCGGGTACTTATTAATCTAGTTAAGCTGAGCGGCCTATAGTAGAAGATAGGTAATTGTGGTGAGCGGGCTAAGGACTACTAGAAGGGGGATGATGGTTTGGTCTCCCCCTTCGATTGTTCATACCCCCCCCATTAGGTTTTGGCCTAGTATGGCCTCTCAGCTTAAACTAGAAGTTCTCGATCGGCTTTGGCTGCCTCCACTCAAACATCTTCTTCCTCCCTGTGTTACTCTGGTTGTTCAATCTCGTCTCACTCTGTCTTGATATTCCATTTTGCCTTTTTCAACCTAACCCTCGGCTTCCACTGGTATCAGGAGGAAAGGAGTCACGGACACTGAGAGTCTTGGATTACTTTTTAATTGCATCGTGGGGTGGGACGGACCATCTTCTCTTTCATCTTTGTGACTCTGGACTGGTCGCCATGAGAGGGCAGTCATTGAGACTTTTATCCCCCCCCCCCAGACTTTCTTATTATAGTCACAAGACTTCCCACCACTGTGAGAGGGCGATGGTGTTCTGATGTTCCAGTGTACTTGGTCTCCCTGTATAACATCCTCCCCCTCCTTCTGTTTTAACCATCTTCAACACCCTAATGAAGAAAATTGTCTTTCATCACTTCCAGTCCTTTCCTGTCCTCGGTGTATTCAACAGCGGAGCTCCTTGCACTGCGAGACTCGCCTCTCTTGCAGGTCTGCCCCCCTTCCGTTATCAAGGGCTGCCCTTGATGACGGGTTTTGGAACCCCGAGAGGTGGCATGCTTAGAACCAGGGGCTTCGGGGTTTTTTAAATAGCTTTTTAGTGTCTATTTTAAGGGGTTCCGGGAGGGGGCTGGCTTCCAATGTAAATAAGGAGGGTGGGGGGCCTCTTAAGGATCAGCAGCCTAGCCAGTCAGATGGGCGCGACAGGTTGGGTGGGGATGGGGACGAAGATGAAGCATGGAGAGGAGAGGGATATTTTATACCTGTGATGGTTGGGAGGAGCAGAGGAGATGGGAGTAGGGGGCGAGGACACTGCACCTGCTGTATCCAAGTGGTGGCGCATTCCCACTCTCATTGCTCACCCTGCCTCCCCGGGGGTGCGAGAGCGGGGAACCCTGGACTCTGGCTGATGTATGTGAATGCCAGGTCCGTAGTGAATAAGGCCCCCCTCGTACAAGATCTTATTGATGAGGAGGGCGTGGACCTGGCTTGCATTACAGAGACCTGGCTGGGGCAGGAGGGGGGAGTTTCTCTCTCTGACTTATGCCCCCCAGGCTTTTGTGTACTGCACCAGCCGCGATGCCAGGGAAGGGGTGGCGGGGTGGCGGTGGTTATTAGAGAAAGCCTTAGTCCTAGGGAGGTCACTGTCCCTCAGATAGGCAGGTGTGAATCTCTCCTATTGAAGTGAGACTCTGGAGTTCAGCCGGGTTTGTTGGTCATGTACATATCTCCCAGCTGTGTGGCCATTGCCCTGCCGCACTGCTCAATTTCTTGGCCGAAGTGGCAGTGGAACTCCCCAAAAGTCATGAGTCATGAACCTGAGTCATGAACCTGACTCAGGTGATTCAGGGCCCAATTCATAGGGGTGGACACACACTTGATCTGGTTTTTCTCTCTGGGCAGTAGATAAATGGCCAGGGTAGGGGGGAACTTTCTATTGCCCCCCCTGTCATGGACCGACCATTCCCTCCTTAGACTGGACTTTCAACCCACCAACCCTCACCGCTGGGAGGCGGAACCAGTAAAATGGTTTGGCCCCAGGCACCTGATGGACCCAGAGAGATTCCTGATGGAGCTTGGGACATTCCCTGCTTCCCAATCCCGTGATTCAGACGAGATACTGGTAGCATCCTGGGAGCAGACAGCTGCTGGGGCCTTGAACCAAATTGCACCTTTGCGGCCTCTGACCCGATGCAGATCCCGGCTGGCTCCTTGGTTCTCCATGGATCTCTGGGAAATGAAGCATCGGAAAAGATGCCTAGAGGAGTGTTGGAGGTCCTCCCAGTCTGAATCTGATTGAACACAGTTAAGAACCCATATTAGGTCTTATCTTGTGGTGATGGAAGCAGTGACGCGGGATCACTTCGCTGCTCTCATTACATCTACAGAAAACCGCCCAGCGGCCCTGTTTAGAGTGACCCACACTCTTCTCAATCAGGGAGCGAGGAAAGACCCCTTACAGGGCAGAGCTGAGGATTTTGTACAGTTTCTGCAAGATAAAATCGCTCAGATCTGGAAAGGGTTGGACTCTGACTGGTCAGAATCCATCCAGGAGACTGGGGTAAGTCTTGGGAGTAGTATCTGGGTTGAGTTTGACTCTGTTTCCATTGATGAAGTGGACAGGATTGTGGATAGATTGGATGCCTCCATATGTTTGTTGGATCCGTGTCCCTCCTGGCTTGTTTTGGCTGCCCAGGAGGTGACTGGAGACTGGATCCAGGCAATTGTCAACACTTCTTTGAGGGAGGGGGTCATCCTCGCTTCTCTTAAGAAGGCGGTGGTGGTTCAACCCTTCCTCAAGAAGCCTGCCCTGGATCCAGACTCTCTTAATAACTATCAGCCTGTCTCCAACCTTCGCTTCGATTCCCGGCTGTCGGCCGTGACTTCGTGCAGGTTCGCCTGGTGCACCAGTTGCGCCCTTTCTTAAACCGAGATGCCCTTCGCCTGGTCACTCATGTCCAGATTACTTCTTACTTGGATTACTGCAACTCCCTCTACATGGGGCTACCCTTGAGGTGCACCTGAAGGCTCCAGCTGGTCCAGAATGCGGCCGCGTGGGTTGTTACAGGAGCTCCCCGATACTCCTATGTAACACCTCTCCTATGTGAGCTGCACTGGTTACCAGTGGTCCTCTGGATCTGCTTCAAGGTGCTGGTACTTACCTTTAAAGCCCTACATAGCTTAGGTCCGGGGTATTTGCAGGACCATCTCCTACCCACCTCCCACCATCCTGTCTGCTCACACAGGGCTGTCCTCCTCAGGGTGCCGTCGACCAGAAAATGTTGGCTGGCAACGTCCAAGGTAGAACATTCGCTGTGGGTGCCCCTGCCTGCTGGAATAAGTTACTTACTGAGCTTCGGACGGAGCCTGATCTCCGCTCCTTCTGTCGAGGCCTAAAGACTTGGCTGTTTCAACAAATGGGTTGATTCTGATTCCTGGGTTTTATTATTTTTGTCTTTGTTTTAATTGGTTTTAATTAGGATAACCTTATTATTGTATGTTTTTTAACTTGTGTTTGCCGCCCTGAATCCTTTGGGAAAAGGGTGGCATATAAATATTTGTAAATAAATAAATAAATGAATGACAGAAATAGATTTTATTGAAGAAATCCTGTAATAATATTTAAAATACAGTATGTTTATAAAATAGTTTTTGAAGGTCAAAACATTCATCATTGTCCCATCTCACATGATCAAACTTTAATGGAATGTTCATGTCCAGTTCCATCAATTCATTTGACAATAATTTTATTGAATAGATTGGATATACAAATAGCCCGCAGGAGTCATGAATTCAAGATAATTGCCAAAGTGTCTTTCAAGGAAAGACTGATACCACTATAGATTAACCCCAATACTATCTCAGGACCAAAATGTTTCTGGACATAGAATTCTATCTTGTTGTGATTTAGCATGAACTTGTTTCTACCTTAACACTGCACAATAAATTATGTTTAAAATATCTGGAAATTCTACCTATTAATGCTTCATGCTATGGGATAGCCTGTGTTTTAAAATAATAAGTAAATCTATTGGAGATCCCTTAAACTATTCTACATAAAATTAACATAACTGTGACTTGGATCAGATTATAGGACAGTACTTTGGGAAATGGTTGTCCCATTCTTAAGGATTATTTTTAGGTTGTACATCTCTAGGATAGAGCCATCTCCTATTTGCTCAATCTTTTTCCGTCTTGCCTAATTAAATTGGCCAGGTCAGGACTTACTACCTGACTAATATTAGTATATTAAAATACCCTCAATGTTATGGGAGCTACACTTGCTCTCCAATTTGCTTCTTAGACCAAATTAAGATGTTTGTTATTACTTCTGATACCCTTATGGCTTAGGTTCTCTTTACTTTCAGGAGAATCCAGCCTAAGCAGCATCTAGAGTCCTTCTTGATGTTGGCAGAAAGAATCCCTTTCCTATGAAAAGTCAGAAAAGTGGCTAGAAGAAGAAGGAATTGGAATTACTCTAAAGCAGGGGTGTCAAATTCACATTGTCATGGCAGCATCACATGACGTATCGGGACTTTTTCCCCCTTCGCTAAACTGGGCATGGGGTGGCCAGTGCATGATGCATCCGGCCTATGGGCCGGGAGTTCGACAGTCCTGCTCTAAAGTGAGGATGGCTCCCTCCCAGTTATCCATTTGAAAGACATAGAAGAATACGCTCTTCCAGTGGGCTTTTGGAGCAGAGAGTGAGATTTAATGGAAGCAGATGAATTATAGGTATTGGTTTTTGGCTCTCTTGGTTGTTAGATTATTTTGGATATGTTGGATTTTACTGAACATGGCCTAAAGTAATAGAAAAGGCAGCATAAATTAATGTAGTAAACAAATAAATAAAATACTGTAGCTCCTTTATGTAATTTTTAATGTATGTTAAAATGTTTACAGGGCTAAGAATAAATTATGAACAGTCAGAAGATTTGTTTGGTTTGGTTTGTTGATATATAAACCTAACAAATAAATATATAAAACAAATCTGGCTATGTTTTTATGTATCTTGGCATTGAATTACCAAAAACACATGGCAGTAGTTTTTAAATTATAATCTAATAATTAAATGACTTAAGCAGATGTCCTAAAATGCCCATCATCTTCAACTGTAATAACCTGTAACTTTTCCAAGGACATTCCAGTCCTCTCTATGTTCATATTCATCTTAAACATTAACTTCCTCCTCCATTTCCCTGACCTTTTGCCATGCACAATTGTTTTTTTATATTCCACCATCCACTCACATTACCTACCCAAATTATATGAATTTCAAGGTTGATCATTGCAGGAAGAAGATGACTAGCCTTTACTTCAACTAGGAAGGATAGTATGGTTCTTTTTGAAGTCCACAATACTTTCATAATCATTCCCAAATTCATAATCTGAAGAAATCCATTTTAATCTAGTTTTTTTCCAGTGTCCAGAGTTTTCAGTCACAACAATTGGTATTTGTTGTCACTGAATCGTCCTTGTCTTTCATGATCTTGTCTAAATTGTTATTGCCTTCTTCCGTATGATTAATGCTTTCTATTATCTTCTTGTCAGTCAACCGTAAATTCATTTATCATGCAGATTGATATTCTCTTCTTATACTGATAAGATGATAATGGCAACCCAAATTTTTCACTTTCTAGTTTTATTTCCATAATACAGGTAAACCTTGCTTAACAAACACAATTAGGTCTAGAATTTTGGTCATAAGTTGTTGCAGTCATTTAAGCAGATCAACATGACATGACTCAATATTATGACTATCATAACGATGGTCATAAAATAAATTATCCTATGTACTATTTACCATTTTCTTCCAGAAACAGCAAAAAGGTCACAAATCACAGTCCCATCGAACTTTGTAACTGTTGTAAATGCTAGGCAACCAAAATGCAATTATGTGGCTATTTGTGTGTATATGTGTGTGTGTGTGCATGCATGCACACAACAGTCATAATTTCAAGAATAAGTCATTATAACTTTTTTTTAATCCAGTATAACTTCAACTGGTTGTTAAGTGAGGACTAAAGTTTTGTTTTAAATGTTCAATTAAAGGTTAGTATCATCTTCATATCATACAATGCTACCATAATATTCCAACCACCAATTTTAGTTCCATCTATTATATCTTCTGAATCTAACATTCTTACATTTATTGTATAAATAAAAATAAATACTATTATCATAAATGCTGTTGCTACACTGTGAATGAAAGCAATCTAGTTTGTAAAGTGGGGTTGATGTATATAACTAGAGAGGTGAAGATATAGGATTAATTAACAGCAAAAGACTAAAATATGAGTATTATTTGGTTGTGTATAAAAATAGGAATCTACAAGTCAATGATAATACTTTCCAAAGACTGGTGATTTGAGAATAAAAGATGAATTTGGGAGAAAAATGCCTGTGCTCTACCTTCCCAATTGCCGTGTCTGTCCTCTAGAACATTATAAGCCCCTCCCGCATCCCCCAAGGAACCCCCTGGCCTCGATGCTCCTGGCATTTTTTAAAGCATAGAAAATGCAATCATTTTCTTATGTGTGGGGGTGAGGAGTGATTTGGACCCACAAGATAGATGTTATTTCATGATGACTGTTGTCTTCAACCACCATATGAGTATTTATTGTCCGGCTGTATTTTTAATCTATTTTAGAATACAAATATATAATCAGTAGTGGTGATGTGTTGAAACATCAAGGCCTCTGAAGTGACAATTCCAATTTTTTTGTTATATGAAAAAGGACTTTGCTATTATTACTCAGAAGAAATGTTGTGGTTACTTCTGAGTATTTTTACATTTCCTTACATTTTCCTGTGATTTGTCTGATCTTCTTTAAAATATTTCTCATTTTCCTCTTAACATTTTCCTCTATTTGTTAACATTCCTGATTAAAATAACTATCTTTTCTCTTTCTTGTTGGACGCTGGAAGTCTGCATTCAACTATTGTATAAAAGTCTTATAACTCAAGGTTTCAAACCATGTTGCTCTGGCTATATTAAGCATTCCTCTTTTAAATTTTGGAAATACTTTTTTTTCTACTTCACAGTATCTTTTTTTTTTTTTAATTTGATTTATATGCCGCCCTTCTCCGGAGACTCAGGGCAGCTTACAATGTGTTAAGCAATAGCCTTCATACTTTTGTATATTTATACAAAGTCAGCTTATTGCCCCCACAAACTGGGTCCTCAATTTACCCACCTTAGAAAGGATGGAAGGGTGAGTCGACCTTGAGCCTGGCTAGGATTGAACTCACAGAAATTACAGGCAGCTGGTGTTAATTGCTGCCTTTAGTAGGAGGCATTAGCCTTTTCCCCTTTTCATAACTCCTCAGAGTCTTCTTCATATGAGTTATGTATAATACCTGTACACTGATATTATGATCACATGTTCTCAAGGTCACATCTTGCTGATATCCACTCTCAGTTAATTTCTATGGTTAACACACACACACACACACACACACAAACACACACACACACACACACATATTCTTACTTTTCATAGGTTTTATGTATGTTTTTCTTTAAGCCAGGTTTTTCCTATGTAATCAAGATTTTTCTGCAAGCCTAGTTGAGTGAAATCACATTCACTACTTTGGGGGCTTTTTTTCTTCTTTTCCTTTTCATTCTGGCAGCCAGCAGGTTTTGTGCTTCCCTATGGGAGACTTATATAGCTATTTCTGGCTCATTAGCCATCATCAGTAAGCCACACCCACATCTCATGTATCCTCTCTGAAAAGGTACAATATCTTTGTACCTTTAAAGGCTTAAAGAAAAACATACATAAAACCTATGAAAAGTAAGAAAATAGATATTGTACCTTTATAGGGAGATACAATAGTGTGTCCTAGGGAGCCATTGGATTTCCTGTAAACTAAGATCCGATGGCTCCCTAGGACACACTATCTACCAGAAGAAAACACACATGAACGGCTATCTGCACACACTCTCACACCACCACCCAGCCCAGATCAACTCTGTAGCCAAGACACTCATCTACAGAACAAAACGCTTAGCTGACGAACAACACCTAAAAACTGAACTACACTCTCACTAATGTACTCACATCCAATGGATTCCAAAGAAATAAGATTACCAACCTAATCCAAAAAGAAACCCCCACTAAAATCCAAGACAGAGAACAAGAAAACGGCCCTCCTCAGACAGAATAAGCAAAATCCTCCACAAACATAACATCAAGACAGCATTCTGCATAAACCGAAAAATATCCACCATCTTAAGGAACCCCAAAGACAAAATTGAGTTAGAAAATCAAGGAGTATATGAAATCCCATGTACCGCCTGCCCCACCACATACATTGGACAAACCAACAGAAGAATAAGTACACGCATTGAAGAACACAAGAACTCAGTCAGAAAACAGGAACCAACGTCTTCCCTGGTCCAACACCTTAAAGCCACAGGACATGAAATTGACTTTAAAAAGACCAGAACCATCGCCAAAACTGAACACTTTAACAACAGAATAATCAGAGAAGCCATCGAGATAGAAAAACGCCCACACAGCATGAACAAACGAGATGATACCTCCCACCTTCCAGCCATTTGGAAACCCGCCCTTATTGACAAACGAGTCCCTAACACAACGAATGACACCAGACCCACACTCACGAGAGTCACACAGGATGTCACCACCACACATCCACACAGAAAGCAGACTCAAACCCACACTGATAATGAGGCATGACCAAGGACCAGAAGCCAGACCGCAGCTGCATCATTAGCCATTTTAAACCCCTCCAATCCATACATGAAGCAGACTGACACCCTCCATGAAGAGCTCTCACGGCCACAAACACGAAGCCAAACAACAACAACGCAGCTCACCAGCTCAAATCCCCCTGCAACTCAGACTAAGCCGAACACAACCAAGCCCCCACCCAAACAGATCACACCCCCAGCCAATCAGAGCACAACCAACCCCCCATCCAATCAGAGCACAGCCAAGGCCCTAACCAATCAGAACACACCTCCACCCAATCAGAACACAGCCAAGCTCCCACCCAATCAGCTCCCACCCCCACTAGCAGTTAAAAGGAAGAGACAGCAGCGATCTCACATTGCTCCTGGAAGCACGAAGCTGAGAACACCAGCCTGAAGATGACGAATGAGACTTCGTCGAAATGTCGCCAAGACACTTCCAATTTTACATGGGAGAAGGCCCGAATAACCAAAGACCTACATATATATATATGTGTGTGTGTGTGTGTGTGTTTGTGTGTGTGTGTGTGTATATGTATATGTATATGTATATGTATATGTATATGTATATGTATATGTATGTACATGTCTTTGGTTATTCGGTTTTCTCCCATGTAAAATTGGAAGTGTCTTGGCGACGTTTCGACGAAGTCTCATTCGTCATCTTCAGACTGGTGTTCTTAGCTTTGTGCCTCTAGGAGCAGTGTGTGTGTGTGTGTGTGTGTGTGTGTGTGTGTATGACTCACATCAATAATTCATGATCTGCTTCACATTCTGCACCTTGAAGTATCCTGGGTTGCATTTCTCTATTACCTTTTTCTTATTATGAGTGTATTTGATTTTAACATTGTCCATACAATAATGTCCACGTGTAGAGTCATCATTTAGCTGGTGTTGGCAATAAATACTTATCCTAGCAAAACTCTAAGTTCCTGCTTGCTTGCTTGCTTGTTTGTTTGTTTGTTTGAACCATTCATTCATTCATTCATTCAACCAAACTCTTCCTCTGATTCCAGATTCCAACATTTTCTCCACCTTTGACGTTGAATCATTAGTTAATCACACTACATCCTTTTTCTGTCTTATATTTAACATATTTTGCTATGTGCCCTAGAATTTCCCAAAGTCCTCACCCATTAGCAGTATAGCAATTTATTCAGTTAGTCCTTGACTTAGAACCAGACACTCATGTACAGTCTGTCCTGGGCACCCCAGGATCCGCCCTACCTGCCTGAGGCATGCCATACACCTTACTCCTTTATTATTTTTGTGTGACATGTCTTCACTATCAGATATACCTGTGGAAATATTTTGCCAGGAGCAGTAGGTGTGCCTCCATTGTTGGGAATGTTATTATCATACTTATCTAAGTTTTCAGGCATGTTCAGGTATATATAGGTTTCTCGGTATTACACAAAAAATTGCCACTGAATTCTATACATCCCTTTAATGTGTTCTCATAAAACTAAAATAAAATACAAACTTCAAAAACACAGACTAAAATACAAACAGATGAATTCACAGTTCCCTCATGTGTTCCAACAACAGCAACACAACTGGAGCAAAAGGCCTTGGCTGCTCTAAGTGTTTCTCCTTCCCCAACATAAAAAAATCAAGAAAAGAAAAATATCTCAGAAGAGACAGGAGAAAGTTTCCAAAGAATCTCTCCAATTGCCATATAGCTTTCATTGCTGTCATATTGGACACAAATCGAAGAAAATGCATACTTCCATTGATATTTCATATATCCTGCGAGTGAGTGACTTCTCTTGTCTGGAAGGCCATATCAAACTTGTTGAGTGAAAGTAACTCTTTTAAGGAATAAAGTGTTTGTCTTCGGTTCTGCAAGACTTAAAGTGTCAATCTGGCCTTACAGACTCTGCAGGCCAGATAGATTCTGATAGACTGCATACAGGCTTTAGGTCACACACCATGTGGCAAAGTTTGGAAAGTGAGACCTAAACACATACAAACACTTGTTATTTGTGGTTTCATTTTACTTACTTACTTACATATCACCTTTTATCCTTCGAGATACATTCTTAATGGGTGTATGTATGTACTGCAATTTATTATCCTTCCTCTTTCTCAGCACTGGGAAACAGAATTTCTACTAAACCAAAGCAATAGCTCAGACTGATTTTTGCAGAATATTAAATTAAAGAATAGTTTAATTTAAATTTACTAAATACATTCAAGCATAAATTACTTTTTTATTTTAAGAATAGATATCTTATGTATATTTCTTTTCCTTTTCTTCATGTCACATGGTCCTTTGATTACTAATCCGTAAGAGTTAGCCCTACTTTTGAGTGTTTCTCACAGTTCCTAAGAAACTAGGTGATGAAACTGAGGCAAAATGTTTACCAAATATAGAACATAAATAAATAATCTATAAGCATCTGTATCTGTATAAAAGTACATGCTTCTTAACTTTTATTTTACATCTGTCTTCTCTCAAAAGGCAAATGAAACCCTAACTGAGGGAACAAGAGAAATATAAGGAGAGGGTAAGAGAATATGTAACCAATTTAAACATGTTCAAATCTTCAAGGTTGGATGAATTATATTCTGACATACTGAAGTAATGATATTAAAATAATAGCAGAACAACTCTCTGTAATCTTTGAGAACTTCTAGAGAATTTATCAGATCCCAGGAAATTGGAGAGCAAAATTCATTCCCATTTTCAAAAGGGGAAACAGGAGAATCCAAAAAACTATAAACTTGGAAATTTGATGTACTGTAGTGGACAAAGTCTTAAAACAGATTACTAAACAGCATGATGGTGAGCATTTTGTTAGGCATGCTACAATCAACAGGCCCAGCATAGATTTATCAAAAACAAATAGAACCCAGACAAATTTCTTTGACAGTTAGTGTATATATTGTATCTGTATGTATCATTTTAAAAAATACATTACATACATACTATATAGTATGTAATGTATACATTACATACTATATTTTAATATTTTTCCCATAAAATATTTTCTATTAAAATAACTACTACAGATATCCAAGTTGATGGGCTACAAATATTTTAGAGGGGAAGATGAAATTTAGCCATTGAAAGGAACAAATTAAAGGGTTTTAAAGGGGTTTTTTCCCCCACATGTGGCCAAGAAAGAAACAGGCAATTCTCTACAATTACTCTCTTAACAGGTTGCACCTCTAGCCAACTGGTAGCAATCAGGCAAAACAACCGAAGAGGTCAGGAAATCTAAAATTAGGTTTTACTACCCATATGGAGGATTTATGGGATAATTTAATTGGCAGTCTTGGGATAGAAACCAGGAGAACAGAATAATATTTATATATTTCTCAATATAGTCTGTAAACCTAAATGTAAATATTTCTGAAAATCATTTTAAAAATGAAAAAAGAATTAAACTGTTTTTCCATTTTTCTTGTTAGGATTGTTAACTGCAATTAACTGGTTTTATTTGGTACATGTTGATTAAAAAATAGCTTGTGATTAGCAAAAGGTTGCAATTTAATCCAATACTTTCATGATACTATAAACCATGGAACTTAACATTTTATAAATGACAAATTGAATTCAACAAATAACAAGTAGTATAGTTTATTATTTCTGCTGAGCTCTTTTAAAATATTTTATAGTATTATTTGTAAGAAGTTATATGCCACTAGACGTTTTTATAATATTAATAATCATTAAGAAAATATGAAGTTTTTCACTTGTATTTAAACAAATCAATCTAAGTTCTCAACCATTATGAACCATTATGAAAATTTTAACTATTATTTTATTAATTATTTATTTATTAAACAAATTTATATAGCTGCCTAATTCACACAGAATGACTCTAAAAATCATTGTAAAAATCCAGCATATAATAAAAACCATTAAAAATCCCACCTACACATGGCAGCAACAACATTGTCAAATTAAATGTTTACTTGACTCCATCTCTATGGAAAGTCCCCATCTGGACCTTTCAGAAAAGGAGGCCAATCATACCCTGGGATGAAGGAGCCATCACTGAGGAGGCTGTTTTTCATGATTGCACCAGATGACAATCCTTAATCAATGAGAACCAGAACTTATTCTACCTTCCTGTCCTGAGGGGCCAAGTACATGGAATTTAGGGGAGAAGTAGTCCTTCTAATAGCCTGGCCTCAAACCATGTAGGACTTTCATCTCCAAAATAGTACTTGATTGCTGACACATATGAAAATCTTTAATTGCATCACTTCTATTTTGCTTTGGTTTAATACAGAAAGGCAAATGTGATTTAATAGATATTACTAAAATTCATGAAAGTCATGAATGAAAAGCAAAATTGAAGGACATAACATATTCAAAAGAAAGAGACCAGACAAAAGGATGGAAAAGGATGGAAAAACATTTTTAGAAGGGAGAAGATGAATGCATATATATTAAGATCTTAACAGGAAACTGCTTAGTGAAGAGGTAACAGTGTCCACTTTGGCAAGAAGTGACTGTTGACTTCAGGCTACTACTTTAAAAAGACATTGGGAATACAGATAGATATACACACCAAATGTCAAGATAACCAATTCCAATATTAAGTGGTTCCCGAAGGATGACAATATTGTGGTTCCCCAGGGA
This sequence comes from Masticophis lateralis, assembly GCA_030761175.1. NCBI lineage: Eukaryota > Metazoa > Chordata > Lepidosauria > Squamata > Colubridae > Masticophis > Masticophis lateralis. The sequence continues at coordinate 54,495,293 of JAUDYJ010000004.1, forward strand.
TGACTATCCTCAAAGGAATCACAGAAGGATTGAGAACTTCTGAGAAATAAGATAACATATGTTCAATTGTACTATACAGTACAATAGGGGGAAATGGAGGAGTAGCTTTGGAAAATGTTACAGATATATAAGGAGTATTCTTCTGCTAAGAATTAGAAAAAGTATATACACAAAAGGAACTTAGCATGAGAAGGGAAGCTAAAAACAGCAAAAAGAACCATTTTTTGGCTGTGACAGTTGGAAAGGAAAGAAAAATGGGTGGGCCGGTGGGTTGCTTGTAAAAAAAAAAAGGAGAATGCCAGGTAACAGGAATCTTATTCAATGACATTCAGATTATCTATTGAGAACTGAATTCATGGAGCATTGCATTTTAGACAACTATGTATATTAGGTGTTATCCAGATTCTGGCACTCAGCAGTGTTGCAAGCATTATGTGAACTCTCTTGCCATGCATTCAAGTCATGTACAGTCTGATAGTAGTGCAATAGTGCATGTGTCTGTAACAAGAGAAATAGTATGCAGGTAGTCCTTGACTCACAACCATTCATTCCATAACTGTTCAAAGTTACAGCGGCAGTGAAAAAAGTGACATGACCGTTTTTCACTTTTGACCATTGCAGCATCCTCATGGTCACATGATCAAAATTTCTATACTTGTCAACTGGTTCATATTATGACAGTTGCAGTGTCCCCGGGTCATGTGATCACTTTTTGGGACCTTCTGACAAGCAAAGTCAATGGTTAGTAACAAACAACTGCAGTGATTTGTTTAACAATTGTGACAAGAAAAGTCATAAAAGTAGGCAAAACTCAACTCTCTCTCCTAGCAACAGAAACTTTGGGCTCAATTGTAAGTAAGTCAAGGACTTACCCCTAATTGTAATATCTGTATGAATAAAGGCCTCTATTCTTCATTCTCAAATTCATAACAACTATTATTGCAACAAAAGAAATAGAAACACTTAAATGTTTGTAGTATTTGAGTTATATATTTCTATGAGATGCAACAGGATAAAATGATAAAGGTATATTTAGGACTACAGATAGTCCTCAACTCACAAACATTCATTTAGCGACTGTTCAAAGTTACAATGGCACTTAAACAAGTGACTTACAATCAGTCCTTGCCCTTACAACCGTCATGGCATCCTCACAGTCATGTGACAAAAATTCCGGTGCTTGCCAACTGATGTGTATTTACATTGGTTACAACCCAGGGTCATGTAATTGCCATTTGTGAAGCTTCCAACCAGCTTCTGACAAGCAAAGTCAATGGGGGAAGCTGAATTTGTTTAATGATTGCACAATTCACTTAACAATTGCAGTGATTCACTTAACAACTGTGATAAAAAGGTCATAAAATCGGGGTGACTTGCTTAGCAACCATCTTGCTTAGCAATAAAAAATTCCGGTCTCAACTGTTGTCACAAGTCAAAGACTACCTGTAATATAATTAGGTTCAACACATAGTTGTTTAAAGTTTTTGTTATATATTTGTGGGGAAATGGTTAAACTTTTATTTATATAACCTTTATCATACTACTCAGACATTATTATACTCACACACACTGCTTAAATTGCTGATCCTTCAATGATTTATTTCATCACAGTCTCCCTTGCACCAATAGTTTGCATTTAGTTTTCTCCTAGTACAGTACTTCCTTTGAAAATGGTCTAGAAATTGCAAATGTCCAGATGTTGATGGAAGAACATGCTGCTGAGGCCCTTTTAGTAATATTTGGACTCTTTATAGAAACTGAACCCTATTATGATGGGAAGAGGTGGAAGGAGTTCAAGACTTTATGGGGATTTCTAAATTAGACAAAATATTTCTACTTTATGTTTAATAAAAAGAGGTAAGAAGAAGTTGCTAACTACAGTATATCTTTAAAATAATATCTGCTTTGTTCGTCAGTTGCATGCTCCTGATTTAAATGAAAGAAGACTGTTATGTACAAGAAATCCTACAACTATCTGCTCAAAAGTAACTGTATCTGAAAAGCCTACTTCAGAATAGGCATAATATCTCATTTAAATCCCTGTGGATCTGTTTATATCCAATGAGGGTGGCATTTTGTTAAAAATCTGTAAATGTGTGGCTTTTGTTGCAGGAGTTTCTAATTAACATTGAGTTTAAATAAGTCACTTCGCTATTTTCAATTTCACATCATGGCAGTTGTGTCCTGCCCCTTTAGTGTTTGGTGGTTGAAGTTCGGTGACTAATTTGAAGTCAATCTACAGTTGATTTACAACTGCAGCTTGCTCAAAACAGATGCAAAGAAAATATTAATTCTGACTAAGTCTAAATGACTCACTACACTTAAATTGGAGGTCCTTCAAAAATGATATCATATGGCTTCTTCCACAAATAAGGTACTCAAATTGTGCAAGGTTTTTTTTTTCTTTCTCCTTTTTCAGTTTTCCAAGAAAAGTACCTTAGACATATGCCATTTTAGTAAATGTTTAAAAGTCCATTGTGGTAAAAAAAAAATGACTATGGAAAATAGCATCTTTGTATTTCACCATTTTATTCACTACAAGTATTCTGAGTCATGTCTGCTTATTTCAGTACTGAAAATAAGCCTTTATTACTCTTCATTCCTTTTTGGTTTTCAGCACCAAAACAGGAATGAAAGAGTTAGAATTATGGAATCTGTTCAGTTTCATGCATCATCGAGAGAATTTTGAGCCAAGTGGCTGCTGTAGAATCTTTCTCTCCTCATGAGGCAATAAGAGCTATAAAAAAAACGCCACAGGAATCCCAAAGGATTGTTCAATGAATAATTAACACTTGTATAAAAAAGAACTGAACAATTATTTTATTACAGAGAAATTAAGATTTTCTGAATATATCACATCACATCAAAATAGGTATATCCATTAAATTTCTGTGGTCTGTTTCACCTTATTTTAAACATCCATTTTATATTTATATGTATTCACATTTATTTGCACTTTGTATTTTTTGGTACTACCCTCTTTCAAAAGAATTGATAGTAGTTCAGCATTAATTACATAAAAACCAAACATGCAGAAGTATAATAAAACAATACAATTATAGCATCAAGTGCAATAATATATATAGTAATAATGACTGTAGCATTTTTTTAAAGTAGGGTAACCTTTATAAAAATTAAGCTGGTGAATTTTTTCTGCACATTCAGACTGTAACAAAAAGGATATAAAGATGGGCATAATAGTGGCCTGTCATATATTGAAGAAGAAACTTTGTATTATGGTGTACAAATGAGTGTACACAAATATGCAAAGAGAAAGAAAGTGACATTCCTACTGACATGTGACAATTGCTAAAATAGACTATATCTGAAAAAGTCAACAAACTTGTATTTTTGAAGCAAATTCTGATAATAGTATTGGTGTACAGAGCATGCAGCTGAAGAATGGGAACAGAGAAGATTATGTTCTATTGGGCTAAAATTTATTAAATCCAGATTTAAGCATTTATATAAATCCAGATTTGAGTATTTATATTAATAGCCTACTAAGTAGAGATGCAGATTTTTTTTTTGGTTAGGTTAAGATAATATTAGTGATGCCACCAAATCTCAAAATTATTCTGCTTTTAAGTCAAATTCAGCGAAGTTTATAATTTTTCAATACCTACAAAATTAAGATTTCATTCCAGCAAAGTTTTAATGCATTCAGGATACAGACCAAGATTGAGTTAACCATTTGTTATTTGTTCTTCTGAATAATTACATAAGGATACAAATGAAGTACAAAATGTAATTTAGAGTGTGTGTGGGTGTGTGTGTGCATAATATCTGTGAGGGACAGTGATGTAAAGCCATGAAAAAATGCAGCCACTTTAAGAGGTTCTCAACATTTGCTATAAGCTTACCTGAATCACACTTTGAGCTCTGAATCACATTTTGCCCTTTGAATAGAGGCAGAGAGATCCCCTTAAAAATTCTGCATTGACTTGTTCTACTATGTTTACAGCTATCCTGATTTTATTTCTGTAACTATTTTTCCAAAGAAAATGATAAAAGCCCACTTGAAATGCACAAATATACAGAATATTTTTAGCCATGCTGTTAGCTTGATACCTTTTATATTAGAAGCAGAAGCAGATCTTCTAAATGGTCTTAAAGACAAAAGAAGGAACACCTGAATCTATTACTTTCTCCATGTCAGGCTACTATTGTAAACAACATGCATGGGATAAAAGCCAGTCAAAATATGATGTGTTGCAATCCCCATATTACTTCATCAAATTTCATAAGCAAATATTCAAAAACATTCTAAAAATTTGTAACAAACAACTTTTGTTTAGCTTTATAATATAATGCTGGATTTGTAAACTCATTGAGTAAATTATGATTTATGACATGACATCATCAAAAAGATATGAATCCAAGTTTGGAACTGGCAGAAACTTTAGATGTGTTCTTCACATCAATCCCCCAAGTTAATTTAAAAGTGCAATCCAGTTCATATTTAGTTGGGGAAAGGTCTGCTATTTTTCACTAAGATTTCTCCTTTCTGAAGATATTTAGAATTCAAGTCTTATTTGAGAGCCTCAGCAACATATTTATTACTCATATTATTTGAAATAATATTCTTATTATCAAAGAATATGTTACTCTCTAATTAATAATGACAAAAATATGTATTATCATATAACTATTCAGTTTAATGTAACACAATGGACAAGGTTGGAAGAGAGTTTAAAGGAGTGTAATGGTGTTTTTCACTACTTTCCCACTGACAACAGTTCTGGATTTCTGTTGGAAGTCATTCTTGAAGTACACTTAGTTTCAGGAGCAACTTATTAGGTAATATGGAGGGATATGTACCTGACAGGAAGAGCAAACTTAAAATTTCTATGTGCTTGCAGAATTTACCATGTGGCCCTCTGGATAAGGGCCATAGTCTTGAAGCACAGTTCTCATTTTAAAATCAAATTACATGGAAAACTTTCCTCTGAGGCAAGCACAATTTATAAGCAATATATTTCCAGAAAAAAAATCCACTAAAAAAAAAACACTAGCAAAGAAACGGTGTACCATTTGGGAAAAAAAGAAAAGGCCTCTAGGGTACAATACCAAACACAGAAAATCCCTCTGATATTAATGAGAATTTTTGCTTTCATTCAAATAACAATGTGCATTCTAAAACTTTGGCGAAGTCTCATAGTATTTATTTTAGGTCATTTTTTAAAAATTCTTCACTTAATGTGAAAATACAGATACTTTATTTTTCATTATATATATGTATACATAAAAATTAAATTCCTGAATATACTTGTGTACTGAAATAAAACTGTTTGACTTTCACTGTTATATTACTGTTTTATGTATTCCAGTTTTTCAGAATATACACAAATCATTATAAATTTATAAACAAAAGAAAAGAAAATGAGACTTACAATAAAACTCCCACAGCATTCTGTTTATAAATACTATTTCAAATATACTTTACCAACTTCTTAACCTACCTTTATATTTAACCAAGTAACGTTAGGATGCTGGCATTATTTACAACAGATTTACTATGCTACCAATAAGCATATTGACATTTCTTTGCTATCCAATTTTGTATTTTTACAGAATACCAAATGAAATGTCCAAAGAACTCTACTGTATGTTAATAAGTGTTCTGTCTCTATTAAGAATATATAATTAAGGTTGCAAGACACTGGGCTCTGCAATATGGCTCTGCAGTGCTGGTACAGTTTAATTCCCTCACATAAAGGTATAAAGCAAGCAAAAGCATTACTGAATGAACAAAAGCCTTTGAGCCATGAGAGTCTGGATGAGAGAGTAGAGATTGCAGCTCAGTCTCACCAAGACACAGTGGCTATGGATTTAAATTCCACCACATTCAGGAACCAGAATGCTTCCATCTTTGATTCTGAACAGTGGCACTGCCCTGTTCAGACTAGATGCACAAACTGGAGATCTTCTTGGACTCAAAACTCTTGCTTAAAGAGTAGGTTGCACCTAGGGGAAGGAGGGAGAGGTCTCCACACAACTGCATTTCGTGTTATCAGCTGTGCCCATTCCTGGACCTAGAGGGTTGCTTATGGTTACTTATAACTCAGACAATTCTCAATTGGACTATTGCAATGCACTCTGGATGAACTGATCCTGAATACCATCTAGAAGCTTAACTTGGTCCAGAATGTAGCAGTGTGGTTAATTATGCATGCAGCTTGTTATGCCCATGTGACATTCCTACTCCATAAACTGCACTGGCTCCCAACAGGCTTCCAGGTACAATTCAAGATGTTAGTTGTCATTTTTACAGCTCTATATGACTGCTCTATATTGCTCTATATTGGATTACTTGTGGACTGCCTTCTACCAAGAATAGCTTCTACTCTACATACTGTTAGAAAGAGTGCATGCTCCAGGCTTCCCCCTTTAAACACTGTCATCTGATGGGTCTAGAAAGTATATCCTTTTAGTGACTGCTCTGGAACAATCTCTACCTTCCTCCCTACATCTCAATATATGACAGGCCCCAACACTGAGTGCTTTAAGAAAAGCCATTAAGACCTGGCTTTTCCCCCAGTAATTGAGATCAGTTGAGTGAAGACCCATTTTGGTTGCCATATTGTCCCTGTCTGCTTGCCATACAGATAGTCCATGACTTACAACAGTTTATCTAGTGACCATTCAAAGTTACAACGGCACTGAAAAATGTGACTTATAACCGTTTTTCACAGTTCCGACCTTTGCAGCATTCCCATGGTCACGTGAACAAAATTCAGATGCTTGGCAACTGGTTCATATTTATGATGGTTGCAGTGTCCTGGGGTCATGTGATCACCTTTTGTGACCTTCTGACAAGCAAAGTCAATGGGGAAGCCAGATTCACTTAACAACTAGCTTACTAACTTATCAATTGCAGTGATTCAGTTAACAAGTGTAGCAAGAAAGCTTGCAAAATGGGTCTAAAATCTCTTAACAAATGTCTCAGTTAACAATAGAAATTTTGGCCTCAATTGTGGTTGTAAGTTGAGGACTACCTGTATTACATTTTATGTTTTATAGACTAGGTTTTCTTTTTTAATGTTGTCTAGTTTTGAAATTGTTTACTTTTGCTATTCTCTGCTCAAAGTCATTGATTGAGTTGTACTGGCTTGCCAAAGTCCTGGAATCTGAAGTTTCATAATATAGAATGGGATTTTTGTTTGTATGATAATGTTTTTAATATATAGAATTTATATTATAATGTTTCTGCAATGTTTCAGTAAAGTCTTTTTTAACTAAAACTGTAGGTTTTTTTAATTAACCAATTCAAACAGTGTATATTATAGAACTTAAAATAACTAGTATATGTTACTTTAACATGTAAATAACAAAGGTGTTCAAATATTATATTTTTAAAATAGCGCTGACTCAAAATTCTCAAATAGGACTAATATTACCTTGATTTTGAATCTGTAGGCTAAAAACCAAGAAGATCAGGGCAATTCTCATCTTACTTTCCTATGCTGCTGCTAATTTTCTGACAGAATGAATTCTTCTAACTAGTTGCTAACTAGTAGACATTTTTCCCTAGATGGTAGGCAGTAATCAACAGTTTCCGGGAAGAACAGCTTTCTCTTTAGCTTCGATTAAGGCTATTTCCATTTAATTTGTATGGGGAAAAAAAATAGAAATACATCTTGGCAACAAAATAAAAAAATCATCTTGGCAACAATATAAGAGATTTTCAAATACTTTTGGGGTGGGGTATTGAACTTGGTTAAATTTAAAGACTTGTCTAAATAATTAGTCAATTGATGTATTTTGAGCAATATTAAGTATCAAATGCCCAATTTTATTTTAAAATATACTAAAAAAAGCTACTTGAAAACTTAATTCTACTAAGTATAATTTTTGGTTCATTTATATTGATTACAAGTACAATGATGCTTAAAAGTCAGTGAACATTTTTGAATTTTCAATATTTCTGCATAAATATGACCTAAAATGTCATCGTATGTCCCAATAAAAAGAACACAATTCAACAAATAAGTGAAAAATATTATACTGTGGTACCTTGGTACTCATCGTTACTTGGATCTGGGAGGTCAGATGTGTTATCAAAAACAATGAGTACCAAATTTTTCCCATAAGGAATAATATAGTGATTCATAAGCAACCAACACTGACAAGTTCTAGCTTGTGCATTGAGTACCAAACAAATGATGTATACCAGGACAAAATGTTTACATCAAAATGCACTGAGTACCAAATTCAATGAGTTTCAAAACAATTGAATACCAAGGTACCACTATACTTGTGAATTTATTTATTGAGGAAAATAATCCAAAACTACATATTTCTGTGTGTCAAAAATATGTGAAAGTCTAAGATTATCTGTTCATTTGAAAGAGAAATTAGAATCAAGTATTTTAATCAATGGAGTGATAATCATATATTTGTGTGGCAGGTCCTGCCTTATTTAAAGAACAGAATTCTGTGTATTCACTATTAAAGTCTGATCTTCACAAGAAAAGTATGTAGAAATCTGTTATAGCTTGAACAAAGGAGATTTCTGAGGATCTTTGAAAAACAGTGGATGATGCTCACCAAGCTGGAAAAAGTTATATAGCTATTTCCAAAGAGTTTGGACTCCATAGTCTTGTATCAGGCTACTCATGTGCAAAAAAAGATAATTTAACATTTTTATTACTTTCCCCAGGAGTGGTGAACCAACTAGCAAGAGCAAGCTGTATAATATTCTGGGAGTCTCAAAGAACAGTAGATTAGTGTCTAAGAATCTAAAGACCACTCTTGCATTGGTGAAAGTAATTGTTCATGAGACCATCAGCAGGAGAACACTATACAACAATGATGTGTGTGGCAGGGTTGTAAGGAGAAAGGCACTATTCCTCACAAAGAATGTTGCTGCCTGTGTACAATTTGTGAAAGACCACGTGGATAAGCCAGAAGAATGTTCTTTGGATGGAGGAGACCAAAATAGAACTTTTTTACTTGAATGAAAAGTATTATATTTGGTGAAAACACTATACATACTACCATACAAACTTTACCCCTTCTGTGAAACATTTATTGTTTATTTTATTTATTTTATTTTAATTAGATTTATATGCCACCCTATCTCCATAGGACTCAGAGCGGCTTACAACAATTAAGATATACAATCTCAATCCAAGTAAGAAACATGTTAAAATACATATTAATCACAGATGTTGCCCCCGTAGACAGGGCGCGCAACTTGGCTGTCCTTCTGGATTCACGGCTGGGTTTGGAGGAGCATATAACAGCCGTAACCAGGGGGGCATTTGCCCAGGTTCGCCTGGTACACCAGTTGCACCCATATTTGGACCGTGATGCCCTATGCACAGTCACCCATACGTTAGTTACCTCCCGGATCGACTACTGCAATGCTCTCTACCTGGGGCTGCCCTTGAAGACCACTCGGAGGCTTCAGCTGGTGCAGAATGCGGCCATACAGGCTGTAATGGGAGGATCCTGATACTCCCATGCTACACCTCTCCTGCACGACTTGCATTGGTTACCGGTTGCCCTCCGGGTGAGATTCAAAGTGCTGGTGTTAACCTATAAAGCCCTTCATGGCTTAGGTCCAGGCTATTTGTCAGACCACCTGCAACCAGCATTGACTTCCCATCGTCCGGTGTGTTCCCACAGAAAGGCCCTACTCAGGGTGCCGTCGGCGAAGCAATGTCAGCTGGCGACCTCCAGGGGTAGAGCCTTCTCTGTGGCTGCACCCACCCTTTGGAATCAACTTCCCATGGGTCTTCGGTTGGCCCCCGACCTTTGTACCTTCTGCCGTGAGTTTAAGACCTGGCTGTTTGAACACCCTAGCCAGGATTGATGGGCTCTATTGTTTTAATTGATTTTAATCTGTTTTTAATCTGTTTTAATCTGTTTTTAATCTGTATTTATTGGGATTGTTTGTTTGATGTGAGCCACCCTGAGTCCTTTCGGAGAAAGGGCGGCATATAAGTCCAATAAATAATAATAATAATAATAATAATAATAATAATAATAATAATAATAATAATAATAATACATTAAAATACATTAAAATCCAAACCCCATCAGTCCAGGCTGGGCAACTTAAACAGCCATGTTTTTAGTTCGCGGTGGAAAGTACGAAGGTCAGGGGCCAACCAGAGCCCCTGGGGGAGTTGATTCCAAAGGGTGGGTGCACCACAGAGAAAGCTCTACCTCTGGGAGTTGCCAGCCAACATCATCTAGCCGACGGCACCCTGAGTAGGCCCTCCCTGTGAAAATGCACAGAACAATGGGGAGCTGTTGCTCGTTGCAGATGGTCCGACAGATACCCTGGGCCTAAGCCATGTAGGCTTTATAGGTCATCACCAACACCTTGAATCTCACCCAGAGGGCAACCGGCAGCCAATGCAAGTCGCGTAGGAGAGGTGTAACATGGGCATATTGGGATCTTCCCATCACAACCCGCGCGGCCACATTCTGCACCAGCTGAAGCCTCTGAGTGGTCTTCATGATGGTTGCTGCCTTTGGTCAGTTCAACTTGCCATCATTGATGCATCTCTGAATTCTGAATTTACCAGCAAATTCTACAGGAAAGTGTCAATGTATCTGTTCATGAACTGAAGCTCAAGAGAACATGCAGCAAGACAATGACCCAAAACACACAAAACACAATGACCAAAGAATGGTTAAAATTGAAGAAACTTAATGTTTTGGAATGGTCACATCAAAGTACTAACCTTAATCCTATAGAAGGGTTTTGAAAGTACCTATAGCAGACATCTCCTATAAGAAAGTCCATCCCCATCCCTGAGTAAAAGCTGTTCTGTAAGAAGAAGTTGTTTAAACTCCTCAAAGTCAGTGTGCAGGACTGATCAACAGTTATTAGAAGTGTTTAGTTGCAGTTTTATGCTACCCAAGGAGGGCACACCAGATATTAAAAACAAAGGTTCACATACTTTTGCCACACATGTGGCTTTGAACCATTTTCCTCCATAAATAAATAAATGAATGAAATGTCTTTGACTCCTTTCTTTAATTGGGTTCTCTATCTAATTTTAGGGCTCCGTGAAGAACAGGTCAGCTTTTAGACCATATTTATGTGGACATATTGAGAATTCAAAGGGCTTCACAAACTTTAAGTGCCACTGCATGTAAGACTTTCAAAATCAGGTATCAATGATTTCTACAGAAAGAGAAACATTCATAACAATCTCATTCTATAATGGCTATATTGCATTTCCACCTTAGTGTTCATATCACCACAAATTTTGTTTAATTTTGTTTAATTTGAAAATTAAACAAAATCTTTTAACAAGATTACTTTTTTTGGTGAAACTAAACAAGAAAGGGAATTATTTAGAAAATAATCTGAAGTGTGTTCTATAAATTAAATACATGTGGATTACTTAAAGCCAATATCATGACTGAAGATAATTTAAATGAATTAGGTAATTTAGTTCACAAATCATATTATGAACCAATAATTCTCTGTGCTACATCCTATAACATCTTGAATCTCCAAAGACCTACACAAGGGTCCTCTTTGTAGACTTTAGTTCAGCATTCAACACCATCATTCCAGACATTCTTCTAACTAAGCTAAACCAGCTAGTGGTACCTGAACACACTTGTAGGTGGATCATAAGCTTCCTAACTGACAGGAAACAGCAGGTGAAGCTAAGCAGAATCACATCAGATACCTGTACAATTAGCACAGAGGCCCCACAAGATTGTGTGCTCTCTCCACTTCTCTTCTCTCTATATACCAATGACTGCATCTCAAATGATCCATCTGTTAAACTACTGAAGTTTGCAGATGACACAACGGTGATTGGTCTCATTCGAGACAATTATGAATCCGCATACAGACAGGAGGTTGAACAAATAGCCTCGTGGTGCAACCAGAACAATCTGGAACTGAACATGCTCAAAACTGTCAAAATGGTGGTTGGCTTTAAGAGAAACCCTCCCATACTACCATCTCTTACAATACTAGGCAACACAGTATCAGCAGTAGAGACCTTCAAATTTCTCGGTTCTACCATATCTCAAGACCTAAAATGGACACCTAACATCAAAATCGTCATCAAAAAACCACAACCAAGAATATTCTTTCTGCGCCAACTCAGAAAGTTCAAACTGCCCATAGAGCTGCTGATACAGTTCTACAGAGAAATTATTGAGTCTGTCATCTGCACATCTATAACTGTCTGGTTTGGTTCTGCAACCCAACAAGACAGACACAGACTTTAGAGGATATTAGAACTGCAGAAAAAACAATTACTAGCAACCTACCTTCCATTTAGGACCTGTATACTGCACGAGTCAAAAAGAGGGCTGTGAAAATATTTACAGACTCCTCGCATCCTGGACATAAACTGTTTCAACTCCTACCCTCAAAACGACACTATAAAGCACATCACACAAGAACACAAGAACTAGATACAAGAACAGTTTTTTTCCAATCATCACTCTGCTAAACAAATAATTCCTCAATACTGTCAAACTATTCACTAAACCTGCATTACTATGATTATTAATCTCATCATTCCTATCACCCATCTCCTCCCACTTATGACTGTAACCTTGTTGTATCCTTATGATTTATATTGACTGTTTCCTAATGTGATTTGATTGCTTGTTTGTTCCCTATGACTATCATTAAGTGTTATACCTTATGATTCTTGATAAATGTATCTTTTCTTTTATGTACATGAGAGCCTATGCACCAAGACAAATTCTTTGTGTGTCCAATCACACTTGGCCAATAAAGAATTCTGTTCTATTCTGTTCTAGTCTAGTCTAGTCTAGTCTATTCAGCACATTAACCTGCTGCATTTATTAATCTTTTCAGCCTTAAACATAAAACAAGAAAACAAAGTTTTCAGCCATAATATAAATAATTAACTTTTTTACAAATTGCGTTTTGTTTTATATCACTGTTTGTAGTGCAATTTAGTTAACCATCAAAAAAATTAAACACAATCTCTTTTCAAAGTAGTTCAGTTTAAGAGTTCTGAAATTCTTAGTGATTAAATCTCCTAGAGTTGCAACCTCAATTGATGTATCTTATAAATTTGATTCAATACATAAAGACAACAAAAATGAAAATCACAAAAAATAATTAAATTATCAGATAAAAAATTACAGAAAATTTAACAATAACAGATCATTAATCCTTGCCATATCTAACCTTAGGTAGTACTACAAAAATCTGTTTCGCTTTGGAATGGAAGTTATGCAAAAGTGTAATTTCTTAAAAGCTTGTTCAACTTTTGCTCCATGAAAATTTTTTTTCCTACAATGAAAGTCTGAAGAAGCCCCCAAACATCTAGTTTGCTGGCCATTACTTACCTAACAAGGTTTTAGGTTACATTACTAGTTTATTTTAAACTACTTTCTTAGAATTTCCCATTTTAATGCCCTAACATTGAGAAAAGAGTGAAAGAGAAAGAGAAAAAGAGAAAATATCTTTCCAAGGATAAAAACAAATATATTTTTGCAGTATCCAACTAAAGCCAATTACAGTATATTCTCATACTAGATAAAAACATACTAATGGAATGTTTGGTTGGCTCTTTATTTGAACTCAAAGCACTCTTTGTTCCCTTTGCTTCAAACAAGCCAGAATTGTGTTCTTATAGGGTTAAAACTAAGGAATGTGACAGTTCTCCATGTGCAGTCTATAGACCTAACTTTTCTTCTTTCCCTACCGGGACTCTAAACTACATAAAAACAATACAGCCCACAAACTACTATTCTGGCTCCCAAAAGTTTTGTTCATTTCATATAGTGCTATTTATACCAGGATAATTTTATTATTATTTTATAAGTAGCAATTACTGCAAGTGTGTTGTAGGTTTGTAGTGAACACAGATAGAAATAGGCCTTTCCTGGTTTTACTACATACTGGCAGTTACCTAATAAATGGGTGATTTATGCTGGATAGTTTGCTGCTCTCATAAATTAATCTTCTGAATCAGGAAATGACATTTGTACATCTATGAGTCTAAAGCTGTGTCTTATCCATTCTATTACTTCAAATACTTTGGATGAAAGACTAAACTAAAACCCTGGCTAGTGAACAAAATCTGTACCAAATTATTGAATTGTGTGTTATGAATATATATCTTTACATATAGACATATGTCAACGAAGGTGCTAAATAAGGGTAATCTGATAGGACTAAATAAATGAAAGTGCCAAATGAAAACAATTTAATTGTTGAAATAAAATGCATTATTAAAAACAACTGACCAAAAAGAGTGAAAATCAAAGGAAAAAGTCAAATGAAACTGTGACAAGTGAATGTAAATATCCATAGTGGGTTACTGGAATGAGTTTTTAAAAGGATAACTACAACAAGTCAATAAAGATGCATGGCTGAAGAAAAGAAGAGGTGGGGCAGCATGGAAAATAATGAGAGTCTCCATTCTCCAGGTAATAACTTCAGAACTGCTGGATAGCAAATTAAGTGTGTAAAAATATGTGTTTTTCACAACTGCTTTCAATATGATCCAAACATGCACACTTCTTGTTTTTACAATAGTACAGATGAATTTAGGACAAAAAAAAAGCACATTTAGCAGGTAGCTTCCAGAAAGCCTTTGAGAAAGTCCTATTGCCAAGAAAAACAAGGAACAGGCAATCTGATTAAAAGAGGTCTAGGTTAGTGAAGAGTGTAGCCTTTGTATTACAGAAGAATACCAGACAAGCTGACTATGGTGGAATACTCTGCTGCAATAACATTAAGTCTTCCTTTGCTCAGTTTTCATAATCAGTGGACCACCAGTTATTTTATCGCACTGTACCTCTGTTCTTGTCTTCTCTATTTGTTTCTAAATACTCCCCTCCCTTTTTTTTCTTTCAGTCAACACCACAAAAAAATGGCTGTTTTCTACCATTTGCGCACAAAAGTGGCTTGTTTTATTCCAATTGCTAGGTTTTCAGAGCAGCACTTTAAGTTGCTGGAGAACTGTAGTTCACAGGCCTATATTCTCAGCGTTGAGAAGTCAGTTTGGAGGAATAAGAATATCTACTACGGTCACGGAGTTCTCTCGAAGAGCTGATTGCTCGAAGTCCCCCATAACTAGGTGGATGCCCAGGCACTCAGATCAGGCGAGCCTCGACGTCCTGTGACCCAAAGCATCGCTCCCGTGAAGGCGGGAAAGCCACTTCGCAGGACCGTATCTCACGGCCGGAGAAGCGCGATCCACTCGTGACACTTCGCTTAGCCCTTCAGAGGCTAAGAGCCCTCGAGCCCCGCACCCACCTGCTGGCCGACCTACCGCGGTTACCTCCCCTTCTCTCCCAGACAGCTGCCTCTGGGAACTTACCTCCTCCAAGCGGAGGGAACGCGTTGCCCCGGCCAAGTTCTGGTGTCAGCAAAGGAATGAAAGAGGGCTGCCGGTGGGGTCGGTGACCGTCTCTCGCCGAGCACGATGACTCCCTTACATCAAGATTTAGCTGCGGACGGCGGGGGCTCCGGTCCCCAAAAGCCTCTTCCCGCCTCTAAGCATGGCTGGCCAGCGCAACTCCGCGCCCCCCCTTAACGCCCAAGTCCAGTTCTCCAACAGGGGCGCCCGGTCAGGCATCAAGAGGCGAAGAAGGTGCTGGCACGCCCCACGCGTGTGTTTACCCAGCGGAGGCTGCGGGTGGGTGCGAGCCGGCTCCATTCAAATCCGCGAAAGTTTGGCCATTGGCTTCAGTGGGAGGCGCCTGGGGCACCCAGAAGCTGACGGCCTCTCAGTCACTACCATTCCTGTGGCTAGAAAGGGGAAGGGGCTCGAATGCGCAGCGCCGGCAGGCAAGAGATCGTTTTAAAGTGTGGGTCCTAATTAATGAGTTCCGGGAACATGAAAACCAACACCATCATTTAAAAAAAAAAAAAAAAACAGCCAACAACAGCCCCACTCATGGAGCAGATTACCTTCAAACTTCCTTTTGTCCAGAAGATAAAGAAGCAAAAGTGAGGTACTTAAGTCTTCGGTTCTTAAGTCTGGAGTGATGGAAGGAGAAGTTTCAAGAAGTTTCAGAAGTCTCCGCAGATCTAGACGCCGAGCTTTTCAGCTTTAGATCTCAAGAGCAGGAACGGTCGAAAAATAAGGACTGCGGAGGACGCGGCTGGACCGCGTATCAAAATTTGGTGTTAATTCGCAGTGACGAAAAACTAACCCCTAGCGGACGCCCAGTCTTCGGACTGACGGTTTAGGATCACGCTGACGGAATGTGAATACGGGTCAAATCCGGATAATGAAGACGTAGAAGGAGATTCCGTTTGCTCCTTCGGATCAGATTTTAAAACGCCTCGCGAAATAAGCCGGCAATACGTACAAGCTTCTCGGTTTGCAAAGTATGAATTTCGGCAGTGTGAAAACCCGGAATCAGAAAGTTTTTAACAGCCGCCAATCCAAAACCGATAGTATTTAGAAAGCGGGGGAGGTAGGACTTACCGTTCACCCTCTTGTCCCGCGTTGGTTCCCATTGAATTTTCTTGGCAGAACACTTTTGTTCAATGAGTCCTATTCGTTTGCTGCTGCTCTCAGCCCTGGGCTGAAAACCTCCCCCCCCACCCCTTTCAGCTCTGAGATCCCAGATTTCCTACTGAGATACAGAACACATACATACATACATAAATAATAATGACTAAAAGCATCAGCACTTTTTCTGGAAAAAAGCAGCACATTATATAATGTATTAATTGGTTGCTATTAATGCACTTTTCTTGAGCATAGCACACAGAAGTCTGATTGTGACCAAGGAGTGTTTTCAATGAAAGTAGAGTTATTTTAGCTGCAGACGTGTTTACATTTCTGTGGTTTAGTCTATAACTTTCTCTTTTTCTTGCTTCAGAATTCTGCTCTATGAAGCAAAGCCCTTAGCTCCCAGACATTCCAAAAGTCTGCCAAAATAACAGGGGGAAAAAGAAGATTTAAAAAAAACCCTATGCACACATAGAGACCCCCAAGTCTGGGTCAGGGGGATCGCTATAGACCCTTTTTCTCTTTATTCAGTTCAAAAACCTTCAGGGCTTCATTTCCTGTTTCTAAGGGGTGAGTGAACAGGGAATACAGCAAGTCTATTAATATTGATTTTAGATATTCTGTAAACTAGATTTAATGCTAAGGACGGCAGTTGACAATATTGGACAATAGTATATTCTATAAAGAAAAAACCATAAGTATACTCCTTTTTAGTGAGTGAGTGTGTGCGTGTTGAGCTGTTTATTGTGCTGAAGAATGGATCCGAGACACCTGTAAGGCTCCTGAACTGTGTATCCTTCTTAAATACTGACCTGGTGCAAAATTTGTAGTTTCACTACTTTCAAAGTACTATGTTACCAAAAACTGGACGAAAATCTAATGTACTTTATGTCATCATAGCTACTAGCTTAAAGGACCTCTAATTTCTTGATGGGCTCTATAATTTAAAAAGTAAAGCTTTGCAACCATGAGGATCCGGATTGTGGAAGCAATAAGCTGACTTTGTATAAAAAAGAACACCGCATAGGGAGTGCCAAAAGCCCTACTAAGCAGGTATATACAAAAGTATGAAGGCTATTGCTTAACACATTGTAAGATGCCCTGAATCTCTGGAGAAGGGCGGCATATAAATCGAACCAATAAATAAATAATAAATAAATAAATAAATAAGTAAGTAAGTAAGTAAGTAAGTAAGTAAGTAAGTAAGTAAGTAAGTAAGTAAATAAATAAATAAATAAATAAATAAACCAGTCCTCAAATAATTTTTTAAACTACAAAATAAATCTTCCAAAGAAGAGCAGCTGGTTCTTCGGCTCCAACTGTACTCTGTATTCTGTACCATTACATTAGTTGATGGAACAATGGTACAGAGGAGAAGCCTTGGACATTTTGTTGCTGAGCCTAGGGCCTTGGGTGTGTAGTTGAGTCTTTATCAGAGTTATTTAAATTGTACAGATTGGATTCTTTAATCTTGGCTGCTGTATATTATTTACTATTTTGTTCTGACGTTTTTATCTTATTTTTATTTATTGTTAGTCACTGGCTTATGATGGTTGTAAAAATTAAATAAACATTTGTTGAATAAATAGATAAATATGGAATACATGAATCATTAAGTAAACATCAGCCCTGGTAAGGAAAGTGAGTGAGAATGAAAGTCAAGATAATCTCATCTTGATTCTGGTTGGTATAAGAGGGGGCAAAGAGAAATTGTGATAAGCTTCTAAGATTCTGTTATTATATCCTACATCTACTTTATTGATTTAGGATATAATAACAGAATCTTGGAGTTTCAATTATCTGTTTTCTAACCTGCCTTAGGTTGAAGGACTGGCATGTAGAAAGGCAGAATAAATCCTAGATACATGATCCTATTCTGTACTTGAAATTTATTACATTTCTTTCTCTTTTAAATGGGCTAAGTATTCGGTATAATCTGGAGGGTATTAAGGTTTTTTTAAAAACGTTTTTCAATTATTTGATTTTACTTTGGGTCTTAATTTATACTTTCAAGCAGTTCAGATCTACCTGCATAAATCCTGAATTTTGCAAATTTTACATTCAGATATTATGCATTGTATGTCATCATTGCTTTCTCAATTTTTTCCACACCAAATTGGCTTAGAGACATTACTAATGTCAGTCTAGGTAGGTTTTTTTTTTAATTTGATTTATATGCCACCCTTCTCCGAAGACTCAGGGCGGCTTACAATGCATTAAGCAATTGTTTAATTTGTAATTGTATTTATACATACAAGGTAAATAAATAGAGGACAGGAAGGATTCCTTCACCATTAAATTTGTTGCAGTCAGAGTAGATATAAGAATGAAGGAAAAATTAAGACAAACTATTAATGGTATTAGATATGCAGGCAGAAGCATCAATTTCCATTATCCTATAACAGATCCAAGAAAGGCTCCACATTTCTAGTCTCTTCAGATACCTAATTCCTCTGACTCCAAACTGCTTCTTCATTTCACACCTTTTATATCCAATGCCTTTTTAGTTGTGAACTTTTTGTGCCTTGATAAATATTTCCTTAACCATGAGATTTTAAGGCATTAAGGGATATCATTCATCTAACAGAATCAATGTCCAGCACATATTCTTGGTATTGGGTTAAAAGTAGGCCAATTGAATTGTCATTTTCAGTGATAAAATGATGTGATAAAGAGATAAGAAAAAAATTATACAATGCATTTTCATATACCTGTGTAGCTTTCAAAATACTTCAGAAAACTGGAACTCTGATTAATTCCAATGATAGATAGATGACAGATGATGACAGACATATAGATAAACTGTGTAATTTAAAGTAAAACAGAAAAGTCAAGATCAACTTGAGGGTTTCTTTTTTATTTTTATCATGATTATGGGATATTCAAGTTCAGTTGAACTACTCTATTACTGTGTTAAAAACAAGAGGAACTGACTATTAACTTCATGAAGAAGAGGTCCTAAAGGATGTGCGATAATGCTGTCTCTAGAACTTAGGACTTTAGAAGCTATCTGGTTTCAATTTCCATTCTTTTTAGTCACGGTTCATCCATATCTATATTAGGGAAAGATATGCCCCTTTCACCCAGTAAAAAAAGACTGTAGAATGACTTTCCTATTGGTGACATCTCCTAATAATAGTTTAAAGATGGAAAAAATAAACTCTAAACAAAAATATTATTTGTTAGTATCTTCCAAATATCTTATTGAAGGCACTTTTAATTCCATTCCATTTTGTTTAAATATCATATTTAAAGAGTCTTCAAATGATAACGTTCTGAATGCTAGGTACTTTCTGCTCCAAATGCTCTGCAGAATATTTCTGTATCAAGATTTTACCCCTAAAAAGTTATCATTATTAAACATTTATATAAAAAAATAAAGGGAAGGAAGAAAAAAAATCTCTTCAGAAGATGTTTTATATTAATTTAAATATTTGTTGTCAGATAACATCAGGTTTTCTCTCAATGAAA
Organism: Masticophis lateralis; assembly: GCA_030761175.1. Classification (NCBI taxonomy): domain Eukaryota; kingdom Metazoa; phylum Chordata; class Lepidosauria; order Squamata; family Colubridae; genus Masticophis; species Masticophis lateralis. The sequence continues at coordinate 54,515,209 of JAUDYJ010000004.1, forward strand.
TACCCTACATGGGCTGCCACACTTGCTAAGTATAATCCCCCCTTTCTTTTGAAACTCTATAAAGCAATCTTTAAAGATTTAAATCCTTTAATCTGGAGATGTAATTGCTTCATTTATAGTTTTTTAAGAAGGCCTTGTAAATTTCAGAATTTTGGGTATTTTATAGATAGTGTGGTTGTTCACTGTGGATGTAAGAACTCAAAGTTGAAGCAATCCACTGTCATAAAGGCTATTGATTCAGTTATGAAAGGCACTGCAGGATAACTTCTGCTTCTTATTCTGCAAGTTTTCAGAGCATAAATTTCTTGATTTTATGGCTTCCATACTAGTTCGATATCAAAATAAATAGTGCTGGCATAGTAAGTTTATGCTAACGAAGAAGTGAATGATTCCATTTTAGATACATAATGAAAAATGATTACTATACCAATAGACTTTAGTCTACATTACTCATAAATCCAGCATCAAGAAGGTTTTTGAATTTGACAGCAATAAGTAGGGCAGAACCTAAAAGCTTATCTACTCATTTTAACCTTTGTTATCCATTGATTAGATTAATATATAGAAAAACAACATGATATTCACAAACAATAAGTGTTACCTTAGAATTAGACTTTTTAAAAGTTGGATGTACTCCAATAGCGACTAGGTACTGTTATTCAAATGTCAGGTGTCTGTCCAGCAGCAAGCCGCAGGTATCATCCTTTTTGGAGGGCTTAATAAAACATTTCTAAAACCAAGAATATCAATATGCTACACAAAAAATTAACTTCCTTTATTACAATTGCTTATTCATTTACAAATTAACATTACACGATAGAATAGGAAATGACTAAAATAAGGTAACATTTCCAGAGAATCCAATGGGGATATATTCTCAAAGGAGGAATGTTTATATGATTGAGTATTCTGATCTTTATTTTTTCTAATCAAGAGGGACAATTGAGGGAATCCAATTTTTTCCCTATATCAACCATTGGGAGGAGAGGATTCTAATTTGATTGAAAGAGCCAGTTTACTCAGGTAAGATGTAAAATATTCTAATCAATCTCCCCCTATTGCTGACAGTTAGGGAATGTTGTTTTAGTAAAGATCAGAAACCTCAATTCTCCAAAACGTTAGTACAGACTTGTCCTCTGACTATAAGGAAACTGAATTGTCATACTAAATTGTCAGCCTGGGAATGCTTTAGCCAGGACAGCACAGAAAGATGCTGAATTTTCTCTGAGTATAGCAATTTATATTGCTTCCTATTCTTTGTCTTCTTTTGGCATAATACAGGAGATTATGTTCGAGTATTGTGGCAGACTGAGTAATATTACACATTTGCATTACAAATTACAAGAGGACCTAAATTGAGGTATAGATTTTTTTTCTAAAGAAGTTATTTGTTGCCATTTGTCTTTTTTTTTTATCAAGTACATTGTTTTAGAAAATCAGATACATTGAGCAAAGAAGGCATCTAGTGGTGCTCAAATACATTCCCTATATATCCTTTAGTATGCAAGGTGAGATCATCAGGAAACTTTTCCAGGAGCAATTGTCTCCAAGATGATCAGTATAATAGTTTATCTATCTCTAAAGTCTTAAATCCCTGTTAGTGTTCTAAATTTAGATACATTTAGATCTGTAAATGGCAAAGAACTATGTTGATCTCCCCCCCTTGCCCAATATATCTAGAACAGGATCTACACATAATTTTGATGGGTTGGAAGAGCTGACCATGTATGTACCACAAATCAGCTTCCCTGCAAACAGAGAACTAGCATTCCTTGATGGTATAAAACCTTGGGGTCAGCATTGCAGTTCCACATAATGTATTTTCTGTTTTTAACTGATTTCCTGAGCGGAAAGAGGCAGCTCTTTTCTTTTCCCAGAGTATCTGTTTTAAAGGAGATAGAGTGCTAAGGGGAGAAAGAAACATGTGGTAGTGTATAGGACACTGGGAGGAACTGAGTATACATATGCGTGGAGGAGTGGTTGGTATGTATGCATAGAAATATACATGTACAGAAATAGAGTAAAGATTTGTATAAATGTCATTGTTCCTGGGATTTTGGAGGGGAGGGTTTTATATGTATGCATGAGTATGGTAATGTGCATATCATAGATGTCCTCTGGTTACACCTAACAATGTTGCCTTTACCTGATATAATTCTTACCTTTTTCTTTAGGTTTCTGATATAAACAGCTCTAAAATATTAATGACAAACTCTAATATTTTAAACATTCTGCAATAATTTTATTCAATTAGACAAGGCTTTTTAAAATAGGTATTTTATAAAATACTGTTTGTTGCATTGTATATAAACTACATAAGAATATTATAACTGTACTACTATTACATAAACATTAAACTTCACAGAGCAAAGGAATTAAACAAAAATAATAGACAAAATAAATTCAAACAGTTATCTCATCATGCTTTAACTTGGAATTTTATTTTATCCAGCTTAAAATTAGCTGTTTTCTTTTCAAAATAACACTTTTAGATAGTAATTTTAAGGGATCACAGGCCATAAATGATGATAATTGTACTCACTAGATCCTCTATAAGTTTGAGATTGACAAACTGTCAAGAGCTCCATTCATTTTTGACTTAATGCAGTATATCCTTTAAAAAAGCACTTTGACTTTTTCTAAAAACTACTGTGTTATCTTAAATTTTGGAAGCCAGTTAAGGATACAAGTAGGGGTGAAATCTACTTACCTTCCTTACTGGTTCGGAAGTGAACATGCCACGCAGGTGTACTTGCTTTGCTCACGCACACATCACATGCATGTGCAGAATCTCTGTGCATGCACAAAACCTTCTGTGCATGCGCAGAGGGTAAAAAAACACATTACTTCCTGGTTAAAACCAGGAAGTAATGATACCTAGGTGGGTGGGCGAGCCTCGCATGACTATTGCTACCGGTTCTCTGAACCACCTGCCACAATCGCTACCAGATCGCCCAATCTGGTCCGAACCGGGAACATTTCACCCCTGGATACAAGTGTAAGGTACAGAAGGATATACCTGCATACATCTGAATAGGTAACTACACTGTAGAGCAGAGGTTGACAAAGAGCTAGCATAGTGCCATCCTGTAGGTGATAGAGGATCCAGAAGGGGCAGCATGGGGGCTGGGAACCAAGGGAATGAAAAAAAGTATTTTTTACAACATCTATTGTATATGACAAAAAATTATGCACAAAAATATAAGCAATAAACACTTAAATGACACATAAATGATCCAGAGAATACAATGAAAATACATTCCTGAAAGCAAAGTGTTATTTTATTTTGTAGTCCAAAGTTGAAATTAAAGTTGGAAAGTTTGTTTTGGTGACTTGGTCTGGACTGGACATACTCCACAAAACAGCCAATCCAGACAGCACTATGGATGTGGTCTGGTAGGCAAGAGGCTGGCAGGAAAAGCATCTGGGAACCACTGATGTAGAGGATACTCATACCAAATATTGGAAAATATACCACTCCTCATACCTTTGCAAACTATCGGAAAGCTACAAGAAATAAATTTTTTAGTCATCTTGTTCATATCTGAACAATAGATTTCCTTATAGAAAGCTTTTATCTGGGAAAATATAAGGTGACATATCAGACTATGGTGATCTTTTCAGCACTCTACCACTTGCATCTCCTTAGGATTGGCTTGATGCTACAACAGGATTTTGCAGCATGTCAAAAGATGATGAAGCAGTGACACACGGGAAGACACTTACTGGAGTTTTAAGGGGAGAAATAGTCACATTATTTACCTGCAAGGCTTAAAACACCTGCAGAAACTCACAATCCCATCCCCCAAATCCCATAATGTAAGAAGAAGAGTATTTTAGGCTGCATCACTCCAGAAAGCTGCTTCTGGGATCTAAAAAGGAAGACTGATGGCCTGCATGCTGCCTCCAGGCTATGCTTTTGGGAGCCTTCATCAAGGCCATTCCTTCATCATTTTACAAGGGTTCTGCCATATATGAAAAAGGGACTAGGTTCCCCACCTGGACCTTCTGCCTTTAACATAGTTCAGTTCTTTTGCTAATACATGTTTTTTTTTACTAAATTGTACATCCATGGGTTGATTGTGATCATTTTTTCTGTTAGCACAGATAAGATTTTTCAGTCATGATGTAGAATTTAAATATATGAATAAGAAATAAACATTCAAAATGCTATGATCATCTAATCTTACATTGCATTTCCACAGGTAATCATTCTTCTCCTACATTTGGCAAGCCTAACCTAAGAGCAAAAATAGGAAATTATTGTCCCCTCATTGGCCTCCATGAATTTAGTTTAGATCACAAGTTGAATCAGCCATTCCAGTATAGAATGGAAAAGCTTGGTTGTTGTTATTTCATTGTTTGGTATGTATAGCTTTCATATTTTTAGCTTTGTATATATTTGGTTTAAAAACTAAAGAATGTATTTTTTCTATAATTACAGTATATCCGTATTGAAGAGAGTGGGAAGTAATTTTTTTTCTTTTTCTTTTTCTTTTTCTTTTTCTTTTTCTTTTTCTTTTTCTTGTTGTTGTTGTTGTTGTTGTTGTTGTTGTTGTTATTATTATTATTATTATTATTATTATTATTATTATTATTATTATTATTTAGGAGGGAGGGTTGCTACTTTTTAAATTTTTCCTGTTTTCCCCATTCCCCATTTTTCCCTTTTCATTGTAATTTTGTGTATTAACTTTTTATTTTTGAAACTTAACAAAAATTCTTTTTTTTTAAAAAAATGGCAGTGCTTGGGGAGTATATATACATACATACATGATTCCCAAAAAATGATACACATCTATGATAAATGTTTCATTCCCCCTTTTCATTAAAATTTATTCATGATATTTTAAATATAATGATATAGAGAAGAGGGTGGAATAATATTCACGAAACATAGCCAAAATGCAAAATAGGAGAACATAAAAAAATAGGAAGAAAACCATCTTTAAAATGGACACAGAAGGGGGAGGAGAAGGTTTTAATGACTTTTCAGAAGAGTGTTTCCTTGACTTCACCAACTGAATCTTCATTAAACAAGGGACAATACGAAGAGCAGTAAGTTTTCAAGTAAGGATCTTGGACAAATTGTATTACAGGAAGTGGTTCCCATTCTATTTTCTTTAACAATGTAGATTACCCTAGAAGAAAAATGTGGCAGATTAGATTTTCAAAATCTTCAGACAACAATTATTTTGGAAACATGAGGAAAAGAGTAAATGAATTAACCTCAGAATAAATGTTAATTAAACTACCAGTTCAAGAGAAAAGCAAAAAATAATGGAAAACAGATGGTAATGCCAACATACCCGAAAAGCCTAATTTCAAGTAAAGAATGAAAAAAATGTTAAAAGAATAGGGTTACCATAACAATAGAGAAATTAAAAATATCAGAGTTTTAATGGTTTTTTAATGAGTTTTAATATCTATCTACATTAGTTACCATAATTTATGATTTAAAATATACTCATACTGACAAAAGAATAAGGAAAAAGAATGTAAGGTGGGGAAAGAGCAAAGAAGTGGGCAGGCACTCTTGGAGTGTGTTCTAGGAAGTGGTTTAATGTTTTTGTATGGGAATATCTGTTGTAAATAAAAATACATTCATTTTAGGCAACAAACGGTCCCTATCAGGTACCAAAACTTCCCTTCCCCCCTTTTCAACAGTGTTGTAATAAAGATCTGATCTATTCCAATGATTAAACGTGATGCCACAACAGCTCTTGTACTGATGCGCAGAAGACAATTCAGGGAGATGCCTAAACCACCAGGGACATGTTTAAAAACAAATATTTTTGTACACATTGAGTTCTTTCAGAGAAAAAAACCCCATGTTTTGAACTTATTAATACGATACAACTAAATGTACCTTTTCCTAATTTTTTCTGATTAAGAAACTGGCAGCTTTTTTTCACAATATCTCCCTTAAGCATCTTTCTTAACCAGCCATTTGTTGCTCATAAACTAGCTGAGCACTCTCCTGCCAATTCGTTCTAACACATGACCTATGCTGGGCAAATCTTGTTGAATGCTAAAGTATTGGCTTTTATTTTCAGGCTTTTTGATTCATTAAAAGCTATGTAATAGCTAGTGCTTGCTTACTTGACACTTTCAAGCTTATTTAGGAAATGAGCCAATTTCCTTTTAGAAAATAAATTATTTTGGGGTTAGGCAAAAGTTTCCATTTGCTTTTCGTAGTAGTTTCTCTCCTTCCTAGTCATGTGACCAAAAAGAGTGGGATGGGGAAAGAAGGCAATACAAGGCCAACTAAACTCTACAAGCAAAGTTAGATGTTCCTGCTCGCTCTGGTGGCATGCTCTCATCCATCCCCAGTCTTAGCCAGAAAGAAGTTAAGAAGTTGGCTTGACTGCAGAAGCTTCCTTCCTACCTGGCTGTATTGGCTTTTGCTGCTTACACTGAAACAGAAGACTGAGTGAAGCTTCCTTTTAAATACAGAGATGATAATGATAGATGAGAGGGGGGGAGGGGGGAGGGAATGTGGAAGAGAGAGAGAGTGCAATATTTTAAAGATAAAGTTCTATTCAGCTGAATGGAAAAACATAGAGAATATTTGGGGACGGGGCATCTATAATTTACTGCCTTTTGGGGTGAACTCTAGATAGAAAGCCCTTATCTTCAAGATTCTAGAGCAAGAATTTTCCATTTTCAAATATGCATTGGAAATAACCTATACGATCCAGACAAGAAGTTATTGTACTCTTAAGGTTTTAAAACTTACTATCAAGGATAACAAAATGCCTGAGAAGTATACACATATTCTTGCAGGAAAAGTAGATTCTTAGTTTCTATCATATGATGTGGGATGCAGGTGTTTTTGACAGAAAGATTGGTAAACCATGAAAAAACGGATGAGAACAACTATTTTAGAGAACACATGGGAAAATTCTGATTGAAAACTCTCAGACAAAGGTATTAAACACAAAGGAAACATTTCATACAAACACCCAACAACCAAAAAGAATGAAAAGTGGTGGAAATATGCTTGTATTTCAAAGCCTATCAAAGTACTAAGAACACAAGAGCCTACAGAAATCTCAATAGTTGCACCTAGAATTGCAAGCATAAAGCATACTGCTAGAGAAGCTACCTAAATGGCAAAGGAATTTGAAATCCTGGCACTGATATACAAGAAGGCTTTGCTTGCTGTCTTGCAACTTCCAGATGTTGGATCTCTGAACTGAAATCCCAACAGAGCTTACCAGGAACATGACTACCAACTTCTCTGAGAGTTCAGGATGGTGCTTAAGTGGAAAGGTTCTGAGAGAAAAAAATATCTAAGGGAGAAGGAACCTTTTTCCCTCCTTAAGGCTTTCTAGGGAAGCCTTAAGACACTAAATTGCCACTGTGCAAAATGAAATCCAGAAGATTTAGGGCCTTGGGAAATGATCCAGTGAGACCATGCATAAAATATGAATTGTGATGTAGAATTGTTTTGTTTTGTGTTTTTTATTATTAAAAATGGATTAAATATAGATATCGACTAATTTTCAGCTTAAACTATCATGTGCCTTGAAACTGCATTAAATGTTTACAATTACTACATGTCCTATCCTGAAAGAGATAAGAGAAAAATGTTAAGAAGTTGAATTATTTTGATTTCCAAACAAAATCATAATAATACATTGTAATAACTCGTGTATTTCTTTGGAAGGCATTGGCTGCTACATTTAGTGAGGCTCCTTGTAGTTAATTTTTAATTTTCAATTTATTTTAAAACTAAGGAGAGAAGATGGACTATCAGATTTTAAATAAATAAAATGCATTTTAAGTAGTGTGTATGGACATTTTTTAACAGGGAATAAAGACAATATTGGAAAAATTTAACTGCAGAAAGTCTAAAAGTTGACATTTTAAATTATTCCCACTTTATCTTCTCTCTAAAGGTCTGAGGAACAATTTTAAAACCCTTCTGCAAATCCCTTACAATAAGCTTAGTGTTTAAGTCTGTAATATCTACCCCAGAAAGTATAATAAAGTTGAAGATTTTTCCATAGAGATTTCATTCTGGTTTAAATCAACTGTACTTTAGTCTTGATTATAAATATTCTCTGGACAAAATGCACCTGGATTTGGAACAGCAGCTATTATTTCATTTTGTTTCAGTCCCCAAACCAGATTTTAAAGAACATTCTGCATTTCAAGAAATAATGTAAATAATTTTGCAGTTTGTCTTTCTGTCTCACTGGAATTGCTTTCATACTCTGCCCACCCTCCCTTTCATCTCCACTGAGCCACACCTCTCTAAAAATACTCACTTTTTAATGAAAGCCATATTTTTTAAATCATTGTTTGTGCGTGCATGACCTGCTGAGAAGCTCGCAGAGTCTTTTAAAGTCAGTTTCAGATGACACGTGTCTTAAAAAGTCTGGAATCCAGCTCTTGTCTGGCCTCTGGGAGATCAGTCCCAATTCTTTATGAGAAAGGGACAAAAACTTCTGGTTTTGGCATTCTGTATTGGAGCCTGCTTTAAGCTCAGAAGGCGGGGAGAGGGGAGGAGGAGGGGAGCAGCAACGTAGAGTCTAGACAGAAGAGATTGAGTTGAAATCTGGAAGCTATTCAGTGAGGCTACAGCACATGGCAGCTTGACTGCAGAAAGGGATCACATTACTCTGCCTAATTACACATGAAAAATGTACACATCACCCCTTTTAATGCTTGGAAAAATAGACTTTCGGATGGCAATTGTGTACTGCAGCTACCCAGGCTGTTTGCACATAACTGGAACATTTCAGAAATTGGCATTTCAAAAATCCTGTACTTTCTTTTCTACTCTCTCTTCTAATGTGCAATGAGTTGTACTCTGTATTATGTTCATATTTTTAAATTTCTAAATATAGCAGAGGATTATACTGAAAGTGGGTATTAGAAAGGAAAACAAAATGAATCAAAGAAAAATATTAAATGTTTTTCCTAGTTTACATGAATAACAAAACTCAGACAAGGCAGGTAAAAATATGGATGATACCTCAATGCAATCAAAATATATCAAAATACATTTCCTAATTTGAGTTTATTGGGTGCCAAGTGAAAAGATCAGAGCCTTTATTCAAAATGTACAGTATGTCTGGTGTAGCTGTTCTTGGAATTAGGAAGCACCACCAAATTTATTCAATATTTTCATTCAGACTACTACCTGAACAAAATTATCTTATTTACAGTTTTTCTTATAGTGGAAACTATAAAGGTTGAACACTAATAAATAAACATCCATGAAGAAGAGTGGGAAACAATTAAAGAAATTAAGATACGACAAAAAACACAAGGTGTTTTGTATATATGTGTGTTCCTATGTTGTCCTACATCAGATTGAATTTTGCTTCTTGCTTATTTGGTTCCTTGGTTTGTGTTAATGCATTTGTTGACATTAACTTAATGATCAGTAAACTCAACTGATTATTAATTATGTTCCTTCAACTCGTGTCAATCATACAAATACAACTTATCTAGAATAATCTGCCCCTAACCTGAATAATCTGTTCTTTCAGTTATTCCAATAATGCTCTTTCATTAATAATTTTAATTCAATTTAAATTAGTTATATCTTACCTTTATTTTTATTAATAACTCAAAGTATGAATCATACCTAATATTCCTTCCTTCTCCTATTTTGCATGCAACCACAGCCTGTGAGGTGAGTTGTGTTGAGAGAGCATGACTGCCCCAAAGTCACCCACCTGGCTTTCTTGTCTAAGGTGGGACAAGTCATAGTCTCCTGGTTTCTAGCCTGATACTTTAACCAACTGGCTATTTTGTGGTCATACTAACTGCTAATCTTGATTGCTTATTCTTTACTGTTGACAATTGATCCTACAAGGCAGAGGCTTTCAGTATCTTCATTATCTTTACCAACATCTCTTTTACTATGTTTTGTCCAGATTGTAGCTTTCTGTCATATGTGTCAGTTTCACATGATGACAATGGGATTCCTATTTTCCTAAGAACATTTCACAGTTTGACATAGTCAACATAATTAAAGGCCTTTTTACGATCAATGAAGCACATGTTAATTTCTTGTATATACTCTCTGGTTTTTTTAAAAAAAATATTTAGCATGCATCAGTAATAATGTTTCTTGTTCTTTGGCCCTTCTTATCCCAAGACTGAACATCTGGTATCTCCAGATGGGATTCTAACATGCTTGATGAACCTAAGCATTATTTTGCTAGCATGTAAAATGTAGTATTTTGTATTATGTGTTAAGTGTCTTTTTTGGTATTAATATATAATATTGGCTTAGCAATAAGACCTCCTCCTCCTCCTCCTCCTCCTCCTCCTCCTCCTCCTCCTCATTTGTAGCAATATTTCTGCAACATGACATCCCTCTTTAGAAGATTGAAAATTTTAGGATCAGTATTCTAAAGGCAAATTTTGTTGGAAACTATTCCTTTCTACACAATGAAGCTATTTGAATCCTATACTATATAGATCACTTGTCTAAAGTTATATTTTTGTAAAAAATAAAATAATAAAAAACCCCATCATGTGCATTTGAAATGGCAAGATGGGATACAAACATAATATAATAATTTGATAAAAATATTTTTAGGAATCTGAATGCCCAATCTCATTTAGATGTATTATTACTTTAACTACAGTAGATTTCAATTACAATATCAGAAAATTTAACTAATGTTGAAGAAAAATTGTGGTATACCAAAAGCCTGGCTTATATTATACAGCAGCCTTACATCTCTTTAATAACTTGGGCTAATTAACTTCCATAAAGTTAGAAGATTCTTTTTAAAGAAACACAAACATGTCACTCTTTTGAACATGCAAGAATTTGTATTTTAACATGCTGATCCATATTTGTTATTTGTGTTTTCAAAGATCAAGGTTATTTTATAGTGACATAAAATATAATTAAAACATTTGAATTTTGAGAAAAAAGTAATATGTGAATAAGATATTTCAGGAAAAGAAAGCACTTTTTCAAATTATTTTCATAAACAGAAAATGTTGAGCCTTTCCATATGAGTAGGAAGCTGGAATAAGTTATGTACCTCTTCATACAATACATACAAACCTATCACTTGCATTGGAAGTAAAGATTTTAAAAAAAGCTTGGCCCCAAGTGTATCAATGAAAAATGAAGTTATATTAAATGGCCCTCCTGTAAATTCTTCGTGAAGGTTTTCAAAGATAAGGACAGGTTGGTGTTGTCTCTATTTACCTCTTCTTTAGATGCTGAGCTCACTATTCAAAGAAAGTATCTGTCAGCAACTAGCTCAGAATTGATATATGCAGCTCTCCCAAACACAAACTTGTTTATACATTGAATTCTTCCTTTTTTATTTTGGTAGTTTGTAGCTTTATTTTGTAGGTACAACATGGCTACAAATGGCTAAACAACCCAGTGCTTAATAAGTTCATTCAGTGCTTAATGGCAAAGATGCACCAATCATTGTAATCTAATTTAGACATCTCCATATAATATTGACACACCTGTCTAAACCTTTTGGACCTGCCTTTTTTCTTCCATCCATTCCCTCTGAATACAAAAATATATATGAACATTATACTTATTTACTTATTTCTCAGTTCCAGAAATATAAAATATTCCTAAGAGATTCCTAGGAATAAAGGAATGAGGGAATAACTTTGATGAGAATGAAGGAGCCTTTAAGTGTAGAAAAACAATAACTTGGTCCTGAACAAGTTGAAAGTGTTAGAAAGAACCTCTAATACTGCTTTGATTCTATTTGGGATAAGAGGAACAGAGAAATCTTTAAGGCTTCCAAAACTAATGTCAGTCCTTTTGAGTCTGTTAGAAACAGACACTATAAAGATTAAAGAATGCTTCATTGTTGCCGTAGTGTATAGTAATAGAATATCAAATGCCTGTCAGAATGCTAATACTAATGTTTTCCTGAAAATAAGACTGGGTTTTATATTAATTTTTGCTCCAACATATGCATTAGAGCTTATTTTCCAGTTAGGTCTTATTTTGGGGAAAACATAGTATATTTATGAATGAATTCCTTACCATATACTTTGAATCCTTTTCAATCACCACTTGTTTAACCTATATTCTCAAAATAATGGCATAGGTGGTGAAGCCATCACAGGAAACCTAACACTTCCTGAAATGTCCTTAGCTAAGTTATTTTTACCTACATTAATTTTATCTTTTGTCTCTTGGGCTTATATCTTTAAGTCATGTATAAATAACATGAAGTGAAAATAAAATTCAAGGAAGGAAGGAAGGAAGGAAGGAAGGAAGGAAGGAAGGAAGGAAGGAAGGAAGGAAGGAAGGAAGGAAGCAAAGGCAATAATAATTTTCTAGAACCTTTTTTTTAAAGAAAACAAAAGACCATTTTAAGACCAAAACACACTCAGAATGATCAGTTTTTCTGAATACCTAACCAAAAAAATCTTCTGCTAGTTTCTTGAGGTAGTTCCTTTATTCTGACAGTTTGGACTCTCGGTGAACTTTTATACCTCTAAGATTGGTATAGAGAAAATATTTTGGGACGCAGTTTCTTCAGTCCCAACAGCTGTACCTGACAATATTTTTCTTTCAGTTGTTAAAGACACAGTAGTCCTTTCAGACTCTCAGATTGGTAAGATTATGCTTGTCAAAAGAGAATGAGGTCAATTCATTATTGTTCAATAGCTCCCAGATGGTAAAAATAGGGCAATACAAATTCAAGTTCGTAAGTTTACATCAAATTTCATTTTCCATATATATATATATATATATATATATATATATATATATATATATATATACACACACATACATATATATACACATACATATATACATATACATACATACATACATATATATATATATATATATATATATATATATATATATATATATATAAAGCAGGATTCTTTGTGCAAATAATGGTGGGTTTTTTTTAAAATTCAAAGAGAGACAAGACCCATAATCTACACGCTATAAAACTTCAAAAAATATACCATCTTTTGGAAAGCATATTTATTATTTGTTTGTGTGTGTGTTCGTTTGTTTGTTTTAGCTAATTTACCAGATGAAACCCTGGACAAGCAAACAAAGCATAATAGTTATCAAAATCTATTTACAACATTGAGGGCTCAATAAAATGCCTACTGTGCCAATCCCTTCAACATTTCAGCCCTAGTATCTGAAGAAAATACTTACCTTTGGAATATAAATCGATATTAATTTTTCATACCCAGAATAAATTTGGTTTTCATGGGGTTTACACTGAAATAATCTTGCAAAATATTTTCAGGATGATTTGTACATTTGTAATCATTATATAATTGAAGCTATTTTGAGACGTTGGGTCTACACCCCAAGGACCAAAGTTGGCATTGTTTCCACTCTGCCACCAGGCTTAGCTTTCATCTTGTTTTCTATCAAAAACTCCATTAAGGAGAGCAAGGTGAGGACTGTTCATTGGGCAGGCTTTTGTCCTCTAATTGAGAATAATTAGACAATTAGTAATCAAATGCTATGTCTAGCTATTATGTAATATTAGTAGGAACTTAGTTATCTGTTGGACATGCCAGAGAGGTCCAACATTGGATTTCCTTGCCCACCATTTAAACAGAGGTCTCCAAACTCTTCAGCTCATCAACTTCTTCATGAAGTTTCAGATTGAGCACTCAAACATTTATTATATGAAACTAATTTAATAAATATTACATTAACTAACAATACTACAAATAACAACAAGGTCTCTTGGATAGTCCTATTAATCCTTGGTAGTCAGTATTGACCACTTTGGGAACCCTGATTTAAACTATACCTATATACTTAAACTATCTATTTAATGTAGGAGAAAGCTCATTGGGACTGAATAGATACATACAGACTTGAATTATTAGTCATTTTCAGATAATACTGAAAAAATTGCCTAATCAAAAAAGCTGGAAAAAGAAAATGATGGGTACATAGTTAAAATCTTCCTTTGACTCTCAGCCAAACAGGGTCATATATGCAGCCAATAATGTTAATAATAATTAGCTCAGAAAAATAAACCCTCACTTTAATTAACAGCTATATCTTACAAAGCCTTGAAGCAGACTACTGGGGTTTCCAAATTTCACCACTTCTTCCTGGGTAGTCCAGAGAGAGAATAGCATTCTGGCTCTGACTTAACTTGATTCCAAAAATACCTGGGTAGCTTCTATCTTCTCTTTCTTTAAAGACAAAAATAATTATTCACCCTAAGAAGGCAAGCTGAAGAGAAGCCCAAACTCATGAGGACATCAGCGTTCAAAGAAGCTGCCAGTGGCTTGACAACACAGCTGTTTTTACTCTGTATTTTTTTTGTTATTTTTCTAATCTGCCTCGCATGCCTTGGCAAAATGACAAGTATATAAATGCAAAAACTAAATGGGAAGAAACCCATACAATATTTGAGGACAGGAAATTGTGAAGCTCAAAGGAGAATGCTCTCCCCTCCTTCTGTACAGTCTGGATCCCATGTAAATGCACCTCTTTCTATTCCTCTGGAAGGTCTATGGGGGATCCATGCTAAGAAATTTCAGCAGCAACTTTATGCCTTTCATTTTGATAACTCACCATGGGGGAAGGGAATCAGCAAGGCTACATGGCTGGGATGGAAAGCCCTGAAGTTTTTACTATCTGATCCACACATTCTACAAGAGGGATGTGTATCTCTGCTCTGCAGTGCTTGTGCTAGAGTCTTTGCGGAGGCTCTGACATCTTTCCCTATATTGGGTAACATCCACTGAAAACTTTTGGGAACTGTTATCTAGAAAGCAAATGACTTTCCTCTACTTCATATGACTCAACTATCCAGGAAGACTTCTGGACAAGTTGATTGCTTTTGGATTGAACTAAGAGGAGAAGTGAAATACACCAGGAAAGTTCAATTACCACCAGAGTAGAAGACTTCCAGTCCTTTTCCAGTCTTGGATTCAGAAAAAAATAATTTTGAAGCTAATCAAAAGCAAATTGAAGTGTATATGCATTCATAATCACTAAATGCTTTCCTATCCATAAGCTAATAAAGCTCTCATTCCTTTAACTGGCAACAATGTAGGGCAACAATTTTTGAACCAATGTTCCTCAAATGGGCTAATTTACAGAATACATCCAAAATTTAAAAGTCATAATTTCTGTGGAATTGAAATTTGGCAAAATGTATTAAACATTTTATGACATAAAATGATCATAAAGCATTTTATGACATAGTACAAAACATCATAAAACATTTCCTGGTAGCAACTAGCTTGACTATGTTATACAGTTCAATGTGGGCCAATGAAGGCAGCACATTATAATCTCTGTCATTGTGGAAAACATTGAGAAATCTGGTAAGGAAATATTTATGAAACTATGAGCCAAGATGGGGATCTCAGGTTGTCTAATTATAGGAAAAGGTGAAAATGGTACCTAAAACTTTTAGAATCTATTCCTTTGTCCTTAAAACAAAGTGTTGGGTTTTTTTCCTCCAGAAATAATTTTAAAAATCAAGATTTTCAGTTTGCGTTATCTAATTTTCAACAATTCAAACTATAATTCCTTGTTGTCGTTTTATTCAGTTTGGTTTTTAAATCTCCTTTGCCAATATGTTTATATAAAGGCATTTGTATAAAAGGTAGAAATAGACTGCAGTCTCAAAAGTCTCATCCACCATTACACTAACTAAAGTATACATAAAATAAAATTAGTTTCATGAAGTACTAGTTAATGCTTTTATCAAATGTACTTCTAAACTACTCTACAAATATAGCAGTTTATAATATTATAAATAGTTCTGTTTGGATTAAACTATCAGTGGGTAAAATGGTGATAAAAGTTTAAAAAAAGAAAAAAATTATAACGTAAGCAACTTCCCCAAACAGATACTTCTGGATTAGTTGTACTCCCATAACGTTCCTACAAATACAGTTATTGTCCATGCTGCCATCTGTTGGGGAAACAATCAGGTATAGTGACAAAATATATGGAATGGTTTTATGTACTCTTTCAGCTCATGAGGGCACATTTGGTGCCTTGAAAACTCCAGGAAGGTGTTCCCATTTTTGTGACATAATGTCTTGATGAGGACAGGGCTATAAAAGCTGCCTTTTTGATCCTTTAAACTGAGTCATAAGAAAAACAAAGGATCCACTACATATTCAGAACTGTTAAAGAATTTCTTAAGAGTTCAAGTGTTATATACAAAGTGTAACTAATTTTCTTTTCTTTCTTTCTTTTTTGACAGAAAGTTTGTATACAGCTATATTACTTATAAATCCCTTTAAGTCAATATATTGGTGCCAACCTGAGGTCTGAAGTAAGAAATCAGAATACTATTTAGACTTTGATGAAATTCCAGACATGGGATCCATATGAGAAATGTGACCATTTTTTTTTGTACTACCTAGTAAACATTTATCACAGATAATCTTTTAGATGAAAAGCAAAGTTAAACAGAGAAACACTTTAGAAAATATTTTCATAGATTTATATAAGTTAAATTGATTGGGCAAAGCTGAATCAAAATTCTTAATTGTATTTATTTAGTTATCTAGGAATTTTATTTAAGTATTATTTGAATTTCTCTTTCTAATTATTTGCTTTTGCTTAAGGAGAGTCATAGTGCAGTATTATATTGGGAGGAGGGGTGAAACAGCTCAATACCTGTAGTTTTGTATTGGTATTTCTCACAGTTTGACTATTGCAATAGTCAAACATGGAGTTGTCCTTGAAGATCACACAGAAGTTTCCAGTGGTCCATAACGCAGTTGCACAAACAGTGATGGACCTGCCTCAGTATTTCTTTATAAAACTTTTGGTTTACAAGCTTGCACCAGTTGCCAATGCACTTATGGGTCCAATTCAAGTTGCTGGTTGCTATCTTAAGCCCCATGTGGCAGAGGGCCTGGTTACTTGAGCAACTTGAGGGACTTTTGGAGGGAAGGTTTTCAGAATGTTCCTGTGAGCAGCTAATATCTGGCTCTTTGAGATTTAGAGATAATGCTGTGTGTAAGATATGCTTTCCATTGATGTGGCACCCTTGCAAGTCTGGTGGGCTTCACTATTATCATACAATAAAAGGGAATATAATCTAAAGAGAAACACAGGCTCCTTTTTGGCTGCAAATGGAGTACTGCAAGCCATTACCAATTCTATAATGATTGGAAAACTCCTAATTTACTTCAAGGAATAGTAGTATTCACAGTTATGAATATTAGTGAAGCTTGTTTAGAAAGAAAGAAAACCCGAGTCTCCTTTATAATAAATATGATAAGTGGTAGAGACAGGCTGCTAAAATAGGAAGCTCTGCCAAAGAAGCAGAAGAAGATTTACTCAAGACAGTTTTTTTTCATAAGAAAACCACAGTGCACGCACTCACGCCTACACACAGTTAATCTTCTATAGAAACTCTTTATATACGTTATGGTTTCGGGCCACTGTTCAGACATCACACAGAGTATAACACTTTCTCATCATAATTAAATGCCAGCGCAGAGGAATATGTTAATATCCAAGTTCCAGAAGAGATCCATCATGAGCCTTGTGTGGGCTAGCAAAGACGATACATATTGGACACATTCTTGGCCACCCATATGAAGCAAGAGGAGCCAAGGTTTCTCCTGAGTGTCTTGTGCCGCAGTTCTGCATCTGAGCAGCTTGCAGTTGCTCCAGATGCTGCTTTCTGGCTGCTCTGGAAGAGAAAGAGGCAGGGGGAGGAGAAATGGAGGAATTAAATCACTGGAAAGGGTGGGTTTTAAAGTGGATTAAGATGACAGCCAAGAATATGAAGGGTGGTGGAAAACCCAGAAGGCCCACAGCTCCTGTCTAGTGCTTACTTGCCAAGTCACACAGATCTGTAGTGTGACATATGTCTTCCATTTTGAATCACATGGCCACACACATAACTCTCTTGTTCACTGTGCTTTTTTGCAGGTTCTCTCTCTCTTGGCTTAAAGTGACCGAACCACACACCGTGTGTACTACTGTATGGTGTCTTTCTTTTTCTTCTCATCCCTAAAGTGTTTATTGATTTTAAGAATGAAAACAACACAGAGAGCATGCCCTAGAGGTTACACTGATGCAAATGATTCCTCTGGTATTTTCCCATTTAAATGTTCTTTTGGAATATTTCTATATAGACTTTCTCAAGAAAATCCAGGAGTAGAGGGAGAGTCAGAAGCAATGAGAAATTTGAAAGACAAACTATCTGCTCTGAGTATCATATATATTTTTCATTTTGAATTGGATTAGTATTTTCAAATATGTACAGTCTGAAAAATTTAGTACTGCCTGATTCCCTAAATATCACTACATGCTTAGGCTGCAAGCAAACGATTTTTTAATAAAGTTGAAAGTTTCCCATGGCATTCATTGGTTCATCCCACTAGGTTGCTCAGCTTTGGAAAATCAGATTTTAAAAAATGTTAACCAGAAGGATAAGCCTCATAGAACAATTCCTTTTTCTAGTCAGTGGGAAAACAGCAATGGCCATCACTCACTTACAGGCATGATTTCCCAATCATGGCAACTTTAAGACACATGGATTTTTACTCCCAGATTTCCCCAGCCAACTATGCTGGCTGGGGAATTCTGGAAATTGAAGTCCATGCATCTTTAGGTTGCCAAGGAAAGTCTGCTTCAAGGGGTTGGCTCTGGACAGGGAAGGCTCAAACCTTTTCAATCCCGAAACAATGATATTCTCTAGATACTTCAATTACATTGAATTAAGAATGATAAAATAACTACTTCAGGATTATAGTGCTGTCCTAATTGTAATTGCTGGGACACTCAGCCTGAAAGTTTGAAGTCTGTGAAATGGAACAGTGACATGCTGTAATATGCTGAACTTGCTTTTTTTTTTTTTTTTTGAGACCGAGCTCTTAAAATAAAATTAGATTGCTCTATTAATCATTACTGCATTCTCAATTAATATACAGGTTTCCAAGGTATACTAAAATCTTCATCAGACATTGAGATTAGTTAGTCTATAATAGGGCCGACAAACTCCTGGCCCGTGGGCCAGATGTGTCATGTGGTGGGCACACCCACGCCCAGTTTAGCAAAGGGGGAAAGAGTCCCAATACATCACATGACACCGCTGTGACGATGTGAGTTTGACACCCCTGGTCTGTAATGTTGATATTGCTCCATGACTGATTCCATACCTGTTACCCCATGTTATATGTCTCTTTTTGACAGATAAATTGATTAGCTTCCACTTCAAACATAGTTCAAAACAGTCTGAAACTCCCTTCAATCGAAAATGCTGCAAGCTTTGTAAGCTGTTTGCCGCTGGAGGGAGCCTTTTCTCATTAGGCTTACCAGCTCTTCCATTTTAATTGTCCAAAAGGGGACATTTTAATTGTCCCCAGAGGGGAAATTGAAATAATGTGGTATCAGTTTGGGACAGGACAAAACCCAGCAAATGGCACAGTACATGGGTTTTGTTGGTTTTTTTAAAATTTTGTTCTCTTTCCTTTTGTAGTAACCTAAAAGCATGAATTTTTGTTGGTACAGGATTTGCCAGAATTTTGTAACATGTTATCAATGGTTCTGAATTTGCAGGTATAATAAAGACAAAATGGACTTTGAAGAAACAGGATAGGACATTTCTAAACTTTTAGTATTGGAGAAGACTCTTGAGTATTGGAGAAGACTCTTGAGCATGCCTTGGATAGCCAAGAAAACCACCCAATGTATCATCAAAAAAAACAATCCAGAGTTTTCACTTGAGGCACAAATGATGAGGTTTAAATTATTCTACTATGGACATGTTATGCAAGGACTTAACTTGGAGAAAGCTCTAATGCTCAGAAATCTGAAAGAAAAGAGAAGAAGACAATCAGCAGCAAGATGGATGGACTCAGTTATAGGGGTAATGAATACACCATTGAAAAGACCTGAAATACCAGGTGAGGGACAGATTGTAATGCTGAAAATCTATCTATATAGTTGCTAAGAATCAACAGTGATGTGATGGCCTATAGTCAGTCAATCAATCAATCAATTGATCAACTTTTGCGCATGTCCCAAGATGGTGGGTGTGCTCTGAGGCTCTGCGGAGGAGATGGGGCGACGTGGCTCAATTTCAGGGGTCTTGTGGCCGTTTGACCATTTATGGTCACACCCCCGGTGAGCGGAGTGTTAGGTCAGCAGGGAGCGAGCTTTCTTTTCTCTCCTAAGAACATAAATTTGCTGTCAGGGGCTGGCGTTCGCGGAGCGGCTGGAGAGGGCGGCGCTGGAGTGAGGAGAAAGGGCTGCGGCGGCAGTGGCAAGTGTGGGCCACGGCGGCAGCGATCCGCCCACCAGCTGGTTGCTCCCTTGCTGCCCAAGCCGGCTCCGAGCGACCCAGCATTCAACATCATAGTGGGGAGCTACGGAGCTACGGAGCCGGCAAGTGAGACCAGGCCGGGGTCGGAGGCAGCTGGAGCGGCGTGAACATGGGCACCGTTAGTGAAATCGAGGGCGGTGGCCTCGGCGGCATTTGGCAGCAGCTTGAGCGGTGTCCCTCCCCCCTCCTGGTATAGGGACTGCTGGCAGCTAGGTAGAAGATTTGGCAAAGGGAGGCTCCTCTCTGCACTTAGCATATTTTATCAAGACCATGGCGGGCTTTTGGTGGATCAACTCCTGTCATGAGGCCCCCCTTTGGATTAAAGGTGGGCTAAAAAGGGATAGGAAATGGACCAGAAGAAGACCTGTGGAATGGAGAACTTACGGGGGTGGGGGTGGGGTGGCCAAGAGGCAAAGAGAGGGATGTTTCCCTGTGGCCTCGTAGACCCCCCCTTTTTGTACCCCCCCATACTCCCCCTCCTCGCTTTTGGCCTATATAGGCCTGAGGAGGTCACTCCTACCCTGTCTGGCTAACTTTGATTGGAGGCGACCCTGGGCCATATCCATCTTTACTTCTTTACCATATGCAAGAGCTGACGTGAACTAACCAGTCACCGGACCTCCGTTTGGCATAATTTATGACTTATGATTTATAACATCAACTAACATTGTTTGCTCACCGTGGAGAGAGAGATTACCTTGGGGGATATATTGAAGGAGCGGGTTCAGTACTACATTTCCTCATCAGTGGGCTGTTCCATCTGTTTTATGACCCGTTATGGCAAATCCGCCGTGAGAAGACAGCTGTTTTAGAGACCTGCCCCCGATTGAGTCGACATGTTGTGGCTCCTGCCCACAGTTGTGGGAGAACTGTGGGGACTCTTTGAGACTATTTCTGGATTCTTAGTCTCACCCAGGGACTACTTTCCCTCTTTTCTATACCAGCATGATGGACCCCCAAGCCATATATCACCACCATCTCGGAGCCTTGGGTTTATTATGTATTGTACAGCTGACCTTCTTGCACTGTGAGAGTCCCCCCTCTCACAGGTTTGGCCCTCCACTTTATCGAGGGCCTATCTTGATGACGGGTTTTGGAACCCCGAGAGATGGCATGTAGCGAAGAGGGGGTTGAGGGATTTTTTATCGAAATTTCTAAGGAAAATTTTAAGGGGACCCGGGAGTAGGGGTGGTGGGGAGGGTAGGATTGGATCTAGTGTTGTGGGTTTGGGGGATAACCCACTGAGGGGAGGGTCGGGCCTGGTTGCAACACGTGGCAGGGGGGATGGAGGATCCGGGGATGAGGGAGGGGGTCGAGCTTGTCCAGACTGTGTCGTTACCATCGGTACTGTGAGTGGGAGGGGTAGATATGGCGGGAGTAGGGGGCCATATCATGTTAAGGGAGCACGTGCCCGCTGTCTCCAAGCGGTAGCGCGCTCCGGTCCCCAAGGCTCCACTCGTTCTCCAGGTAGCCCAGACCTTCAGGGCCCGGGCCTCTGGCTGACGTTATGCAACGCCAGGTCTGCAGTAAACAAAGTCCCCCTCATTGGTGATCTTATTCAGGAGGGGGGAGCGAACCTGGCGGGTATTACGGAGACCTGGTTGGGCCCGGAGGGAGTGGTTCCTCTGGTAGAAATGTGCCCACCAGGCTTCCATGCATTCCATCAGCCGAGGTCTCAGGGGAGGGGTGGGGGAGTAGTGGTTGTTATAAGAGAAGGCCTTAGGCCGAGGGAGGCCACTCTTCCTCAGACGGCCGGCTGTGAGTCCCTCCTAGTGAAGTGGGGCCATGGGGTTCAGATGGGCTTGCTGATCACGTACCTGGCTCCCTGCCACGTGGCAACAGCCCTGCCCGAGCTGCTCAATGTTATCGCCACGGTGGCGGTTGATACCCCCAGGCTTATGGTCATGGGGGATTTCAACTTGCCATCCGTGGGTGAGACGTCTGAAGTGGCTCGAGAGTTCATGGCTTCCATGACGGCTATGGACCTGACCCAGTTAATTCATGGCCCTACACACGTGGGGGGAAACACGCTGGACCTGGTTTTTGTCTCTGGACAGTGGCTGAGTGGTCTTGAGATAGGGGATATAGTCACTGAGCCCTTGTCATGGTCGGATCACTCTCTCCTTCGCCTTGACCTTCGAACCACTGTACCCCACCGCAGGGAGGCGGAACCGACAAGATGGTACCGCCCCAGGCGCCTGATGGAACCTGATAGGTTCCAGACAGAGCTTGGGCCAATTCCTGAGGTTCTGGCTCATGCCTCGACTGGAGAACTAGTGGCCGCCTGGGATAGGGCGGCCGCTGGAGCTCTGGATCGAGTCATGCCTTTGCGGCCTCTGACCCAGCGCCGATCTTACCTGGCTCCTTAGTTTACCGAGGAGCTCAGGGAGATGAAGCGCCAGAAAAGAGTAGTTGGAGGACCAGCCATGCTGAATCTGACCGGACACTAGTAAGATCTCACATTAAGAATTACCTAGTGGTGATAAAAGCAGCAAAGTGTGCTCATTTTGCTGCTCTTATTGCATCATCAGATAACTGCCCGGCCGCCCTGTTTAGGATGACCCACTCCCTGCTCCACCAGGAAGCGCGGGAGGACCCCTTGGAGGGAAGAGCCGAGGATTTTGTTCAGTATCTGCATGATAAAATCACTCAGATTCAGGATGAGCTGGACTCCGACTGGGTAGATCCAGCGGGGATGACAGAGGCAGGTCCTGAGAATGTTATCTGGGATGAGTTTGATCCTGTGACCCCTGAGGACGTGGACAGGATTCTGGGTAGACTGAACGCAACCACGTTTGTTGGACCCTCCTGGTTAGTGCTGGCTTCCCGGGAGGTGACATGAGGCTGGCTCCAGGGGATTAAAAGGGCTTCATTGGGTGAGGGTGTCTTTCCCGCTGCCTTGAAAAAGGCGGTGGTGAGACCTCTTCTCAAGAAGCCCTCCCTGGACCCGGCAGTATTGGCTAATTATCGTCCAGTCTCCAACCTTCGCTTTGTGGCGAAGGTTGTTGAGAGTGTGGTTGCGCGACAGCTCCCCCAGCACCTGGAGGAAACGACGTATCTGGATCCATTCCAGTCGGGCTTCAGGCCTGGGTACAGCACTGAAACGGCATTGGTCGCATTGGTTGATGATCTCTGGAGGGCTCGGGACAGGGGGTGCTCCTCTGTCCTGGTCCTGTTAGATCTCTCAGCGGCTTTTGATACCAACGACCATGGTATCATGCTGCACCGGTTGGTAGAGTTGGGGGTGGGAGGCACTGTATTACGGTGGTTCTCCTCCTTCCTCTCCGACCGGTCGCAGTCTGTGTTGACAGGGGGGCAGAGGTCGACCCCGAGGCCCCTTATATGCGGGGTGCCACAGGGATCAGTCCTCTCGCCCCTTCTGTTCAACATTTATGTAAAGCTGCTGGGCGAGATCATCCGTGGTTTTGGGGTGAACTACCACCAGTACGCTGATGACACACAGCTGTACATCTCCACCCCAGACCACCCCAACGATGCCCTTGAGGTGATGTCCCAGTGTCTGGAGGCCGTACGGATCTGGATGGGGAGGAACAGGCTCAGGCTCAACCCATCCAAGACCGAGTGGCTGTGGTTTCCGACGTCCCGATATAGTCAGCTGGTGCCATAGCTGACTATTGGGGGTGAATCATTGGCCCCCATGGAAAGGGCTCGCAACTTGGGCATCCTCCTGGACTCACGGCTGTCTTTAGAAGAGCACTTGACGGCCGTGACCAGGAGGATTTTTATCAGGTTCGCCTGATTCGCCAGTTGCGTCCCTTTCTAGATCGGGACTCTTTACACACAGTCACTCACGCCCTCGTCACCTCCCGTCTGGACTATTGTAATGCTCTCTACATGGGGCTCCCCTTGAGGAGCACTCAGAGGGAGAGCCTTCTCTGTGGGAGCACCTACCATCTGGAACGAGCTCCCCCCGGATATACGGAGGATCCCGGACCTGCGCACCTTCCGTCGCGCGCTCAAGACCTATTTATTCCAACAAGCCGGCCTGATCTAAGTTATTTTCTCCTTTTAATTATGAATTTTAATTTGTTTTAAATTATTGGGGTTTTAATTGTCAGCCAAATTATTTAATTCGTTTTATTCTATTTTAAACTTTTGTATTTAAATGTTTTATTTATGACTGTACACCGCCCTGAGTCCCCCAGGAGTAGGGCGGTTTATAAATCTAATAATAAATAAATAAATAAATAAATAAATAAATAAAATTAATTAAAATAAAGCCAAACTAGCAGTGACTTTATTGGAGTCACTGCTAGTTAACTATATGTGTTGTGAATATAGTGGAGTGAGTTTGTTTGTTTCTTTCTTTCTTTCTTTCTTTGTTTTGTGGATCTCTGATTGTCTGAACCATAAGCAAATTTTTAACTGTGTTACCTATATGGTTGAAATGTATTTTTCTTTAATCTAATGAAATATAGACTTACTCTTAAGAAGTTTATCACCAGTGACCAAAGAAATTCATACAATTTATTAACATCTTGTCCACATGGATTTAAAAGTGACCTTCATGTTTATACTGTAAGCATCTAAGGCAGGGTGGGTACTATTGGAAACAATAATAAGCATGCTCATGTCTGTAGCTTTGAAATTCATTTCCATTAATATTTGCCAATGAAATTCAATAACGCAAAATGTTCAAAGAAAGGGAACATGAAAAGGGACACAGGCATAGCCAAAATGAATCTATTTAGTGACAAAAATGAATATGCAAGGAAAATCTGAACAATGTTCCTTCAGCTCAAAGGCAAACAAGTCACAAAGCCAAACCTCAAAAGCATTAATGTTTTGTTAGCTGACTTTTTCACCTTAACACAAACGTGACAAACAGCATGAGCAGAAGAACAAAATCTGCTTACAAAAAAGCAGACTGTTCTAAAAAAAAATCTAATGATGCAACCTGAAAATATGCTTTTTAAGACTGAGAATTTTTTTTCAAGTAATTTAGATTTGCTAAATTATAAAAACTTACATACTCCCGAAATGGATATACCTATTTTACACAGCCCCAGTTAGATTGGATAATATTTTTTTAAAAAAACTAAATTTCTATGTCCTTAAATTCATCTGGCAAAATAAAAAACCCAGAATCAAACTTAAAATGCTTCAAGAGCTTAAAGAAAGAGGAGGATTTGGTGTCCCAAAATGGGAATACTACTATCAGGCCGCAAATTTAGTCTGGATCAGGGATTGGATATTGTTGAGAAGAAGGAGGTTGTTGATCTTGGAAGGTGAGGGGCTACATCAAGGTTGGCATTATTTTCTTCAGCAAAACAAAATCCCAAAGCACAGGTGCCTTGCAGGACATTATGTGAGGAATATTCTAATTGAGTCCTGGAGGAAAATTAAGGGTAAATTTTATTCTTCAATCCCCTCTTGGCTGGTCCCACTCGAAGTTATAACGTATAGGCCCCTATATAACAAAGAAAATCACCCCTCTTACTGGGAACTTTTGGATCCCCATGGTAGTCTGAAATCAAGAAATACTATCTACTGAACATTAGGCCAGACAACATAGGCACAAATATATGGTGTCTGTGTGTATTTATCATCACGTCAGCAAGAATATGTTTCGCCCAACATTGAAAGGGGAAAGACCTACTGGCTGAAGATTTGATTTTGGAGAAAATTTTGGATTATGCGGAAGCCGACAGACTGACTAAAGCATTGAGAGATCAAAAGGACTCCATATATTTCCAATGTTGGGACAAATGGTATGTTTGGTTGAACAACAGACACCCAAAAAGTCAAGTATAACCAGGATTATGTTTAATATATGTTAAATCTGACTGAAGCTTACATACCGTAGAAAGTGTAAATATCATGTAAAGTTCCTGTCACGATTATTTGTTTGACTATTTCTTTTTTTTGTATTGTTTTAAATAAATAAATTTATATTAAAAAAATTAGATTTGCTTAAGACATACAAATATTTGCCATTTATGAAAAAGGCACAATAATTTCAATATTTTTGAAACTTGATGGCATTTAAGATAGTTAGTTATCACAAAAGAGAAAGCAAATAGAAATTTCATCAATTTTGCATTAAATGTGCCTATTTTATTTGTATAGCTATGAATAAATACATTTAGAAATAAATACCGTGTTTCCCCGAAAATAAGACTCTGTCTTATATTTTTCTGAACCCTGAAATAAGCACTTGGCCTTATGGCCTTATTGCCATGCATTCAAAAAGTCCGATTGGGCTTATTATCAAGGGATGTCTTATTTTGGGGAAAACAGGGTAATATAAATAAATGAAAATAAAATCTGTCCTATTATCATGGGAAGACTAAGATTGTGTGAATTTCACTCTATTATAATTGTTGCCTGACAACTTCAATTTATCTCATTTCACAATGCTTTGTCTGTAATCCAAACTTGGATTCCACAAGTTTGGATTAATCCAAACTTGGATTACACAACACATTCTATATAGGCCGCCAATTTACAGATGGTGTAAAATCGGATACCATCCTAGTTATATTGTGGTACCTATGTTTCCCCAAAAATAAGATCTTATATTTTTTTTTACCACAAAAAAGATATCAGGTCTTATTTTGGGGGGGATGTCCACTGACTTATTTTACTTGTGCACATTGCCCCCAGCCTCTTTTTCACTATCAGAAGCCTTTAGGAACTTCTCCATCCAGCAAGGCCAGCATGACTTTCTGGAAGGCTTCTGTAGCCAATAACAGAGCTCCAGATTGATCTGGAGCTCTGTTATTGGCTACAGAGGCCTTCCGGAAAGCCTTGCTGGCTGCAGAACAAATGGACTGAGGCGTGCAAGGCCTGGCTGCAACTATCTGAAGGTAAGTAGTATGGCAGCTCTACACACACACACACACCATCCCCACCCTAGCTTAATTTTTACTTATGCACCCTGGAGTGGGTGGGGTCTTAATTAGGTCTTATTTTTGGGGTAGGGCTTATATTGGGTGCATGTGTAAAAATCAAGTTAGGACTTACTTTCTGAGTAGGTTGTATTTTTGGGGAAATCTAGTACATGGAGACCATAAAACGGTCAATATTGGGCCTCTCTTACACTATTAGCCACAAACTAGGACCAATATTGAAATTAAAAGAGACATCACTAGTAACCTCTCAAACCCATATTCCTACAGGAACCCAGGACAAAAAATTCAAGAGAGAGCTTGGGGGCAAAGTCAAAAGAGCCCTCAGCCTAGAATCATGACATGTCCACAAATGCTCCAAATCCACCCCCCTAGATTTCTAGCACCAATTTAGTGCTGACCATTAGTTGACTAGATTCCTGCATATAGATTTGAGCAATAAATCTTGTTAACTAGAATTTATTATATGGTCCTGATTTTTTTGCACCCAGCAATAATGTTATTTGCTGTAATAAAGGTAGTCCTAAACTTAAAACCACAATTGGAACTGGATTTTTCAGTCATAAATCAGGCAATCACAAAATATCATCGCATCACTATACCCAATTTTATGACTATTTTTTCTGTGTGGTTAAGCAAAATCATGTCATTAAGCAAATCATGATTGTTAAATGAACCCAAATGGAGATCACATGACCATGGGATGGTGCAATGGTCATAAGACCAAGACTATCATAACTTTAAATTGCCATTAAACGAACAGTCGTAAGTCAAGAACTACCTGCAGTAGCATGCAGAAGCCACTAAAATCTAAAGACTCGAGATATTTATTTAAAAACATTCTGTAGAAACCAGACAGTACTGTACTTGTCTTTTTGTAAGGTAAAATGATGATTCTGGGAATAGCTATAATACAACAGTGTTTCATTATAACAAAAAAAGAAATTGTTTTAGCTTTCAAGAATTGCTTCTGGATTAGGGAAGAACATTACCGTTTATCAAGGGTGCTATCCAATAAATGTGCATTCTGTTTACACCGGTTATGCATCAGCACAGAAGTTAAACAAAAGTGTTATTCTGTCTATGGCAACTGTACAAAAAAACAGTGTTTTATTTCTGGTTCTGAAAAAGCTGAGAAGATCTACATAAAATGAAATCCTAGAAATTTTAGGATGATGGAGTTAGCAGACATGTCCAAATTGACTGCTCTGATTAAAGAAAAGAACACAATTTTGTTTCTATTTGAAAACCACTTTTGGACTTTATGTTTGAGGTGGAAAAATGGAACCTTGATTTTAGGTTTTACCAATTAGATAGGTTTGTTGTTATAGAAATGGTTAGTTTGTATTATTATATAAAAGTAAAAAGTTGGTTTGATACTATTATCTTATGTATTGCACAAAAAGGCGTCAGAAGTCAACACTTTTTCTTTCTTTTCCCATTTTCTCCTACACTTTTCCCTTTCCTTTTTTCTTCCCTCATTCTCCCTCATTATGTGGGTATATGCATAATTTTGTATTTATTTATTTATTTGTTTGTTTCTTTGTTTATATATGTTTATGTAGTGCTGGATGGAGTCACTGAAGCAGTCGGTGTGAGCTTAAATGGACTCCAGAGGATGGTAGAGGATAGGAAGGCCTGGAGAAACGTTGTCCATGGGGTCATGATGGGTTGGACACAACTTCGCAACATTAGAGGTGAAGATCTTTTGAGAGCTGTATGCAACAAAATTTCATTTTAATATATGCTGATTAGTATACATTCAAAATGACAATAAAGTTAGTCTAAGTGTAAGTCTCTTATTGTTTTCTTTTGTATTTTTATATTTTATATTAACAAAATTTTGAATGCCAAAAAAAGAAGGGGAATTCCAATCAAAGCTGTTGTCAAAAATATCTTTTTTTCCTGAATTAAGGAATATTTCTTTATAATAGGGGTGTCAAACTCAATCCTGATGCAGGACACGTCAGGATTTTGTTTGCCCTTGGCGGGGGGGCATGGCCTGGTCTTCACGTCTGACTGGGTGGCCATGGCTAGATCCGGGTGGCAGGGGCCGATCCCTCGCCATTTCCAGGATGGCCCAGGGGCCAACTTCATGGCCTATTGTGGTCCAGATCCGGCCTGGGGCCATGTATTTGACACCTCTGCTTTATAATAGCTACATTGGGGCCTAGAATATTTCATTCGCATTATTATATTGCCATTTTAGTAAGTGGTGATTTGACAGAATGGAATTAGGGTGGATCAAAACTAATTTATATTCCTAGTTTGGGCTTCAGCTCTATTCAGTTGTCTTACCTCTCATTTCCTAGCCGACCCTGAATTCCTGAATTGAATTTGAAATGGTCCAAATATATTAAAATATAAAGTATTTCCATTACCTTATCACAGAAAGTTCTTTTTCTGTCCCTGAAAAAAATATTAATTTGGTTAAAATGCATACACATTCACATACATCTTTGAAATTTAATAGTACAGGGCTTTATTCAAAATAGCAAAAAAAATCACTGGATATTTTCTTCAGAAAAAAATTGCAGGAATTCTATTTACTTGGTTTAATGTTTGCATGAGTACTTGGGATAGTGGGGAAGACATTTTGCAATTTTGCAGCAAGCCAAAGCAGAAGTCTTTTATGTCAAGCAAGTATGTCAGTCATCTGATTTCACAAGAGAGATACCTCCCCTAAATGGTTTTTCTGCTCAGCTCCATTGCCTTCACAGGTTATTGAAATGACTTGACAGAATGAAAAGCAAACTGGGCCATAACTCTCAAACAGCTGAAGTGGAGTTTAAGCCGATTCTTCATTTCTTTCATATGCTGTGCTGAAATATGAGCACAAAGAGAAAGCAGCAGAGTTAAATATTCTGTCAGGAGGTAATTCAGTTTTGAATGAGAGAATACAAAGATACCAGTGTGCTATTGCCATAAAACTTCATATAACAGTGAATTTATCCAGTTCTTAGAACATACCAATGAAATGGAAATAGGTAGGAATTCCCTCAAATCACAATATCCAGATAGGAATGATTCCATCTAGATAGCAAACCAACTCTTAACAATCCTTGACTATTAGCCACATAGCTATTTTTTATCTAGACAAACTTTAGCCAATTGCATTCTTTCCAAACAACTGCAAGTTACCACTGGAAATGCTCAATATGCTTCTGGCTAAGAAGAAAATCATGCTATGATGCCCATTCTATAAGACAAGCTGGCCCACATAAATGTGGTAGAGGCATCCAAATCCTAGCAATGATTTTTTTAAAGTGTTCTTTAGTCAGCAGTAAATGACAGCCAAGGCATTGAATCATTTTGATTCATCACTTTTAAAGGTGCCTTAAAATGTCTAGGCAGTCTTCCATCTAAGTAAGGAATTCTGTTGCACCATATTATGAATAAGATCCTTTATATGCACTATATAGTTATCCGTTATCCGTTATTTTCCAAGGCTATGCAATAATTATATAGCTTGTGCAGAGTGCAGCAGCATGGGTAGTTTGGGGGCCCTCTCGAGAATAGCCCCTGTAACACCCCTGCTCCATGAGTGGCATTGGTTACCAGTGTGCTTCCGGGTGCAATTCAAGGTGTTGGTAATCACCTTTAAAGCCCTTCATGGCATGGGCCCAGGCTACTTGAGAGACTGTCTCATCCCACTGGGGTTGGCCTGTATAAATCTTTGCTGGCAGAGGAGCCCTGCTATGGATCCCATCAGCCTGATTATTTCAGCTGGTGGGGTCCAGGAGGAGGGCCTTTTCTGCTCTTGCTCCTGCCCTCTGGAACATCTCCCCCCCCCCCATGTGAGGTTGACCTCAACCCTCCTATCTTTTTATAAGGGCCTAAAGATATGACTCTGCTGGTTGACTTGGGGCTCCAATGAGGAATAGTGTAATGGAGGTGATTGGTTGAGTAATAACAAAGGTTGTCAAAATGAGGCATTAAATGTTGACTCATTTAACAACTGTCTCTTTCAGCAACAGAAATTTTGGGCTCAGTTAGGGTGGTAAGTCGAGGACTATCTGTAGTACAAACCTGCAGAAAAAAGTAAGAGTCCTGATGCTAATGGCTTTATGGAAGTACCCTAAATACTGTCTAATGTGAATGAGGCTGAGAACTTTCTCCCAGTGGATAAAAGGGGCACAGGAACCCTATTTAGATGGACAAAAGGGGAACATTTTGAGTACCCTAGTATTTCTTTATTTTTCTATTTAATATAAAATGATTATTTAATATATGTTCCTCTATCCATGGGCTTATTGGATTATTTGCATCTTTAAGTCTTACGTTAAAGCACAGTCTTTTCCAATTTGGTATTCTCCATATGTGTTGATCTAAAATTCTTAGAATTTGTATTCTGTACCCTAAACTTTTCTATTGTTAACCTGACATACACTAATGAAATTTATTAGTCAAACATAGAAAGATAAAGATGACCTTAAACTGAGTTTCATTCCTGAAGTCATTCATCCATGCAGTTTTCATAATAACATTGCAGAAATGGTTAACCAGTTTCCAGGAGTTTCTCTTAGTAATCAAGCCTAATTTTGCTGAATTTCTGAGATTAACCAAAATTGCTAGATGCTAGCAAGACTGTTATATGCACAAAGATGGGAAGATATTGAAAAATCCACAATAGATGAATAGTGAAGATGCAGAACATGCGGAACTGGTGACATAGACCTGTTTGATCAGGATCAGATAGCAAATACTTTTATAAAAGACTAGAAAATTCTGGTGGACTTTTTGCTAAAAATGGGAAAAGATTATGGATGTTTTGATTTAAAAGGTTGAATATGGAAAGAAGAGCATCATACTGTAACTTTAAAAAAGGAGGAAAGATAATGAGTTTGTTGGTAACTTCTGCAAAGAAGATTTGAAGTCACTTTGTATATACGGTAACTTTTCTTTTCATCATTTTTTTTCTACCTGCCTTGTTTCCTCTATTTATTATTTTCTCTTTTTTTTCTTAATTTCACTCCATATAATTTCATGTTTACCTTTTACTTCTGGAAAAGTATGTAATTTTTCCTACTTATTTTTAAAAGTATTAAAAATATACACACATTTTAAGTATTACACACATTTTAAGTAAAATGGTTGTAGTGTGTGTGTGTGTGTATACATACATATACATATACATATACATATACATATACATATACATATACATATACATATACTTTATAAAAATATTTTTAAAAATTTCACTTCCTGCTAGAGCCAGGAGATGGCACTAAAAGCAAATGCTTGTTTGCATGGCTGGTGAAAAAAAAAGTTGCCCTAATTTTACAACTACTCATCATATTTTTATTTATGAAAGCATTTTCTACATTGTTTAGGTGTAAATCCTTGGAATATTGATGCATATATTTTATAAAAGGATGGTAAGTTCAAAGCTAATTCATTAGATATATAATCAGTTAAATGTGATGCTGTCTTTTTTGTATTTTGCCAGACTAGGCATTTCCACATTAGCATAAAAGTAAAAAAACCAGTTAGTACATTCTCAGAAAGCATCCAACACAAACTGAATAATTATGTAAACTAGAATATGTTGCAGGCCAGAAAGACAATGAGTGTTGGGCCATTTTTCATCTGCAATGCTTAAAATCTCCCACTTCCCTGGCCAGAACCTCCAAATCCTCAAGCTTCTTGATTTGGTGGCTTCCATCTTGTCTACGTGGCCTTCTGATAAGAAGCATATATGTTTGGAAAGAATGGAGGAATGAAGAAGAGCAAGGAGAAGGAAGTTGACTGATTGATTTCGTCTGGATATATTCATGCATAACTGAATTAACTCCAGGCCCTAGAGTTAACACAATTATGCATTGTGTTATATACCAGCTTCCCAATATAAATAACTGGTATACCAGGTCAGTGGAAAAAATAGCCAGCTATGAAATATACATCTTTTCTCTTCTCTAATGTGGAAGACAGCAGAAATATTTCAAATATTATAGTCCTTTTTTTTTTTTTGTTAGACCCTTCTTATAAAATTCAAAGTTTTAATTACTGATCAGAGTGCACTTAATGTTTTCTTTTCTTGAACTAAAATGATTACATTGTTTGAGGTCTTTGACTGGCTTCATATATCACTAGCCCAGGAGTCACACATGGTAAAGTCTAACTCATAGTTTGAAGTTTAATATGATATATAAACTTATTCCCTGGAAATATCACTTCTCTTGCGATCTTATCCAATATACCAAATGTTCAATATTACAAAATATTTAAACAAAATGTTTGGAATTTTGTATCTGTTATTTACAGGCTGAAACTCTTTATAAACAAGGGTACTTTCAAAAATGCATTTTTGGGCCTATTTAAAAACAGTGATTTCTAGATGGTATCCATAAGGACCTTAGCTTTTATTTCTGGATCTCTCATGGAATGTGAGATAAAGTCCTTTTGGATTCTTCTCTTTTGGTACAATACAATTACAATCTCTCTTGATTAATTTCCTTTTTCTTCAATTTTTTTCTAATCTATTACTTTATCTTTTTTCCCTTTTTTTGTGAAGCTTAAAAAATCTGTTATTTTCTAAAATCGCCAGAATATCTTCCCTTTCAGTAAGATGTGTTGTTCAGAGAACAAATAATAGTGAAACAACGTAAAAGATATGATAAGAAGAAAACAGCTAAATAGTAAGTTTTATCATGCCTTTTTATCTTTGTAAAGCACTTAGTTTCTAACAAATCAATATCTCATCTCATGTTTTGTTTTTTAAGTTTCTTAACTGTCTTTTTTGAGGATTTCATGAGTGCCATCCAACCACAACTTTCTCAATATTCTCTGGCATCTTGACCCACTTACTGTTCCTTCATACATTTTAAAATTATTACAATATATCTCTACTTTATAAAATATCCTTTCCTAAAGCATTAGATTATATTGATTGTGTTCCAACCCTTGCTCCCAGCCATCCACCTCCCCCAAAAAACTGACATGTATTAGAAGCTCAGTTTCATATCTGGGCTGTACAAGAACTCTATTCTTCAAAGATTCAAGCCACAGGATTTTGCAATGTTTATTTCTAATTGAACAGAAGTTTCTTCTGCTTTCTATTTTATTTTCTTCTTAAATTCCCCCTCCCCCACCCCCAATAAAAGCAATTTAGTTGTGTGTGGGCCTTTCTCCATTTGCAACGTTGTGTCCATTTGCATCTAACCATAGCATAAAGCTGATTGGCAATATCTGCTTCTGAGTGTACATTTATTTATGAAATTTATATAGCCTCTCATCTCACAAATGTGACTCTTCAAGGTATACAATAAACACAACAATTAAAACAATCTTAAATAACCATTAAAAACAAATAGGCATACATATAGACAAGATATATACACCAGAGACAGGCACCTAAATATGTAACTTTGTGTAACTATATATGTGTGTGTGTGTATACACATATACACACAAAAGTAAACAAACTCTAGATAGTTAGCAAACATAAAAACAGAAACATCCATATAAATTTAATGTGAAAAAGTAAATGTTGCCACATTTTAAAAAAATCTTTAATCCTTAAAAATAAACACACAAGCTGAGGTCCATTGTACTTAAGGTCTGAGGAAGGAACCTTACTTTTAAGATAAGGCTTTCCAGAAGGCCAATAGTTTTGGGGAAGGTTGCTCCATTTTGCAGTTGCTGCAAGAGACAAGGCACACCTCCTAAATCCCATAAGATGGCACTCTTTCACAGAAGGTTAATTTTCCCTCCTGTCCTATTCCACACCATCCCCAGAGAGCCTCAAGAGCAGTGGTGGGATTAAAATAATTTAAAAACCGGCTCTCTGCCCTAATGATATTTTCCCACAATCAGTTCACCAAACTGCTCAGAAAGTTAACAACCGGTTCTCCTGAAGTGGTGCCAACTGGCTGAATCCCACCACTGCTCAAGGGTTATAAAGCAGTGGTGAAATCTAAAATTTGTTACTACTGACAAGTAGGTAGTAGGTAGTAGAACTACCTACTACTTCTGTGGGTGTGGCTTGGGGTGGTAATATGACTGGATGGACGTGGCCTTCTCTCTTTTTTTTACTTTTAAAACCATTTTTTCTACAACCTCTTCTGTGAAGAGGTTGTAAAAAAATGCTTTCAAAAGGCTCTGACGATCCCAACTGAATTGCCTGATCGGCAGAGGCTTTTTTCTTTTAAATGCCTCTGACGATCAGGCAACTCAGCTTGGATCGTCAGAGGCATTTAAAAGAAAAAAAGCTCTGCCAATCAATCAACTCAGCTGGGATCAACAGAAGCATTTAAAAGTATTTTTTCTACAACCTCTGAAGAGGTTGTAGAAAAAAAGCTTTTAAAAGCCTTTGAGGATCCCAGCTGAGCCACGCAATCATCAGAGGCTTTTTTTTAAACTTTTAAAAGCATTTTTTCGGCCAAAGAAGTTGTAGAAAAAATGCTTTTAAAAGTAAAAAAAAAGCTTCTGATGATTGTGCAGCTCAGCTGGGGGTGGGAGTGGGGGGCAGGGATTTTTGCTACCGGTTCTCCGAACCACCCGTCTCCATCGCTACCGGATCGGGTGATCCGGTCCAAACTGAGAACACCCCTGGTATAAAGTCTGTTAGGTAGTCAACTGATTGCAGTGCCTTAAAATGGTGGCAAAAGAGGCAGGATAAGAACAGCACTGGGGATGATGGATAATTTCTTGCTGACTTAAGGATGAATAGAGAATTTTCAATTCAGTTATGGGAAATATCTGTGAGCCAGAATTAATTTACTAGCTCTGTAATTTCTCTTTCCTTCATTACTCTTTTCTCCATTGTTTTAATCCCATGTAGGGATAGGAAAGTACATCTTTTTGGGTGATGTGGAATGTTATTTTTATTTATTAGGGTTTTTTTTATCCTGCCTTTATTTTAATTTTATAAATGATTCAAGACATGAAAACACACAATACTCCTTGTACCTCCTGTTTTCCATACAACACTAATCCTGTGAGGTGAATTGGGCTGGGAGAGAATGACTGTCCCAAAGTTGCCCAGTCATGACTAAGGCAGGACTAGAAATTACAGTCTCCTAATTTCTAGGTCAGCACCTTAATCCATATACCACACTTCACTCTCTTCTATTGCCAATGGTAGGTAATGATGAGTTTTCAATCAAGAATATATAGTGAGGCACATATACCATATTAGGGATATAAACAGTCACAAACCTACCATACCTACTCTTCTGCGTAAGACATAGAATAAAAACAAATTATATAAAATCAAAAATGATTCAGTTCAGGCATGGTATTCACTTACCTTCACTACCAGTTCGCAGATGTGAGTGCGCATGTTGACCTACACACATCCGCAGAGGGCAGGTGGGCGGACCCTCCTGCAGCCGCTGCTACCGGTTTGCACAATCTGGATAGAAGCGGCTGAATTGCACCACTGATTTAATTCCTTCTTAGACTCTCAAATTATTTCTGGTGGTGAGTCAGCACTGTTAGATATTTCCTTAAATTAAGCCCCTTTTCAAGCATGGAAGCTTACTTTAATCTACTTGGAAAGTGTAGGGGAACAATGGAAGAACATGCACTAATTATGCTGTTTTAGTTCCTGGGAAAAATGACTGTTAAACTTGCAAATAAATAAGTCAAGAATGTCAGGGTAAATGCCTAACTGTATTCCAACCATAGACCAACTAACTAACCAACTAACCAACTAACCCTTGTTAGTTGCAAGGGTTAACTAACCACACATCCCATCATCCCCATAGCCACACCTTACCTCATGGCCCCTCCTCCTGAGTATAAAAGCTTCCACCATGTGGTTATCTGTGTGTCCCATATGTGTACCTGAAACAGAAAGGTTCAAAGTCAGTGAACTCTGACTCCAAGGGCCTAGGATCAATCCAGGCCTGCAATAAAAGGATTAAATTTGAGAAATACTAATTGCATTGTGAGTTATTGGGCTAGATCCATCACTACAATAAAATGGTAGCAGGGGATGGTTGCCCATAGCTCCAAATGATGACTGAACCCAGTATTTGCCTTGAAGAGGAAAACAGAGTACAGACAAGAGCACTCACCAAGAAGGTGGCTGCACAACTGGCATCCAAGGGAGCTGCAGCGAAGGAAATGCCAGCTGAGAGTCGACAGGACTCCAGCCTGGACTCACAATCCGAGAGGTCACCAGAAAAGACCATCAACCTAGAAGAGAAAATGCCACAGAAAATAAACAAATTTAAACTTTCATTCCTGAAACTGATGGAAGCAAGCAACGACGAGGAAAACCTCATAGCAAATCTCCAGAGCCTCCTCGAGCAGCAAGGAGCAGTGATCGAGGCCCCAAAGACAACCGAAGAAGAAACGGCACCAGAAAGAGGCAGGCCAACCCAGTCAGATGACCTCGAGATGGCCGAACCCATTTTTGCACCTTCTTCCTGGTGGCCATCTTGGAATGGCCACCAACCAATGGGAAACCAGGATTTGAATTTTCTGGCGCAAAACCACCCCAACCCCGAAACAGACGAGGGACACCCAGAGAGCGACCACGAACAACAGACATCACCCAATGAGAGATCGCCTACTGATCTCGAAGTGCAAAAGGCAATCAAGACCTGACGGCCACATTTGGCTCTGCTTTCGAGCCTCCCGCGGCAGCCAAAAGCCAGAAAAGAAATCCTGAAAGCCAAAAGGGCATCAGGACAACCAACAACGACCAGACAACTGACCCTCAGCCACCTGGAGAGACCACACACACTGGGAGTGAGCGCCGGAACCTGATTACCTGCGGGAACAATCAACCGCAGGATTCAAACTCACTACCCGCCGCACCAACGATGCGAGACCCGAGGACAAGGAGAAGAACCAGCTACTCACTAGTCCCACGACCTCCACCAGGCTCCTTCACCCGACCAGAGACCAACGAGCACGAAGCAGGACTCGCCGCCATCGCTGCTGCTGCTGCCGCACTGCCGAACACGGGAGGTCCTCGATTTGCGGCCGCCTCACCGCCTCACCGCCTCACCTCCTCACCTTCTTCCGTTCTTCGCTGGGGATCCAGCTGCCCAGCAGTGGTACCTGTCATCCAGAGGGGACTCCGGACTTATCAGGGGTGAGTCCAGCCTCCCACCGACAGGCCTGGGCATAGGCCTAGGAGCTACAGCGACAGGATCTTCACTCGATGGCCTCCGGTGCGAAATGAGCTTCGTGCATGTTCAGTCGCCACCTGTAACAAGAGAAGCAAGATACATAGAGACAAATCAATACAGACTAGCAACAGACATCCCAAAGCCTTATTGCGAGTTTAACCATACCCTGGACCATGGACAGCTACCCCCAGTAAGTAACTACCCTAGCAATTCTGGGACAATTTCTGCCAATCTACCAAAATTACAGTTAGATGGGCGGAACCTCATAGAGTGGAGTCAGCAGTTGCAAATTGCTCTTATGAGAGAAAATGCACTATTTCTGATCAACAGACCTCCACAGAAACCCTGGTCACTAGAAATTGACTATGTTCATCATTGACTCATGTTCATCAATATGAACATAGTCATCAAATTGACTATGTTCATATTTCATCATTAACAACTATTCCTTCCACTATGTATTCTACCATTGATGATAACTTGACTGTGTTTGAAATTATGCAAAAATTATACAGCCT
Organism: Masticophis lateralis; assembly: GCA_030761175.1. Lineage (NCBI taxonomy): Eukaryota > Metazoa > Chordata > Lepidosauria > Squamata > Colubridae > Masticophis > Masticophis lateralis. The sequence goes on from JAUDYJ010000004.1 coordinate 54,553,971, forward strand.
GTTTTATAGTCAGAGTAGAGCCACAACAACCAGGATATTAGAGAGTTCCACTCTGCCAGGCATAGATCAGGGGTCCCCATGAATGAACACATACTAAGGTTAAATGCCACCAGGGACAAGCTCATGCAGAGAGGAGAGATAATTACTGAGGAGAGCATGATGAGCATTATCATCAACTCTTTAGATAGCGGCTGGGACAATTTCATGACCCAACTGGATAGCCTCAGCTTACAACACCTATCACTAGGCACACTAACAAACAGACTTATTGCAGAGGACAATCTGAAGAGGGATCTCCACCTGTCCAGGAGGGATCCCAGACCCACAAAAAGGGTTGAGTTTCAGGATAGAGCAAGAAACATCCCAGAATGTTACTCTTGTGGATCCAAAAACCACTTAAGGAGAGACTGCTCCAGAAACAACAGGGATAGGAGACACAATGACAGCAGAGGGAGGCGATCACCTGAGCGCAGGCACTCCAGGGAGAAAGGGCGAGAGTGGTCCCCCAACCCCAGAAGACACCACGAATGCAGGGACAATTCTAGAGACAGCAACCCAGGCTCTATGTATGGGTTCAGACACGATGACTCAGACACCAAACAAAAGACGGACAGCCTTGGCTCTTAGATTCGGGAGCAACAAACCACACAACTTGTAACCCGAAACTACTCAAATCACTCACTGAAACAGACTTCAAATTAAAGGTAGCCAACCAAAGCGAAGTCCAAGTAGTAGGGAAGGGAAACACATACATCCCACAAATAGGGGAAATAGAGGAGGTACTGTACGTGCCAGAAATACCCCACAATGTACTAGCCACTACCAAGCTCACACAGAACATAAACACTGAAGTAGTGTTCAGGGATGGGAAGGCCTACGTGTTTAAGCAGGGAAAGGAGGTCGGAAATGTAACCATGCAGGAGGGCCTACCCTATTTCACACCCAACATAAGAAAGGAAGGAAGCATTAACACTAGTGCAGACCAAGAGGTAGAAGGAAGCACAGAAGCAGAGGGGGTACACCAGAGAGTAACCAACTGTAAGTTATATGTCAATAACTCTGTATCCATTGGGAAACCAATGCATGATAACTGCACCCATCTTCTTCACAAGAGGCTGGGACACATTAGCTTTCCTATTGTAAAGAAAATGCCAGAGTGTACCAAAGGTCTCAAAGTAAAAAACTGTGAAAATTATTTAGAGTGTTCAGTTTGTAAGCGCTCAAAGATTAAGGTTAAAGCCAAACCCAAAAGGTCAGAATGAACCATCAAGTCCCCCTTCCAATTAGTACATATGGATTTGGTAGGGCCATTGAGGCCATCTATCAGGCATAAGGAAAGATTCTTCCTCACTATTGTGGATGATTATACCAGATATGGGTATGTCTACTCTCTCGGACACAAGAATGAGGTGTTCCAAAGATTCAAGGAGTTCCACAAAAGGATAGAACTGCAACACAATATGAAAACAAAGCAAATAATGACAGACAGGGGTTCAGAATTCATGGCTAAGGAATTCACAAGATGGCTAAAGGAGCAGGGCATAGCACATTACACTTCTTCACCTTTTTCACCTGTTCAGAATGGGGTTGTAGAGAGAAAAAAACGGAGTGTTCCAAACAATTATGAGGTGTGTTTTGGAGGATGCAGGGATGGGGCAGCCTTTTTGGTCAGAGCCATTGCATTACTTCAACTACACTCTAAATAGACTATGGTCAAGCTCCATCAACAAGACCCCATATGAGATGCTATATAAGAGAAAGCCCAACCTAGCACACCTACACATATTCGGTGCACCAGCAGATGTCCACATCTCCAGACAACTGAGAAGGAAGGGAGAGAAAATATCAAAGAGGCTAAAGTTCGTGGGGTATGAGCCAGGTACTAAGGGCTACAGGTTCATCAATAACAACAACAGATTTGTTGTATCCAGATCTGCAGATTTCCACGAACACTCAAACTGGTCAAGGGTCCACTCCAATGACACCCTCGTCAACAGAAACACACACAACCATGATCAAGGGGGAGAGAAAGTGAAAACACACAAAACCAATCATCACAAAGTAAACATCAAAAAATGGAAAGAAGGACATCCCACTCTGAAGTTAAATAGCCTAACAAGCAAAGAAGCAGATCACATGCACGAGACAGACACATCTCCAAGTAGACCAGTCAGAGAGAACAGAAACAAACTGCCAAAAAGACTAGAAGACTACGTCATGACCATCCATAGCAACTACATCACGCCCAACTCCTATGAGGACATACTTGGCCTCCCCCAAGAAGAGAGAGAAAAGTGGGAATCAGCCATGGAAAGAGAGATGGAGAGCTTCTGGGGCCTACATATGTATTCACCCGCACAAGTCCCAGAGAACAAAAAGCCAATAGGAGCCAAATGGGTGTTCAGGATCAAAACACTGGAGGACAACAAGGCCCTGTACAAGGTGAGACTGGTCGCACAAGGTTTCGCCCAGAGGTATCCTGAAGATTACACCGACACCTACTCGCCTACTGTCAGGGCTGAGAGTGTCAAAAGTGCCCTGGTGGTGGCCACCATCCTGGGGCTTGAAGTATTCCAATTCGACGTACAGACTGCATATCTCCACGCTGAATTGGATAAAGAAATCTACGTTAAAGCACCACCCGGATACAACAAAAGGGAGAAGAAGACTTGGCTGCTAAATAAAAGCCTGTACGGACTCAAGCAATCAGGCAAGAGATGGTATGATTGCCTAGCCAAGGCCCTCAGATCCATGGGTTTTGAAGCCACTTCAGCCGACAAATGCCTCTTTACAAAAAGGGAAAATGGCTCATTCAAAGGCGTACTCATTTATGTGGACGATATTCTGTACATAGGCAAACACATGGACAGATGTGATAAATTCGCCACTGAACTGGGGAGCCGCTTCTCCTTGAAATCGCTAGGCAAAATTGACAAGTACCTAGGGGTCCATATGATCAAAACTGACAAAGGGTTCTGACTTTCCCAAAAAGAAAAAATCATCGAACTATTATCAAAGTGCAACATGTCCGAGGCAAAACCCAGTGAGACACCCATACAACCAGATTTCCTGAAAAGTATGTATGGTGACTCGGAGCCCTTTACTGACAACAGATTGTACAGATCCACTACAGGGTCACTACCCTACATAGCCAACTGGACTAGACCCAACATCGCCCTAGTTGTCAATTTACTGTCCAGGCATGTAAGCAAGCCTACCACATCACACTGGGACACTATCAAACGACTGCTCAGATACCTCAAATTCAGCATCAACGCACAGCTCTGCCTTGAATCAGAAGTATCCAAGAAACCAAAACTGACCTGTTACGCTGATGCTGATTGGGCTGGAGACACCAAAAGCAGGAAAAGCACTTCTGGCTATGTACTGTTCCTCAATGGCAGCCCCATTCACTGGTATATAGGAAAGCAGAAACTGGTTGCCACCTCAACCACTGAAGCAGAATTCATTTGTCTGTCCAAGGTCGCAAATAACCTGGTATGGTTCGATGACTTACTCAACAATATTTAGACTGAACCATCATACACGATAATCATCCATGAAGATAACAAAGCAGCAATAGAGATATCAAGAGCCGATGCCGTAGGTCAACGATCGAGGCACATTGATATCAAATGAAAACATGTCAGGCAGTTCTCAGAGATAGGTTTCATTAAGGCCATGCACTGCGATACTGAGGAGCAAACCGCAGACATACTTATGAAACCCTTACCGCATAAACAACACGCATATCTCATGTCTAAAATATGTGTTTATATGTAATCTATATATTTCCATGTATATGATGTGTATGTATGAAAATACCATATACCTGTACCCAGTTAGACATTTAGAGGGGGTTTTGTCAGGGTAAATGCCTAACTGTATTCCAACCATAGACCCACAGCCTTGCAAGGGTTAACTAACCACACATCCCATCATCCCCATAGCCACACCTTACCTCATGGCCCCTCCTCCTGGGTATAAAAGTTTCCACCACGTGGTGATCTGTGTGTTCCAGATGTGTACCTGAAAGAGAAAGGTTCAAGGTCAGTGACCTCTGGCTCCAAGGGCCTAGGATCAATCCAGGCCTGCAATAAAAGGATTAAATTTGAGAAATACTAATTGTATTGTGAGTTATTGGGCTAGATCCATCACTATAACAAAGAATGCTCCCCCTCCTTTTTTAAAAAATCTATTGTGAACAGAACAGGTAGTCCTTGATTTACAACCACAGTTGTGATCAGAATTTCCATTGTTAAGCAAAGCAGTTGTTAAGTGAATCATTAAATGAATTATTAATTTCTTTTTGTGATATTGAATATATATATATATCTTTTTTAAGCTTAAAGTTTTATGGGTTTTAAATTTTAATTGCCTATTGGGTTTTTAAATTTATTGGGCCAAAATTATTTAATTCTTTTATTAATATTTTAAATTTTGTATTGGAGTGTTTTTTATTCTTGGCTGTACACCGCCCTGAGTCCACTAGGAGAAGGGCGGTATAGAAATTTAAATAAATAATTAATAATAATAAATAATAATATATTATGCATAACAGTAAAAGGTAATACATTTTTATGGAACAATTGCAAGCAAATTCTGAGGAGGTATTTTTGTACTGCAACCATTGAAGTTTTCATCTTAATAAAAATACTTATTTGTAAAATACCGTAAGACTGTGTTGTTTTTGGAACATTTGTTTATAGTTAATTCAGTGACATAATTAAAAAGCAGTCACACTCTTTGAAAGCAGTTGTGCATTGCTTCTTGGGAAAGCAACATGGAAGATAATTTCAATGTGTATGGAAAGCAAAGATGACTCAGGTGACTTATAAATTATGGTAATTAGCTTAATGACATGATATCAATAATTACCGGCTCTGCAAGGAATATCCACAATGCAGAGGTGAAAGACTATACGTACTGCATCCCTAATGCCAACTCTCTATTATGTACTGACAACACAATATATATTTATTCTAAATATTCTTTACCAAGAATTATTTATTTATTATTCATTCATTCAATTTTTTTGTTGCCCATTTTGCAGTTCAGGCGACTGTGGGGTGGGAGAGGAAGAGAGGGAGGGAGGGAAAGAGAGAGAGAGGGAGAGAAAGGTAGTTTATGAAATATAGTGTTATGAGTTCTGGCCTTCTCTTCAGTTAATTACAATATAATAATTTCTTCTCCCTTTTAGATATTATACAAGTCATTTCAGGCCCTGGATTGACTCATATCTTTTTAAATCCTCAACCCGTAAATGATATCATACTTTTTCTTCTTTCAGCAAAAAGTCCATGTAAGATTTCCAGTTATTCAAATAAACTTTTTTTCTCTGACAGGTCAGGTTTGCCATCTTAACAAATTCTAACATTTTCATAGTCCATTCCTCCACTGTGGGAATTCTGTTCTTCTTCCATCATTGAGCATACAATAGTTTTGCTACAGTTACTATATACAAAATCAGTCTGGCATGAGTCTTTTTTAATTCATTGTCCACAGGTGTCAGTAAAGCATATAAAAAAATAAAATAAAATAAAAATACCTATAAACCAGGCAGCAACAATGCACTCATTCAAAATGTAAAATAGTTTCAATTTAAACACCTAGAAAAACAGAAATGTTGTCAAAATGATAGTAATATGAGCTTAGATCAAGTTTCTCTTGGAGAGAGAGAGAAAGATAGTAAGAGAGAGGGGGAAGGGAGGAGGGAGAGAGAGAGAAAGAGAAAGAGGGAAAGAGGGAGAGAGGGAGAGAAAACTATCACTCAAAAAAGACTCACTTCACCTCCATTTGGGAGATCTGGAAAAGGACCCCTTTAGAAGGTTCTAAGATCCAAAAAGGTACTTCCAGGGTGAGGTCACGTCATCAGGTAACTTGGTCCTAAAATTGTGGAGAGCTGAACACACACACAGCCATTGGCCACAAGCTGCCTCAATCAATTATGTTCTTAATTAGGTGCAGCAAATGGCAAAGACAGATAACATATTTTTAAAAACTTCTAACCAATTAAAAATGGTTGCCTGATCACGATCAACTCAAATCAACTGCCTGCCTTAAAAAGGAAAGATGTCGGGGCTGCTATGCCAAGAATGACAAAGTTTTATCTTGTTTTTTTCTGGTGTGGCAGAATGTTCAATAGTGCCCAGGCAACCAGGGAGAAGGCAGTCAGTTTAGATTTACTGATTTATATGTATAGATTTTAAATTTAAAGCTTGCCATAATTTAAATTGAAGTGCAATATAATTCACCATAGTGAGAGACAGATGTATATCTTCTCAGAGGGATTGTAACTTCAAACCCTGCCTTGATACCAAAAAGCATAAGAAGGAGGCCGGCAAGCTTCACTTACACCTTCTCCACGTGATCTGTGCTATTTTAAAACACACATTTCAGCTGCAAAGGAGAATACGACAAGGTTCACTTAGACCACCTCCTGGTTTTGTCATTTTTTTGGATCCTCCCTACAGAAAACTGTAGCTGGTGGTTTAGACAATAAGTGTGCTAATCTATTCTTTGTGGGAAGGAGAAAAAAAGTAATAAAATGCATCAGTCTTGTGGTCTTGTGGAGAATCTAATTCAGAGATAATAAAGCCTCAAGGGGTGTGGGGGGAGAGAACTGCTCCGAAGAATGATTGTAAAACACAATTACTGAATTTTGCAATGCTAAAGGAAATCGGGTTCTCGAAATTAGCATCTAATTTCATTTTTCAAATAGTCAAATCAGGAAACATTCTTTTTATAATAAATCACTTTCTTCAGCCAATAATAACTTTAAAATAATAATAACAATAACAATTGTTTGGAACAATATTAGAAAAGTAGATGAGCAAATTCAATACATTGAAATTCAAGAATCAGAAGTTCGTGAAAAAGACTGCTTTGCTGCAGTCAGATAAAATTCTCTCTGAGGTTTCAATACATTTATTTACATTCCTATTTCTCAGAAACAAACCTCTACAGAAAGGAAACTCTGGCCCTCCAAATGTTGGGAGCTCTATCATTATTAACTATTAGCAACAGTTACAGTGGACAAATGGGAATTGAAATCCTGCTAGGATTCCAAATCTTGTTCTACCATTCCCCAGGGCAGCAGCCCCCAACCTTTGTAGCTTGGCGGCCCAGTGGAGGGGGAGAGGGAACCAGGCCACGTGAGAGGTGGACTGGCGCTCATGTGCACATGCATACATGTGCAGTTCAACTTGCCCAAGTTGAGCTGTGTGTGTGTATGTCCACGTGCCGGTTCACCGTGTTAAGGATGAATACTTTTCTTAAAGTATTCTATATACTTTTCTTAATTTTGTAAACCCATCTACAACCTATTAATTTCTCACCAGGTGGCAATTTCATAAACATCTAAATCAGTCAATGAATTAATTTCCTTACTCATTGCCTCCTTCCAAGCCTTCTGCTCCTTTTCAGGATAAAGCCTGATATCATCATAACTTGAAGGTTCGATGTTAACTTGGCAAACTACAGTTGCCTTATATCGATCTGGTGGATGCCTTTCCCTAGTAGATCTTCTAGGCAATACAGGACTCATTTCAGATGTTTCAGTTTCATCCTCCCCTAAACCTACTTCCTGTTCCTCAACCTTAATAGAGGATTCTACAGTATCTATATCCTCAGGAATCTCATCAGGGATATGATGCTCTATACTAACAGTATTATTATCATGTCTGAAATCTGCATGCTCTAGTTTATCCCATCCTTCGTGCTCTAGAAATTTAGCACTTGCACTACAGTAAACACTAGTAGTACCCTGTGCCCAAAATCTGAAAGATCTATGATTTGATTCATAGCCAACAAAAAACATTTTTCTGGCTCTTTGTTGATCCTTTCTCCTAACACTAGATGGAATATGTACCCAAGCTGGAGCTCCAAATGTGTGTAAATAACTAAGATTTGGTTTCCTCCCATGCCATAAGGTGAATGGTATCTCACCTGTAGAGGAATGAACCACGTTGTTTAGCACATGGTTAGCACACATAACAGCCTCACCCCATAAATTTTCAGGCAAACCAGAATCTGACAACATAGTTCTAATCATGGCTTGTAATGTTTGACCTCGTCTCTCAATATAGGAATTATGCTGTGGTCTGTAAGGAGTAGATCGTTTATGCTGGATCCCTGCATCCTGCAAAAACTTTTCTAACCTTTGGTTAGTAAATTCTGTACCATTATCGGTCACTAAGCATTTAACTTTAAATTTCTGCTTCCTTTCCACAAAATGCAGCCAGTTGTTTATATGCTGGAATGTTTCAGATTTTGTTTTCATAAGCTAACAAAATCCATATCTTGAATAATGGTCTACTATGCTTAGAATATAGCAGGCACCTCCTATACTGGGTTTCTTGGGTCCAATTAAGTCTATAAACACTACCTCTAATGGCTTTGTAGTTTTAAAACCATTAACACGGTTTGCTGGTGTAACCCTACTTTTTTGCTGACTACAGGCATTACAGTTCAGATATTTACTACATGCTTGTAGTTTTATCCCTTCCGATAATTGCACTGTCTTCTTTAATGTCCTGAAATTCAAGTGCCCAAGTCTCCAATGTAACAGATGAATACATTCATCATGTGGTTTAACGTTCTTATAAACAGACTTAGACTTAGCCACCAATACTGGGTTCTCCCTTAAAATGAATAAATCATTTTCTAAACTTGCAGTAACAACCTTGCCATCTTTTTCTATAAGACACTTATCATTTTTAAATGTTACTGTAAACCCAAAATGTACTAAAGATTTAACAGATAATAAATTGAATTTTAAACCAGGAATATATAACATAGGCAATGGTTCATTACTAAATGACCAACGAGCAACACCCTTTCCAGCTACCTTAACTTTCCAGCCATTTGCTAGTTTAACATGTTGGTTATTCTTCTCCATTTTAACAAAAAAATTTCTATTTCTAGTAATAGATTGAGAAGCACCACTATCAACAACACAACAATTCTGGTTAACATCAGTAGTTGAACTAGATATAGCTAAAGTACAACCCTTCTTGGGTCTATTATTGTCCCTAACAGGCATTTTCTTGTTTTTACAATACTTAGCTATATGCCCTTTAGCCCCACAAGCAAAACAACGTTTTACAAAATAAGCAGTTGAGTACATTTTATCTGCACTCTCAACTGATCCCTTTCTTGTCTTCTTTTGGATTCTTCCAACCGGTTATGCCAGCCAATGTCAGTTCATCTCTGGACAAAACCTCTAACGAAGAAACAAAGTTGTCATAACTATCGTCCAAAGAAGAAAGAATTATGTAAACTTGTTGTAGTTCAGAGAAAACAAGTTCCTTTTCATGCAGCTCCTGGAAAATTCTGGTCATGGATTCCAAATGAGCCATCATATCTCCCCCTTTAAGAAGATGTTGTTTAAATAATTTTCGTGTGAGATATATATGAGCACCCACAGAGTCACGAACATATAGTCTTTTCAACTTGGTCCAACACCTAGCAGCAGACTCTTCGCCACGAATATGGACAAGCTGCTGGTCACCCAGTGTCAGTCCAATAATACAAAGAGCTCACTCATCGTCTCTGTTAAACTTGGCTAATTTCTTGGCATCTTCCTCATCAGCAGGATCCCATGCTGTTACATCCAGTGGATTATTAACTATGTCCCACAGTCCTTCTCTACGCAAAAGTAGACTACATTTTGTAGACCAGGATACATAGTTTGTTCCGTCCAGCCGGGTTATCATGGAAAAATTTGCTGCTTGTTCTAGTGCCATCTTCACTTAGATTGTTTATCACAAACACAGTTTGTACTACTCACAAACTCAAACAAGCTCTCAGTGTAACTCTAAAAAAATCCTAGTTAGTTCTGGTTGGTCCTGGTTGGCCCTGGGCCCATAACCAATGTTAAGGATATTGTTGTTGTGTAACAACTAGCAGAGTAAAGTGCACAGAGAAACGTTGCTGAGACAATGAGATATGAGATACGTGCAAACTGGTGTTATCAAAAGGTTTCTTTATAGTGGAAAATAAACAATCTCGTAGTCTTCTAAACAGTCCAAGTCTTTACTGGTTAAAGCCAAAAAACTTCTTACCAAACAAACAGTAGTTGGTTCACTCTGGTTCACAAACCCCGGATGGTAGCAGATCCACCCACACATGCGATGATAGCAGCTTATCATCAACTGAATACATTACAGTACCTTTCTTAAATACGTTGTTAAATTACAACTAATTATAGCATGACTCAGCATTACAGCATGATGCAGCATTAAAACTTAAAGTCACAGAACACATATATTGCCTGGACAACTGTTAGGCCCAAACCATATCCTAACACACCGCTTCCACAGGTTGAGCTGTGCAGATGTGTGTACACCAGCCTGCCATTTGCAGGGCCCAGTAGCTGTCATTAGCCAGCTGGCTTGCCGGAGCCGCATATAAGGAAGGCTCGGCAGCTCAGTCGGCCGTTCATTTTCTATTGAATAAAAAGTACTGAATGGACCTCTGCTGAGTCTTGTCTCTTTTCCCTGCGCCGATCTAACACTGGCGACGAAGGACGAACAAAGAACCGACAGAATACCATCGTGGCACGATCGCCACCACCCAAAAAGAGCTGATCACCGAAGCAGAATCATCAGAGCTGAATCACAGAATCGTGTCAGGACCACAGATCTCGCTGGCTTCGTTCGAGCCAAACCAGGAGAAATGGAAGTCCTTCATGGTCCGATTCAGACAATTCTTGGCGGGCAGCGGATTCACCGACCTGGATGACAATCGAAAGCGAGCCCTATTCCTGGCTCACTGCAGCTCCAGGGTTCTGGAAATGGCCATGTCCCTCGTGGCTCCGAGGGTCCATTGAGTTAATGCCATGGACCGAGCTACAAGAAGTCCTGCAAGAGCATTATGCTCCAACAAGCACCCCGTTGGCCAACCGGTTCAACTTCCACCAGCAGAACAGGCACGATGGGGAATCTATCAAGGACTTCATATAGGCACTCCGGAAAATAGCAGCCAGTTGTGAATTCGAGAACGTGGACATCCAGCTGAGGGACCGGATCGTTTTCGGAATGAGGGACAGCACAGTCCAAAAGAAACTTCTCAGCCAAAAGAAAGTGTCCTTAAAAGAAGTGATCGAAGAGACAACAGCCGCAGAATCCTCCGACAAAGCAGCAGCTGCCATGAGGAGATCCAAGGAGATCCACAAGATCCACAGGAATCCCCAACAGTCTTCAGACGAGACCATCACCAGGTCTGAATCCAAACTTGAAATGGCCATCCATAATGTCATCAGACCCCAATGGCGGGAAATGCCTCAAGATGGTGGCTGGGAGGAACACTGCGCCAGCTGCAATGGGGATCACCTGCACGCCAGATGTCGCTGGCGGGATGCAACCTGCAGACGTTGCAGGAGGAAGGGCCACATCGCTGAGGCATGCAGAGCAGTGGAACCAGTCTTGAGGCCCCCAGAACCAGTGAGCATGAATACCAGCGATCATCCAAATGGTCCCAATACCCCTGGCGAGAGGGAGAAGGCCACGTGAAGAGCAGAGGGGTCCATCAGACCACCATAACGCACACCACTGCCAAGGGATCCAACAAGTTCCACATGACCATCCACGTGGAAGGGACACCATGTCCCATGGAAATTGACTCCAGATCATCCTACTCAATCATAGACTGGGGCAGCTACAAAAACTCAAACCGCAGTTATCCAAAGGCCACCTTGAGCCACTGCAAGCAAGACTGGTGGATTTCGGGGGCCATCCCATTGGGATCTTGGGATGGTCCACTTCAAAGATTTCTCAGGGGACCTACCCATCACAGTCGTGAAGGAGACCTGACTGACCCTTCTGGGAGTAGAGCGGTTCAAGTCTCTAGGGCTCACCATTGGCAGCATTAATCAGATCAGGCAGAGTGAACTCAACAAGCTCCTAGATGACTTCCAGGACGCCTTCGACTGGAGCCTAGGTAGATTTCTGGGGAAACCCATTGCTTTCAATTTAGACCCAACCATTACTCCTATTCAACTTAAGCCCCGCAGAGTTCCATTTGCCCTTCAGCATAAAGCTGATACCCAGCTGGACAAATTAATTGCCCAGGGCATTCTGGAACCGATTGATCATGCGGCATGGGAGACCCCCATTGTGACCCCAATGAAGCATGATGGATCGGTGCTCATCTGCGCGAATTATAAGTGCACCATTAACAGGGCACTTCAGTAGAGCACATATCCAGTACCAGTGGTGCAACATCTGTTGCATTTGCTGGGGAGTGGAACAATTTTTGCAAAACTGGACCTGGCCCAGGCTTACCAGCAACTGCCAGTCGATGAAAAAACTGCAAAGGCACAGATCATTGTCACCCACAGGGGCGCATTTAAATGCAACCACCTCCAATTTGGAGTCAGCACAGCCCCAGGCACTTTCCAATCTATGATGGAATGCCTTCTGCAAGGCATTCCAGGGGTGGTGCCATACTTCGATGACAACTTGGTCTCCGGCCACTTGGAAACCCTGCAGGGCAAGCTCAGGCTTGCCCTGCAGCGGTTTCAGGCGAAGGATCTAAGAGTCAGGAGAGACAAGTGCATCATCGGGGTCCAGGAGGTCGAGTTCCTGGGCTACCTAATTGATAGCAAAGGCATCCACCCCACCAAAAGCAAAGTAAAGGCAATCCACGAAGCTCCAACCCCCCAAAACAAAACGGAACTTCAGGCTTTCTTGGGACTACTGAATTTATACAGTGTCTTTTTAAAACAGAAAGCCACCGTTGCTGAACCACTCCATCGACTCTTAGGGAAGGCGGTCCCTTGGAAGTGGGGAGAGGAAGAAGAGACAGCCTTCCGGAATGTTAAAAGACACCTCTCTTCGGACAGGGTCCTCATGCAATACCATGAGACACTCCCCCTGTTCCTTACCTGCACCTTATGGAGTCGGGGCTGTCCTCAGCCACCAGCTGCCCAATGGATCAGAAGCTCCCATCACCTTCTTCTCCAAGACAATGTCCTTGACGTAGTGCAACTATAGCCAGCTGGACAAAGAAGCTCTAGCCATTGTAGCTGGCATCAAGCGATTCCATGAATACCTTAATGGAAGAACTTTTACAATTGTCACTGATCACAAGCCGCTGCTGGGACTCCTCGCCGGAGACAAGCAAACACCCACCTACATGTCACCCAGCATGACACGCTGGGCCATTTTCCTTTCTGGCTATTCATACAAGCTTATCCACAGACCCGGTAGGAACATCTGCAATGCCGATGCCCTCAGCAGATGCCCTGTCCAAGAACCAGTGGTAGACCTGGCACCCACTCTCAGTCTGTACCACATTGATGACGACCTGCTATGCCCAGTGTCATCCAACACCATGGCAAGTCACACCCAGAGGGACAAAACTCTCAAGCAAGTTCTGTCCTGGACCTTGAGGGGCTGGCCAATGGGGAGAGTGGGTGAAGAATTCAGCCCATTCGTTCGGAGGCAACAGGAACTGTCCACGATGAAAGGTTGCCTCCTCTGGGGTGACAGAGTGGTGATTCCCCACACCATACAGAAGAAGTCCTTAGAGACCCTGCACAGTAGCCATCCGGGCATCGTCAGAATGAAAGCACTGGCACAGAGCTATGTCTGGTGGCCAACCCTGGACAAGGACATTGAGGTTTGGATCGCCAGATGTGACCCATGCCAGGAGGTGAGACCGGCGCCTCTGCAGGCTCAGCAGACAGAATGGGAGTTGCCCAGCAACCCCTGTTGAGACTCCACATCAACTTCGCAGCCATAGATGGCAAGTTCCTTCTCATTGTGGTGGATGCGTTCTCGAAGTGGCTGGAGGTAATAGCGATGCCCACCACTACAACGGAAGCCACCATCATGGCACTCCGCCAGCTATTCACCACACACCGCCTGCCGGACGTCCTGGTGTTGGACAATGGCCCGCAGCTCACTTCCAAGACCATGGAAGCCTTCCTGGTGGAGCAGAGCATCAGGCACGCCCTCATCGCCCCATACAGACTGGTTGGAAATGGGCAAGTGGAGAAAATGGTGAGACTCACCAAAGACACGCTCACCAAAATGGGCACAGGTGACTGGCAGGAGAAAATTGATAAATTCCTGTTCACCCAACACATGACTCCACACACCACCACCAAGAAAAGCCCAGGACAACTACTGATGGGGAGAAGGCTGCGGTCACCGATGGATCGGCTTTACCCCCAATACAACCTGCAAGACAAGCAGAACAACTTGCAGCTGCCGCGGAGTTTCGTAAGTGGAGACCTGGTCTTTGCGCTAAACTTCCAGGGCCCGTCAAAGTGGCTAAAAGGTCAAATTGGAAGGGTGACCAGTCCGAGGTCGTACGAAGTAGAGCTGGACGACAGACGATCCTGCAGATGACACATCAACCAGGTCTGGAAAAGGTGGAGGGAACTTGAGGAAAACCACCCCGATGAGGTAGACCTACAACACCCTGACAAGGTAGGCCTACAACACCTTGACGAGGTAGGCCTGTGCCACCCCGACGAGGGAGGCCTACACCACCTCAATGAGGTAGGCCTACACCACCCCAAACAAGGGAGGCCTACACCACCCCGATGAGGTAGACCAGCACCAAACCAGCGCGGCAGGCCGTCACCATTCCAGCGAAGCAGACAAGGTAGACCAGTGCCAGGGCAAGAGGGGAGGCAAGAGCCCAACCCATCCAGAGCAGCGCCGATGAAAGAACTGAACGGCGCAGGTCAGGTAGGACTATTAGCCACCCCGCCTACCTGCGCGACTACGTGACCTACGTCAGCCACGGATTGACTGACTAACAACTAGGAGGGGAGGGGTGTTGTGTCCTTATAAGGACATCCACTGGGGATTGGCTGATCCACCGCCGGGAAGTTTAAATAGCTGTCATTGGCCAGCTGGCTTGCCGGAGCTGCATATAAGGAAGGCTTGACAGCTCAGCCGGCAGTTTGTTTTCTATTGAATAAAAAGTGCTGAACGGACCTCTGCTGAGTCGCGCCTTTTTTCCCTGCACCAATCTAACAGTTTCCCCCCTTTTTTTCTTTCCTTTAAATGATGAAGATGCCTTTTAAACCAGGCATTGAAAACTTCCAGCCAGCAGATGAGATAAGACCAAGAATAGATTTGCTTGCTTGTTTCTAAACCGAAACATTTCAGTAGACCACCTGTTCCCTTTATGAAAAAGTAGTTCTCTTTGGATTTTTGGGGTGTGGGGTGTGGTGAAAGGAATAAATTCTCTGTGCGGGGGAGAATACCAGGCGTTTCTATCTTGTGTGTATTAGTGAATATAGTAAATTGTGTATGCAAGTGAGAAATACTTTGGGTATGAATGATTAAGATGACTAATGCAGGTGTGTGGATATTTTGGCAGTAAAATTGTTTATAGTCTGGACCAGGACTTCTTAGATCTGGTAATGGAATAACATGTGTTTTCAATGTTTTGATCATGTTCCTATTCTACTAAAACACACAGAGACACACACACATAAGAAAATGAATTCTTTCCACAAAATATATCCTTCTAGAATTTGCAACTTTAAAATGGTGTTCACATGTTTATTGCCATCACAATTATAATACATTTTTTTAAAAATTCAGATGACAAATTGTGTTTATCCTCTGAAGCCTTGATATAGTCTTCTGTAATACAAAGACATCAAGGCCATAGTACATGTTCCTTACTGCTTCAACTACTCATGAGTTGGTTTCAGACACATTAGCAACATTTACAGGCATCCACTAGAACAGACAACTGGAGATGGGGGAGAAGTGAATCACATGCACCAGGATATTCTTATACAAATGGCATGGATAATATAATTGCATCCATGAAGCATATATATTGCATACAATGTTATTTTAAGGTAGTTCTGCTTTCTATTAGATACTTAAACAACATTTGCATTGTTGTTGTTATTGGACCTGGTTATTTGCAGAACTCTCTCTCTCTGATTATCTTTGCTCATTCACTGAGGTGGGGCAGGATGGCATGCTCTGGACCCCATCTATTGAAAGATGTCCACCTAATGGTCTATCCATTAAAGTACCTCCTGTATGGAATGGCATTCTCTCTGAGTTCAAGATGCTGCTGCTGCTTCCTGACTTTCAAAGGCTTTGAAGACCAACTTCTTCTCCTAGGCACAAGGCCAGGTGTTTATGGAAGTCTGTTTTAAATGTTTGAATTACTATGGTGCGATAGGTTGTTATGTCCTTGTTAGGTATTTGCTTTTTCTAGCCTTTTGTTAAGGATCTGGAATTTCATGGTGCATGCAGTGATATAAATTGTATTATTATAGTTGGTTGCACAATCAGATGTTTAGATTGGATTTGGCATTTTTGTCCACCTATTGAGCCCTTCCCAAGGCTGCCACAGAGAGGAAGGGGTCAAGCTATTTTACAACCTGAAGGCCAGACAAAGAATAATGGATGGAAACTGATCAAGGAGAGATTCAACCTAGAAATAAGGAGAAATTTTCTGATGGTGAGAACAATCAACCAATGGAACAGCTTGACTTCTCAAGTTGTGGGAGCTTCATCACTAGAGGCTTTCAAGAAGAGATTGGACTGCCATTTTTCAGAAATGGTGTAGGATCTTCTACTTGGCGGGGAGGTTTAATTAGATGACCTATAAAGTCACTTCCAACTCTGTTAATTTGTATATGGGATTGCCAGGTGTTGTTGTTGAATAATGTTAAAAATATAATATTGTCACAGAATTAAGTTGTTCCATGGATAAAGCATTAGGTGGACATCCTTCAGTAGATGGGGTCCAGAGCATGCCACCCTGTCCCACCTCAGTGAATGGGCAAAGATAATTAGAGAGAGATAGTTCTGCAAATAACCAGGTCTAATAACAACAACAGCAACAATACAAATGTTGCTTAAGTATCTAATCAAGTAAAGCTGTCTTTTGTAATTGACTGATGTGATTTTGTCAATTCTAGTGGAAATCTGTCTCATCAAAGAGGAATATAAAATTAGCCAGGCCCCTCCAGAGATCTAGAATAGCCTGGACCACTTCCAGATGTAAAAGAATCATCAACACAAGAAAATCAACCCATCCCCAATAATAATGATTTGAACATCTTCATATAGCAAAATGACTACATATGCAGTGTCCTTTAAGTTTGAGGTTAAAATGAAAACAACTGCCTCAACCCACCTCTCTGGACTCAGATACCAGAAAATACCAATTTTAAAAGTTTGAGGCCTTCAAAGAAACAAACTGCCTCTTGTCCCCTGACAACAGGGGACAAATACTTTCCTGTGACTAAATTCATAATCACAATCACAGAAAGAGCTGAAGAAATTTTTTATTGTTTTGGAACAGCCAAAAGGAGGATATTAACTTAGACGTCAGTATATTTATTACCCTATAAAATGTGTTCCATTAAGCCTCCCTTTGCACTTCCTTGTCTTTAGACAGAAACTGAAGTGTTTTTTACAACACAGTAAAATGACAAAGGCATAATATCAAGATAATTTTCTTTCATGTCATCAACTAAGTGTTTGCTTTTTATTTTTTAATAAAAGAACAGGTGTTTAACCATGTGGGTGGAAACAGAGCACTGCATATTCCAAAATGCTATGTTAATATTTAACATCAATGTCAAGTTAATAAATAATAGCTAAACTGGGTATCTAATAATGCTGTGTTCATTGTAAGGATTCTACAATACAAACCAAAATGATCTCTTTCTTAACAAAGGAATTAAGGAAAATAATGACAGTTATAAAAGAAATGAAACAATATTTTCAACAGATACAAGGCTATTTTACATTTAATTCTTTTCTTATTAGCTAGTCTCACCTGATTTACATTTGTCATCACCAATAAATGAGTTAAAAGCTCTTTTCTTTTCTTGAACCTAGGACTAATTTTTTAAAGTTTGGATTTGTACAAAGAACTGGCCTACCATTCCATTCATTTTGATCTAAACGATGTTATGTAGAGCACAGAAAAGAAACAGTAACCAATAATAAGAACAATACTAATAGGCATCAGGTCAGAAAAATAAGACTAATAACTAAATCTGGTTTATACCAAATAATTTACTTAAGCATACATCTCTGTACTTCTCTATACATGCAAACCATCCTTGCTTCAGGGTCTAATCTGGGTCATTCACCAAGATCAGAGGTTTAGTCTTCTGAGCTTTCAGACTCGTGCTGCAGCCCATTCTCAGGGAAGTTCTCTCCCACTAGAATGTGTCCTTGCTTCCATGATATGTGTATACCAATTAATATATTGCCTCTCACCAACATCATTCAACAGTCTTTCCCATCTTCTCAACCCATTCACTCTTTCATTTTTGTATTTGTTTTGTAATTCCATCATCATTCATTCTGTCTTCATGATCAAATTATTTTGTACTGGTTGCCACAGTGTGACAAGTTCTTTGTGAACTAGTAGTATATTGTGTTTTGCAAAGGTGGCCATTCACACACACACACACACACACACACACACACACACACACGACAATGGAGGCTTTTTATGTTTTTTTATGTCTTTCATGGGCATTTTTGCTGGGGCAGTCCCAGGAGAGACCAGATACTGACTTCCATAGGATCAATTGCCAATGTAATATGTGAAGCATTACTGGATTACTTATTGGGTTTTAACAGGGCGTTTGCACTGTCCAGACAAAACCAGGAGTACCAGCTCTGCCCTTATTGTAAAGATACATCAACAGACTCTTGCAAAACTGAAAATATTTCTTCCTTCCTTTCCTTTTGCTTTCCAGAAAACTAGAGTGGTTCCTTCTAAATGCTTCCCACACCATGCCTTTTGGTGGGCTGAGACATCTACAGGCAGGTTGTTCTGTCTGCAGTTCTTCCTCCTCTTTTCCAAGCTCATTCCCAGATAATATTTCAAGTGCTAAACCTGTTTTTGAAATACAGATTTTAAACTCAAAAAAAAAAACCAAAACCAAAACCCAGACCAGCACTCTATTCAGAACCAGAAAAATGCTGTACAGAAAGAAATTTCAAACTGTGGAAGAGAGTCAGGTTTTCCTACCTGTGTGTTGCTGATTCAAAGTTATTGCATTACAGCATATTCACTGTTTCTGGCAGCAAAGGGATTTCTGTGGCCATCTTTTCCACTGGTTTTATTAGTTTAGCGGGGGAGGCACTTTGCCTACTTCACACACTTCCTTTAGATGGCATTATCCACAGCCACTCACTACCAAGGCTGCAAATCCCTTGCAGTGCTGATAAAAGTTGGTTCTCACTTGTATTATCTACTGCTGTTTATCCTGCTTACTTCATCCATACTAGTTAGCCTGGTGCAGATGTGGAGGAGAGATGCAAACTTACCCTCATAAGTACTTCAGTGATCCTTGAACCCTCTCCTTTGTGTCTGCCACCTCTAGGATCTGCAAAGTCATAAGTCCCTTGCCAGAAGAACCCTTCATTCAAAGCATCCATGGATGCAAACATTACATCATTTATCATTCAGTATGTCTGGGTACACATTTTTGTGTCATAATATATACAGTATATTTCTTTGCTTTTACATTTCAATTTAATATATCTCCTGTTAGAACATTTTTCTTCCAGATTTATTTAATTTTACACCACTTTTTGTCCATATTCATTTTCAATTCAGTAATAAAATTGCCCCCATATGTTGTACCCAGCTGTTCCTTATAACTCTTGAAGGACAGTGTTTGGAGATTTTAAGCTATGAAGTTGAAATTGACACTATGAGGATCCTCCAATAAGGAAATTCTCTATGGAGAAGAGCAGAATCCATATACATAATGTCTAGGTGAATGCTGTGGTGCTCTGTTTACATGCATCTCTCTGAAGCAGATTCTTGCTATTATCTGCCTGGAAGATCTGTTACAATTAAAACCAGAGGTAAGAATAACAAAAGACCAATTCCCATAAGTCAGTGATTTTGTAATTTTGTGAACAGGAAATGCAGTTAATGGATGTAACATATTAGAATACCTACCCAGAAATAAAACATCTCCTGAGTGACTTAATATTAATAAACGTCCATATAAGGACATTTCATTCATAAAATCAAATTATAAAACTGAGCTCATCCATACCCCAGTGAATAATTTACACTTCAAAATATGATGAAAAGCATACGGTTGGAAGATGAAAGAAAGCCACTACATTTTTATGTATTCTGAGCATATGTTGTAAAAAAGCAATTGATATACTATATAGAAAATGGCTTACTCTCCATTGTTATAATACACTTGCATTTCCTCCAGAGGATGAGAAGACATGCTGATGCATTGGTACATTTTTCAAACAAAATAGTTACCTAGTTTCCAAAATACTAATATTCCACATAGGCAAAGCAATGGCTGTCAGAAAGGACTGGCCCTCCACAGAACCTACAATATTTGCCAAAAGCACACAAATACACAAGGGAATTCATGTAACAAGTTGGTTATATGTGTGGGTTATAGACAGACTTGGGGCTGGAGAGAGAAGTTTGGAGTGACTGCTCAGGGAATCTGAAGAGAGAAGATCCTAGATGGATCAGGGCATTGTCTGACACATTTCCTGCCAGGCTGGTATACCTACCCTTTGGGGAAGGCAGAGTTTCCTTAGCCATCTTGATTTTCTTGTCCCATATCAAAATAGTGTTTTCCTCCTCTGCTGGTGTAAACATTGTAGAATTGTCCACCTGTTGGCTTCATGCCATCTTATGGAAAGGCCTGTATTCCAGCTGGCTGGTGAATAATTGAGGACAACCCCAGCTCCCAGGGCCCACTCAGTGCTTGAATGACTATTTCACCCTAAGGTGCTGGATTGCATATCACTGGACTTTTGTTTGTTGTTATTTTCAGGTTATTTACACAGGTTCATAGTGGAACGATAACATGCTGGTTATTTAAAAACAAAAACAAAAAACTGGATGAGATTGAAATGAATTCTGTCAAGTTTCCATTCTAGATCTAAAGAATTGAAAACCTCCTATTCACTCCCCCGACCCAGTTCTCAAAAGACATGCACAGAAGGAAAAATGTTTGCTGCTCTCTTGGCATGAGTGGAAGGGGAAAAGAAACAAGGGAATTCACTAAATGGGGGACATCTTAGCCATGAGCCAAGCAAAAACAATTTGCTGATACTGTGATCAAAGTGAAGAATAAACTTAAAATCTGGAAAAGTTAGGGTTATTCCCAGCCACGATTTCTACAGTTTATACATGGGAGTCAGTCTGCTTAAGGAAAAGTCCTTAGTATAGAATAAGACATCTTATTGGTTTTACATTTTTAATTTGCAATCATTACACTAAGAATCTGAATTATTCAGGGAGCAATCACACCAGTAAAAGCATCTGTCTCTTTTGTAGTAAAATACATGTATCTCCTAGGAGAACTTTATTTTAGAATGGTTTCTTGAAAAGTGCCTCAACATGATGTAGAATGATGTAATGCAATTATCCATATGGACAAGCATATCTCCAAGATTTCCCAATGTAGTTATTACTCACATCTCTGTGCTTTACTGAATGAGGTCAACATTCAGTACATACATGAATGCGGTCAACAGCAAACCCTTAGAAATCAAAATCAGGTCAAATACATGTCATGAGGCCAGGTTACCTGAGCAACCATCTTACCTCCATCATAATGTCATTTCCCACCTGGTCAGGCAGGCAGCGAAAGTTTGTTATGGATCCATCAATTTAAAAATTTCAGCAGGCAGGGTCCAAGAAGACAACCTTCCCTGCTGTTGCTCCTGCCCTCTTATTCATCCTCCTCACCCAGAGGTGAGCTGAGCCCCCACATTTCTAATGTTTCAAAAGCATTAGTAGACCTGACCCTGCCAACCTGGGGGCGGTTAGTGCTTTGAAGCCCTCTCTCCATGTTTTTATGTTTAATTTACCTTATCCTGGTTTTACTCCTTTTATTGAAGTATTATATTTTTATATGTTTTTTCTGTTTTTAGCTTTACTGTACACTCTGAGAGTGAGATGGCCAGTATGAGAGAGAGGGGGGGAGAGGGGGGAAGAAAGAGGGAGGGAGAGGGATGGGGGAGAGAGAGTGGGGGGAAGAGAGAGGGAGGGAGGGAGAGAGAGAGGAAGAGTGGGGGAAGAGAGAGAGTGGGGGGAAGGAGAGAGAGAGAGAGAGTGGGGGGAATAGAGAGGGAGGGGGAGAGAGAGAGAGTGTGGTGGGGGAGAAGAGAGAGACGGGGGGGGGGGATTCCATACTTATGAAAAAGAGATTTGGCCAGAATAACCCAATGTAAACTGCATTTGTATATTAGAATGTATATCTTTGGGATTATTTCTAATCAGTTAATATGACATAAATTCAGAAACAAACTTTAGCTGAGATTGTGTGAACACTGCTTTTTCAACCAGAAATGAGTAGATTCATATTCTCTATGTCTACTTGTTGATTTTATTAAAAACCCAAGATCCATCAGTCATGCAGGTGCAAAACATATACACATCAAATTATATAACGAGAATGCCAATCAGTTTTTTTTTTCTGAGCGGATGAATTCATTTTAAAGATCCAGAAATCACAGTCTTTCACTTAAAAGCTTATTCTTGGTTAAAACTTAGATTTTTTAAAAAAATGATACTGAGTTTCCCATCATGCATTGTCTCTTATCCTTCCTATCTCCTACTTTTTAAGGGAACTCCCTGATAGTCAGCATTCAATCCTAGGTAGAAGCAGATGTAGGGTCTCCTTGCTTGGGCAGGGGGTTGGACTAGATGACTTGCAAGGATCCCTTCCAACTCTGTTAATCTGTTAAATATAAGCCTGGATAGCTCAGCAGACTAATGCATTGTAATTAACTCCAGCTGTCTGCAATTAGTAAGTTCGAATCTCACCAGGTTCAAGGTTGACTCTGTCAGAGCAGCAATCAGCCCCATTACCTTGCATGGGGTAATTGCCCTCATTTTGAGTTGGATCGTGACGTTCTCCTTGTGTATACTTTGATCAATAAACCGAAGAAACATTCTTTAATTAAACTCATATTTATTGTAAGAAAATAAAGACATCTCACTATCTAAATTAGATTACATGTTGGCAAAGAATCCCCAGCCTGACCTTAGCTGGCTGGAGAACAAAGGAAAGTTTTCAGAAGAAGAGCAAAGGAATGCAGTACATGCACAGTAGGTGCTGATAAGAAACTTGGCAAACTACGGTAAGTCTGACAGTTCAGAAATAATAGCTCTGCTGGTAAATATAAAAACACAGTGACACCCCTTCTTTTGCCAGTTGAGCAAACATCAGGTAATCATCAGATAAGGCACATCTTCTTACGCAGATACTCGTGTTAAGCTGCTGGAAGCAGTTTGTTGAGCATGTCTGCAATCTGAACATCAGGTACATCATCAGATAAGGCACATCTTCTTACGCAGATACTTGTGTTGAGCTGCTGGAAGCAGTTTGTTGAGCATGTCTGCAATTTTACAAAACCTTGTTTCACTAATTGTTTGATATTTCTATAATGGATGTCAATGTGTCTGGACCTAGAACCTGTGAAATGTGATTCAGAAATATAAACCACCGATTCATTGTCTTCCATCACTGTGATTGGTCAGATCGGACGTGTCCAGATATTTGTGACCAAAGCATCAAACCACGTTAGAAAATTACATGCATCTGAAACACAAGCATATTCAGCTTCAGTAGATGAACAAGAAACAAAATTCTGTTTTTGCACTTGCCAGTAAACAGGACATCCATTTAAGAACATCATATAACCAGAAGTACTTTTACGTGATTTCTTATCACTTGCCCAATCAGAATCTGCATAGCAACTTAATTCTGCATAATCAGTATGTGTTGGTTCTAACAATAACTTCATATGTTTAGTGTGCTTTAGGTATTTCAATAATTTCTTAATACATGACCAATGAAACTGTTTTGCGTTATCTACGTGTCGAGACAAGAGATTAACACTGAGTGCAATGTCGGGTCTGGTCCAACCACTAATATACAACAGTGATCCAATAACTGAATGACAAAGCGTTTGATCCTCGAACTCAGGACTTGGTTCATGTGTCAAGTTGTGAAAATCTGTTTGCATGGGTATCTTTGTTGTGTTAGCATCCTTCATGTTGCAATGATGCAAAACTTGTTCAATTTTATCTTTTTGTGAAAGACTGAACCCCTTCTGTGTTTTTTCAATCTGAACATCTAAATAAGTGCTAATATGACCTAAAGATTTCAATGTGAAGTATTTCTGCAAAGTTTTGGCAAAAATCTCACTCATCTGCTTACTTGGACCAATATAAACAATATCATCAACATAAACAAGAACTATCTCATATGCATAGTTAGATCTTTTTGTGGACACGCACTCATCAGTTTCGGACTTAACAAAGCCCATTGAATTTAGTTTGTCAGTTAGACATAAGTACCACATTAAACCAGACTGTTTCAGACCATAAAGACTTTTGTTTAGGAACCAGGTATCTCCTTCTTGCTGTCGGAATCCTGGAGGACCTCTCACGTAGATCTCTTCATCTAGGTCAGCATGTAGATAAGCGATGTCAACATCAAACTGGAAAACTTCTAAACCAAAGATAGTTGCAGTGGCTAAAGCAATTTTTACACTTTCAGTTCTGACTGTCGGTGAGTAGGTATTTATGTAGTCCTCAGGATAACGTTGAGCGAAACCCTGAGCTACAAGTCTGACCTTGTACAATGACTCACTATTTGGTTTCTTTTTGATTCTGTAGACCCATTGAGTGCCAATGACCTTTTTGTTTGCTGGAGGTTTTGCAGGTGTAAACACCTTAAGTTTCTTTAGACTGTCCATTTCAGCCTGCATTGCATCATACCACTTCTCTTGCTCTGAATCAGGAAGATGTTTGATTTGTGTGAAGTTATCGGGAGGAAGTGTAATATTACAAATCAAAGGAAAGGGTGCTTTTGTCAGTTGCCACAAATATCATTGTGGAGGGATTCCCTTTGTGGCTCTCTTGGAACGCCTCGGAACAGTCATCCATTCTTCTTCCATTTCATCCTCGTCGCTAGCATCAGCATCCGCGGCTTGCGAAGACGGAACATCATGTTGAGAAGAACTGGTGGGTGGAACATTTGCCTGTGAATCTTGATCATCAGGCTGCGTGGCATCAGCAACGTCATCTTTAGGAAAATAAACTCCAGGATCATTGGAATGAATCCTGGACCAGTCAGCATCTTCCTCAAAATTAGCAGATTGGGAAGTCACTAGTGTACGATTAGAGTCAATAAATTTGCTCCATTTTGAATTGTCATCAAAACCCATAAATCTCAGTCTCTTTGCTGCTGGACCTCCTTTCCTTCTTTGATCTAAGGGAATGTTCACCATGGCTTACGAACCAAAAATATGGAGGTTCTTGAGATCAGGCTTGTAGCCATACATCATGAAGAAAGGAGTTTGATTTATCGCATTACTCCAAGTACGGTTATTGATGTAATTTGCATATTTAAGAGCTTCACCCCAGTATGGGTTACTGAGGTTGGCGTCTTCTAAAAGACAACGCATCATGGTTTGCAGGACCCCCTGTCTCCTCTCTGCGACTCTGTTATGAGCTGGAGTGTACGGAGCCGAAGTCTGATGAAAAATTCCATTCTTACGCATTCAGTCCTGGAAACGCTGAGACATGAATTCGGCACCACGATCACTCTGGATTCTGGCGATGCCTGCAAAGTCTTTAAAGATCTGAAAGGTCTCTGATTTTTCTCTCATTGGATATACATGTCCATATCTAGAATAAGTATCAACAATTGTTAAAAAATATTTTCTACCACCAATTGTTGGTAGAAATGGACCAACTATGTCAGTGTGTACCAAATCAAAAATGTGTGTTGACAGACTCAGCCTTTCATCCTTTCTAAGGTAGGTAAATTGAGGACCCAGTTTGTGGGGGCAATAAACTGACTTTGTAAAATATACAAAAGTATGAAGGCTGTTGCTTAATGCATTGTAAGCCGCCCTGAGTCTCCGGAGAAGGGCGGCATATAAATTAATTTTTTTTTAAAAAAAGCATTCTGTATCAGAGTTGCTGTATTAGTGAGATGGGTGGCATAATAATTTAATAAAACAAATAGCAATACCCATTCACACTCAATCCCCCCTCCCAATGGCCACTCACATGCCTCTTTGTAAGCTCCCCAACACAATCCATGGAGGTAAAAGTGGTCTCTGGCCAACCACAGATTCATGTGGATGAAGCTACATTTTGCTGTAGACACTTATAAATTGTGTGGTTATGGATTAATGTTTTTCTTCACAATATGCAACCTTATTTCACTTCAGGAAAAGGCTTAATGAAGAGTAACTGGATAATGCCAAGTATTATTCAGGAAGTATTTACTCTGCAACATGATGTACTTTTTCAATTCTCTGTTCTGTAATCACAGATACCAGGCTGCTTATTTAAATCTGTGATCTGTTAATGGAGTGTGGAAATTAGCCTTGGAGTAGAGCACACTCTTGGGTCTTTATTGAATAACTCACTAGACTTTTGTGGCTGGAGAAAATACTGATCCGTATTTAATAGGCTTGACTGTAATCAGGAGTTCTATGCTTTTATAATAGCAAACCTTTTTTGGATAAGTCACTTACTTCTGGACAAGTGGTTTATCATGGAAGTAGTCTGTGTCGTTTATAAACTATACAGGTTATCCTCATTATTCAATTTTTATATGCCAATTTTATGGGAGCTTTTTGTGATTTTTATCAGAAAGAGTCACGACCTCATGAGTCTCTTTTATTCTAGCACAAATTAATTTTGAACATCTGCTGTAATTTACAGCACTGTTAAAAAATATTTCCTAAATTTTTATCATCCTTTATTATACTCTGTTAATATTTCTTCTCCTCAAATATACAGCTTCAAATTACTTTTTTCATAGAAAATTGCTCTATTTCCTTGGTCTTCTGGGTTGTTGTCATTGCTTTTATGAGTTTCTGTCCATGGGATACTCATAGTTTGAGTTTCATTCAATATGCTACACAAGTAAATATAACAGGGTTTAATGTTAAAGGAGGAAAGGGGCTGCCTAGCATTGTTTATACAGAGATCTGCTCTTTTTCTATTTTCCTCCAGGAGATTAATGAGAAGTCATACTGTATTTCAGTAATACACATGAACGAATTCAAACTTGGGTGACTCTGTCACCTTCAAAAAGGAGACAAACCTGAATGCCAAATCTTTTCTGTCCCAATTCAATGAGTTGCTGCTGAGGGGGGCGGGGTTGTATCATGCCCTATACCCAGTGTTGGGATTCAACCGGTTTGGGCTGGTTTGGGCAAACCGGTTGTTAAATTACTGGCTGGCCCCGCCCCACCCTACTTATTGGCCTTGCACGCTTTGGCTAGTGCATTAGAATCACACTGCGCCATAGCTGCATCTGCTCTTTGGCTTCCTTGCCTTGACCACGTTGCCATGCAGTCTAGCCTGCTTGCCTGCCTTTGCCACGGTCTATGACGCAGTGGCCTCCTGCTTGTCTTGGCCTACTCCCGAATGCCTGTCTTGGACTGCTCCTGACTGCTCCACAGCAGAACAGTTAAACACAGCGGTTGCCCCCTTGGGGAACTGGGGCTGGGAAGGGTGGTTGATCTGCACCTGCCCGGCTGCTGGCCATGGCCTACCCCGATCAGTTTGCCTCGCTCTGCAGCTGGATGTATCCAGGCCTGGCTTCATCTCGATGGCGATCTCAGTACCAGTCCGGCAGCAACCAGCACCTTGCGAGCCAGCCAGCCTGCCTGGCCCAAGCCTGACAGATTCCTGGCCAGTCTTCCAGGAACCAGACGATTCTCCCAGCTGCTAGGTTTCACCTGCCAGTGGGGGGGGGGGGGTGATCCGGGAGCATGAGGCTACATGGCCCACATCTCTCCTCTGCCAGCCACCCCTCCTTCACCTCCCCACTGGGCCTGCTCAGCTGCCTTTCGGGCCCAGCTTCAGCTTCTGTGGGGCCTCCGGGTGGGAGGCCTGAGAGAAAATGCCTCCCCTGAGTACTGCCCACTTACCCAACCACTCGCCAGGCTAGCCTGGA
This sequence comes from Masticophis lateralis, assembly GCA_030761175.1. Taxonomy (NCBI): domain Eukaryota; kingdom Metazoa; phylum Chordata; class Lepidosauria; order Squamata; family Colubridae; genus Masticophis; species Masticophis lateralis. The sequence continues at coordinate 54,581,929 of JAUDYJ010000004.1, forward strand.
AGCAGCAGGCCCCCTTGTCATGGGCTGGATGTGGGACCTGAGGCAGAGTGGAAGTTGGGCAGGCAACAGCCCAGAGCAGGGCCCTCAATATGACTGACATTGAGTTGACCAGGCCCACCCAGTTACATGACCACCCAGTTACATGACCACCCAGCTATGACCACTCAGTCATGACCACCCAGCCATGACTACCCAGTCACATGACCACCCAGCCATGGCCACTCAGTCACATGACCACCAAGCCATGCCACCAAGCCACGGCCACAAAACCTGTTGCTAAAAAAATTGAATCCCACCACTGCCTCTACCAGCACCTTCTTCACTGTATAGTATTGTCTTTTTTATTTCACACCAAGGAGCAAGGTTAGTTCTTGGATGGGAGACCATCAGGAAATCCTGGTGCTATAGACAAGACTGGAAAATTGAATAAACTTCCTGGAAGAAGGCAGTAGTAACCAGTTCTATGCTGTTATTAAGAAAACAGCATTGAAGTCACGAGCACTCAAACTCAACTCAAGAGAGACTTCATTTTTAAATCCAGGGAAGTCTTTATAACACTGGAAAGTCTGTCTAGTTCTTTATAAGTTTTAGCTGATCCCAATGTACGTAATCGTTAGGGTATGGTTCATGTTTGGATTATTTTTCTAAAGGAACATAACTGTATTTGAGATTACTCTGGGAGTCTGATGAAGCATTTGGAGAAAAAGGCTTCGCTAAATTAAGACCAGATGACTCCCGGAGTTAACCCTAGGTCTCTTCTACTAGCACATTTAGTACTTCCAGTTTATGTTCTCATGTCACAATCAGGCCCTTAAACGGGAAGCTTACCAGTAATATCCATATTTGTAAGCAATAAAGGGACTTGATGGAAAGGAAGTTAAACAATTTGTTCCTCTAAAATACAAATAGTCAACTTTTTTTTTAAAAAAAAATGATGTTGCTTGACATACAGTAATATTTTTCTTCCCTTTTAAAAACTTTTTAATGGTTAGTCTGGGCTCTGTAAAATAGTTTTGCTTTATCAGCACAACAGCCTGCACTGCCATATGAGTGAGTAGTGACTTGTTCAGTATATATTCAGCACTTTATTAAATGAGGTACTACATAATCAAGAGGGTAGTACTGTATTAGAAGAGCAGTTTTCCTACATTAATCAGCAAAATTTGACTATATGTATATGAAGACTTTCCAGGGCATCTCCACATTTTTTAGACATCATGAGATCAACTTTCCTGGAGAACTAAATCACATAATTTCTGATTCTGTATCAATTTATTTGAAACTGGATCTGAGCTGGGGTTTTTTCTTTTGCATTACTGCAGCCATTTTTTTCAGTGTGGGAATTTGTGTACCTTGTCTCCTAAACTCATAGCAACTATTAATAACACACACGCACACACACACACACACACACACACACTTTCAAGCAGAATTTCAGCATCCTGTTCCTGGTGTCCACTTCTCTACTCCAACTGCTGTGGAAATATGTCACAGTGGTTGTTACTGCAATAGTGAAAAAGTCTAATTGTGTTTATCTTCACAGTTTGTTTTTAAAAGCAGCAGAAGAATTGAAGATAGCAGAAGAAAAAGCCTAAGGCAGGACTACAACTTTGCCTTGCACCTTAACCACTAGACCAAACTGGCTCTCTTCACATCCCTTCTATTCACTAGTCCATTAAAATGAGATTTCACCATATTTTATATTTTACTAGAAACACACAGTTTAGACAACTGGCTCTCTAAATCACCTCATGTTAATCTCTGAATATGGAGAGGAATGTGATGAAATGGTTAAGCAGGATTTCTCAACAATGGCAACTTTAAGATGTGTGGACTTCAGCTCCCAGAATTCCTCAGTCAATATATGGGTTGAAGTCCACATGTCTTAATGTTGCCAAGGTTGAGAAACACTAATAGTTAAGGTATTGAAAAAGTCTCAAGTAAAGTCCTTGGGGGCTGGGGAGTGGGGAGAGGAGAGTTAGTCAGTTTCTACATTGTGCCATCGTGATGTATGATTGCTCATTTGCATGTGCATTGTGAAGTTGCATATATGTCCCAAAGAGACATAACAGTGCATGGCTGCCTCATCATTCTGATGGGAGCATCTGGTGCTGTGAACACCTTAGGTACAAGTCTCCATGCAATGATGGTTCACTGAGGTAATTTAGGTGAGTCGTTACCTTTCAAACTGAGGGAATGACCTTGAGCGACAGGAGGCAAAACCACAGACAAGACAACAGCATGTAAAAGATGTCTCACCCTATACAGAAGAGGGGATGGCAAGGAAAGCGTTTCCAAAGGGGCCCTTCCTAGTTTTCCAGACAGTAAAAGGAAAGAAGGGGAAATACTTTCAGGTTTGCAAGATTTTATTAATGTATGTTTAAAATAAATATAGAGCTAGCAGTCCTAGTTATGTTGCTTGTCTGGGCTAACTTGCAGGACTAACACAAATCAACCAACTTCATGGCTGTGCTGTGATGGGAATAACACAAAAGCATGTCCTAACATGTACTTCCTTAAATTCTTAGCACAAAGTCAAAATGCAGAGGTAATAATAATAATAATAATAATAATAATAATAATAATAAAGACAATATTTTTGCATATTAATGCAAAGCTGATTCGGACAACAAATTAAATTAAACTGAATACCACTGAAACTAATGGAATTAAATTACTTTTCCAGTTAGAGCAATAATGTACAAAAAAATTACAGATGTAAAACAGATTACTGCATGAATATTATTTCAAATGGTTTTGAGCCTCTCTTAAGCTATTAATGTCCATGTGTGAAAAACAGAAATGCAGTTTTATATATGCTTGCTTGTTCAAGTTTTTGTTCAATCTCATTTCATCTGCCTGCCTGCCTATCAAGAGCATAATATTTACCTTAGCACTTACTATTTGATGATAACTAACAACATGACACTAGGATGACCACAAACAGGATATAAGAATGATATTTCATTTCATTTCATTTCATTTCATTTCATTTCATTTCCAGGACTTTATGGGTGAATTTAAGAAGAGCTCTGAACCTAAAACATGAATGGACCTCATCTGATGAGCAGATGAATCAGTATTATTCAAGACAGTAGAACTAATCAATTAAAATACAAAATATCAAGAATTATTTCAGATTTACCCACATAATTCCAATTATTAGGTCACTGGCTTCAACCAATAAAAAGCAATGGATAAAAACAATAAAGTTATAGAGGCAGGATGGAGCATAACAGAAGTGGAATGTGTTTAGATTCTACCTGTTGACCTCCAGGGCCTGTCTTCTATGACTGCTATTCTGAACCATCCTGCTCTGAATTTAGGAGTAGCATATTGACATTACTAGTCACAGAGAGTCCTATGCTTTATGAATCCAAGTTTCATTTTAAGCCTCCTAGGCTTCTGGAATTCTGGGAGTTGAAGTCCACAGGTTGTAAAAAAGCCACAATTGCCCACCCCTGTCCTAGTCAAAAGCCATCAGTAATGCATCTTTTTGTAATGAAATCAATAACTGAATTTCGTGTTTTGTGTTTTGAGCTTCCCTTCATTTTTTTCTCTCTTAAATTTTAGTAACCTTGAGCAACCTTGTTCATTACTCCATAATTCTATAGTGATCTTCCTTCTTTATTCATACTAAATAGATAAAGCTATTTATACTAAAACTCTACATTGGTGAGTTCTACCAGTCAACGGACTATTCGGGACTCTTGTGCAATATCCTTTTAAACTGAGACAACCAGAACTGTGACCAGATTCTTAGAGGTGGATAAAACATAAATCTATAAAAAAGCATATTAATAGAAAGGGCTTAGAATTTATATTTAGCTTGATCTTTTTAGTTATATTAGACATTTTGAACTGCTGTTTGGATGATTTTTAATATAAATTGTAAATTGCCCACAGTGATTCAGAAGTATATATTATTTTCATATTCATTAGGAAATCAATAAAATCTTAGCTGTTTGAATGCTTTATATTTCTGGAATTCACATTTTGCACAGCCTTTGTATATTTTTTCTTTATTTTCTTACTTATGATTCCCCCATCTTCGCTGTCAGCTACAAATAGATGTAGAACTGGCTGAAGTGCATGCTTAATCTTTCAGCTATCATTTCCCCCATAATCTTCACCATAATCTTCACTATATCTGGAAATGGTTATTCTATTTTTCAATAATTTCTGCATTTTCCCATCAACAATTTACAATGGTTTTTTTTTAAGTTATCCAGGCACTGTTTTGCCAAGATAAACAATAATAAGAACATATTTTATTTACACCTTAGCAATGACTAAATGGCGCTATAAGAACTTTTTCTCACTGGGCTGAAATCAGTGGTGGGTTGCCCCTGGTTCGCATCGGTTCTATAGAACTGGTAGTAAAACCCACTGACCCTGATGTCATCAAATGCATGTGCGCGCGCTCGCTTTGCTCATGAGGCCTCGTTGCAAACTGATGGTAAAAGTAAGTAGAACCCACCCGTGGCTGAAATGATTTACACCAGAGGTGAAATCCGGCAGGTTCTGACAGGTTCTGGAGAACCAGTAGCAGAAATTTTGAGTTCAGAGAACTGGCAAATACCACCTCTGGCTGCAATATCCTCCCCCCCAGGAGTGGAGTGGGAATGGAGATTTTGCAGTATCCTTCCCCTGCCATGCCCAGCAAGCCACGCCCACAGAACCGGTAGTAAAAAAAATTGAATTTCACCATTGGTTTATATCGATGTTTAAATTGGCAGAAAATTATCTGGCATGGCATTTGTTGTCCCCATTTCCAATCTCTGTCTTGTGTCTATTATTTCTGAAGTCACTGCAGTCATCTAACTTCCTCTCAATTGATGTCTGAATCTAACAGATTTTATACAAGTATGCTCTTGGACCACTACTTTTAACACCTGGACATCTAAGAACAGTATATTCCTGTCTTGTTCATGACTTGAGGATGAACTGAAGGTAACATCTTAGAGACATAATGCAAAATTTATATTGCCATGGGATATTTATGTCATAGATAGATAGGAGCAAGGGAAGGTTGTAAGGAAAGAGAAAGAAAGAAAGAAAGAAAGAAAGAAAGAAAGAAAGAAAGAAAGAAAGAAAGAAAGAAAGAAAGAAAGAAAAGTCAATCTAGTCATCATAGAACAAGGGCACTTTTTTTTAATTCAATTCCTTTTCTGAGAAGAAAATTGATGCCTGCCACTTGACTATTTCCATCACCATTTTCATCCTCAGAATCTGGTGAAAAAGACATCTGTAAAAATCCTTGTCTGTTTCTGTGCTATTGGGTGCTTTCACAGCCTCATATTTATCTCTTTGCTTAAAGGAAAAAAAACGGGAACCTTGAATCTTTTCTAAGTATGATATTGTGTTTAAAAAAATGATCAAATTGTCATGATCCTCATTCCTGGTTCTCCAAATAGCCCAACTAGATATTTTTCTCTGTTGGTTTTTTATACTGAGCTCTCATCTTGATTCCATCTGTTCATTTATACTACGTAGCTGAACTACCCTGGCACTGGAAGTTTAGGGAAAGTCCAGAGAAGAGAGTATGCAAAGTAGATGTGGCAAAACAAGAAAAACTAAGGTGATGAATGAATATGAACTGAATACAAAGTAACAATCACCAGTACAGGAAAAAATAATAATTAAGGTGATTTGGTCATATCGAGAGAATGGATAAGGATAAAACTACAAAACGAATATTTAAAGGAAGATTAATTGGATAAGAGAAAGGGGAAGACAAAGAAATTTATGGTTGGACTGTGTTGATAAGAGATCCTCAGAAACAGAGAGGCTAGAAATTGGAAGAACAATGAATGAAGTAGTTTATGGACATAAGTGAGTGTGATAATGATTTGCAAGGATACAGATGGAGATGTGTAGTATGCCATGTTGACATAAACTAGATTTAGCTAGATTTCCCCCTCCCCCCTTCCTTTAATTTCTTTTGCTTACTACTTCTTACTCTTTTTATGTAGTAATGTTGCTTACCCTGAAAGGCAATAATCTGATAGGTATGTACAATGTATATGCTTTATTTCAGATTACATTCCTTTTTTCTATTACAACTCTGAGAGCTATCAATGTGGATGACAAAGAGATTAGTTTCCAGAGAGTGGGTACTAAATTCCTTCAGCCCTTGATTGCAAATGCACCTGTGATAAATGGAAAATTAATTATGCCTCTAGCAAGGAAAAAAAAAAGAACATGAACAAGTTTGCCTGTTGTATCATGTTCACAAACTAAATATCAAAAGCCAAGTGCTAGTTTGATGGCATAATAGCTGAGAATGAAAAATAGTTACATTTTCAAAACAGTAAATATGATTTACTGGAATGTTTAGTAGATTTATGGTTAGAAGTGATCTAACTTCAGGAAAAATGCTAAAATCACCTTTTTAAGAGTTCTATTATTGGTTTGCCATTTTTTAAAAAAATGCTCATGCACACTCTTGCATTGCCATCTTGTTTATGAACTAGAGGAATAAAATTCCACAAATGTATTAAAGTTTGTATTCTCTGCACTTTAAGCCCTTGGATTAGTTATGGATTTCATGTATAAACCCAGTGCCCCATGTGATGATGCCAGTAGAACTGTCAACACCAGAAGCAGTGTTACCTGTCAGACAGGTAGACATTGCCACTGAAGAGGCCACTGGATCTGAGGGGTATTTGTGCAAATTCCACTTAATTCTCCACCTAAGATGCTTAAATACATTTCTTTTATGAATGAGAGATAAATGCTTAATTTTCTTTCACAGAAATGCTGAAAGAACCCAGATTTCATGTTTCCAGACCACCCATCTCCCTTAGGGAAATGTTCTGGGTGATGATGCTATCCCTTGTATAAGTTCCTTTCAAGACTGATCTCATCATTATCATCATCTTCCTCCTCTTCCTCCTCCTCCTCCTCCTCTGCAGCAGCATGCAGCACGCAGCAGCAGCAGCAGCATACACTCTGGGATGGAGTTTGAGAAATCAGGTCCTTATAATCCTAATATCAGCCCACTTCATCCATACTCTCACTTTATTTGAACTGATTTATTTTAACCTAATCTAATTTAAATCTGGATTTGATAGTTATTTACCATTTTTATATTTTATTATACTTTGAAACATTAATGACATATATTAATTATCCTTCATATTTTAGTTCTCCACATTTTACCGGAGGCTCTGTCACCCTATGAATGAATATTATGGTATGTTTCAAAGTGAAAAAAATAATGTAAATATTTTGTGCAGTAGTAAAATACATTGAAAAATAATAAATGAATAATATATGAAATGTAATTTTTGAAAATTTAAATCACAAATTAATGTAGAAAAGGATGTACAAAATTGAAAGAGACCAAAATTGACTGATTTCTCCTTTCTTAGTCTCAGTTTAATTTGTGAGTAAAAGGCCATTTTCAACGGCAAGAAAGTTCTTCAAGCTGGATACGCTGGATGTCACTTAAAATAAATCCAGCAGGAATTTCTAAAACCTTTCTTTCAAAACTCCTGCTTTAGCCATCAGCATCTCTGCCAGTGTGTTTTCAAGAAGTTATTGCAACAACAGTGGGTAATTGGTTTAATTGTTTGACTCCTCTTTTAACTGCAAGTTTTCAGCATACTGTAGGTGGCTTTAATGGATATTAATTATGCACACGTCATATTCAAATGTATAATCTATGTGAATGATGGCTAGGTGAGTAAGGAGAGGAGTTGAGATCACTATAGACATATTCAGATTTAAATCTCAATTAAATAAAGTGTGTATCTCAAATTTTAAATATAGTGCAGCAATCATTTCTATAAATAATAGCATATAGTGAAGAGGAGGAGTTGATGACTGGTAGTTAAATCCCAGTAATTAGAGGTGACTCTAACTTCGTTTACTATACTTTAAACTAGTTTCTGGTACTGACATTTTGAATGACCTATTCATCAAGATGCTTTGGTCTACATTGCTAAACATCTGGGACATAAACAACTGGGAAGTTCTCCAATGCAATCTCTACTGAATTAAGAAGGTGGGAGGAATAAGGGAGAGATGCAAAGGAGATTTTTCTGTTTGCGCTCTTGATGTACGTCTGGAGAATTAATGTTCTCATACTATATTCCTGCCTCCAATATTATGACAAAGGTAAATTAGAACAATCCACTCCCCACCTCATTTTATCTGGAAAATTCAGGGACTACACTTCATGAACTGCATCTTTGAAAGTTCTGGTATCATTTGGGAAATATATTACGAGATTAAACTTGTGGATTTAGATGATTTTGGTTTAAGGCGGGTTCTCCAGATATCTGGCAGTGGCACTTCAGGCTTCTTCTTCAGTTACAGTACAAATGAGTGCTCTGTTGAAAGACCTGAAGGACAAAATTAGGGACAGATCGGCATGGAAAAAATATATCTATGGGGTTGCAAAGAGTCAAAAACAACTTGGTGGCACATAATAAAGCAACCATTATTATTTTTACTAGTATTACTACAACTAATAATAGTAATAATAATTCTTTAGAATTCAGACATAGAGGCACGTGCCACATAATATCCCAGAATTAACAACTGTCAATAAGAAAGACAAAAAACTCTGGATGGCATGATGGTATCTGGTGACAGAATAAAAGAAAAAAAAATTGGAGAAAATCATAAAATACAAAGACCTGCAAATAGAAATAGAATGACTGTGGCAAAAGAAAGCAAAGGTAATATCAATAGTCATAGGAGCCTTGGGTGCAATCCTAAAACAACTGGAGCACCACTTGAATACCATAGTTATCGACAAAATTATCACCAGTCAATTGCAAAAGACAGCTTTACTTGGAACAGTGTAAATCCAGCAACGATGCCTTTAACACCATCAAATCAACATCTGCCTATCCCAGGTCCTTGGGAAAGACTCAATAGTTAGATAAAAATGCGAAATCTGGCTCAATGTGCAATGAATAATAAGGTTCCTAAACTTAGTTATATGTCACTATGTACTAGAAAAAGAGAAGCATAATTCTGTTTTATATATGCCTTCATGAGAAGAAATTCTTTATCAGCTATAAACTGAAAATGTATTGTGCAGCCTTAATATTTACTTCACTGAAGCAATGTAATATTATGAAATCTTTTGGACATTAATTTGTTGTCTGTGCCTAAATACACTTTTTAGACTATCAATGACTCATTCAATAAATTATTTTGTCTCTTCCAAAATCATTAAGACACAATCTTCATAAAGTTTAAAAATGACTAGAAAATACAATTAATCTTCATTATTTTTGAAATATTTAAAATACTGATAGGTTGGTTTTGTAACCTTCTCAAAACAAGTTTTTCATTTTTAAGTGTGTCAGAACACGAAACATTTTTTAAAAATGTGTTTGGAATGTGTGGCTAGTTGCCATTACAGATCAGAGATAAATCCTGCAAACTAAATATTCAACTGTGCTATTCCAGGCTCAGACATACCTAAATTCTTCTTTTCCCATGTGCCTTCAGGCTCCCGGTGATCTTCCGGGTGTTGGTGACCACCTTTAAAACTCTCCATGGCTTAGGACCTGGGTACTTATGAGATCACCTTCTGCTACCGAGAGCCTCCCACTGGCCAATACGCTCCCACAGAGAGGGACTCTCTGCGGCTGCATTTTACAAAAGAAACTGGTTAAAGCTTTGGAAATCAAAGTGGAAATACAAAAGACAAACCAGGACAATGACCTGGGTAATGACTTTCCACAGAGCTCTGGATGGCCCCTGATCTCCGCTCCTTCCGTCGAGACCTAAAGACTTGGCTGTTTCAACAAATCGGCTGATTCTGATTCTTGGGTTTTATTATTTATTTGTCTCTCAAATATGCATGTTCATTCACACACACATATCTCTGTTCACACAAAGGCATTGTAATATATATAATTATATAATAGGCATTAATACACTTTGTGTGTGTGTGTGCGCGCGCGCGTGCACAGGTATGTACTGTATGTATGTATATATGTGTGTGTGTGTGTGTGTACTGTATCTTTAATTTTTGCTAAAGAGTAAAAGCAAACAGAAATTAAATTTAGAAAAATAGAGAGAGATAAAATAAAAAGTGCAAAGAAAGAAAAAGTAAGAAAATAAAGAAAAATAAAAGGAATATGTAATATGTAAATATGTATATTTGATGATTCCCCATATAAAAATACAAATGAATCTCTCTTATTCCTATCACTATACCTTCCAACACAAAAACATAAATCATCAATTTTTTAGCCCTGCTGTCAGCAAATCTCCATAAATGATTACCAAAGCATTAAAAAGCATGCTCTGTTTTAATCTTGATCAAACAAACCAGTTCTATCTATCTATCTATCTATCTATCTATCTATCTATCTATCTATCTATCTATCTATTTTATTTACAAATATTTATATGCCGCCCTTCTCCCAAAGGACTCAGGGTGGCGAACACAAGTTAAAAACATACAATAATAAAAGAAAATCCTAAATAAAAACCAATTAAAACAGAGACAAATAAATAATAAAACCCAAGAATCAGAATCGGCCGATTTGAGCCGCCGAACAGCCAAGTCTTTAGGTCTCGACGGAAGGAGCGGAGATCAGGGGCCATCCAGAGCTCTGTGGGTAACTAATTCCAGAGAGCATTCCAGAGGATATTTCTGCCTTCCTTTTACTTTTTAATTCATTTAGATAATGTCTTTTTCCTGTCACAGAGGCTTCTCCAAGGCTTTAGCAGACGTCTTTTGTAAATTCTGTGGAAAGTCATTACCCAGGTCATTTCCTGGTTTGTCTTTTGTATTTCCACTTTGATTTCCAAAGCTTTAACCAGTTTCTTTTGTAAAATGTGGCCGCACGGGTGATTATGGGAGCGACACGACGCACCCATGTAACACCTCTCCTGTGCGAACTGCACTGGCTCCCGGTGATCTTCCGGGTGTTGGTGACCACCTTTAAAACGCTCCATGGCTTAGGACCTGGGTACTTATGAGATCACCTTCTGCTACCAAGAGCCTCCCACTGGCCAATACGCTCCCACAGAGAGGGACTCCTCAGGGTGCCGTCGGTCAAATAATGTTGACTAGCGACCCCCAGGGGGAGAGCCTTCTCGGTGGGGGCACCTGCCCTCTGGAACGATTTGCCCCCGGAGGTACAGATGATCCCTGACCTATGCACCTTTTGCCGCGCCCTCAAGACGTTTTTATTCCAACAAGCCGGGATGGCCTAAACACAAATTTTAACTGTCGGTTTATTTTTAATACACTGGGCCAAATTATTTAATATGTTCTTAAACTGTTTTTAAATTTTGTATATGGGTATGTTTTATTGTTGGTTGTACACCGCCCTGAGTCTGGGAGAAGGGCGGTATAAAAATTGAAACAAACAAATAAACAAACAAACAAATAAAAGAAAAACTCCTTATCAGGATTGTTCTCTTGGTTCTTCTCTAACTTGTAATCCACATATTTCCTGTCATTTGTATTTCCACATTGATTGATTAATTGTTTTATAATCAACAATTTTATCCAATATTTATCCTCTAGTCAGTATTTTTTTATTTTACTATTTCTGCATCAAGCAATTTTTTTCACATCTCTAATTCCTTCATTAACATCTTTTAGACATAAACTATTCATAGATGCAGACATTGTTACTGGTACTTGATATTGTAGCTATTAATTTCTGGTCCTATTCTTCAAGGATCCTTTAATACAACAATAGCAATAGCACTTGCACTTATAAATAGCTCCATGGTGCTTTACAGCACTCCTGTGCAGTTTACGAATGTCAGTGTATTGCCAACAATTTGGGTCCTCATTTTACTGACCACAGAAGGATGGAAGGCTAAGTCAAACCTTTAGCCAATCAGGATCAAACTCCTGCCTATGAGCAGAGTTAGCCTACAATACTGCATTCTAATCACTGCACCAGCAGGGCTCCATTTGAATACTTTGTGTCATTTTGTAAATCCTAATCCCAAAGGCAAGAGGGATTATTTTTGACTTGGACTATAATCCTCTCTAGTGTCCAGTTTACATCATAAGATCTCGTCTCTGTTATGACTGCAGTAGTTGAAATAATTCGAGTTCTCATGAAAAACATTATTTTGTATTGTTAATTCCAAACTCTTAGAATTAAATTTCTATATTCCAAATTCATCTGGGTTTGTTTATTGCAACTTTCTTCATTTAAAATAACTTGTTTAGTTTTTTCCCATTTATTTCAAATTCAGTTTATAGTTAATTTTTCTTTTGTTGAGGAATAAAGATATACTAACCTGCCGTTAACCTCTAATAGCCTTAAAATATTTAAATAAGCAATTTATTTAATTTCCAAACATGATTAGAAACAGGTTACTGAACTTAATGTCCTTTTAAAGGAACCACCATGATTGTGTGGTTGATGATTAATCCCTTCATCTTCCAGCATTCAGATCCACTGGAAATTATCCTGCAGTCTCCCCTAATGAGGAGCAGCCAGCCAGAGCACATGTGGGCAATTTCCCATCCTTTCCTTATCTGGAGAGGTTCCCAAGAACTGCTCTATTCAATGATTCATTAGTCTTTGCTACAGTTATTGTCTCTACTGGCCACGGAACCATCTTTAGTTCACCATGCTTCCAGCAGAAGTCACCTACTGCCATATCTCTGTACAAATGCAATATTTTAGGAAACAGTTAAACCACTCTTTCAGAAAAATAGCCCTCCAGATAGATCATAGGCATGGAAAAGGGTTGAATTAAGCAAGAACATTTTAAGGAGTACTTCCCATCACTTCATTTTGTGCATCCTTTCATGCTTCTCACCTATTAGTAGAGCAACTTATATGTAGTTAAATAATTCTGCATTCACCCTCACTTTACCCAATGTTAAGGAGAGTAGTAGTTGTTTGCCCACAGAAATGTAGAAGGGGAAGTAAAGCCAATCAACCAATCCTTTTCCTTACCCATAACCCTAACCCTTAACTTGGTCTGCAATAGGAATTTAAGGACAGTGAGCTCTGTTAGCCTTGTCACTATCAGCAGAGGGACTAGCGACTGGGGCAGCACAGTTTGTGCCAAGATATTTTTCTTCTGACTCAAAGGACTAATGGGTAGCATTTTAATGCAGCTATGTGGAAGAGCCAGTAGATAATGAAGAAAATCTAGTTGTGAGTCATTGTTTGCTGAATGAATATAATAGCATTAACTTCTTATAAAGGAGAATCCCAAATGAGAATTCTGTGCCGATCTGAAAACAGCTTTGGACTTCTGAGATTCCACAATCTCAGCTTGATTTGTGAACTGAAACAATTTATTTCTTACTCAGCTACAGTTTTTGTTTTGTTTTTGTAAATGCAATAAGCCTTTTTTTTTAAAAGACTAAACTAAAAAAAGAACTTTATGGTTATGTGTAACAGGAGAAATTAATTTCACTATGTGTGGGAATGGTTTTATCCCACCCCTCAATTTATGACTTTCAAATTTTTCAAGATGAAAGGCGGCCTGATATCTTTTCATCTTGCCCTCATCATTATTATTGGGATTTTGTGTTTGTGTTCATATGACCAGACAAATGTATACAGCATGTGGTAAGGACACAGACTGGGGGAGTCCTTCTTTATTTCCTTCTTACATGAAGTGAGGATTTGCCAATTTTTGTTATTGTAGGATCTGAGAGAACTCTTGATGGGACAGTGATTTTAAGGGATTGGGGCATAGAAACAGTATTTAACTAGTTACTTACTTACATATATCCTGCCTGTATTATTTTTATAAATGACTCAAGGCAACAAAGATACTCCTAATACTCCTTCCTCTTCCCCGTCACAACCACCATTTGAGGTGTGCAGGGCCGAGAGAGAGTGACTGGCCCAGTCACCCAGCTGGCTTTCATGCCTAAAGCAGGATTAGAATTCAAACTCTTTTGTTTCTAGCCTGGTACCTTAACCACTAGACCAAACTGGCTCAGTATCAATATATAAGTGCAACCTAAGTAAAAAAAGAGAAAAGGCTTCTCTACTTCCAGGATTCAGATGAAACAGAGTCTCATCATCAGTCACCATAAAAAGTGGTAAAAGCAACTTATTTTAAAATCTGCACTAAGAAAAAATTCTTTCAAAGGATAACTGCAATGGCAAAGATTGCTAAATCTCTTCTTTAATAAGTTTGCATATTGTATATCAAACAGTAACCAAATTCAATTTCCCAATTCTTATTTCAAACATGGGTCAATTGCTAAATATTCAAAATATCACATAATTTAAAAATCAACTTTACTGTTAACCACTTCACTTTTACGCAACATAGTCAAAGTACACAATGATCTTTGCTTAAACTTCCTTAAATAATTTCAACATGGACTCTAAACCAAGAGTGAATATTACAGACACCTTTAGATATCTAAAATACGGATCAGACATATCTATTTCTCTTACACACAGAAACTCTACTGCTATTTTCAACAAAATATTTGTTAGTCTTTCTAAAATAAAATCCCAAATCATTTGAGAGCAAGTATAATTGTCTCTATTATATTAGTGCACCTGCAGGATATCAGAAATGAGCAATATGACATTTTTAATAGGACATTACACAGTATTATTTTGTATCTGCTTGACCCTCTTTTATCCTTGGTATTTAATATTGCTTACATAATTATATAGAGTTTACATAATCATTTTATTAGTGTTGTCTATTTCTTAATAATAAAGATTATCTCTCATTCAGTGCCTAAATGTTATAAGCAAGTTAATACGTTATTATAGCTAGTTGCACACAATAGTTATAATTCAACTATTTTCTTTTATTAAAAAAAATAAGCTTTGCTCTTTCAGGAATGAGGGTAGATTAATCTCCATATACTCAAATGTGGAAGACTCTGAAGGCATGATTAGATCTTACACTGAATGTTTTGCTGAGGAGATTCCACTCCCCAAACCTTTCAAAAGCCTTTAATTCAGGCCTGGAAATCATCTTCACTCATCAGCTGGAAAGCTGAATTCACACTAAAAGCACCATAACCAATGAAGAATGCTCTCTTTTCAGCTGAGTAAAAATCAATTCAGTTAATGCCCTGCCCAGTTTACTACCAGTTCTTGAGCAATACCATAGAAAGGAAATAAAATTAACTGCTCACCCTTCACCTGTGTTTTCAGCACAACATAAAACTAGTTTCTTATGACATTGAAATATGATTATTACAGTACAGCATAGGTTTGTGACATCACTTGATGTTGGAGATGCAAATTAAATGTGAGAACACTAACTCATATGGTTTGGTCTGGTCCTAATGTCACATTTTTGGCTAACATGAAGTTTTTAAAATATAATTCTGAAATAATTGTTCTGCGTAAATAAACTTTTTTCCCTTTTTGGCTATATCCTCAAAATGCAGAATTTTCAAACTGTCAAGAATTATGGATTTGTGGACAGTTGAAATAATTATTATACAACATTGGAAAGAAAAAATCTACACCAAAATTGCAGCAAGGAATACTTGGTAAAAAGTGCTGTAGGCATTTGATCATTGTTGTTGTTGTTGTTGTTGGTGGTACCAGGCCAGACATATTTTGACCAATAGTATTTTTGAAGTAACTCTGTTTATAACATAGATACTCTTTTCTCCCACCCATAACTTCTTTTGTTTAACCATACCTAATCATAATTAAGTTACATTATTCTGGGGACCTCCAGAGAAGTAATGGCAAACTGAAGATGGTTTTGCTTTTTGTGAAGTCAATGATTATGGAGGAGCCAGCATATGGATGAACACCTTGAAATTCCTCTCTATCAAGAGGGGAGCATTTGGGATCTCCCTAAAAGGAGAACGTAAAATACAGATCTCCAGCAGGTTTTAAAAGAGTCTGGGAGCTAAGAAAGAGCTTTGCCCAAGTCTTCAAAAGGACACTGGGCTTGCCCACTTCTTTTCTTAATCATATCTGGAAAACAGCTTGTTAACTGCTTTTTTGATATTAAGAACTTTCAGAACAAGTTTCGTCATACTGGGTGATTCTCCTTCAATCCTTACGGAAATTTCATGTAAGTTTAAGAACTTAAAAAAATATTCTGAAATAAACAGAAAAAAAGTGATTAGAACATCGAGTTTGTAAATTTTAAATGGACTAAGGAGCCAGATAGATTGAAAATAAGCACTGAAACTAATTATAAAATCTTTTTGGTGGATTGTTTAAAAATCCTGTTAAGAATATATGAAGATTTTGAATCTAAATGTAGGAAATCTTCTCATGGGATAGTGTTATGTATTAGAGAAAAACTGATAAGGAGGAGACTTTGAAAGCTGGACAACAGAGGCAACAAGAAAGAGCTAAATATTATAAGTAAAGGAGAAGAGATCCACTAATACAGAATGGAGAAAAGTATTTTAACTTTGGAAGAATTTGGAAATATATTTATTTTTATTTATTCATTTAATTTTTATTACATCTTTTATTATTTAATAAGTATGTCAGAGCTGTGAACATACATACGACTTCTCCCTACTCCTATTTTGTCTACAATAACAAGCCTGTCAGATGGGTTGGGCTGAGAGAGAGTGATTGGCCCAAAATCACCCAGCCAATTTTCATGTCTAAGGCAGGACTAGAACTTAGTGTTTCAGGGTTACTAGGCCAGCATCTTAACCACTACTTCAAACTGGCTCATACAGTATTTTGTAATAATGTGCTCAGAAATTTCTCTGAGGACTGTCTGCAACCATAAAAATGTTTATAAGAGGAGATAGAAGGGAATACAACTGAGGACCATGGATTTAAAAAAAAAATGAGATACAAGCATGATATGGAAAAATATGTTACACATGACTTACAAATGAAGCTGACTGGAGCCCTAATAACTAAATGGGACACACAAATAATAAATCAGAGTGACTGGGGAAACGTTCTTATCTTGGACTTATAAAAGAGGTATATTATACTCATGAAGAAAATCATGAGAAAAGACAAAAGCAAAACGAAAAGTTACTGCAGAGTAACTTTTTGGGTCCCTATTTAAACAGAATAAACAGCAAGAGTTTTAAAAGCCAAAAGAAGGTACACAAAATTGTACCTTCACAAAACTGACTTACTTAATCAAGGTGTATAAATATACATGATGTTCTTTCTTGTAGATCTTAATAGATTTTTCTTGACCATGACTGAATGGACTGTCTTTAAAGATTTTTTATAGGTAAGATATAGGAAGATTTTGTTCTTGTATTTTCAGAGAAAGTGATAAACTATAGTGTTGAAAGCAGGGGTGAAATGCTCCCGGTTTGGACCGGATTGCCCAATCTGATATCGATGGCAGTGGGTGATTCGGAGAACCAGTAGCAGAAATCCCTGCCCCTCCCCCATTGCCCAGCTGAGCCGCGCAATTATCAGAGGCTTTTTTCCCCTGCAGGGAAACTCAAGTTTTAACATCAGAGGATAGGCAGAGATCCCAAAAGGCAACAGTGGTGTTGTAATGCCTGCCAGAGTCCTTCCCTCTTTGCAGATGATAGCAATAGAGAGAGAGAGAGAGAACCGAGCCAGAAGATAGGGTTAGATCTCAACAAGCAATCAGCAGTGTTGTGATGCCTACCAGAATTCTTCCTTCTTTGCAGTTGACAGTTAATAATACGGAACCAGAGAAAGCTGGGCCTTTAACATGCAGTCAGGCTGCAGCTAGGATAATGAAGCAGGAGAAAAAACTGCTGCCCTCCAATCAGGACACAGAGTTACAGGCTAATCAGCATTCGTCAGCAGCAGCGAGCATAGAAAAGTGACAACTCCGATCTTGCAGCATACCCTCAGCTTCTAAACTGAAAGTAGGGGCCCGATGATGACAAGTTAGAGAGCTTGTCGAAACGTTGCCAAAAAGAAAACTTTTAAAGTGTTGGTTGGGATTTTAGCCACAGTTTCAAAAAACCTTACAAAGTGTTTTGTTGGGATTTTAGAGGATCTTAAACTGGGATTTTAGCCAGGATTTTAAGCATTTCAACTAACAGACTTTTAATGACGCAGGAAAACACCCGAGATTTTAACTTTTTACATACACACACTTCTGCAAACTTGAGCGTGCGCGCGCGCACACACACACACACACACACACTATAACATTATAATTCTAAATGGATTTCCCAACAAGACAAATGGTGTCACTATTTAGTGACCCAAGCAGCATTATTAACATGTCAGCCTGTCTTAAAAATACATAGTTGAAGCCATATCTAATCCATGAAATTTCACCACAGCAAGAATAAATGCCATCTGTTGCAAACTTCTGCATATTAATGAATAGATTCCTAAGTACTGGGAATTGTGCCTCTCAATACTTAAATTTGGAGAAATGATGTCTAGTTATAAAGTGCACTGACACCTTAAAAAGGCATATCCATTTATCTCTTGGAAGGATCCAGAATTGAATCAAACAGCTAATTATTTCAAGGATGGAGTGGAAGAGAGAGATTTAAACATTTTTTCCCTCACAGCATCACATAAGCAAAAGAAAGAACAAAGAACTCCCATTCTGCCATCTTATCTTTTTTGACAGCTGCTTCCTCAGTATAAATGATGGTATAATTGTTCTCATCAGTCTTATAATTAAAATCACTATCCAGCTGATACACAGTTTGCAAAGGCTTCCCTTATGAGTTTGCCAGATGTTGTCTTATTAGATCAAGACTTTGCTGCTTTAAGAAGTTCTGTCATAATCATCAGTACTTTTGTGTGCCTCAGTTAATGTTTGCTGGCATAATCTTGATTGTAGGCACTTGAGAACAGGAATCAGCTATCAGATCTCAAGGGGCTTATTCCACACTATCTGGTACCTCTACTATTGTATTTAGCCTTCATATTTATTTTCATTAAAAAAAATATGTTATAATATTTAGCACACATATATTTTGAATGAAAGAATAACCCCACTGTGGGGAGGAATATACTCTTCAAGATGTTATTAAGAAATCCTTTATTTCTCCCTCTTTTAGAAGAGACTAGATAATATGCAGGGGACACGGTGGCTCAGTGACTAAGTCGCTGAGCTTGTTAATCAGAAAAGTTGGCAGTTCAACAGTTCAAATCCCTAGTATTGTGTAACAGAGTGAGCTCCCGTTACTTGCCCCAGCTTCTGCCAACCTAGCAGTTCGAAAGCATATAAAAATGCAAGTAGAAAAATAGGGACCACCTTGGTGGGAAGGTAACAATGTTCCATGCACCTTTGGCATTTAGTCATGCCGGCCACATGACCACGGAATTGTCATCAGACAGCGCTGGCTCTTTGGCTTAGAAATGGAGATGAGCACCATCTCCTAGAGTCGGGAATGATCAGCATGTATGTGTGAGGGGAACCTTTACCTTAGATAATATGCATTGAAGACCACATGAAGAATTAGCAGTAAGTACTTACACCCAGTTTTTGAACCAGTGTAGAATTAACTTTGATTTAGTTTGATCTTTGCATGTCAATTTATTAATAGATCAGCTGCAACACATCTGAAATTGCAGCCAAGATGGTCTTTTTGTCTGAAGGCTTGCAGCTTTGCAGAGCATGTGGACAGTTTGTTTTCCCATTGGCAGGAACCCTTGACCCACCTCCCATCTCCATTCTCTTCTAACAGTTATGCACCATAGCATTTTCTTTTTTCCTGGGCATTTTCATGTCAGCAGAAATAAATAAGGTCATGGTTTGCTGCAAGAAGCTTTGGAGGGATTGAGTAGTGGCTAAAGCAACTATGTGGAAAGACCTCCAGCCTATCAATGGATAGGAGTGAAAACTGTCCAAAGAAATTCTGAAGAAGAGTTTCTCCTGTTTCACCTAACCAGAGTCTGGTTAAATATTAAAGTAAAGCATAGAGCTTAAATTGTCTTCTAGGAATCAGAATGACAAAATAACTTCCAGTTATTTATTTATTTCATATGGTGTAATAGAATACATCATTAACCACTGTTTTTATTTTCGATACTCATGCTGCTTCTAGTTGCCAGAAGATCCTTGTGAAGTCCAGCAGCCAAATCTGATGAGCTCCCCTTCTGTCCCCTCATCTAGATCATTTATGAAGATATTGAAGAGTATTGGGCCCAAAAAAGAATCTTGAAGAATCCCACTGCATGCTTCCTTAGATATAGATGTCTGTAATTTCATTGAGAATCACAAGCTGAATGTGATTGGTCAGCCAACTGCGAATCCATCCGGTGATAGTATTGTTTATCCTACATTCTTCTACCTTACTAAGAAGTAGGCTGTGTCAAATGCCTTATTGAAGTCCAAGGATACTATATCCATAGCATTTCCCTAATCCACCAACTTAGTTACTTTATCAAAGAAGTGATCTGTTTTTAACAAACACTTTCTATGCCTGCTGAAAAATTGCATGAATCATGTTTTTTCACACATTATAATTTTGTGGTTAGAAAAATAAATAAGGTATCCAGTGACGGAAATAAAGTTCTATTACAAATAGATTGTGATGTGGTCTGGCATAAACTTCCACAAATCAGCAGGTTGACAGTAAACGTACTTATAAATTGGAAGTTGGGGTGCAATGTAGACCAGCTTATGGTGCTACCCTGGGCAACATGACTTTATCACCGCTAAATAGTATACACATTCTGGAAAATGGCAAAGGATGTGTGTATAATTGTTAACACTTTGGAAAGTAGACTCAAGATTCAGAAATATCTTGTCAGACTTAGGCATTGGGGCCTATCAGAGAAGATGCAGTTCAAGAGCATGAAAAGTAAGGTCCTACATTTAGTCAGGAAAAAACAAACGCACAGGTATATAATAAGAGATACCTGGCTCAATAGTAGTAACTGTAGAGGGAACTAGGTGTCCTAGTGGAATACCACTTAAATATGAGTCAGCAGTGGCTGCAGCTACCAAAAAAGCCTAGGCTGCATCAACAAAGAGATAGCATCAAGATCACAAGAAGTTATAGTACCACTTTATACTGCACTGATAAATCCACAGTTGGAATACTGCATCCATTATGATCATCATCATACAAAAAATTCTAGAAAATTCTAGAAATTCGGGATTCTAGAAAAATGCAGAGAAGAGGAAGAGGTCTAGAGGCTAAACCATAGGATGAATTTTGCATGAACCAGGTATGCCTAGTCTAATGAAGAAAAGGACTAGGAGTAAACATGATAGCAGACTTCAGTCAAGTTGACTTGACAAGCTGCCACAGAGAAGTGGGAATTGACTTATTCTCCAAAGCATCTGAGTGCAGAACAAGAAGCACTGAGCTTCTCAGTGAAGAAAATGAAATTCTAACAGTAACAAAGGAAAATCAGAGCTACTCCATTTCTGGTCTGGTTCAATCTTCTCCAGTAAAAACAAATGTAAATATTGAGATCAGAAGGAAGAGACAGGACTGAAGACTAAAACTGATAATATTTGACCAGGAAATCCTTCTTTACTTTAACTCTGCATGATAAAATCACTCAGATTCGGGAAGATCTGGACTCCGACTGGGTAGATCCAGCGGGGATGACGGAGGCAGGTCCTGAGAATGTTATCTGGGATGAGTTTGATCCTGTAACCCCTGAGGATGTGGACAGGATTCTGGGTAGACTGAACGCGACCACATGTTTGTTGGACCCGTGCCCCTCCTGGTTAGTGCTGGCTTCCCGGCTGGCTCCAGGGGATTATAAGGGCTTTATTGGGTGAGGGTGTCTTTCCCGCCACCTTGAAAGAGGCGATGGTGAGACCTCTCCTCAAGAAGCCCTCCCTGGACCCGGCAGTATTGGCTAATTATCGTCCAGTCTCCAACCTTCGCTTTGTGGTGAAGGTTGTTGAGAGTGTGGTTGCACGACAGCTCCCACAGCACCTGGAGGAAACGACGTATCTGGATCCATTCCAGTCGGGCTTCAGGCCTGGGTACAGCACTGAAACGGCATTGGTCGCGTTGGTTGATGATCTCTGGAGGGCTCGGGACAGGGGGTGCTCCTCTGTCCTGGTCCTGTTAGATCTCTCAGCGGCTTTTGATACCATTGACCATGGTAACATGCTACACCGGTTGGTAGAGTTTGGGGTGGGAGGCACTGTATTACGGTGGTTCTCCTCCTTCCTCTCCGACCGGTTGTAGTCTGTGTTGACAGGGGGGCAGAGGTCGACCTCGAGGCCCCTTATATGTGGGGTGTCACAGGGATCGGTCCTCTCGCCCCTTCTGTTCAACATTTATGTAAAGCTGCTGGGCGAGATCATCCGTGGTTTTGGGATGGAATACCACCAGTATGCTGATGACACCCAGCTGTACATCTCCACCCCAAACCACCCCAACGATGCCCTTGAGGTGATGTCCCAGTGCCTGGAGGCCGTACGGATCTGGATGGGAAGGAACAGGCTCAGGCTCAACCCATCCAAGACCGAGTGGCTGTGGTTTCCGACATCCCGATATAGTCAGCTGGCGCCATCGCTGACTATTGGGGGTGAATCACTGGCCCCCACGGAAAGGGCTCGCAACTTGGGCATCCTCCTGGACTCACGGCTGTCTTTAGAAGAGCACCTGACGGCCATGACCGGGAGGATTTTTCATCAGGTTCGCCTGATTCCCCAGTTGCGTCCATTTCTAGATCGGGACTCTTTACACACAGTCACTCATGCCCTCGTCACCTCTCGTCTGGACTATTGTAACGCTCTCTACATGGGGCTCTCCTTGAGGAGCACTCGGAGGCTCCAACTGGCGCAGAGTGCAGCCGCACGGGTGGTTATGGGAGCAACGTGGCACTCCCATGTAACACCCCTCCTGCGCGAGCTTCACTGGCTCCTGGTGATCTTCCGAGTGCGCTTCAAGGTTTTGGTTATCACTTTTAAGTGCTCTATGGCTTAGGACCTGGTTATTTACGGGACCGACTACTACCACCAATAGCCTCCCACCGGCCTGTACGCTCCCATAGAGAGGGGCTCCTCCGGGTGCTGTCGGCCAAATGTTGACTGGCGGCCCCCAGGGGGAGAGCCTTCTCTGTGGGAGCACCTACCATCTGGAACGAGCTCCCCCCGGATATACGGAGGATCCCGGACCTGCGCACCTTCCATCGCGCGCTCAAGGCTTACTTATTCCAACAAGCCGGCCTGACCTAAGTTATTTTTCCCTTTTAATTGTGAATTTTAATTTGTTTTAAATTATTGGGGTTTTAATTGTCAGCCAAATTATTTAATTTGTTTTATTCTATTTTAAATTTTTGTATTTATATGTTTTATTTATGGCTGTACACCGCCCTGAGTCCCCCAGGAGTAGGGAGGTTTATAAATCTAATAAAATAAATAAAATAAAATAAAAAAACTCTCCAGGACCAAAAGAAACTATCTGATGGTCTGGCCAAGTCATTGTGTATTATTTGAGAACTGCTGGGAAACTATCACACATCATATAACCAGAGGATGAGTGAAGCAGGGCAAGAAAATGTGATATCGAATGTATAGCTTGCTTCAAAATCAAGTATGTGTGCTAGACATTACTGTACTTACCTTGTGGACAAATTATCCATCATTAAATGTAGAAACCAAATGTTGGATCTTCTTAAAATGTACATGAAAAAATATCCAGAATTTTAGAATAACTTAAATGTACAATTATATCATATAAAACATGTTAATTTTCAAAAAGGATTTAAGATGAATCCTGGTAATTAAAGGCTGGATAACCTAATATTTGCTATGGGTAAGTGATTGGAAAATATTGCTCAAAATGAAGTGAAATACATGGAAGAATAATGTTTGTTGAACAGGAATTAACATGGCTTTTGCAAATGTAACTAGTTCTTGAAAGTATCATGAATTCCTAACATTTCAAAGAAAGCCAAAGAAAGTACTTTATAACACAAGTAGTGTATAATCTACTACAAATAATAGATGGGCGCTTTATGTATTTATTCATTATACTTTTAATTGGTCCAATAATCAAAATTCCCTAGCGAATGACAAATTATCTTCATGATATCAAATAAATCCTGATAGTCACAACAGCTTTTCCCTTCATTATCCACTCTACTCATCTTATGGATGGCCACTTAGTTTTGGACATTTTGATCTGATCCTCAAGGCTCACATAAAGTTCATTAGAAACTCTGAAAGTTTGTTTGGATTTGTATAACATGCTAAATCATTAACCACAATTTACAAATCATAAAGTTTGGGTTCACACAACATACTAAGCTAAAACCCACGAAAACCATATGATAGCCTAGTTTAGATTACTGGGATAAGCTAGTTCCTGAACCAGTAAATTTATACAGGTAGTCCTTAACTTACAACCACAATTGAGCCCAAAGTTACTGTTGTTAAGTGAAACATTTGCTAAGTGAGTTTTGGCCCATTTTATAACCTTTCTTGCCATATTTGTTAAGTGATAAGTTAGTAACATTGTTAAGTGAGTCTGGCTTCCCCATTCATTTTGCTTGTCAGAATGTTGTGAAAGGTGATCACATGACCTTGGGACACAGCAAAGGTCATAAGTATGAACCAATGGCCAAGTGTATGAATTTTGATCACATGATCATGGGGATACTGCAAACTTTGAAAAGTGTGCCCTTGTAACTTTGAAAGCCCACAAAATGAACTGCTGTAAGTCGAAGATCACCTTTATTCTACATCCAATTGGATAAAACGATACCGCCATACAGTATAGAAAAGAGAGCTTAATCCATCCCTCTGTACGAAGGTGGCCAAATTTCTCTAAGGTACCCCTAACCAGATGTATTCAACTATTGCTCCCGCCATTCCAGGCGCAAAACTGCCTCGATGTGCCGGCTGGGGAGATCGGCGTTCCGGTTCTACACATCTGGCGGGCACCCGCTGGGCAAAGCCAGCCTCCGAGGCTCCATCAGCCTCCCCGAAGGAAGCCGAATGTGTTCCTGCTCTCGGGTGGGAGGAGGCTGGCTGGGCCTGGCCTAACCGCTCCGCCTCCCTCCCTCGCCCCGTCAAGAGCAGACTAGCCCAACACGGGTCAGGGCGACGCATTCGTTCGCGGGCCGCCAGCCAAGACTGCCGAAGCTGACGTGCGCTCCGTCACCAGCACGTTGCCTTGTGCCCTGGGCAGGAGCCTTTCCTCTTCTTCCGGCGACGCGGTTTCCTACGAAGAGGCTTCCTCCGCTCCTTTCAGCCGCTTGAGATAACAGCGCTTCGTGGGGTGTTGTTTTCCGGATGCGTGTTTTCGGCTGACGCGCAGGAATACTTAGGGGTCTCCGAAGGAGGCTGGGACAGCTTTCGCCGGCGCGGTGGTGACGGGACCGCGCGCCTCGTGGGATTTCGGCTCGGCGGCGCCCAGGTGAGAAAAGGAGGAAACGGGCCGCCGAGTCCAAGGGGGAGGCAGGAGCATTTGGGACGCGCGGACGAGCCCCCGGCCGGGTGGGGAGGAAGGCATGAGGAAACAAGCGGATTCCTCCTGCCCCTTTTGCCCAGGACATGCTCCTGTTCTATCCAGGTTTCTGCTCGGGGGCTGAATACACTTTTGCCATTCTCTGAAAATGCGTGGGCCAGAGGTTTGTGGTAACGTAATCTGGTGCCCGCCATCCGCTTTGGATTACAACTCCCATCACCCTGAGCCATCAACTCCAGCCCTGATGGAATTATGTTTCAAACGTATCTGAAGTGGGGGGTGGGGGGGAGTCTGTTCCATTTAGTGTATGTGGCATCATGATGTCTGGATAATCAATCCCCCGTGAAGATGTAGGGATTTTTGTTTCGGTTTTATGGTTTTCTAGATCCGTACGACAGATTTGCCGAGCGATCAAAAAGCTTGGTTAGGGAGAATGTCTTAGATCCCTCGGTTTGTCCGTAACTGAATATGAAATTCTTTAAAAGAGAGTTTATTAGGATAGCGCTTTAAAAAGCTATATGAACAATTCTTATGTGAGAACCAAAGATAAAGGAGAAGTGAGCATTGTATTTCTCATGCAATTGTATTGGCCAAGTTTTTTTCGCCCCTTGATTAAATAGAGGCTCACTTTCTAAACAATATTTGGATGATTTCTCATTAAATGCCTGAATTATGACCCAGAAAGGCAACTACAGTGTGTTAGGGTTTTTTCCCCCTCCAATGTTCTGTTTAAGAATTTAAAAAGTGAATGTAGACTGGAGATGAAAAAAGT
Source organism: Masticophis lateralis (assembly GCA_030761175.1). Lineage (NCBI taxonomy): Eukaryota > Metazoa > Chordata > Lepidosauria > Squamata > Colubridae > Masticophis > Masticophis lateralis. Next base: position 54,607,947 of record JAUDYJ010000004.1, read on the forward strand.
GTTGAAGTAGTTCACAGTTCTAATAAATATTAGTTCTAATCTAATAAATATTGTTAAGTTCTAATTAGGGGGCTTTTGAAAAATTCTATATTAGTAGTTTGCTCACCGTATGTTCCCTTTCCCAAAAGTATCATATGTAGACATGACAGCATGAAGTCCATTTAGAGGTTTGTTTTTGTGTTTGTTCGTGTGTTAAGGAGGCAGAACTCTTGAATTTCTTACAATACCACTTTAGTGCATATCTCTCAAACCTATAATAGGTGTGTAGGCGGTTGCAAAGCAATGTTGCATATTCACACTTATATTGTGTAATTATTGATTAAGCCTTAAAATGTAGCAAGTTGAAGTGTTTTTTGGAAAGTATTAAAGTATTGAATTGTCAGTAAAATCATTACTGAATTTCCAGTATTTAAATTCCTTTTGATCTGTGATATAATCTGATAGGGTTTCTCAAATAAACACAATTTGAGTTTAAATACCTGTTTATGCTAATGAGGAAACTAACCTGAAATTATAGTACAAGCATTTGTTAATTAATACTTATTCAGGGTGAGATCATTTATGCATAACTGAATTTTATGTTGTTTACTTGGAAGTTTGACTACTTAGTATAAGACAAGCTGCTGTGTGCTGCCAGATCTGGGCTGTGACAAATCTGAGAAACTCTTTACTGCCATCTGGTGGCCATCCAGAGATTTTCAATCCAGATATGGCAACCCTAATTTCATGGCAGCTAAAACTAGTAAGCGCAAGGTTCTTGGGTTTCTTTGTAATAAATAATTTCCAACTGATATTTGATTCATTTTCTTTTCCATGCTTTTTTCTTTTTGTTGGTTTGCTTTTCAGGGTCTGTCCTCTTTTTTAGTCTTAAGGTGTCACATAATTCTTCATTGCATCCTTAATGGATTAAAATAGGTCTTCTGTGGCATAATGGAGAATGTTTAATAGGAGATGATTCTGTTTAATCCTGTTTTTGTGTATGTGTCAAACATGATCCATACTTGGAAATCTTATTTATGCCCTGTAGCTTACTACTGGGCATTACCAAAGTACAATAACTGAAAGCTTGTTGTATAGTTAGGTGTTCATGCATTTGAAGATGTCCAAGCTATTGTTAGGAAATCATGTGCCATGTTTTTGAGATTCATTAACCAGAATACATGGTAAATACATATGTGTGTGTTTTCCAGAACTATGTCTCCAAATTATTAATGCTGGGGGTTATTGTGATGGTCAGATAATTATATAACCAACAGATATTTCTATTCTGTGTTATTGTACAAAAGATACAGTCAACACTGAATATACCGGTTTTTGAATAAGTTCAGATCATATTTTAGTGATCCTAAATAGTGGGATCCTAACACTCTTTTTAGTGATATTATAAGGCTGCTGAAGTTCAAAATGTTAAATGTTTGAGGCCAAACATTTAAAAGGAGGAGGACGAAAAAGAACAGTATTATAGATATTTATACATTTATAGAAAAAAGTAATGGCAGTGGTATTTTTACTAGGATGAGATATACCTATCTGAAAAAGTTGCATTTTAATCCAATATAATGGATTTTTTAAAATATTCCATATAATTAGAGCTTCTTTTAGATTTCAGCAGGGTAATCTTCATGTTAAATATTATTTTGATTGTTTCTAGTCATTTAAATATGTATGTATAAACAATAGTAATAACAACAAACCAGCTTAGCTTTCATTGTCAAAATATTTTGACTAATCTCACCCTTCTCTCCAGCAACTTTTGCATTCTTTTTATATAATGGGCGTGGTGTTATGAAGAACTACAAATTAAATTAAAATTTATGGATGCTGATGGGATTTAAGAATAATAAAATCAAAGTGATACTGCCAAATCTGATACAAAAGAGTTAACCTAAAACAGTAAAGCTTTGTGATAAAACATGTGTCCATTGTGTCAAACTGAACAACCCCCAACCCCCCAATGATTTATGACCTTTTCATTCAGTATATTCTCAAACTGAATATAGGTATTCAGATTTTACCTTAACTCCATCAACTATAGTTTTAAGAGATTTAATTTTTAAAAAATTACATGCCTCATTTGGCAATATTAAATACAGTATACTATAATTTCCTTTTATTGTACTGGTGGCGGGGTTCTGATTGTGAATATATTATCCTTTCAAGGATCTATAACAATACAGGTAGTCCTTGATTTACAACCACAGTTGAACCCAAAATTTCTGTTGCAAAGTAAGACAGCTATTAACTGAGTTTTACTCCATTTTACAACATTTCTTGACACAGCAGTTAAGATAGTAGCACAGTTGTTAAGTGAATCTGGCTTCTCCATTGACGGTTTGTCAAAGAGTCACAAAATGTGATTACAAGATCCTGGGAAACTGCAGCTGTCATAAATATAGGCTAGATGCCAGTTATCCAAATTTTGGTCACATGACTATGGGGATGCTGCAACAGTTATAAGTGTGAGAAATGGTCATAAGTCACTTTTTTTTAATGCCGTTGTAACTTTGAATGGTCACTAGATGAATTGTTGTAAGTCAAGGATTACCTGTATCAAAAAAAATGGATTCACATCTTGGTGCCAGGCATGAGTATCCTAAGGCATGGGTCCCCAACCCTCGGGTCCATGGCTCATTGGGAACTGGGCCATGCAAATGGCGGGTGAATCCACGTGCACACAAAATCATCCCCTCTTTCCCCTCCCCATGCCACCGTGCTGGTCTGTGAAGCCAAAAGGGTTGGTGTCCACTGTCCTAATAAATTTGTCTAAGGATGGTGAGAAGGAGGGAGGAAAATCTCAAACCTTTGACCTACATTTGTTTAAGATTTTTCCTACTGTATTAAAATAATTTTCATTGTAAATTAAAACAACCAAGCCTTATGCATTAGTCTTGAAGAGAATTCTTTTCACTTTCAAAAGTAATTCCACAGTGTGCTATATGAAAATGATTTGTCTTGTTCATCCTTTATTTTAAAGATTGTTTACATTTAATGGTAGTTTGACTACACATGTGTATTGTAAATAAGAAAATTGGCTTCCCCACCTCAAAATGAAAGAATTCTCATATCGGTATATCATTGTGAGTTGTAATAGATGCACTATTTGGATATAACCATGAGTTATTTTTATTTATTTATTTATTTTATTTATTATTTAAATTTTTATACCACCCTTCCCCCGAGGGACTCAGGGTGGTGCAAGGCCATAGTAAAAACAACATATATCACAAAATTTAAAAACAGTTTAAAACATATTAAATAATTTGGCCCTATATTAAAACCCAAAACCCAAAACACCCATTAAAATTCATTATTTAGCCAGCCCAGCCTGTTGAAACAATAAGGTCTTTATAAACCAATAGTTTTGTATTTTGTTTCTTCTTTTAGATGAATGAATTTGGAATTAAAAACATGGATCAAGTAGCACCTGTTTGCAATGTATATAGAGAATTGTTCAAGGTAAGCTATGAAGGAAAAACAGATATGCATTGTAAAACCCAGCTTAAACCCTGGGCAAAACATATCAATTTAATGTACAAATTATGGGATTGTATATTATACTATGCCAGTCATAATTAATGGTTTCCCTGAGTTATTACTGTTACTGATTTAATTAGTTACACAAATCTACAGTGTCATTTTAATGCTAATTACATTTTTAAAAAAAAAGAACAAAAGTAGTAAGTAATGCTCTCAGCAATTAACTCTTGCCTGATCATCTCTACAAAAGATATGTAATATGCCACTGATATAACTAAAAATTATTTTCATGTCACTGTCAATCTCTGTTGCAATATCAGTGACATATATCATTTAATGTTCTTGATATTACTTCTATACAATATTTACATATAATTTTTAAAATATCAAATTCATATATGCTTGCTTTGACATTGTAACATAACCTTTTAAAATCAATTAAATATAGTTAATTATATAATATGATTAATTATATTGAAAGCCTTTCTGTCAGTATTGCCTCAAATTCAAAATTCTTCAAAGAATGTTTTACAGAATATGTACTAGTTATTCATTTGTTGGCTTAATAGTAAATGTGGGGCTATTCGTTCACTTTTGACTTTTGATAAATTCTTATTAATCTGGGCTATGTCACTTATTGACAGATCTAGTTGTAAAGCATTTTGTGGGCTTAATGAGTGACTCCCATTGGCCTTGAGGGGGGCAGGCCCATCACCGTGGGGCTTTTCTCAGCACTTTTAAGATTTGGCAATTCACCATTAATCCATAGCAGCTCTGACATAGGACATAATATTTTATTAGAACTGGTTGGATCTAATCTATAGAAGTTTTAAACTGTGTAATTTCATGTTTTAAACATGGAGAATACTTTTGAAGTACAGTATCCCTTTTGATCTTACAGAATGTTACAGTTTTTCCAGTGACTCAGTGTAAGGGATCATTTATTTACACAAAACACAGGAGTTTCCAGATTATGTTGAAAGCGTTTGGCCTTTCCTCTAAATATTAGTGATGACTCAGATCTTTTTATCTATTAACACTGAAAGAATTTGTCATTACTATGCCAGCTATCTAGCTTTCTAATCATTTCATTTATACAGCAAATTGCTTAAGTTCTTGATGTTGAGGTTTGTAATTGTAAAATCCATAAGAATAGTTTCATTATTCTAGACTGAAACACTTTGACTAAATTTTACATAGCTCCTTGGGTCACTCATTTAAACTGTATACAAATTCTATAATGCTGCCCCATTACTTTGATAAGTGATTTATAAGATAATATAAATTAATACAACAACATAATCACAATGAGATATAAATTGCATTTTGATATGCAAACTGAAGTGCTTCAGTCATACATTGCTCCAGAGTTTCTTGCATTTATTTATTTGTTTATAAGGATCAGGCTATTTGAATAACCCATTATCCTATAGGACTTTGGCCATACTTTATGGCCCCTTAAAAAATAGGCTCATTGCTTTAACAACTGTATATATTACTAATGAGATATTTGGCATAATCATGAAAAGTTATTATGCAGTTTGAGAAACCTCTCCTTAACACAACTTTTTTAACATTTGTAATTGAATGAGACAAATAACATAATACACAGTTCATCCTTCTAACTATATATGGAACCAGACAGTCATTTAAAGGCATTAATGCAAGTTTAAGGTATTTAATACAAGTACTGATGCATATAAGGAATGCAAGTCTTTAAATAGTACCAAAAAGCCTGAATAATTGAGTCCAAAATGTATTAAATGTTATCAGAGGACCTTTTCAAGTTTCTAGGTCTGTATATTTCAGAAAAAAATCTTAAAATTTTTGTATGCTGTTAGTTGATATTATGGAAAGAAAGTTATTTTTAAGAAATGACTCAATAGCATAGAATGCAAGTATACAAATTCTTCCTCAGTGACTTATGAGTTGCACTAACATTTTAGAACATGTATCCAAGAGTTTTTCAGTTGTGAGTTGGATATGATAACAATTTTATTTATTATTTGATTTGAATTGATTTGATTTGATTTGATTTGATTTGATTTGATTTGATTTCTATAGCCATCCATCTCAACACGTAATTCTGGGCAGCATGCATCATAAAACATAATAATTTACAACAATTATAATACTACAAAATAAATATATATGGCATCAAGTAAAACTTGAAATGGGGCTCTTAACACACTCAGGAGCCCAGGCACACAACCAAGTCTAGACAGCCTTGTGAGTGTCGATAGGATTGGGGTCATCCTGACCTCGGAAGAGAGATTATTTTAGAGGGCAGGTGCTAAGACAGAGAGGGCACGTCTTGCAGTTCCAACCCGCTGACGTTCCTTAGCTGATGGGATCTGCAACATTCTCAAACTGCCTGATCAAACTGGACAGGTAGAAATGACTGGGAGAAGATGTTCCCTAACATAACCTGGCCTCAAGCCATGAAGGACTTTAAAAGTGATAACCAACACATTGATTTGCACCAGAAACATACTGGTAACCAGTGCAGTTCAGGAAGATCGTTGTTAAATGTGTCAAATATCCAATACTTTTTACTAATGACACAGCCACATTCTGCAGATAGTTGAAGCTTCCAAATACTCTTCAAAGGCAACCATTTATAGAACTCATTGTAGTAATCAATGAGAGAGATCACAAGGGCATGAGTGACTGTGAACAAAGCCACCTGATCCAAAAAGAGCTGCACAGCACCGAAAGTGAGCAAAGGCATCTCTGGCCATTGCTGCCACCTGCTCTTCTAGCAGAAGCCATGAGTCCAAGAGGACCCTCCTATTGCACACCAAGTCATCTGGGGCATTGCCCCAAATTAGAAGGCCACATTTGCTTTGTCATAATATATTAAACTTGCTGTGAATGTAATAAGATACTCACTTTGACGTTTTCTATGTTTCAGCGCCAACCTGCATTTGATAGCTTTGAAGGTGCTTTGTTCACTGGATTCTATCCACCAGTAAATGAAGATCAGACTCTTCAGGAAGTGCCAACCGGCCTTGATTCTATTTCTTTCGGTAAAGCCTGTTTTTATAAGTAGCTTTGTCATGCTAATTAAAGGAATTCCAAGTCATATACACAAGAAATTAGGAAGGAATTAATCTCCAGATTATCAAAAATCATTGCAAAAGTTCATATTTTAGAAATGTTTATATAGAAAATAATTTGATTGTGCACAATTTTTTGTAATCATTATGTAGCCTTAGTAGCGGTAAGAAATAAACAAGGAACTATTACTGAATCTAGCTAGGATTCCCAATATTTCCCATTATTGAAATATCCAGTATCCAATATTTTCCAGTTTATTCAAATAAACTGATTGGACTTATTTGATGTTAGACATTCATACAACATTACACAAAACAAAACAGTCCTTCTTTTTTTGCAGATTATTTTCTTTTTGTTCTTGTTATGTTCAACATTATAATTCCTTTGCTTTTCAGAATCAAGCTCTTCTGAATTGCCACTCTTAACTCCATGTAGTAAGGCTGTGATGAGTCAGGCCTTAAATGCAACTTTCAGTGGCTTCACAAAAGAACAGCACAGATTAGGCATTCCAAACAGTAAGTGGGCTTTTTTTTCTTCCTTTCTAATATGGATTAGGCTAAATGATTGTTGTATCGTTTTTCTCCTCCTAATATAATAAAATATTTACCATACAGTTTTCTTATACTAAACTATTACTTCCAAATATATTCATCACAATAATGCTAACGTTCATATGAATTTGTATAAGATTGTATCCTATATATCTACAGTTGTAAACTGAGTTAAGCATTAAGAGCTTTAACTCCAGAAATGTGTGGATTCAGATGGTAGTAAAAGGGATAGTATCTATTATATTTTAGTGTATGCTATTACAACTTCCCTTGGGGAAATTTTTTTTTTACTAAAGTAATCCATTTTCTTCCTTTCTGCAGATCCCTGGCTTTGGACACAACATAATGTATGTCAGTGGCTTCTCTGGGCTACCAATGAATTTAGTTTAGTGAATGTGAACTTTGAGAAATTTGCTATGAATGGCCAAGACTTATGCAATCTGGGAAAGGAACATTTTTTGGAACTAGCACCTGATTATGTTGGTGACATACTGTGGGAACATTTGGATCAGATGATAAAAGGTGAATGAGCTAAATCAAAGTGATAGCTGAATATGCAGAATATGCAAACCAGTTGTGGCAATATTGAGAAAACACTTGTAAAACTTCCAAGTGAATTCTAATTTGCCATTTATTTATCATCTAAAGGAACTAGGGTGTTTGCTTCCTATACTATTTGAGATTATCTTAATTTGGGAGTTCTTGTCTGCTTTGATTAAGCTGAAGACATAGATTAGAACTGGATTCATATACTTCATATAACTGGTTTAAGATGGATTCATATGTTAAGCCAAAACCAAAAATAGGTGATCTTAGCTACAAACATACTTGGAAGCAGATGGAGCTAATCCAATAAAAAACAGCCCTAGCCAGGGAAACACACATTGTGACTTTGGACCAGTCAACATTTCTTAATTAAATATAAAGATTGCTATTGTTGTCACATCTTAAAGGAAAGGAGAGATTGCTTTACGCTATTGAAAGAAAGGATAATCAGAGTAATACTGAAAATGTAAAAAACACATGTATTTCATTGACTTAACCCTAATTTATATATTTATAAGTGACTCTGTACATCTTACAATAAAATAGATAAAATACATAATATAAAATTATATGTTTTACTTTTTGAGGTATAAGTTGGACTTAACTGTGATCAGTTAAACCTTTTTAAGTTCCATCACATTAAATTATTTTCAAAATGGCAGGTAATTTTGCCATAAAATATAGTTTGGTGAAAATGCTGTCACTCATATATGGCACATTTTCAAAGTAATTTCTCATATTTAGGTATATATTTAAACATCTTTATTTGTTTTCAGACAATGAAGAAAAGCCACAAGATCAATACATGGAAAATTCTCACCTTACTTCATCTCCGCATTGGGTCAACAACAACTCTCTAGGTAAATTGAATTTCAATAATGATAGTATCAAAATTTGAAGGGGGCAATTTCTACTTAATGTGAATAAAGCTTCTTGTTCAGTATCTGTACTAAACAGTAGCAACAACAACTGATCTTAGACTAGTGCATTTAAGCTACAAAAAGTGTTTCTGGGTTTGTTTTGTTTTGTTTTGTTTTGTTTTTGCTGGGGACATGTTAGTGAAAGAAGGAAATGGACATAGAGAAAAACATGGATAAGGTTCAGAATACCAAAATAAGTGCATAGTTTGGTGCTAGAAACTTGCAAAACAGGAACTTTGAAGAAATGGCTTACGTTTCAAACCAGAAGCTGATATTTGAAATGCAAAGTATCTTATGTGATGTTAGTGGTCAGATATTGACAAACACTCCATACAGTATAAAATATACAGTGTTTGAGTTGGATCAATGATATCAGTTGTCTAAGAATAAGCTATTACTTCATGTCTTTGTGAATATTAAATAAATACGATATATTAAATATTAAATAATTATGGTATATTCTGTTTTTCTTTGCTAAAATTTTAGAATCACTAAAATCACTTAACACTACATTAACTCACTTAAGTTGAAGTACTAGCTGCTATAAATGCTTTAAGGTATATAAAAGCAATTGTAGACATGGAAGTGCATTACCATAGTTATACTAGCAGGAGACAGATTTATATTATCTTTGTATTTCAGCTGGTTCCCTGTTTCAAAAAAAATAAATACAAAGATTATGCTTTGTTTGGAATATGGATAATGGTGGCATTTATTCATAAACTGTCACTATATTTTATTCAGGAAAGTCCTCAAATAAAGTTGTTTAATTGGATGGTAGATACTATGGTAGAAGTTAAAGGATTTCTAACCACAGTGTTGTGGGTTGTTTTTTTTTTAGGCATTAATGTTGAACAAGTGCAGTATTGCACTCAAGTACCCAGCTATCCAAAATCTCTAAGTTTCCAAAAAGCCAGAGTTCTGGGAGATGTATGTCAGACGACAATTGGGCCAAATCTTGTTAATCTAAAACAAGAATTTCAGATGTTTCCGAAAGCACAATTAGAGACTGTCAATGTGAACTACTGTTCAATGAATCAGGATTTCACAAGAAATAATCTGAACTTGATGTTGGACAATACAAGTAAGATGTCTATTTCCCTGTGTTTATGAGCTGTTATATATTCAAATATGAGTTGCTTATTTTTGTTTTAATAGCCCACTTCTTTGTTTATGACTTAATCATAAAAGTGATTTAATGAGTTTCATAGAGTTAATCTTGACTTTAAATTGATAATTTTACTGATTACATTTAGACAAAGCTACAGTAACCTGGAGGGGGTTTAAACATCTTTGAAGTATGATACATTTTATCATACCTGTTCAAATTAGCATAATCAAATATATTTATAAAGTACAATGAAATTTGGGGGTTGTATTCTGTAATTGTACTCGTAGTTCAATTATTTGTATGTTAAATAAGTACAATATTTTGAAATCCAACTTCAGATACAATAATCTCTATTCATGAAATTTTCTCCTTTTGTCCAGGTAAACCTAGAGAGCATGATTCAAATGACAGTGGCACAGAAAGTTACGAAGGCTCAGATTCATTGCTACAGTCTTGGAATAGTCAGTCCTCCTTAGTAGATGTTCAACGGGTTCCATCTTATGACAGCTTTGAAGATGATTGCAGCCAGTCCTTGTGTCTGAACAAACCCACAATGTCCTTTAAAGACTATATTCAAGAAAGGAGTGACCCTGTAGAGCAAGGGAAACCAGTTATTCCAGCAGCAATACTAGCAGGATTTACAGGCAAGTAAAATATTTCCCTGTCCCCGTTTTTGTCTTTAGGCCTCCTTGTTTCACTGATGGTAAAGAAATTCAAATGAAAATTGTGTATGCTAGGATTCTTATTCAGGCCTCTCTGCTTAATCTGTGATTAAGTGATTATTTTGATATAAACACCATAATTTCTAACATTGCATTGTCCTGTAGTTTTTTCAAATAAATTGGATTCAGTTGAAGTTGAATATGCTGTAAAATCTAACAGCATTTTAAAAGGAAAAAAAAAGACTAATTCAGACAACTCTTCTGGATTTTCATTTTTTTAAAAAAGCTTCAACTGTTACAATAAATCCCTATCATTTACCATCTTTTTCTAATACAGATTCTGGTGTCTGGTTGATCTTTTAATCAAGAAAATTTTTAAAAGAATGACATAACTAATTTTTAAATCTTGAAAACCAACTATCATTCTTATGAATTTGTGTGTTTTTCTATGTATATATTTTAACAATTCATTTTGATATTCATAGGTAGTGGACCCATACAGCTGTGGCAATTTCTTCTAGAACTTCTGACTGACAAATCTTGTCAGGCATTCATTAGCTGGACTGGAGATGGCTGGGAGTTTAAACTTGCAGACCCAGATGAGGTTAGTAATTCAATTCATCCATTATTAAAAAATAAATGGAAGTTTACAGCAGCTAGCAGGGCATAGCTATATTAGTTATATATCAAACTAGGATTGGAAAACTGATTCTTTTCAATCTATTCTTGGCCATGGTAATTCACTGGGATTTCAGGGTAGTCTCTATATTTCTAGATAGAGATCTATCTTTCTCAGTCTCAGTCCAACTTACCTTATAGATTTGTTTTTCTGATCAAATGAATGAAAATCTTTAATTAAGCCACTTTGAAACTCCCAAAGAAAAGGCAGGGTGTAAATTAACAAATTACACAAAGCCACCAGGAAGAAAAGGGCCACTTCAAACATCTCATTCAGAAGCGATGATCTGTGATTATAGCCTCAGTTTCATATATTAATATGGAATTGTACAGGCAAGCCCCTGATTAATTATGTTGTATACAGAACAATTTACAAGTGTTCTAAACTTATGATCTTTTATTTAATGGCCATTCAAAGTTAGGACAGCACTGAAAAAGTTAGTTACAACCAGTACCCACACTTGCGACCTTTGCAATACATAAATGAAAATTTGGGGATTTGGCAACCAGCATGTATTTATGATGGCTGCAGTGTCCCACAGTCACGTGATTGCCATTTGCAACCTTCCCAGGAAGCATCTGATAAGCAAAGTCAATGGGGGAAGCTGGTTGTGTAATCACCATGTGATTCACTTAACTGCAGTTATTCAATTAATAGCAAAAAAATCATAAAATCAGGTGTGATTCAGTTAATGACTGCATCTCTTAGTATTGGAAGTTCTGGTCCCAATTGTGGCAGTAAGTCAAGGACTATCTGTATACCCTTAGCTAATTTAAGTGCAAAACTTCAAATTATGGAACTTCATGATCATTTTGAAGATGTACTAAATTAGAAAACAGCATGGAAATTGTGCTCTTTATTGTGCTCTTTGAAGCTCCAGTAACATTAAGTAGTGGCTCAGTAGCTAAATTTTTATTGTTACTGAGTAAAGTAGAGTTTAATACAATTTCACTGGAGCCTAAATTAACTGCATTAAATTGTTTTCTTTCTTTTTATCTCAGGTTGCAAGAAGATGGGGCAGAAGAAAAAACAAGCCCAAAATGAACTATGAGAAGTTGAGCCGTGGCCTGCGTTATTATTATGATAAGAACATTATTCACAAAACTTCAGGCAAACGTTATGTGTACCGTTTTGTATGTGATCTACAAAATCTGTTGGGATATACAGCAGAGGAACTCCATGCAATGCTAGGAGTGCAGCCAGATACTGAAGACTGAGCACTGCAGTCTTGTGAGCTTTGGATGCAAGAACACATGAATCAATGAATTGGGACCTTCCGCATCAGTCATTGGATTTATCTTCTGACTGTTTGGAGTAGTACACTGTTGAACTCCTAAAAGAAGTATTTTCATAATTGGGGGAAGAAGTGGATTCAGTTTCAGGCAGAAAAAGAACTTATGTATCCAGCCTTTTCAGCAGTCCTTCCAAAGGTCAACCCAGTTCCTGACTAAACCTGAAGATAGCAAAATGCTCTGGGGCTCAGGGTTCAGTTATGTCAACTTCTATATAAGTAAGGGTGACATCCAGACTTAACCTATTGAAATTTCAAGCATTAAACCCCTTTCCATTTTACTGTTAACAACCCTGCAGACATTACATATCATCATTTGTTTTATTGAGGGAGAAAAGGCTAGGTATCTTTTATTTAATATATGTGCCATATAAATTTACAAAGGGCATTCTTTTAGAGTTGTGTATGTTTCATCATACGCCTCTTGGAACTAGAAGGAGCAATGGCAGAGATTCCGTACAAGGACAGAAAAAAATATACCATTTCAAAAAAATCTGTATATTTATGTGTGGTGTATATGCTTAAGCATGTTCATATGTTTCTCTGGCAGTGAAAAGCTCCTATTTAATAAATATTGTATATTGTAATTTAAAATCATGTAAACATCTGAAGTGGAAGAATGTGTTTCAATTCAAAAGAGCAGCTTTTACAGCATCTTGGAAGATTTTAATTTTTCAAAGGAATTTATATAAAATAAGCACATGCCAAGTGCCCTATCACAGAAGACTGTTTAAGGCTGACAAACACCTGAACTTTTATGGAAAGAAGCTAATTGTTCAGTCTGGGTCATAAAGTCTCATTTGAATGATGCTGTAACTGAAAATAGCAATGTTGCTTAAACTATATTTATTAATGAAAAATCACTTCTATGCATGTCCTTTTAAAAACTATATATATATATATATATATATATATATATATATATATATATATATATATATATATATATATATATATATATATATCTTTCAATTGTCCCTTTTCCATCCCTTTCATTCGCTTATAATGAATTATCCTGATTAAAATAAGAATTCTATTTTTGAAAAAAAAATACCTGATTTCTTTTCTGCAATTAGAAAACAGATATATAGCAGCTATTTTTACTGCAAAAGCAAACAGCTTCACTGGAAAACAATTTGTAAGAAAACATTTTTAATTTGAAAATGCTGTAAACTTACAAAATGAGGTTTAAAAAACATTAACTTTTATTAAACACCTTGAACAAGGGCCAGTAATTATGTAGTTATTTGTATTTCAAAGTTGTCACTTAACTTCATCTTAAACAATTCATTGATAAATCTCTAAACAAGACAAACTATGTTTGCCTGATAATTCCAGTATAAATACAATCCCAGATGTATTTGCCTGTACAATGATTTCTGAGGGCTGTAGAAATTCAGCTGCATATGTTCCATCTGGTCAGCATTGTTCTATGGAAAAGATAGATATATATGTGCATGTACATACTTGGTTAGCTCTTAAATGAATAGACACAGATTTTAGCAAGGGACATAAAAGTGAGTAACTGAAAACATTGGTAAATCCATAACTTCATTTTCATTCAA